>VDFB02322083.1:3050467-4257919 GCA_007258455.2 Sequoia sempervirens
CTCAAATAAACATCTCTTCAAAGGGTCAGGAGTCCTAGAATATTCCCCTCTCAAAGAACCAATCAAACCAACTTTTGAAATGCCAATCTATATATGTGAACAAAAACATAAAATTGATACAAGTTAGCATACGATTTTCGGTAATAGAAACATATTTACCAAACAAGTAAAATAAAATAAACACATACCTCTTTAGGAATCTTTTTTTCTTTATCTCCTTCAAGTGTTTCGACACCTCCTCCTTTAGGTGTTTCAACACCTACTCCTTGAGGTGTTTCAATACCTACTCCTTCATGCATTGTGACACTTGTCAACAAGGATGTATAACTCATAACCACCTGTACATAAAAATGACAAGTCCATATGAAATTACCAATCTATGTCAATGTATGTATAATCAATATAAGATCTTAAAAATATTAATTCAATCAAATTTGAGTTCAATTACCTTTCCCTTATCTAACATTGTGCCTCCATAGTCTAGATAGCAATGAACCTCGCTCGCACTAGGTGTTTCCTACAAGAGGAAAATAAGATAAACATATAAGTTAATATATAATTTCATTAATGACAATTCAAATGACAAGCAAGTATATAATAAAAAAATATAAACGAGGGAGTGCAAAAAATATATACTATGTGCATGTCAAGGCCAAATGAAATGGCCCTAAGGGTGCTATCGGTCACCTATGTGAGCTCCTCCTTAGACATCAACTATTAAATAGACCATGTAAATAAATATTAGTACTTGATACTATCTCTTATTAATATTCATTTAAAAAAAATGCAAGTTATGAATATAAAACTTAAATCTTACTTGTGTAACTATTCCAATGTGCCCCTCTCTAGTAGGAGAGGACTCTATACACTCCACTCCCCTACATCTGATCTCCTATAATGTCCACATCATGGAGGTCATAATTTGAAGTGTCCAAGGGGTGCTCAACGAGTTGTAGAAGAGGACCCAAGCATATCTGGTGGCACATAGTGAAAGTATGTGGCACACAAATATGTGGACCTGAGGAGGATGATACAACAACAATCAATCCATTGCCAACATCACCAGAATGTGGCTGAGCTACTGTAGAAGTATGGGAAACCAAAAGATCACTTAAAGAGTGAATAGCCTAAATAGTCTATGTGGCTACATCCTTGATAATATATGGATGATGTACTAGAGGTGGTAGAGGAAGGGGAGGAGGGGGAACATATGGGCGCTGGACTACTCTAACTACCCTTGGTCTATCCTGGGGCATACCTCCACCAATGCCCTAGAAGGGTTTAATGTCAAAGTAATTGACATGATGCCCTAACACAAACTCAACGTATAATTTTTTAATAAAGTAAAATGGTATATCACTATTGTTGTTGGGTGGTTATAAAAAACCATACACCAACGAACCCAAAATTTATCTACAATGTCCTTATTAGTGCACCATTTTATAGAAAGTTTTGGTTTATTAACATTAATTGGAAAACCGGTGCAGGGGTTAACAAATAAAGAGGCTATTTGGGCTTTTGTTATTTGGAGATTTTTCACATCTTCATAAGACAATCCATAGGAGTAATATTCCCTCATGGTTTCTCGCCATGAAAGAAAGACATTATGTTGGGTGGAGAGGGTTTCTATATTTTTAATTATTTCCTTCAATGTGTTTGTGATATGGGATAATTGAGGGATTGTCTTATAAACATCATAAATGCCCCTCAATTGCTCCAATTTTTCACCAATTAAGTCTTCAATTGATGGGTACGGAGGTGGTGGAGAGTTTGGCATTTGTGCATTTTCATTCTCAGCCATAATACTTGATTAAAGTTAAAAACTAATTAATCTAATTGAAATTACACAATATAAATGAAATTATTGTAAAAAAACCCTAGTTTTTAATAAAAATCCATAAAAAACCCTACTTTTTAACAAAAATCCATAACAAACTCTAGTTTTTAATAAAAATCCATAAAAAACATTAGTTTTTAATAAAAATCTATAAAAAACTAGTTAAAATTATACAAAACTAATAGAAAAATTGATTAAAACAAAAAAAAACCAAAAACTTACCTTGCAAATCGGATATCAGCTCAAATCGGATATTTGATAGCCTGCACGTCACTCTCATTGCACTTTGAGTTATTTAAAATGGTTGAAATGATTTTAAATGGCCGCATGTATATATTTATACCTAACACAAATCGAATATCTGATTTGGATCAGATATCTGATTTGTAATTCTTTGCCTTGGGAATTGCTTTGGAGCAATGTACTAACACCTAAGCCAAAAAAAGTCAGCTTGGGATTTTTGTGTTTTTTGGTTGATGCAAAACACAACTTTTTTCACATCGCCACTTTTTGGCCCATCATGATCTTGCACATACCCTTTTAGTAAGATAGAAGAGATGTCGTTAGTTTAGTTGAGCATGCTTTGGGAAAATGAATTGAAAGAAAGCCATGACGCCTGCAAATTGTTAGTTGAGAAAAATTTGGATGTTTGGAGGAAAGTTCCCTTGTTTGAATTTGAGAAGTACATTTGAATAGTGTTGAGCATAATTCATGATGAATCTTTATGGATTGATGAAGCATATTTGATTACCATAGAAGATATTAGAGATGTAATTGATTTGTGTTCCTTTGGACCAGTTCCCAAATGGAAAGCTATGGATGAGAAAGAGATATTTGAGGTTACTAGTGTGAATCTTGAAGGAAAAGAGATTGATTTAAGATTGATTGTTGATCCAGTAATACAGTATGCTACTATGGTCATTGGTCATAAATTTTGTATCCCTAACAATGACCCTACAATTTCTACTATTGTTGTACATACTATTGTTGATATGGTTAAAAGAGGTATGGAATATGACTTGTGTGAATTACTTTGTAAACATCTTTTGAAGAATTTAAGGGAAATCAAGAAGAATACATTTCGGTATGGAAATTTGGTTGTTTATTTACTCTTTTACTTTTTGAAAGAGTTGCCAGAAATAGGAAGGATAGAATGGTCAAATTTATAGCCTATTTCCTCTCAAATCAGGAACTTCTTGATAAATCTTGGTAGTTTGTATGCACAAGAGTCTTCCCTTGCTGCATTCTTTGGAACATTTCAGATGAGGATGGACAAAAGATTTAGGATTCTAGTAAGTGTTGTTGAAAGGTACTCTAGAAGCATTAATTTTCTTGTGTCTACATATTTTTGTCACATGGAAGCAGTTGAATCAAGGTTAGTTTGGATATCTGAATTGAACTGTGAAGTGTCAGAGGTTGAAGTTGATAACTATGCTAAAATTATTTTGGAAATCCCTAAGAATCTCGGTGTAGAAGGCACCTTCGGTAGCATGACTGGAATAGGGAAGAAGAGGAAGAGTGTTGTTAAGAAAGAAGTTGTAGAAGGAAGTAAGCTTGAACATGAGCATGAAAGAATACATATTCATAGAGCTTTGGAAGAATTGCAGAAGGTTATTCTTGGTGCTAATTTTGATTCATCTATTTCTATTGTGGAAAATCTTCATGGCATGATTGATTCTTTAAAGGTTTACATCCTTAGACTTGAAGTGTCTATGGGAATCAAGTCTAATGAAAGAAATTTGGAAGATATTAAAGAGAAATGTGTGAATGCACACAATCAAGTGATGAAGAAATTGGAGTGTGTACAAGGTTGTGAAGAAGAGGCACAAAAATTACTTTCTTTTTTCCTAGATTGGTTTACCTATACACTGGATATAAGAAATGAGATAAGGTTGAGTGAGTCCCAGTTGAGCACTCAGGATGATACATACAGGCTAGCAAAAGATAAAGATAATCAAAGGTGGTCCTACATTGTTCAACTTCAGGACAAATTCTTTTCTCTACAGGATAAGAGGATGGATGTTATCAAAAAGTTTGTGGCACTCAAAGACATGATTAAACTCAAACATACTAATATTTCTAGTGCTCTTGGCTGTATTGGTTCATGGGAAGAAGGTAAAGTGTCATGGAAGGCTATCTTGGAGAGTCTTAGAGGTTCTTCTTCAAGTTAATTCAATTGTGTTCATATCTTTTTTTGGCTACATTTTTTATATGTACATATATACTGATGCCCCTTCCTTTGTCATTGATGTCAAATGGGGAGAAATGAAGAGATAGAGAGTAAGAGGAAAACCATTTTTGTGAAGAACAATTTTGATAGGGGGAGTATTTAGAGTATTCAGTTTCAATTGCTGGAAAATGTTTTTTGTCATGCATGCCATCAATGCCAAAAGGGGAGATTGTTGGAAGCCTTGCAACATGAGCATGAAGTATGGATGGTTTTTGTTGGTTGTTCCTATTTTTTCATTGATGTGAACATGGTGATAACTATATGGGAAGACTGCTTGGTTTACTAGAAGCTATTCTCTGTCAGTAATACCCTTTTGTGATGGATTAGTGTGTTGGTATTTGAGTCCAGAATTCACTATAAGATATGATATGACTCTACTCTCTTAACCATGTTTTCTTGGCTCATTCAGACAACTATATCTTGGATCTTGAGAAATATTTTGTTGTGAACAAAATTTTATCTTTGATAGAGTCTAACTCTGTATTTTACTATTGTTTTGTATATGGCGTAATGTGTGGGAGACTCCACATTCTACTAAGGTGAATATTCTTATGTTACGGTGTTGATTGATAGTCTCTTTGTTGATGGTATGGTTGGAAATTAATGTTCTCTCAGATCTAGAAGGTGTTTGCATTGAGAATTATTTGTTGGTTTGGAGAATTGTGTTTTAGTCTTGGCCAACTCAGCGTATACAATATATTATGAAGACTAGTTATGCTTTATAAATGCTAGCCCACTTGGTATAATGCTTAAATCATATATGGTGCTGACCTAATTGATGATCATGATATGCTTGTATATATATAAGATTTTTTGAGGAATAAAGCAAAGAAAGGTATGAGAAAGAGAAATAAGGGGAAGTGAGAAGAGTGTGTGCGAAGGAGAAGAAAAGTGTGAGAGCCTAAATTCTTTATCAGTTGTGATTAGTACAATTTTTTTGAGAGATAACTGTGTGAGGCAATACTTCATATTCTGAGCTTTAATGGAATTGAACCCTGCACATTGAAGGTGTATTTTATCAATTCAATATTTTGGAAGTGAGCCACTATCATTGTATCTTGGTAGTGAGCCAACTTTTGTACTCAGGCTGTGAACCTTTTTAAGGACAGCGAGTCTTGACAGTGAGCCCCATAATATTTTGTATCTGGATATAATATATTGTGAGTTAACCCTCACCGTGGTTTTTCCCTTTTTGGATTTTCCACGTAAAAATCCTAGTGTTCTTTTGTATGGTTGCATTGACTTGTTTCTATGATCTATCTTGTTGATTTAGTCAGAATTAGAATAATGTTTAAATGAATTTTATTATGGTTTTATGGAATACTAATTCACCCCCCTCTCAGTATTCCAAATGTTCAACAAGGTGAGGAATCACTTCGGTGGAATTGTTCCAAGATTGGGTAGTATTCAACTAAAATATAATTTATGTTGGAAGAATCAATAAATGTTAATACCAACATTCCAATACATCTATGTTGGAACAAAATTTTCCTTCCAAAAATTTTAGAAACTTTTTACTTGGATTGTCATATAGATGAAAATCTTAATTATAGATTAAGAGAAAGTTTTAGAATCTTTTTTTTAATGGTCTCTCAAGGTGTTTATTATGTATGTAAAGTAAGAGTAAGTAGACCAACATCAACTAAATTGTCACTTCTCACAAAAATGGCAGCAATTGTTATGTGCAAGATTAGGATAGGTAAATTCCCCAACCTCTTTTAGTCATGTGCTATATTAGGATAGGTAAATTCCCCAACCTCTTTTAGTCATGTGCTAGATTAGGATAGGTGAGTTCCCAACCTCCTTTAGTCATGGACCTTTCTAGAAAGATAATCAATATTCTTCAGCATTTGAATCATTAATTTATCATTATTTGGGAGATTTGGAAGAAAAGAAAGTAAAGAATCCTCAAATAAAAAACATTATCAGAGGCATCTTTTCTTAAGAAATTGAAGACAATAATGGGTTGAGGTTGTTAATAAGAAAATTATGATGCACAATCAACCATTTAGAAAACATACATCTTGGGACAATGATATGGTTAGAAAATGACAAAGAACTCAAAATTATCTTTGTTAATGGAATGGATGAGCTAACACTCCAAAATTGAGAGAAGAATTATATAGAGTCCCCCTTCCTAAGGGGATTAAAGATGAATTTTGATGGAGCCTGATTTTTTTTTTTTGGGTGTATCAAGAGAGATGTGTCATAAGAGGAAAGAATGGTAATATGATTGGTGATTAGTCAAAGAGGGGAGAAGTAAATATGTTGATTTAATATGATTGGTGGTGCATAAAAAGACTTAAAGAGGGGAGCAATAATGAGTTTGAAGTCCAAACCCTCATCCTAGGTCTCCAAATATGTAACAAATATGGTTGCAACAAAATAAAAATTAAGGAAGATTTGAAAAATACAGTATGGTTTGTCTTACATTCATTAGAAAATTACACTATCAAACATTCTTATAGAGATAAATAAAGTTACTAACATTCTTGATAACTTTACAATAAACATGAATGATCAATGAATTTTTAATTCCAAGGCCGATCACTAGCCAAATCAAAGCACTCGTTGAGATTAGGAAAAGAAATACTACAAAAAATCAAGGATGATCAAGTATTTATGGAGGATAATAATCATTACCATTAATGGTGAATAAATTTTGAAGCTGGTGATATTAACATTTCAAAAATTGCAAGATTTAACCCATGCTAAGTCAGGGAATATCTTTGGTTTTGGAAAAGCCATAAGACGATGATAATTATTAGTGGATGTGGTGAGCTAATCCTTAAATCAAAGGCCTATGTGTTGAATAATCCAAACAATTGAAAATCTAAAAGTAGCACCATGGATACACCTATAAGGCTTCTCTACAACCAACAATAGATAACTTTATTTAATGCATACTATATAAAAAGGAACAGTAAAAATAATAATATAAAAGAAGATGAGCTTCTTTACTCACAAATATTTCATAAAATGACAAACAATATAAATATACTATTCAAAATTAATGTTGCATTATAAATATGCCTACACCAAATTAATGTTGTATTTTCATGAGTAAAACAACTTATGTTTGAAAATGGTCTTTGTATCAAAATATCTACAATGGATTTTAAGGCACATTTGAAAATGGTCTTTATATAAAAAATATGAAAATGTTCACAATTAAGTTGAAAAAAAAAAGTCCCCACATTATTTGTTGGATAAGCTACTTTATAATAAAAATTGTAAGACATATATAAGTCTATTTACAAAATATCAAAATACCCATGATAAATCTTATATATATTTGAAATGGTTGTGTAAAAGGCTACAAATAATTCACTATAAGATTTTTAATCTTTTTTTATGAATAATATGGTCATATAACCAAACTAGAGAGAACACTACAATAGCAAGAAGCAATGGAGGTGTTGTACATAAATGTGTTATATAAATAAATCACGAGAGTGGTAGTATAACAACATAATAAATGTCATTAAAGCATTATAAAATTTATCATATCATTATCAAACATCAATAAAACCATGGTCTATAAATATCCAAATGTTTCAAACATGCATCCAAAAGTCTCAAAGTTCAAACATGAAAATAAAAATACTAAATACATTGTCCAACAGTCTATGAAATTAAGCCTCATTCAAGCTATGAATATCAAAAGACTCTGAACTATCTAAGTCACTATCATCCTCTAGAAAGAGTGGATCATCCAATGGTAGATTGACCAATCCTGGTTGCACCTCATCCTCATCAATTTTCCTAATGTTCTCAGGATCAACATCCCATCGTGCAACTGGAGTCTGTTGATACTCAGTAGTCTGTCGGTCCTAAAGTCTCAAGGCAGTATGAATTGCAACTAATTTATCAACTCATTTTGAAGTAATTCTGTTCCTCCTAATGGATTTGCTGAAGCCATAGGTGGACCAATTCCTCTCTGCAGTAGAGGAACTAGCAATTTTTGAGAGAAAACAAATGGCAAGTTGTTTCAAATATCATGTGTCCTTCCCATGAAATTCCCACCATCCAATGGGGTTATTCTATGCAATGGTGGCCCTATCTGCCCTAGCCTCTGGTTTGCTAAATGTAGGGCCCTAAAGATCAACAAACATAAGCCATTGCTCTCTAATAATGGTTTCCAACTCATAGGTATACATTTTATGAAGGGTTGTTGTAAGCCCCTCTATCACCTCGTCATCCTCAGAAGGAAGCATTCGGCCAGGTGTAGGTATATACCACTTCAGATTAAGATCATAGGCAAGCATATGAAGAGGGGTATTCATTTTGTTCTACCTCTTTGTCACAATAGGCCTAATATGATCCTCATAAAAACTCAACTTAGGTTCCTTTTGACGAATAACTTGCTTCATTTGGTCAAGCATGCTATCAAAAGTCTCATATATCTCTCCCAAGCTAGGAGAGTCTGTATCTGCATACCAGATTACCCTCATAGCTAGTGATATGAAAGATCAAATATACCTACAAGCAAAAAAATAAATATTATAACTTTTAATATACAAACTACAAAGTAAAAAAAAGTGTAACAAATTCAAATTTTTAATTTTTTTTTTTTTTATCTTACTTGATAGTGGCCCACCAAGTTTCATTAAGTAATCTATCTCTCACTTCCTTGCCTTCATTTTTCTTCAACATATTCCACCTTTTCCAATATGCACAAAAAACCATGGCTTATAGAGCATCTTGGACCTCCAACATCCTCTCCAACAAAATATAGTAGCTAGCATATCTAGTCTCAACTAGTTTGAGGAATTCTTTCTTTGAATAAGACCAGAATAGTGCATGTGAAGTGTGATGGTTGCATACAAACATTTGTATGCCTCTAGCCTTTGCAACTTCTGCCCTCACCCAATCTATTTTTCCAATGTCTTTCAAAGAATTATTCAAAGCATGTACACAACATGGAGTCCAAAAAATATGTTTTTAAGAATTCTCAATCATCAAACTAGCACAACATTAATGAGTGGCCTATGTCGAATATCAGTCCACAAATCCATGACAATGGAACAACCAGTACTAAGCCATGTTTGCCTCATCTCCTCCATCAATAAGGTAGCTTTTGAATATTTTTTGTCAAGGAGGGATGTATGCAATCTATGTTCTCCAGGGGAGCATAAGATGGTCCAACTAACAATATTTCTTGCACCATAGTTTTGAAATAAGGTGACCTTGCCAAATGAAATGGAAGAGAATGTGCAATAAAGAATTTGGCCATTGCATCATCAACTTGCTCACATTTTTGCACATTCATCAACCCCATGATTGAATTTTTCCCACTTGCTTTCTTCTTCCCTCTATCACAACTCTCTGAAACCGATACATTGGAAGAGGGTTGCAAATCAGCTAATGGTCATTTTTTATTTTGAATGGTAATGATTTGGTCATCACTACATCCATCCAACTTTGGAAATTGAAGTTGTTGCTCCAATGTTATTTTATCAAAAACTCTAACACCCTTTCTAGTGTCACCCACTAGATGGCCTCTAATCCTAGTATAGCTCCCATGGTAATTAGATTGACAAACATGACAAAGCCATTTCCTACTGCCCCCTGAATTTTTTTTCTTATTGACTGTCACATATGTGGCAAACTGATGCAATGGTTGTTGCGGTTGAAAGGGCCTTTCGCAAACCTTTGAAGAGTGGGTACAGGGAATGTAAAATGGTCTAAAGAAGCATGGGTTGGATTTTCAGAGGTAGAAGAAGGGTCTATTGGCATTCTTTGAACTTCATTTTCACTCTCACTACCATCACCCTCATGACTGTCACTGCCACTATTGTTGCTGCTCATTTTAAAATTTGTATGTATTTTTTTTCTTTATTTTTTAAAGTATGAAGTTTGTATGCTGGTTGAAAATATGAAATTTTGTAAAAATGATACCAAATCATTGAATCAATGAACCATTGAACATTAAAAATAGAAAATGAAAACAAAAAAGAAAAAATTAAAAATTAAAAAAGTGATAAAGATAATGTAGAAGAAAAAATATTATTTAAATTTATTCTCAAACCTGGAAGTGGAAATTGAACTAAGTGTAGCTCCCAGCTCCTTAAGGCATCCCAAACAAAAACCAAGTGCAGCTTGAGTAAGGAAAAAAACACAATCAAACAAAGGCCCAACCGTGACTTTCCCTAGGTGTGAGAAATAAAAACTTGAAGAAATTTATTTGATGCCTCTTTAAAATGCAAAAACATCTCTTTTAAATGCCCAAACATAGGAGAAAAATGCCAAAAAATGATTTGAACTGAGTTGAGATAGAGATTTTTCCCCGTGCGTTGTTGTGTGAGAGTCGTCGCTACCATCACTTGTTGTGAGAGAGCTTGGGAATGAATAATGATTGATTGATTTGTTATGAAACTTTATTAAGTTTCATTTAAATTTTTCTTTTTAGACTTTAGACAAAAAATTTGTGTTGTTGTGGGCCTCACAAAATATTTAGTAGTAGTAGAAAATGTTTAAAAAAACAAAATTTTATATTTTTTTAATTTATGGCGGCTCCATGTACGCAAGGGATCGTTAGCCATTCTTGGGTACAGCGGGGGATGTCTTCCATACTCAGGGACAGGGGACCATTCCAAGCTAGGAGGAAACATTTCCTACCATTTCCTGTAAATTTTCCTAATTCGGGGATGGATGAGGACTATCCCCAATGTGTCCCCCTGTCCTCGGGACAAATGGGGATGAGTACAGGGGGTTTTGGGGCAGAGGACACATCCCCATGTAACCTAGGTACATATGACTGTGATATAAACATATTAGTGGGCATGTTGTTGATGTTCTTGTGCATGCTTTAGATGATGACATTCTTTAGGAAGAGATACCAAGTAAGAAAATAGTGTGAGAGTGTAGACTACATGATTAAGAGGCTTGATAAAACTGGTCTAAATATATTTTGCATGGTACTCTTCCATGGCCTCCTGCAATCTTTCCTTCATATGGTCCTTAGAAAATTTGGGCTTGAGATATCTTGGTACTTCCTTTACCTTGAGCTGCCTCATCTCATTCCACAAGCTCTTCATCACCTGCATGGCCATTTTTCTCTGCTTTACTTGGCCTTTGTTCTACGCCTTTTTTAATCAAGTATAATGTGATGATTTTTTCCCCTATGTGTGAATAAGTGTGACATATGTACAATTTTATTATAGGCATGGATTCTTCTGGACATATGTTATGTTCATATAATTTTGGTTTGTTTAAGAGGGTTTTACATGATGAAATTTCAAAAGCAAAAAAATGTATAAGAAAGGGTTCAAACTAATAAATTTTATAGTTGTAATTTATTTTGAAAAGTAAATGTAATAGAAGGTAATATATAGTTCAAGGATTAAGAGTGAGGGTTAATGACGATTTTGATAATAGATATGAATGTGTTTGGAAAATGAGATCTATCTATTAGTGAAGTGTATTAGAATCTACTTCAACTTTGTGTTCTATTAGAAGACATGTTTGTAAGTTTAGAACAAGTTTGTAGTCATGGATTCAAATTCATCCTTGCACATAATAGAATTCTACTCTTTTATTTTCCCCATAGATCTCTCTATTTGTACTACTACTAATCAAAATGTTGGAAACCTTTAAAATTATCTTGAAAGAGATGTCAAGTTATCACAAGGAAATAAATTTTCCTAGGTCAACCCCTAGAAATGTGTACATACATTAAAAAATAATAGGCAAGGGTCTTAGTATAGAGATATGTTATATTTTTTAAGGCATCAAGTTGAACTGTGCCATTACTAATTAATTCTTCAATACTTTAAGATGAGAGAGAAATCTTGATAGATGATGGATGTGAAATAAATGCAATTAAATGCCTTTGATATTAGAACATAGCATCAAATTACATCAAACATGTACTTGGTTTCCTTAGAGTGGGAAAATGATGGGGTCAATCAACCAAATTTTTAATTTAAATTTTGGAAAAGGAGACAAGTTTGCAACTATGAGAATGTTTCAAAATGTGTTAATGACCAAATCCAAGTAGTTAACACTTATATGGAGGTAGGTGCAAAGGTGAATGTAATAAGTATGTGAATAAGAGGAATGTATAGAAGTATGCATGTGTGAGGATAAGGTAAGGCTAAGTGTATGGAAATATGTGTGTATATGGATGGATTAAAAGATTAGGGGAATATGCTCAACTTTGCATGGGATTGTACTATTTGTCAATATGTACATATATTAAGACATTTCCTCAAATTGGAAGCAAAACTAAATGAAAAATGACATGGGTATGCAAATTTTACCATTACAACATTATTATTAAGTGTTTTAAAAAAGAAATTATAATTAAGAAAATATGTATTGTTAAACTCTTATTCTTTAGAAATAATGCCAAACTATACTACATGACACAACTCATAGAAATAAATATAATTGTAGACATGTAAAAATGCCTAACTCATATCACACATCCCGAAACTACATTTTCCATCATTCCCATCATTTTAATTATTATTAATTGCATTTATCATCATTTCATTTAATTTGCGTTATTGACACCATTTAACATCATTTTCATCATTTAACCCTAATTTTCTCTACTAATTATCTCCTTCACCCCTTCCTAGTTGAATAAATTTTGATTATTTAATTAGGTTCATTTAAGATTTCGTGTCATATAATTAAATAATTTTAATTATTTAATCATCCCACTTTAATTATCATCCCATTCAAAAGAATATTATTTTAAATGGCATATTCTCATACTCCATAATTAAATAATTTTTAATTATTTGATTCTCCTATTTTCCCTCCACAAAGCATATTCTCAAGGAATATCCCTTTTCCAAAAATATCTTTGATTTTTCTTGTCCCAAGCATTCCTAGCCCTTGATCTTGAAATCTAATTTCCACCCTTGATCTTCAAAAATCTTAACCATTTTCCTACAAATGTGGGGATATTTTGAGTTCTAATTGATCCTATCCCTCCATCTTCCTTGATCTTCTCTCCTTTGTGGGTGTTATGATGCAATCTTGACCCTTCTTTGTGGGCATTAAGATTCAATCTCAAACCTTTATTCAATTATGAAAATCTATATAATCTTTACCTCATTCTTCATATTTCACACCTAGAATTTGAGTAGAGAAGTCTTGTCAATTTGAGTTTTGAGCATTCTTGAGAGAAATCGAGAGATTTTATCATAATATCTAGGTCATCACATTCATCAAGATTTTGCAAGAAATCATGGAGGCTTAAGTGTTGAGCAATCCAACATCACAATTTAACACCAAGTTCTCCAACAACGGGATGGTAAGGTTGTATTCAAGTTATGATTTTAATTGTGCTTGATTTGATTCACTAACCCTTGTGTTTAAATTCATGGCTTGATTTACAATCTAATCTCATTGGTAAGTGGGTTTGATCCTCTTGTTTTGGGTTCTTTGTTGATTTTCTTGTCTGATAATCCATTTCCACTTTTACCCCTTACATCAATTGACATGCCCGATGGGACCCGCGTCCCTAAATATAACAATTATTGCTATTTTGAGTATTTTATAGGTTTTTGGAGTACAAATGTCAAAAACAAGGGTCACAATTGTGCACACAATCACTCTTGTTCAAGAATCTAATCGCGACTATCTCATATCAAGGTCGTTATTCTTAATTAGGCCACATCTGCATCATTAGATTTTGGGTTTTCTAATAGGGTTTTTGTTTTGCAGGTTACAAGTTTGTGATTTCCACATATCACTTGGTCATTATTTCTCAACAGGAACCTGAATGCCTCAATACAAGGCTGCCCTTGCACCTAAAATGACCGCTCTTGCATCACAAGACCATTGTTGTTTTTCTGCTTTTAGCGTTTTCTAATTTTTCTTTTTTTGTCTTATAAGCTACAGGTCCACTTTTGTCAGAATAAAATCACTCTTGCAAAAATTAGACCATGGTTGCTCCAAAACTGAGTCGTTGTTATAGAGCCAGACCACATCTATCTCAGAAGAATTCCATGATTGTTAGGTAACAAGGTCGTGTCTACTTTATTCCTGCTTTCTATTTTTCATTTTTCAATCTTGGATCTCAAATTTTTAAAACCCTAACCCTTTTTTGCTATTATTTTGGGATTTCATTAATTGATTTGTGTAGCTTTCATGGGGTGAAGAAAAGTTTATAAACTACTTTAATCCTTTTTTTCTTGTATAGTCAAAGGATTTCTAATTCAACTACTAACACTTTGTGTTGTGGCCCCGCTTGCCAAAGAATCATCAACCAAACATTATGTTTTCATTTTATTAGATTAGCAAACATTTACTTTGGTTCTTAAAACAAACTTGTTTGACATGCTTGGTAGGTCGAAGGGTGTGTATCCTCTCTCCTTGCATCCTTAGATGATCCTAGGTGATGAGAAACACATTTGATCTAAATTTGTTCTTTGGGTCACTAAAGGTGTCTCGTATACTTATCCTCTCCCCTTGCATCATTAGACGATCTTGGGTGATGAGAAATATCGAGACACTTAAGCCTTCCCAATTTTTATTTTAGTAGAGGGGCCCTGCCCTGGGATTTCATCACCCTTGGGATGACCTCCAACACGTGTTTAGGTGGGCTATATCAAAGGTGTGAAGGCGAAAGTTAGTAGCATGATCTTGTGATGTATACCACATGTGTCAATTTAGATGTGGGTGTATAAACCACATTGGAGTTGACTAGAGGCTTTACTGTCTCATGTTTAATGTTATACCACTAGTGTTCACTGAGTCACTATGATACATTTTATTTTGTTGAATAGAGGCTTTAGTGTCTCATGTTTAATGTTATACCACTGGTGTTCACTGAGTCACTATGAGAGACTTTATTTAAGAAGCTTTAAGACCAATTGGCCATCGTGTCAAGTCATAGTAGTGCATCGTGATAGCATCATCATGAGAAGGTACTTACCACATCTGGTCTATGGTTGAGGTGTAAGGTGTCTTGCTAGAATTCATGCTCTTTCAAGGCCAGGGGTATCAAGGTGGTACATGACCTTGGTATACCCTATTCACCCACTCCTTAGATTTAGATTTAACATCATTCAAAAGGGTGAGGTAAGCCTATTGTGAGAAGATGTTCATTTAATACTAGCTAGGTTGTACTTTACTGACATGTATTCTTTATGCTAAACCAACAACACTATTAGCAAGCTTTGTGGAAGAAAGCTTGTGCCAATTATCTTACCACCATTGGAGTTAGTTTTTCCTACTTTGTTTACTATGTGTGTCACTTTCTATTTTTAGAAAAAACTCTTAAATATCAGACTTTAAATGTCAACTTGCAAACTTTCAAAACTATCATTAGACCTGAAACAAAAAATAGAACCACATATTTTAGACACAGAAGTTTCCCTTGCACATTCTTTTGCATATGTCTCAAAATCCTATTGTGTTTGCATACATCTTGCCACACTTTTCTGAGCATCTGCTTGCCCTTGCAATACATGCTATCACTATTGAAAACCTACCACTATTTCTCATATTGTTAACTGTTAGAGTCATTTTCCTAAACAGAGTCACCTTTGCTTAGATTATTGTGACTACTTCTGTAAAAGCTCACATTTTTTTTAAAACTCTACCACATCTACTTATACAACCATCATGTTTTCTTTCTGTGTCGCATTTGTTTGTTCCAAAAATTTCCCAAAATTATAGAATTCCATCTTAGACACTATCATAACAGTTTGTTTTACTATCAAAACCTCTATCACAATAGTTCTGCACCTTTACATAGTCTAAAAATACACTTTCAAACATTTCCATCCTACCTTGCAAACTTGGTTTACCTAGAGTTTATCATCATCATAGCTCTCTTAGATCAAACATTAATTAAATTTACATCACACCTTCTTAGTATCCTTAAACAACGTTAGTCTTCTTGGACCATCTTTTGCATTATCATCTTTCATCAACATTAAACTAGCCTTTGGATACCAAATCAACCACACCTTATTGACCTCATCATTTTGCTAGTGTCTCTTGATCCAATCAACCTAGCATATTACAGTCCTATAGAATTTAGTGGAAATCATCTTCCCTCTAAGTTTCTAGATCATTATCATCCTTCTTTACTTGCACTTACAAGTCTAGTTCAAGTAGACACATCAAACTATCCTTCCATCAACAACTTGAGACTTAGCATACATCTATCAAACTTGGTTAACATCCTTTGAATAGCATAATTTTCAAAACATCCCAAAAATCCACTCATACTCTCATCATAGGGTTGAGTACAAAAAATATAGTATTATTTCAAAACATCCCAAAAATATACTCACACTCTCATCATAGGGTTGGGTATCAAAAATCTAGGCATCTTTAATCATTCAAAAATTAAAACCAATCTTTGTCATATAAAATCCAAAAATCAGCATCAAAACAACATCTCTTTTGTCCAAAATGCTTACCAACACCCCTTTTTGAAGGGCATTCTCAAACTCAAAACCCAAATAAGAAATTACATCCTTCATTTCAAATCTCTCACCATACATCACGCTTCCCTGAGAACGTTTATAACTTTATGACAACAACAAGGTCTCAACATAGAAAGAGAATGGCAAAGCACACAAGTAGTTCTAGTGGACCTACCACCACCAATATGGTAAGAGACCTAGTGTCTCTCAATGGAAAAAAAACAACCAATATTGGTGCAAAATATGAAATTGAAGCCCTTGTTGATATGAAAATCAAAATATGTTGTTTGCTGATAAAAAAATCAGACTTGTGGTTTTTGTTTGATTTGAATGTTTTCAATGTTATTTGAGGTTTTCAATGAAAATACAAACATATGGACAACATTGCTAGCAAATAGGAAGCATAACATCAGATATAGCTTTACAATACTCAAGGAAAATATGACTTGAGAGAACAAAATCTGATTTATTTCATTATCCAATAATTACAAAGCATTTATTAAATCAGATATGAATGAACCTGAGAGAAAGCATGTTTGGAAACCCTTGAATTTGTTGTTGTAGCTGATACCATGAATTTCCACACACTTTAATTGTTGTTGAGTTTTCTTTCAGCCTAGCTGCCTTCAAAAAAGAAGAAACAGAGCCCAAAGCTAAGGTGTATTGGCCTCCAAGGAAAGGACGCCTCTCCCTAGGTGTTGTACGATTGCACCAACAACAACAACCTCTTCAAAATGTAATTGATAGTTTTTCCATTTGATGGTAGAAACTAATCATAAAGTAGGCAAGCAAATATTTGATAAAACCCTCTAAATTCTTTGTAGAAAACTCTCAAAATCTTTAGATTCACCCCAAATAGAACTCCTAAATGAAGCCCTCCTGTTGCCACAATTCAGTGGATCTTTCACCACTTCAAAGCCGCTACAAACACTTGAGAATTTATGAAAATCTTCAAGCAACTAGGTGAAACCCTTGTACAAACTTGCATACAAAACCAAGAAGAAATTTCACAAACTCAAATGCTCACAAAAAGGTGAGGTTGGTTTGTGAAAGGAGGCTTTATATGCTCTCCCCAGAAAGTATGATTTCTCCTCTTTTAGAATCATTTAAATTATATTTTAATACTTTTAAGTGGCATAATTCAAGGGTCATGGCCTCATGGGCCCCTTTATAACTTAAAGCTACATTTATAACATATGCTTTAAAAATGAATTTTAATAATTGATTTCATCATAAAGTCAACTCATTTAACCATTGAATATTCTCAAATATTATATTACCATGTGCCCTGCCAAAATTAGTAACTCCATGCTCCCGACTTACTATAAATAGTAAGTCTCTCCAAATGTGCCAAGTAACAACTGCAAAGCCCCATCAAAGGTTGTCATTTCCTCTGAAGATTTTCTAGTTGCCTTTGATATAAATGGAAACCCCAACTCCTAGAAAAAGTCGCTTACTATAAATAGTAAGTGTGTCAAATAGATTCCAACGAAGGTCAACCTGAACACCCACTGAACACTGGAGGAAAATCCACCTCAAACAATACCAAATGAGACCCCCTAACCATCTTCTCTAGCCTATGAAGGTCAAGAATTTAGGCTAAGCAACCTATCAACATGTCTGGGCTAGAAAGGGGACATTATATTCTACCCTCCCAAAGATTGCTTGTCCCCAAACAATCCCTACAAAAAGGAACACACCACTCCACTTGGATCCCATGGATAGTGTTTTGTATTGTCCCTGCTAGCCACAACTATCTCTTGTAACTCCCACAACTGATTAGCTAGAATAGCATGAGGTACCCTGTAAACCTCAGTGTTGTCTTTCATAGGAGCAAGAAACTCATGAGGAAGCAAATCAAACAGCAAGCAACACTTGCTTCCAACCTTTGCACAAGATATGTTGTCATCCAACATGTCCAACACGTGCATATCAGAACTATGTACCTGGTATAACTCATGTACACATGGATCAAAAGTGAAGTTGTATGCACTCAACACCATGTATACACCTATAAACTCCTCAGTGAGTTGTGTTTGTAATCTTGGTACACTATAAGGACTCCAAACATCATTTTCACTGCTCATCTCAAAACTAAGGTCTAGAGTGTGATCAACATCCAACTCAAAGAGTAGATTGTGATAGGACCAAGTAACATCCACCTCAAACAAAGGGTTGTTCACAAACTGAAAAACACCACCAAATTGATCAAGAACATGCAACTCTGGACCCTGAGTACCATGAGGTCAGTAAACACCTCCTGAAATATCTCATGTTCTATCTTCTCATCCTCCTCATGAATGAGATAAATAATGCAAGATCCCATCTGCAATCCCCCTCAACACATAACACCTACCACTAGACTCAAAATACATCTCAATCCTTGACAAGTTGAGGATGAACTCTCCAATATCCTAGAGCCATCTCATACCCAAAACCACATCAATCTCACCCATGTTGACTACATAGAAATTTGTCTGCATCTCATAGTCATCAAGCATGATTGTAAGACTACAAATCCATCAAGTGCAGGTGAGACTATAGCCATCTGCAACCTAGAATTTGAAACTAGTGAATGCCTCTATCTAGAGTCTACACCTGCTAACAAAACTCCAGTTGATGAAATTATGTGTAGCCCCAGTGTCCAACATAGCTAGGAATTTTTGTCCATCCACAAACCCTCTGACCCTGAAAGATGATCCACTGGGTGGTCTAGCTAATAATGCCAATGGGGATAGGTTGGCATCAGGTCCCAACTCTAGTGAGGCTTGATCAGCCTCAACATCCTCCAAAAAAACTTGTTGATTTGAAGACTCTGACTCATCGTCATCATATTAAGCCCACATAACATGGTTAGCTTTTCCCTTTGTCCTCAAAGGACAATCATGAACTCTATTGTAGGGCTCCTTGCACTAGTAAAATAGTTGTTTCCTCCTCAACTCGTCCCATGTTGCATCTTCTGGTTTTTCAATTTCCTTCTTCTGATCAACAATAGTGGAATGTTCCTCCTCTACAGGAAAGGTAATAGACTTAGGCTGGAACTACTTCTTCAGGGAAGCTAACTCCATGCTCCTTGCCTTCTTAATGGCTCCATGAAAGTAGGTTGGATCAAAGGCCTTGGTCCAACCTCTCAATGGATCCTACAACCCCTCAGTGAACAACAACACCAACCTCTTCTCTGTCAAGTCTGACACCATGACTGTTAGCCACTGAAACTCGTTGATGTAAGCATCCAGGCTATTAGTCTGTCTCAACTATGCAAGCTCTCTAAAATAAACATCTGGATCCTTCTTATCAAAACACCTTACCAATCTATTTGTAAAATCATGATAAGAAGTAATGTGATCATGATGCTATGTAATCAACCCATGATGCCACCAATCATGATCTACCCCATCCAAATGTAGCACTGCAAACTGAATAGCATCCCTCTCTGCCATAGGACACAAAGTCAAGAAGGTATCAAGTTTGTTGATCCAAGCTCTAGCTGTAACCTTCCCACTGCCATCAAACAAAGGAAGTGTGAGCTTGCTAGTAGCATGTTTTAGATCTCTATTCTGGTGCCTCAGTCTCCTATCCTATCAAGACCGACCATGCTCTCACTTATAAGTCATGAAGGGATCAAATGTGAAATTCTCTCAAACCTATGGAGGCAACAATTCCCACTCATCGTGCATAGCCATGAAATCATCTGTGAACTCTACCTCCTCCTCCTGAATATCCTTTGGCTCATCTCTCAAGAAGGTAGGTTGTGTAGGCCTATCATAAGTAAATGTGGGTGCTCTTCTTGCTCTAGTTGTACCAACAACACTTGCAAACTCCTCCTGATCATGATTAGGCCCTCTAGGAGGTTGATTAAGCTATTGTCTAGCTATTGTAAGTTGCTGCAACATGTTAGCTATTTGATGCTTCCTTGCTTCTAAACCTCTCAAAATATTCCTTGCTTCTTGATCCTCATCATGTATATCATGCTTGGGAGGGCTACCACCACCTCTATCACCCATAATCACATGTGGTACTTGTTCTCAAGCTTGGTTAACCTATTTTTCTTCTCTTCTACTTCATGTATAGTACCTATGAGGGCCAAGTTATTGTGATCTCATGTGATATATAACCCAACAGGGTGGCAAGAAATCACTCTACTACCACTATAAGAGACCTGGTGTCTCTCAATAGAAAAAAAAACCACTATTGATGCAAAATATGAAACTGAAACCCTTGCTGATATGAAAATCAGAATATGTTGTTTGCTGGTACATAAATCAAACTTGTGGTTTTTGTTTGATTTGAATGTTTTCAATGCTATTTGAGGTTTTCAATGGAAATACAAACATATGGACAACATTGCTAGCAAATAGGAAGCATAACAACATATATATATTTACAATACTCAAGGAAAATATGACTTCAGAGCACAAAATCTAATTTATTTCATTATCCAATAATTACAAAGCATTTATTAAATCAGATATGAATGAACCTAAGAGAAAGCATGTATTGAAACCCTTGAATTTGTTGTTGCAGCTGATACCATGAATTTCCCCACACTTTAATTGTTGTTGAGTTGTCTTTCAGCCTAGCCACCTTCAACAAAGAAGAAACAGAACCCAAAGCTAAGGTGTTTTGGCCTCCAAGGCAAGGATGCCTCTCCCTAGGCATTGTACGGTTGCACCAACAACAACCTCTTCAAAATGTAATTGATAGTGCTGCCATTTGAAGGTAGAAACTGATAAAAAATTAGGCAAGAAAATATTTGATAAAATCCTCTAAATTATTTGTAGAAAAATCTCAAAATCTCCATATTAATCCCAAATAGAACTCCTAAATGAAGCCCTCCTGTTGCCACAATTCAGTGGATCTTTCACCACTTCAAAGCACCTGTAAACACCTGAGAATTTCTGCAAATCCTCAAGCATCTAGGTGAAACCCTTGTACAAACTGGCACACAAAACCAAGAAGAAATTCCACAAATTCAAATGCTCACAAAAAGGTGAGGTCAATTTGTGAAAGAAGGCTTTATATACTCTCCCCAAAAAGTACGATTTCTCCTCTTTTGGAATCATTTAAATATTATTTGCTTTTTGTTGATAGAGTTGACTTTGGTTTAAGTGCCTAAATATTTTAATACTTTTAAGTAGCACTTAATTCAAGGGTCATGGCCTCATGGGCCCCTTCATAACTTAAAGTGACTTTTATAACATACGCTTTTAAAATAACTTTTAATAATTGATTTCATCATAAAGTCAACTCATTTATCCATTGAATATTCATGAATATTATATCACCAAGTGCCTTTCCAAAATTAGTAACTCCATGCTTCCAACTTACTATATATAGTACTCTCTACAAATGTGCCAAATAACAACTGTAGAGCCCCATCAAAGGTCATCACTGCCTCTGAAGACTGTCTAGGTACCACTGATATAAATAGAAACCCTGACTCCTAAAAAAATTTGCTTACTATAAATAGTAAGTGTGTCAAATGGAGTGGTCAACCTGAACTCCCACTGAACATTGGATGCAAATCCACCTCAAACACTACCAAATGAGACCCCCTAACCATATGTTGTAGCCTACGAAGGTCAAGAATTTAGGCTAAGCAACCTATCAACATGTCTGAGCTAGAAAGGGGACATTATAGTTCACCTTCCCAAAGATTTCCTATCCCCAAGCAATCCCTACAATAGGGAACTCACCACTCCACTTGGATCCCATGGATATTGTTTTGTAATTTTCCTACTACACACAACTATCTACTGTAACTCCCACAACTGATCAGCTTGAATAGCATGCGGTACCCTGTAAACCTCAACATTGTCTGTCATAGGAGCAAGAAACTCATGAGGAAGCAAATCAAACATCAAGCAACACTTTCTTCCAACCTTTGCATGAGAGATGTTGTCATCCAACATGTCCAAAATGTGCATTTTAGAACAGTGCACCAAGTATAACTCATGTACACATGTATCAAAAGTGAAGTTGTATGCACTCGACACCATGTACACACATGTAAAATCCTTAGTGAGTTGTGTCTGTAATACCAGTACACTGTAAAGACTCTAAACATCACTACCACTGCTCATCTCAAAACTAAGGTCTAGAGTGTGATCAACATCCAACTCAAAGAGTGGATTGTGATAGGACCAAGTAGCGTCCACCTCAAACAAAGGGTTGTTCACAAACTGAACAACACCACCAAACTGATCAGGAACATACAAATTTGAACCCTGAGAACCATGAGGGTGACTAAACCCCTCTTGAAATATCCCTTGTTCTATCTTATCATTCTCCTCATGAATGAGAGAGAAAGAACACAAGCTCCCATCTACAATCCCCCTCAACACATAATGCCTACCACAGACTCAAAAGACATCTCCATCCTCAGAAAGTTGAGGGTGAACTCTCCAATATCCTAGAGCCATCTCATACCCAAAACCACATCAATCTCACCCATGTTGACTACATAGAATCTGCCTACATCTCATAGTCATCAAGCATGAGTGTAAGACTACAAATCTATCAAGTGCGAGTGAGGGTATAGCCATCTACAACCCAGAATCTGAAACCAATGAATGCCTCTATCTGAAGTCTACACCTGCTAACAAAACTCTCAACGATGAAATTATGTGTAGCCCCAGTGCCTAACATAGCTAGGAATTGCTATCCATCCACAAACCCTCTGACCCTGAAAGATGATCCACTGGGTGGTCTAGCTGATAATGCCAATGGGGATAGGTTGGCATCAGGTCCCAACTCTGGTGAGGCTTGATCAGTCTCAACATCCTCCAAAATAGCTTGCTGATTTGAAGACTCTGACTCATCGTCATCATAGTAAGCCCACATAACACAGTTAGCTTTTCCCTTTGGCCTCAAAGGATAGTCATGATCTTTTTTGTAGGGCTCCTTGCACTAGTAACATAGTTGCTTCTTCCTCAATTAATCCTACGTTGCATCTTATGGTTTTGCAATTTCCTTCTTTTGATCAACAACAGGGGAAAACTCCTACTCTACAAGAAAGGTAATAGACTTGGGCTGGAACTGCTTCTTCGAGGAAGCTAACTCCATGCTCCTTGCCTTCTTAATGGCTCCATGCAAGTAGGGTGGATCAAAGGCCTTGAACCAACCTCTCAATGGATCCTATAGCCCCTTAGTGAACAACAAAACCAACCTCTTCTCTATCAAGTCCGACAACATGACTAATAGCCGTTGAAACTTGTTGATGTAAGCATCCAGGCTACTAGTCTATCTCAACTGTGCAAGCTCTCTAAAATAACCTCTGGATCCCTCTTATCAAAATTCTCTACCAATCTATTTGTAAACTTATGATAAGAAGTAATGTGATCATGCTACAATGTAATCAACCCATGATGCCACCAATCATGAGCTACCCCATCCAAATGTAGCACTGCAAACTGAATAGCATCCCTCTTTGCCATAGGACACAAAGTCAACAAGGTATCAAGTTTGTTGATCCAGGCTCTAGCTATAACCTTCCCACTACCATCAAACAAAGGAAGTGTGAGCTTTCTAGTAGCATGTTTTAGATCTCTATTCTGGTGCCTCAGTCTCCTATCTTGTCAAGACCGGCCATGCTCTCGCTTTTGAGTCATGAAGGGATCAAATGTGAAATGCTCTCAAACCTATGGAGGCAGCAATTCCCACTCATCATGCATAGCCATGACACCATATGTGAACTCTACCTCCTCCTCCTAAACATCCTTTGGCTCATCTCTCAATAAAGTAGGTCGTGTAGGCCTATCATAAGTAAATGTGGGTGCTCTTATTGCTCTAGGTGTACCGACAACACTTGCAAACTCCTAATCATGATTAGGCCCTCTAGGAGGTTGATTAAGCTATTGTATAACTACTGTAAGTTTCTACAACATGTTAGCTATTTGATGCTGCCATGCTTCTAAACCTCTCAAAATATTCCTTGTTTCTTTATCCTCATCATGTCTATCATGCCTGGGAGGGCTACCACCACCTCTATCACCCATAATCACCTGTGGTACTTGTTCTCCAGCCTGGTTATTGTGATCGCATGTGATGTCTAACCCAATAGGGTGGTAGAAAATCACTCTACTACCACTATAAGAGACCTGGTGTCTCTTAATAGAAAAAAAACAACCACTACTGATGTAAAATATGAAACTGAAGCCCTTGCTGATATGAAAATAAAAATATGTTGTTTGCTGGTACATAAATCAAACTTGTGGTTTTTGTTTGATTTGAATATTTTCAATGCTATTTGAGGTTTTCAATGAAAATACAAACATATGGACAACATTGCTAGCAAATAAGAAGCATAACAACATATATATCTTTATAATACTCAAGGAAAATATGACTTGAGAGCACAAAATTTGATTCATTTTTTAATCCAATAATTACAAAGCATTTAGTAAATTAGATATGAATGAACCTGAGAGAAAGCATGTCTGGAAACCCTTGAATTTTTTGTTGCAGTTGATACCATGAATTTCTCCACACTTTAATTATTGTTGAGTTGTCTTTCAGCCTAGCCGCCTTCAACAAAGAAGAAACAGAGCCCAAAGCTAAGGCGTTTTGGCCTCCAAGGCAAGGACACCTCTCCCTATGTGTTGTACGGTTGCACTAGCAACAACAACCTCTTCAAAATGTAATTGATAGTGTTTCCATTTGAGGGTAGAAATTGATAAAAAATCAGGCAAGCAAATCTCTGATAAAACCCTCTAAATTCTTTGTAGAAAACTCTCAAAATCTCCAAATTAAGTCCAAATAGAACTCCTGAATGAAGCCCTCATGTTGCCACAATTCAATGGATCTTTAACCACTTCAAAGCACCTGCAAACACTTGAGAATTTCTGAAAATCCTCAAGCAACTAGGTGAAACCCTTGTACAAACTGGCACACAAAACCAAGAAGAAATTTCACAAAGTCAAATGCTCACAAAAAGGTGAGGTCAATTTGTGAAAGGAGGCTTTATATACTCTCTCCAAAAAGTATGATTTCTCCTCTTTTGGAATCATTTAAATATTATTTTCTTTTTGTTGATTGAGTTGACTTTGGTTTAGGTGCCCAAATATTTTAATACTTTTAAGTGGCACTTAATTCAAGGGTCATGGCCTCATGGGCCCCTTTATAACTTAAAGTGACTTTTATAACATATGCTTTTAAAATAACTTTTAATAATTGATTTCATCATAAAGTCAACTTATTTAACCATTGAATATTCTCAAATATTATATCACCAAGTGCCTTGCTAAAGTTAGTAACTCCATGCTCCCAACTTACTATATATAGTAAGTCTCTACAAATGTGCCAAGTAACATTTGCAGAGCCCCATTAAAGGTTGTCACTACTTCTGAAGATTGTCCAGGTGCCTTTGATATAAATAGAAACCCTGACTCCCATAAAAAAGTCACTTACTATAAATAGTAATTGTGTCAATCGGAGTCCAACGAAGGTCAACCTGAACTCCCACTGAACACTAGAGGAAAATCCACCTCCAACACTGCCAAATGAGACCCCCTAACCATCTGCTCTAGCCAACGAAGGTCAAGAATAGGATAAGCAACCTATCAACATGTTTGTGCTAGAAAGGGTACATTATAGGAGACTACTACGCTGATGCCACAGGGTTTTAATCCTAATGATGTTCTTCAAACTTATTCCACCCCTCAACAACATAATGTCCCTACATCTCAACAATACAATGTTGGTCCTTCACAACTACATGATGACAATCCTTTTCAACCACAAAATGTTAATCTTTCTCAACAACATGGTTGTACTCCATCACAACATAACACCAATCCTCCATCAAGCAATGCTCATCTTCAACACCAACATATGTTTTCACAACAAAAAAATCAGCCCCCTCAAAAATAACATGTAATCATAGAGGATGATAGTGATGAGGATATTACCAAAGAAGACTTCTTAGAATACACCCAAGATCCTAAGCTACAAAAAGTAATGGAAAAAAATGATTAGCTCAGATCCTCACACATATTTCCTTATACTTGCACAACATGGTGCCAAACTACTTATGGAATTTAATCTTGAAGCATACATTTCCTTAGAAGGACCTTCTTCTCCAAAGTTTATTGTGAAGGCCCCACCGGCTTACCCAACAAAAGAGCAATCATGTCCAAAATTCCATTCCTCCATAACTCAATCGGGAGCTAGGGAAGTTGCACCTAGACCGGAACCCTCAATCAAATCTCTTCAATTGGATTAAATCGAATATGCCAATGTTTAATGAACAACCCCACTTGATTGTTAAAATAGGGACCTCCCTCAAATGCTTTATTCCAATCAACCAAACATGAAAATATCACCATAAATAGTCATTCACAACTTGTATCACATCCATGTCTCCCTTTGGGTTCCAAGTCTGATGAGCCAAGGATTCAAGGAACAAGAGAGAGAACCTGATTCCCATTAACTTACAAATTAAATCATGATTCCTCAATATTCAACATATTCTACAATAGACTTCAGTTGGATAACTAAAACTAAGCGAGTCTTAATCTTAATAAAAAAACCATTCACCTTCAGAATTTGAGAGAAACCACCTCGCAAAGAACCAACACCATTCAAAGAATTGTTAAAAAAATGTGCATCATTAACCTAATTAGACGGTGAGAAATCAATCCACATAATCACATTGAAAAAAGAAATAATTTCTACACTCATAGGAGTAGCATCCAGCTCCATGCACAACCCCAAACCATAGCACCAAAAAGAAGGAAAAAAAGAAACTCTACAGCCAAACAGAAAAAAAAGACCCCCCAAAAAACAAAAAGCACCTCCACACAAAACACCCCACCCACGAAATGAAACCAACGTCCACAACAAAGGAAAAAAGAAACAACCACATGCAAAGAAAGGCACAACCATGCAAGTCATTTCCTGCTGTAGTCCGCACACTTGTAGCGGTGCCAAAACTCTCACTCACGCACTCTCCATATTCTCTAGTTTTTCATTGCCTAGAAATATTGCTCTCTCTATCTAGTTATAATGCCATCATGCATTAGTTTTTTCTTAGATTTTCTTTAGTTGTGAATATTTTTAACATTTTTATAGGGGGTACTTGTTATTAAACCCTACTTATAAAAAAAACTTGGGTCTTTAGCCTTGAATTTATATAAACCTTGTAACCTTGTTGATGGCATCTAAATAACATAAAAAGGAGGTGCTAGTGAAGTCACAATAAACATTTTCCCATGGTAATTAAAGAATTATAAGGAGGTAATTGGTAAGGAAATATTTTTATAAAACATTCCATTATCAGAAGGTTTCTTAAGTTTTGTTGTTGGAAGAAAGTTGTTTATGAAAATATGTAAGAGGAATAGGACCTATTACAGAATTTCCAAGGACAATATTGGTGATGAATACAAATAAATCAAGAGGTCCAAGTTTGTTGAAGAAATGAAAAAATGAGAGAAATTTTTGAGGCTTGTAAGAAACTAATGGTATTACCTCATTTATTAAAAAGTTAAGAGATAAATTGGAGGATAAAAGGAAAGAGTACCTTTTATTGATTGAGTTGAAGTTGCTTTCCATTAGCTCAAACATTAATAATAAATGGCCTAGTATGATGAATGTTCAAGTTAAAAATACTATTAAAATATCCTTGATGGGATTTTGTATGATGAATGGTCAAGTTAAAAATACTATTAAAATATCCTTGATGGGATTTTTTGTTATTGGGGTTTAATCTTATGTGGTAGAGACCAAGTCCATAAAAAAAAAGGTACACATGAGACTATTAGATTATCTTGCAAGTATTTTGCTATATGAATAGTAAAAGGTCAATTTGGAGGTAAAAAGTAATAAAATGATGCAAGAAAACATGGTAACCACTAAAAATAATATTATGAAACACAATGAGTGTCCCCAACATGCAACACACCTCAAATTTGAAGGCCTATATGAAGATGCTTAAACTTGCATATTTTCATCAAGATGTTAGTAATGCAGAGTTTTGAAATTCTAGTATTTTTGGAGATATTGAAGAAGAGTATAGAGCTATCCATGGTTGGTTTTCATGTCATTAAAGGTTTGGACTTAGTTATAAGTGGAGAAATAATTCAAATGGTTGAGATTTTTTCTCCCAAAGTACTAGTCATGATTCTTTGCTTAAGGAATGTGGTAAGAAGTTTGGGAAGGAGACTTGAACCATCTTCTACCCACTTAAGTATTTATAAAGTATAGTTGATTTTAGTGAGTTACAATGACATTTTAGATGCAAGTGTCTTTCATTCTTAAAGCTCGACCATGGTATTTTTTAGGTAATTATTCATGATTTTATTTAATGAGTAGCCCCTAGGGGAATTTTGATGGTTAGAAATTTACATCATCAAACCGCATGCCCTTTAGTGCAACTCAAAGGTGTGAGTATGCAAGTATCCAAAGGTTGAATCAGAGGCAACAAATTTCTTTCATTATTGGGCTACTTTTTTTACATAGTGGTACATATTCCACATCAAATCCCTAATAGGAAATTGAATTGTATCTCACTAAATTTTAGTCATAACTCACACTTTAAGTAATAACCATATTGTTGTGATTGTAAAGTCAAGTGATACCTGTCAATCATCCTCTTGAGGTGAAAATTGTCACGTAACTATATATAGAGGTTGTTTTCTTTTATAAAGGGGATTATCCTTAAAAAAAAGTTGTAAATATTAGTGTAAACAATCCAACGAGAAACTCTTCACCAAAATGAATAGAGTAATTCTTTTAATTATGTTCTTGTGAACTCAATTGTAATTCCATTTGTGATAAATCAATATAAGACTTAATCTTGTTCTATGTCTCAAAATGTCCCTATTTTCTATAGGGTGTTTTAGAATATTTGGTATGTTTTTAGGTATACATTTGTTATTCTTGTGCTAATGTTTCATTAGTAGGTGATTCAAGTAGTGTCTCTAATTATTTTTTCCTAGATATGTGGTGCATATTGATATATTTGTGAATTTGGATTGTCTTTTTTTTACTAAACTTTTTTTTTTTGTTGAATATGTTCTAAATGGATTAAGGCATCTATCTCACAACCATTTCTATACTAACACTTTAAATTCAAAAATGACAAATATCTTTATAAAGTTTGTTAACTTTGTTCTAAATGGATTAAGGTATTGATCTCACAACTATTCTAATTTAATACTTTAAATTCAAAAATGAACAAAATATTTACAAAGTGTAATTTTAGTCTTTTAGTTTTTATGGCACTTAAGGATACAAAGAATCATAAATAATTGCTATTTCTTTGAACCTTTGCTCATCTAAACTATGAATCTATCTAGATTGTGCAATTATTAAATCTTTTATTGTAATTTATTAGAGTTAACATAAAAATTATTAGTGATGATAAATTGGGCCTATAACTATGTCATAATATTCAATTCTACTTTGCAATAAATATTCCTCAAATATTTACACCATTTTAAAATTTGCAAACAACCACCCTCTTGAATCTTGTATAGCTTAAAGTGTAGAGGAGTTGAACTCACTTCTATCAATTGGCTTCCTTAGTCAACATTTTGACCATTAAAAATCATTTGGTTTCTAGAATTTTATACCTTAGGATTATCAAAATCATTCATTAAGCTTCATATAAATGTTGTGAATTACTCAAAGATCCAACATTCATTGGGTTTGAAATTGTAACTCATTTAGTTTATGTAAAAATGATAGTTTCTATTTCTAGAGAAAAGAGTGTTAAGCATCACAAATATACCCACCCAATTTTTAAGATACCCTAAATTAATAATTCAATTGAAGGATAGATACAATGATAAAGAAAAAATATTAGAAGATAGGTCCTTAAAAATAAGACGATTTTAATCTCTTAAAAATGATTTTTTGTTCTCAACCTTCTAAAAACACCCATTGGAATTGCATAGATGTTTTGAAATTATTAATATGTTAACATGTTCACATTATGTATGACACATTTAGGATTGACTCTTTATCTAAAAAATGTGCTATCAATCTAAAAGAGAGGAAAGCATCCTAGAAACCTACAAGTTTGAAATATGGAATAACATTCCTAAACAACTTGTGAAATCCAAATATTAGATTAAAATAAATAATTAGAATCAACCAAGATGGAAGAAAACAAAATCTATGAACATTATTTAAGATTAAGTTTCACATAAATTCAATTTATCATAAGATGACACATCTATAGTAAATAATTATAAATAGTATATTACTTAGCTAGGCAATACTCGAACTTGTAATTTAATAGTTCCAAACATTTATTTTAAGGAAATAGCCATTTTTCCACAAGGATAGAAGTTTCCAACTCTAATTTAGACCATATAGGTTGGTGATGGTCTACATCCTTTGTATCTTTTGAATTATTTCAAGAAAAAATGATTATTGTGTGTAATATGAAGTTTATGTTGTGTAACTCGATTTATACCTACCAATTGGATTTTCTTTGATGTAAATCATTTTCAACAAAATCTCCCTATTCACATATCCTACAATTATGGGATGCCTAAGATAACATTTCTTTGAGGTATTTTGTCAAATAGTATGCATGTCTTGTCTACGACCTCACACTCAACATATATGTCTATTAGGTAAGTTGCAACTACAACATCAAATTTATTTATTTATTTATTTATCCTTTATCATTTGATGGATAAAATAAATAATTAGGTAATGGATTATTAAAACATTTAATCAAAATTAATTAAAATTAGGTGATGACCTATTATTCTTCATCAACCTAACAATATAATTTGTATGCAATAGATTATGAGAGAGATGGTCCTAGTCATGTGATTGAGCCATAATAAGGTTGTAATTTCCAACCCTAGGTAGGGGACTTGATTAAAATAACTTGGTGGAAGTATATATCAAATTTCATAGATAGTTCCACCTCTAGTCCAAACAATATTGTTGTAGATAAAAAATAACTAGTAGATTCTACATAGATCAAAATGTATCATACTTAGAATTTCTTTTGTTGTCAATAAGTTCTTTTACAATAATTATTTTGTGTCCAAATCTAAACCCTAATCTAGAGTTCAATGTTGTGTTGTTGGTTGTCCAATAAGGATCAATGATTTGACAAAAAAAATGATTAGATGGATAGAGATTCAACACCCTCGATAACACATGCATTAACACAAATGTTTAAGTTGTGTGTTAACACTTTTCCCTAAAGGATAGCCATTCCTAGTTTGCATCCATAGTCTATTTTAATGTAACAAATTCATTCTAGATTTATTATAAAATTAGTTTTTATCTCATCAAATTTAACATAACAAAGTTTATTGTCATAAACTTTGATGTTAATTTTCATGGTAGCCCAATGAGAATCAATGGTCTAACAAAAATGGAAAAGGCCAAGTAAGTAGGGCTTTAACACCCTAGGTAACATGTGTGGAGGTTAACATCAACATTTAAACCTTGTGATGATACCTATCTCTATGGAATAATCTCCCTTAGTTGGCATCCGTAGTCCATGTTGATATAACAAAGTCCGTTGAATAGTAATTGTGAATGATAAGAATCCATGATCAAGACTATTAAAATTTATTATGATATGTAGTAATAGTTAATGTTTATTTATTTGCATGAATAGAAATTTTTACAAGTACAACAAATTACAAAAATAAAATAAAAGAAGGAACCCACACACCACATAGAAAAAACAAAGTTTCCTATGTACTAGATAAGTACCTTAAGCTATTGTCAAGCCCAAGTTAATATATTTTTGACTTAGCCCATAGATATTTCTTCAATGAGCTCGATTGACTTGACAACCATCTAGACTATGTTGGTCAAGCTAATGAAGCTTCTCTTACATGCAAAAGAAAATTCTAATACTAAAAATGACAAAAAAAAAATATTAAAGAAAGAACCCATGCACCACCTAGAAAAATCAAAGCTTCATGTGTATTCAATAAGAAGTGCCTTAAGATGATATGAAGCTTCCAATTCAATCTAATGAGATTTCCTCCGTGAGTCTAATTGACTTGACAAGTGTCTAGACTATGTTGGTCAAGCTAGTGAGTCTTTTCTTACACCCAAAAGAAAATTAAGGAACCCATGCACCATGTAGAAAAATCAAAGCTTCCTATGTATTGGATAAGAAAAGTCATATGATGTTTGAAGCCCAAGCCAATGTCTTCCCAATTCAGCCTACCCTGATTGACTTGACAAGTGTCTAGACTATGCTAGTCAAACTAATGAATCTTCTCTCTCATTAAAAAATAGATGACAAACAAAAGATGTGCACTTCATCTTCATCCATCAATTTTAATTTTTGGTCAATCTTTATTTCATCTATTTCCACACAAAAAAGGAAAATGGAAAAGTCCTATGACATTTCAATTTGTAAGTTTCCCTTCAACCTACAAGGGCTCGAAAAGGAATTCAGTTCAAAATATCCAAAAGCTTTGATAGGGACCGCCTTTTCTATTTCTGTTTAGTTATGATGGTAGTAATCAATTGGTTTATTCATTTTTATTTTATCTACAAATGGGTAGAAAATGACAGAAAAGTATAAGAATGCTTAAAAACTAAAATGTAAAAATTGCTTTACTACCAAATTGTTAACATGAAAATGAAATTGTAAGTGATAGAAATTTGAAAGTTGGGTAACGGGAATTATAATTTTTTCTATGTAAATATACAAGTTTAAAGTGTCTCATAATTATATTTTCATCAAAATTCAATGTGGTGTAGGTTAAGAAGGATTACTTAATCATTTTAGAGGAGTGGTTAAGAATGATTTAAAGTATTTTAGAGTTGTTAAAAAAAATAACAAACTTTCAATTTATAAGATCAAGTTTAATATAGATTTTTACAACTTTCAAATTAAGGATGTGAGAAAAAAAAATATAAACATTTTTTGGTGTGGTTGTGAGGATGTGATTAAAAATTTGTTACTTTCAATATTTTATTTATAAATGTTAGGAAAAGAAGGTGTCTCAATCTTTGATTTTTCCATAGTGTTGATCTTTTAAATATTTAATATTGCTAATTATTACACATTGTCTTGTGAGTTACAACTTGTAGTTTCTATTTTCAAAGAGGATTCAAGTTGGGAAGTTGCATTTACACGTGGAGGTGTGCATGAAGGTATTTTCTATTTCCGTGTTGAGTTTGCATGGATGTGAGTTTTTGAGGTGTAGTTATTTTTTGGCAAGTGTAGGCTTTGTGAAAATTGGAAACTTACTGTTATGTGTGTGTAGTGGTTTTGGCACATTCCATGTTGCAACTTCAACCTTTGGTAGTTGATTTAGAAATGTCTAATTTATGCATTGTAAGCTCTTATATATTCAGCACTTGTGTATTTTGGAGTAGTATGATGAAGTTGAGTTGAGATACCATTATGCTATCGAATTTTCTCCAAAATTGTAAAACAAAAAAACTCCTATAGAAGCTTGCACTGCAAGTGTAATGTAACTATTTCTTATAGATAATATATTGTTCAAGCTTTTGGAGTGTGAGGTTTTTTCTCCCAAAAGGGTTTTCCCCACGTATATTTGGTGTTATGTGTTTTTGTTGTATTTTTGATGTTGTTTTTCTTTACCTGTTGTGTGCATCTTCATTATTGTAATTGTTTAAGGGTTTGAAATTGTAAAAATTTGCACACTCTCTCCTCTGATAGATTAGTGTTGGAATCTTTTCCATGTACCTGGCTTCCTTTCAGTTGGTATCAAACCTAATCACCTATGTTTCCTATTGTGGGTTGAAGGTTTTTTTGTACTAATCTTATTTGAGTGGGAACCTGTTGCAAATTTTTTTTGTTGACCCTGTTAGAGGAAGGAGATGGTGAGCACATCTAATTGAGATAGAGAAGTTTAAGGGAGACAAATTTGAGCTGTGGAAGCTCAAGATGGAAGACATGCTTGTAGACTGCAACTTCTAGACAACTATTTCTAGAACTATGCCAATGAGCATGAAACAAGAAGATTGGGATCTAATAGATCAAAAGGTTAAGGGTTTGATAATACTCTATTTAGTTGATTCAATACTTATACACATTCATGAAGAGAAAACTGTTGCACTTCTTTGGAAGAAACTTGTTGAGATTTATCAGGCTAAATGCTTGGTAAATAAGTTGTTCCTATGAAAGAAGATGTATTCTCTTTGAATGGAGGAAGGAGAATCTGTCGTAGATCATCTAAATGTATTCAACATGCTTGTTGCCCAATTGAACTCTTTTGGTGTGAAAATGGAGGAGGATTGTTGCATGACTTTGTTGTGCTCACAACCAAATTCTTGGGACCACCTTGTCATGGCTATTGGAAGTACCACTACCACCTTTAAGATGGATGAAGTGATGGCATCATTGCTATCTGAAGAGATGCAAAAAAAGACTTCTAAAATGGCTAAGGGGGCTTTGGTGGTTGAAGGAAGAGTGAAAGAAAAAGGAAAAAAAAAGAACACGAAACAAGAAAAATCAAAATCCAAATCTCATGGCAGATCTAAGTCTTCTAGTAAGACCAAGGTGAAATGTTGGAATTGCATAAAATCTGGTCATTTTTGCAAAGATTGTAAGAAGGAGAAAAATAAGACATTCTTCGATTCTGAATCTGATAAATCCTCTCAAGATGATGCAAATACTTTTGTCACTGCTTTGGAAATGCATGCATCACAAGATGTATGGCTGGTAGACTCTAGTGCTTCTCTCCACATGACTTCACATTGAGATTGGTTTTCTATGTATGAAAGTTATGATGGTGGGAAGGTGTACCTAGGTGATGACTCTCACCTGAATATTGTTGGCCGTGGAAGAGTCAAAATAAGATTCCCATATGGTAGAGTGAAGGGCATTGACAGTGTAGGGGATCGATGGTGTCATACATATCCTTGGTTTGGAACAAAACCTTCTTTCTATAAGCAAGTTGAATGATGTGGGTGTTCAAGTTGTTTTCTTGAATGGAGGATGCAAGATGACAAGAGGAGCTATGGTGCTTGCTAAGGGTGTTCGGATAGGCAATTTGTTTTTGATAAATGCATGCACAGTTCAATACAATAGTTCTTCTGCAGAAAAGAAGAAAAGAACTTCTAAGTCACTATCCTCACCATTGGAACCAACAATAAAGAAGAAAGTTGCATCTACTTTCAATGGTCATTATTTCTAGGTACCCAAGGGTGCTCATGCTTTGGAGATGAAGTTACTTGCTGAGAAGACAATGCTTTGGCACCAAAGACTTGGTCACATTGGTGAAAAGAGTTTAAGAACCCTGAAAAATAAATGCCTTGTTGAGGGGCTTGATGGTTGTAATATTGAGTTTGATTTTTATGAACATTGTTTTTATGGAAAGTAAAACCATGTTTAGTTTTATCACAGTTCTCACAAATCTTCTAGGGTTTTGGACTATGTGCATTATGATTTTTTGGTCCTGTAAATGTTCCTTCATTATCAAAATCTGTATATTTTGTTACTTTCATAAATGATTATAGTAGGAAATTTATTTATTTTCTCAAAAGTAAATCTGAAGTATTCAATCAGTTTTAGAAGTTTAAGGCCTTGGTAGAAAATCAGAATGGTAGGAAGATTAGCTGTTTGAGGATTGACAATGGTGGTGAGTTTTGTTCCGCATATTTTGATAAGTTCTATAAAGAACATGGGATTGAAAGGCATAATACAACTCCATATACCCATTAGCATAATGGAGTTGTAGAGAGGATGAACATGATGTTGATGGAGAGGGCTAGGAGTATGCTAAGTGTAGTTGGCCTTGAACAAATGTTTTGGGCTGAAGTTGTTGCCATTGCATGCTATCTGGTCAACATATCTCCTACATCAACTCTTGTTGATAAGATAGGTCTATGGAGGTGTGGCCAGGAAAGAAGCCCTCATTGAGACATCTTCGTGTGTTTGGTTGTGAGGCATATGCTCATGTGCCAAGGGAGAAAACATTGAAATTGGAAAACAAGACTGCCAAGCGTATCTTCATCGATTATCATATTGGTGTGAAAGGGTACAATCTTTGGGATCTAGTGGCCGAATTTTTTTTCTACAATTGAAGTGTTATCTTTAGAGAGATGGAACTATCTTCCAGTATTTTGTAGCCTACAAAAGAACATAATAAAGAAGATGTGGTTCAACTTCCTCTTGACCCTAAGAAAGTTGAACTTGAAGCCCATAATGGACCTTATGATGAGAGCTTGAGAATCTTTAAAAGTTCTGAAAAAGAAGAAGAACCTCAACCTCAACAATTAAGGAGGTCTATGAGAGATAAGAGACAACTTGATAGGTTTGTTTATTCATTGTTGGATTCAAATTTTATTTTTACTTTGATTGCTAATGTTGATGAGCCAAGGACTGTGCAAGAGGCTATGGGTATGAGTGATGTAGATTCCTAGATGAAATCCATGGATGAGGAGATGACTGCATTGAAGAAAAATGATACGTGGGATTTGGTGCCCTTTCCTGAAGGATGCAAACCCATTGGTTGGAAATGGGTTTTCAAGAGGAAAGTTGGTCTTGATGGTAGTGTTGAGAAGCATAAAGCAAGGGTGGCCACGAAGTGTTATTCACAAATGGAGGGGATATATTATGGTGTGATATTCTCTCCTGTTGTAAAGATGACATCTATTTGGTTCCTATTATCACTTGCAACAACATATGATTTAGAAGTGGAACATATGGATGTGAAAACAACCTTACTTCATGGTGATTTGGAGGAAGAATTCTATATGTCACAACTTGAATAGTATGTGGTTAAAGGTAAATAAAATCTAGTATGCAAGTTGAAAAAGTCTTTGTATGGTCTTAAACAATCTCCTATGATGTGGTACCAAAAAAATTAACACCTTTGTGTTGAGTTTGGGATTTCTGAGATCTAAATCTAATCATTGTGTTTACTACAAAAATGTAAATGATCATTTTCTCATCTTTGCATTTTATGGTGATGATATGATATTTTTTGGGAAAGATAAAAGTTTTATTTCAGATTTGAAGTCACAATTATCATCACAGTTTGAAATGAAGGCGCAGATTGGTATATCTTGGGGATGGAGATCAAAAGAGATAGAGTTAACATAAGGCTTTGGTTAAGAAAAAAGTAAGTATGTGAATGAAGTGTTGGAGAGATTCAACATGACAACTTGCAAACAATTAGTGGTTACTATGTTCCAAGTCATGAATATTTTGCAGAGGATTATCCAAAGTCTCCCTCTGAGATGGAAGACATGACTAGAATACTGTATGCTAGTGTTGTAGGAAGTTTGATGTATTCTACATTTTGTACAAGGCTAAACATTTTCCAAGAAGTGGGAGTTCTGAGTCATTTTATGGCTAATCCTAGATGGGTGCATTGGGATGAAATTTAGAGAGTGTTTAGATACTTGTGGGGTACTTTCAAGTATTCCTTGTGTTTTCATGGTTATCCTATTAGAACTCAACATTCAATTTGTATTTGTGGGTTTGTAGATTCTAGTTGCGCAAGAGATATTGACAATAGAAGATCCACTAGTGCATATGTATTCATGATCTTTGGTGGTGCCATTAGTTGGATGAGTAAGCGGTAAGTTGTAGTCACTTTATCCATGACAAAAATAGAGTACATGGCACCTACTCATGCTTGTAAGGAATCCATTTGGATTAAGAATTTGTGTTCGGATGTTGGGCTTGATGTAGGTCAGATCTCTATTTTTTGTGACAGTCAGAGTGTCATTTGCTTAGCAAAGAATCCTACTTGCCATGCTAGAACAAAGCATATTGTTGTTTAGTTTCATTTTGTTTGTGATATGGCAGAAGATGGAAAGGTGAAGTTGGAGAAGGTTGACACCCTGAAGAATGTTGCAAATGCATTGACAAATCTAGTGAGCACAGAGAAGTTCAGATGGTGTTCAATGTCTATGGGCCTCTCAGCCTCTAGTAGTTAAATCTTGTTACTTCTGTTGACTCTTCAAAGGTGTTTGACAAGTGGGAGAATGTTAGGAAAAGGTGTATCAACCATTTATTTTTCCATAACGTTGATTTTTTAAATATTTAATATTGCTAATTATCTCACGTTGTCTTGTGAGTTACAACTTGCAATTTCTATTTTCGAAGATGATTCAAGTTGGGAAGTTGCATTTACAAGTGGAGTTGTGCATGAAGGCATTTTCGATTTCCAGATTGAGTTTGCATGGTTGTGAGTTTTCAAGGTGCAGTTAGTTTTTGACAAGTACAGGTTTTGTGAAAATTGGAAACTTACCATTATGTGTGTGTAGTGGTTTTGATACTTTCCATTTTGCATCTTCAGCCTTTGGAAGTTGATTTAGAAATGTTTAATTTATGCATTGTAAACTCTTATATATTGAGCACTTGTGTATTTTGGAGTAGTATGATGAAGTTGTGTTGAGATACCATTATGCTGCCAGATTTACTCTAGAATTGTAACACAAACAAACTCCTATAGAAGCTTGCACTGCAAGTGTATTGTAACCATTTTTTACATATAATACATTGTTCAGGCTTTTGGAGTGTGGGGTTTTTTCTCCTGAAAGGGTTTTCCTCATGTATATTTGGTGTTATGTGTTTTTGTTATATCTCTGATGTTGTTTATCTTTTCCTATTATGTGCATCTTCATTACTGTAATTGTTTAAGGGTTTGAAACTGTAAAAATTTGCACATTCTATCCTCTGATTGATTAGTGTTGGAATATTTTCCGTGTACTTGGCTTCCTTTTTGTAAACAAGGTTTGTGTATTTTAAAATGTATTAAGTTTTTTTTTTAATAAAATATTTAGCATATTTGTATTGTTTGTTTGCTTTAAACCAAATTTAAAATAGTGGTTCTATTTTAAAATAGTTCATCACACTCTAAAACAATGATCCTAAGAAATCATTACTTAAGTAAAATTTTCATATGTAAAGCTTTAAAATAATTTATATCTTTTGTAAAAAGGAATGAAGAGAATTTCAAAAATTAAAAATCACTTTTTTTTTGGAGTTTTTTACTACTCTACATATATAGTCAATCAATAATTACATGTTTGTCTTATAAATTATTAAATAATATATGCCATCTCTAAATCTCAAAATTTGGGCTAAACATTACACTTTTCATAACTACATAACCTCACAATATTCTAAACCCATATAATAAATTCAAAATCTTAATCTTAAATGAAAATTATTAATTTAAATAAGGCACCATTTAATTAATCATTTCTATGAAGATGAGTGAGGAGCTAAGATGTAGATGTAGAAAAATTCTCCTCCCTCCCTAAATTTCTAAGAATAGAATAAATATTGTATATTGTGAAAATATAAATAAATTGTCTCAAATCTGATTAACTAATTAATGTGTATGATTAAGGAATCAATAGAACATGGAGAATCATACATAAGCAAGCTAACACCAACAATAACACATCAGAGTAGATTTACCAAGAAAAACCCTTTTGGCAATAAACTCCTTCACCAAAGAGATATTGAGCTTGCATAAATCTTAAGAACGAGATTACACCAGTATAATCTACTAAATCTTGTTTACTCTAACAAATACATAATAGTAGCCAATAGTGGCATGGTGCGATGGTTGAGTTGTGTTGTTATTATTTCCATCAAGGTTCAAACCCCATTGGGATGGAACTATTGAGAATTTATATTGGGGATGAGGTGTTGGAATATGGCTTGATTGATGGCATGTGGAGTCTAGTGTTGTCATTGATGGCAACCTAAGTTATCCCTCCAGTTTGCATATCAGAATTTATCTGTATCGGCAAGATATGTAAACATTAGTGTTCTACCAGCAGAAAAGTATGAAGAGCAGGGTATCTGTTAGTTAGTCGATCTATACACCTCATCGGATCATCATTTTGAGTTTTGGATCTCCAAGAGAGTTTGTTAAGCATCTACACTATCTTGGTGTTAAGTTCTGTGATGTTGCATTGATTAGTGTACGAGTTAGGAGATCCGGTTGAATGCTTTGGCAGGATGTTTTTTTGTTTATTTGCTCATTGTGGCTAACCTAGTGAATGTCGCATGTCGTTGATGTATAAGGAGTACTTAATTAATTATTTCTTGAGTTGGTTATTTTGTTTTGGTTCCTAGCTATGTCTTAGCCAACTTTGGTGGGTGCACATTAAATTTAATTTGTGATTTGAGCTGACCATTGAAGGATATTTCATGTTTTGTTAAAGTTGACTTGAAGCAATGAAATCTTTGTTAGCGGATATATATATGAGATCGGTAATTCATTTTGAAAATGAGAAAAAAGTGTGAAAGTGTGTGAATATGTGTGAAGATCAGAATAGGTGTGTGTGCGAGTATTAGAAGGGTGATTGAGAGATCTATGTACAATTTCAGAAGAGCAGAAAAATAGAGAAGAGAAAAGCAGAGTAGAGCAAAAATACAAAATCAGTCAGAAGGGTTGAAGATCGTCCACTAAGCTTCATTGGAACTGAATCCAGGCATTTGGAGATGCTATCTTCTCAGTTCAATTTTTTTGTAATCACAAACATTTTGTAGGCAGTGATCCTTCCTTATTTTGAGTAGTGAGCTCTAGGCAGTGTGCCTGAATGCAAGTGCATTCCCTTTTGTTCATACTTTTAACAAAGTATAATTGTGGATTAATCTCCACCATGGTTTTTCCCCTAATTGGGTTTCCACATAAAAATATTGGTGTTATGGTACTTTTATTATGTTGTTCATGTGCTTGCATCTTTATTTTTTTTATGTGATGTGAATGGTTTAAGATCTGGATTTAAAGTTTAAACTTGTTGAACATTGATTCACCTCCCCTCTCAGTGTTCCTTGAGTCCAACAATTAGTATGAAAGCAAGGTTCCTTTTCAAAAAATTTAATAGCTTGAGGTGGATCTTGAATTACAATGGACTCTGGTGGTCTTCAACAACATCTTATGGTGGCACTTGATGATCTTGATTAATCTAAAGCAGAATTCATGGAATTAAAAGAAAATCTTGTGGATGCTGAGAAATTCATTCAATCATTGAAGGATAAAATCAATGAATCAAGAGAAAAGAGGAAGGAACTTTGTGACCAGTTGAAGCAGAAAGAAAATAAAAGCTTGGAAGATGTTCACCTGAATCAAACCCTAAAAGAAATAACTAAAGAATGTGAAAAAATTGCTAGGGACAATGCTACTCTAAAGCTTGAGATGGAATCTGTGGCAATGAAGCTGACTAAAGAGATTGAAGAAAGGAAGAAGAATGAGGAGAATCCGGCCCAGTCCTTAAAAGAAAAATCTGAAGAATGTAGCAAAGTAAATAGTGGATTCATTTAGATGGAGATTGAATTGCAAAAATCTAGAAATAATGAACAAGAGATTGAAAGACATATAGTTATTCTCGGAGATGAACTCACTATTGCAAACGAATACAACGAGAAGTTCAAGATCAGTTCTACTAAGCTTGATGAGCTGACTAAAGGACAAAAGGATGCAAATGATAAGCAAGGTCTTGGATATGAGAAGGAAGAAAGCTCTGAATCTAAACATAAGGATTCCAGACAAAGAAATTAGATGAACAAAGGCAGAAGGTATCCGGTAAGACAACCCAATGCTCAAAATTTTAATGGTTACTACTTTTCTTGCAATAAATTTGGTCATATGGCTTCTCAGTGTAGAGGTAAAATAAATTCAACCAGTCCATCATTTCCCAGTCAGTTTTTTAGTTACAAAAAGGTTGGTCACAAGTTAGTTGAGTGTAAAAGTATGTTTGTCAGTATAAGAAATGTTAAATGCTACACCTATGGAAAATTTGGGCATATTGCTAATCACTGTAGATCAAAGGGAAACCAATGGAATGAATGGTCTAGACAAATAAATCTGGTGTGTTACAATTGCAACAGATTTGGTCACATTGCAAGATTCTGCAGGAACAAAAACATGGATAGAAGAGGTCTAGTATACAGAGGAAGAATTTCATAAAAAGATGACAAAGGTTCAAAGGAAAAGTGACTGTCGAAGAGATAAGAGATTAGATGAAGAAAATGTGGGTAAAGAAGAGTGAATCTGATGAAGGAAATAAGCCCGTACTAGAAGCAACCTCTGGTAATTCCTCCAAAAATTGATCTTAGGTCTTTGGCCTAGGGGGATTTTTTCAAGGAAAATCCTTTGACCCCTTGTCAGTAGCTGGCACCAAAATGCAAGAAATTGTCAATAGCTATGATAAAATTTTGCAAATGCATTAGTGATCACTTATGCAAAAACATGAGAAGTAGAAGGTCTGTAGAATTTTTTTTCTTTTGTTGTCTGAGAAAACAGAGTACCTGAAACTCCTAGGGAAAAGTATTTAATACGGTGAAAAGGTTAGGTGCAAAAATTTATAAAAGGGTATTTGAAACCCTCATTTGCCACCTTGCATTGAAGAAGAACAAAAGGAGAGCCTCTACAATGAAATTTCAAAGGAGTAAAGAAAATTTGGTGGTGAATTCTTCAAGTGTTTCAGTTTCTTGTAGAATTTTGCATTTTGTGCTCAATAGAAAAACTTGTTCCATACAAAAAGAAAAATGAAGCAAATCCCTTGCCAGCTGGTGAATTAAAGTGGCAACAGTTTGGACAGAATGGATGGAAGTGGTCAGGTTTATCCTGAATAGATTGAATGAGGAAATTCTAACCTTGGATAAACCCTATCTTATTTCAAAGGATGTGATTAGAGAATTAACTATTTTATGCAATGTTTGGGATATTCCAAAAAATAAGTTGATTCAGAACAAGGAAGTCAAAACCCTAACCAGAGTGACAGGAGATCAGAGGGCTCTAGTAATCTCGATGATCAAAGATCCAATAACAAGGTATATTGCACATGGGATTTCATACAAAATTTTCTTCAAAAATAGGGAAGGCGACAACTTCGAAGGTGCAGTTTATATCGCTCATAGATGAAGACTTTGATCTGTGTGGATTGTTGAAGGATCAGTTAATGGAAAATGTGCAATTGACGAAAGAAGCAAATTACCCCTTCAAGTTTGGTACCTTGATCATATGTATCATGATGTATTTTTTGAATTGCTTGCCTTAGAATGATAATGTGGTATGGAAGGAAAGTGAACCAATTTGTAAGAAAATTTTTGAACATTCTAATGCTTTGGAAAATTGTGAACAAGTATATGAAATTTTCTTTAGAGAGTTGTTGGGAAATTTTGGAATAGTTAACATTCCCCTTCCGATAAAGATGCTTGAAGTTGGGTCTTCTTCTGGTAAAGTGGAGAGGAAGTAGAAAAGGGCCCTAGAGTTTGCTGATGACACCCCTTTGGCACACAAGTCCCAAAAATTTGAAGAAAATGGCAAAGGGTAAATAATTGTGGATATACTAGATGAAGATTCTAATGAATACACTTCTAGAGATGAATTGAAATCAGTTGAACCGGATGTAATAATAGCAGAAGAAAGTGATGAAGAAGGTTCTTTATTCAAAACAAAGATATTGTAGATTATTCAAGAGGAAGATGGAATGCAAAAGATTTTTGACATATGGTTAGATGGACCCTCATATGAACAAGACTTGATTGAGGACACTCTAGGACGTTACTTTGTGCACAACAACATTGAATTGGAAAGTTTTCATAATGTACTTCCAAAAGAGTTGATCGAATGTATCAGGGAGGCTATGGCCTCTGTGCCTCAGGACAGGAAAGAGGAAGAAGTAATTCTACATTTGAAGGAGAAGTTTAGGTCGTCCCTTACCAAACTGAAAAAGAAAATGAATGTGTTGAGGAAATGCATTGACTCAGCAAATAAGATCTACAATTATTGCCTTCGGTGGCCTCATGTGGTTGGTAAATACAAAGAAAAGATGGAGCAGATTGAGAGTGATTTGAACAAAATTGGTCAGGATTACAATATGTTTCAGGACTAGGATGGAGCAGTCAAGAAAAAGATTCATGATTTGCAGGTTGAGCATGGAAAGGTTCACTTTGCCAGAAACACTCTTATGGACACATTTTGGAAAGTGAAGGATCTAACTGAATGCAAATTGGAGAAACAATTTGAGATCCTAAGGAAAGGAGAGAAGTTAGAAGAAGCGATTACAATTATGAAATCCCTTATCCAGTTCATCAATAGGTCATTAGAAAATAACAGTTTGATAATAATTATTGGGATTGCAGTAGATGCTTGGAAGAAATTTCTTCTGGAGGTGTAAGATAAGTATAAAATAATTTTCTGATTTATGCAAAATTTCACTTCAAATTTTGAATTTTTGAAAAGGGGAGAGAGCTTAGTGAAGAATATATTTCTCATTGATGTCAAAGGGGGAGGAGAGCAGTGAAAAATGCTTTATCATTCTAAGGGGGAGTTTGAGTTTTGAAATTTTCAACTTTGACACTTAGTCATTTTTCACTAAGTGTTGCCATCAATGCCAAAGGGGGAGATTGTTGGCATATGGCTTGTTTGATGGCATTTGGCTTCTAGTGTTGTCATTGGTGGTAACCTAAGTCATCCCTTTGGTCTGTAGATCAGAATTTATCCATACCAACAAGATATGTAAAGATCAGAGTTCTACTGACAGAAAAGTATGAAGAATAGGGTATTCGTCAGTTAATCGATCTGTACACCTCACTGGATCATCATTTTAAGTTGTGGATCTCTAAGAGAGTTTTTTAAGCATCTACATTATCTTGTTGTTAAGTTTTGTGATGTTACATTGATCAGTGTACGAGTTGGGAGATTCGGTTGAATGCTTTGGTAGGATGTTTTTTGTTTATTTGCTCTTTGTGGCCAACCTAGTGGATGTCACATGTCACGGATGCATAAGGAGTACTTAATTAATTGTTTCTTGTGTTGGTTTTTTTTTTTGGGTCCTAGATATGTCTTATCCAACTTTGGTGGGTGCACATTAAATTTAATTTGTGATTTGAGCTGACCATTGAAGGATATTTCATGTTTAGTTAAAGTTGACTTGAAGCAATGAAATCTTTGTTAGCGGATATATATATATGAGATCAGTAATTCATTTTGAAAAAGAGAAAAAAGTGTGAAAGTGTGTGAATATGTGTGAATAGTAGAATAGGTGTGTGTGCGAGTATTAGAAGGGTGCTTGAGAGATCTATGCACAGTTTTAGAAGAGCAGAAAAATAGAGAAGAGCAGAGCAAAGCAGAGAAGAAATACAGAATCAGTCAGAAGGGTTGAAGATCGTCCAATAAGCTTCATTGGAACTAAATCTAGGCATTCGGAGATGTTATCTTCTCAGTTCAATTTTTGTTGCAATCACAAACATATTTTAGGCAGTGATCCATCCTTATTTTGAGCAGTGAGCTCTAGGCAGTGTGCCTGAATGCAAGAGCATTCCCTTTTGTTCATACTTTTAACAGATTATAATTGTGGATTAATCTCCACCGTGGTTTTTCCCCTAACTAGGTTTCCATGTAAAAATATTGGTGTTATGGTGCTTTAATTATCTTGTTCATGTGCTTGCATCTTTATTTCTATTTATGTAGTGTGAATGGTTTAAGATCTATATTTAAAGTTTAAACTTGTTGAACACTAATTCACCCTCCCTCTCAGTGTTCCCTAAGTCCAACATGAGGTCCCCCATTAGTGACCTCACTGGTTCATAGCTTCGGGTAAAAAGTGTTTACTCCTCTCAATAAAAAAAAGAAAATACATAATAGTACTTCACCTATATAATATTAGATATATCAAACCTATATCTCATACACTTAATATTTTTCAAGGATAAATAAGAAACCATAAATTGTTTCAATAACTTAGTGGCCACCATAACTATTGTCTACATGTAATAAAAAAATTTATGCCCCATTTTGTATTCACTCATGTACCCAAGATATAAACTAACTAATGAAAATATTTTTGGTTCCATAGCTCCTACTAGGCACCACTCACAAGACAAGAACTTCATGATGATGATTCCAAATATAATGGGTTCCTCCAATTATGGAAATATGCTCCACTCTAAAGTATCTCTCATTGTTGAACATGTACCTTGACCACATTGCTTAGATCTAGCCTCATTAGGGTTTAGATCTCTTAACCATTTAATGATACATATTTTATATGCCATGTTGACATTATACCTATATATTCATGTGCTTTACCTTCTTTTATATATGGTGATGAGCATAATGATAATCATTCTTGTACATCCCATGATTAATTTATGGATACTTGTCCTACACATAGCCTTTCTTCACTTGATGATAAATTTTACCTTTATCATAATTTATTGGCTTCTAATGTGTATTTTATTGATGGTTCATTGCCTTATTCTACATTAAATAATATCAATATAAGCCTTGGAAAATAACTCTTACATGATGACTATGGGTTTATTGATGCATCCTTATATGTGAATTTATTCTCACTTTCTAGTTATATACACATATACGATGCCATTTTATTAATTAGTGAGTTGAGATTGTACCTAACTAATATCTCTTTGGAATGATTTAATTCATCTTTCTTGATATGCACTTCCATTCCAAGTTTGGCCAGTGATTTTTCAACACATTTTTTAATATCTAATTCACATAGAATAGTATGGACTTTGTAAGGAAAGACTCTAGTACGGAAAACACTTTCCTAATGTCAATTCACAGGGAAATAATGTAGGAGTACTTTTAATTTCAAAATTACAGAGCATTAAGATTCACACATAAAAGAATAGACAATAATATCGACAGAGAATAGACACCTGATTTACATGGGAAAACCCTTTCGAGAGAAAAAAACACCACCAAAGAGAAGTCACTTTATTCATAGTAAAAACAACTTACAATAAAGTTATAGATCTCTCCTTCACAAGTATTAGTTCTCTTATATTACACAACAACATTACAATTGGCCAACCACAGTCAATCGCAACATTGTTACAATGTTCTTTCAACATACAGTTTGCTCAACCGATGCCAAAATTTTTCTTCTTTCTCTACACACAATCCCAATCGGCTTGCTTGCTATCCTCACTTTGACCCTTCAATTTCTAGGAATCTACTGTCCAAACTGATTCAGTTCACTCAACTGCCAAGAAGCTCAACTGTTGACATTATCCCACATTGGCGTGGAATATTAACAATCATTAGTTTATAAACAAAATCCCAAAGACTTTAGGTATCCACGAGTTAGCCCTTTTGATTACCAACTCATTCGTACACCTGTGGTCAAACCAACCATTGACATGGCCCCACCAAAGTGAACACCCATCGGTGCATCGCTCAAAATGTTAACTTCATAACCACCACATACAAGTTACAAATTTACCGATCCCCGTGACAAGCCGATACCACTATCGCCCAATCAGAAAAAACTCAAACTTCATAACTCCTACATACAAGTTATGAATTTACCGATCCCCACGATAAGCTGATACCACTATCACCCAGTCGGAGAAAACTCAAACTTCATAACTCCTACATAAAAGTTATGAATTTACTGATCCCCATGACAATGAAGGAGACTGGTCAATCGAAAGTTACGAAACATCCAAACTCTGTGACAAGGTTCTTAAGTTATAGAAATCACCGATGCCACAACAATGAAGGAGATCATTCAGTCGGGAAGTTACGAAACTTCCAAACTCTATGACAAGGTTACAAACTTAGGAACTCTAGCAATCAACTCACAATGAAGACTTGAACAAAGATACAAGCTAGCAAGTTGAGGCACAATTTCCAACAATATCCCACTTGACGAAGGCTTACTGGTTTCCTCCAAACTTGAAGTTAATGATGGTCATGGGCTCTAAGGCCCATCAAACTAACACACCACCTATACTTGTCTGTGCTCATGGGCTTTGTCAATGCATCTACAACATTTTTTAGAGCATCCACCTTTTTCTAAACAAACCTTTCCATCCTCCACCATATCTTGTATAAAATGATACTGTACATCAATATGTTTCATCCTGGCATGGAAAGTTGGATTTTTCACCAAACAAATAGCACTCTGACTATCACAACAAATTAAAATTTTCCTTGTACTGAACCCAACATCAGAACACAAATGTTTAAGCCATACAACTTCTTTGCAGGCATGTGTTGCTGCCATGTATTCAACTTCAGTAGTGGATAGAGTGACTACAGCTTACCGCTTACTCATCCAACTAATTGCACCACCATTCAACATGAAAATATATCCACTAGTGGATCTATGACTGTCAAAGTGCCCTGTCCAATCAGAATTCACATAACCTATAATGTTGAGAGAATGCGGTGATCCAATTGAGTTACCATGATAACACAAAGCATATTGTGAGGTACCTTTTAAATATCTAAAAATTCTTTCCACAACATCCCAATTTGGCCTTCCTGGATTCACCATAAACTGGCTAAGAACTCCCACTGCTTGGACAATGTCTGGCATTGTGCAAACCATTGCATACATTAAGCTACCAACTGCACTTGCATAAGGAACTCTGGACATGTCCTCCATCTTAGTAGGATATTTTGGACAATCTTCAACAGATAGTTTCATTCCATGCAAAATTGGAACAAATAGCTGCTCGCAATCAATCATACTAAATCTCTTCAGAACAGTGTTAATATACTTGGGCTGAGCCAAATTTTTTTGCTCTTTCTGTCCTTGGTTATTTCCATCCCTAGAATATACTTGGCTGCAAAAAGATCTTTCATTTCGAACTTTGCAAACAATTGAGATTCTAGATCAAAAATCATAAGCTTAATATTCCCAATGAACAACATGTCATCCACATACAGGGAAATAACTAAGACATGATCATTTTCAAATTTGAAATACACACAATGATCATATTTTGATCTTACAAATCCCAAAGACAAGACAAATGTATCAAACTTCTGGTACCACATTCTAGGAGATTGTTTTAATCCATACATATATTTTTACAACTTGCATACTAGATGTTCTTTACCTTTTTCCACATAGTGCTCAGGCTGGGACATATAAATTTATTCTTCAAGATCACCATGAAGAAATGTTGTCTTCACATCCATCTATTCAATCTCTAAGTCATACACTGCTACAAGTGACAGAAGAAATCTGATAGATGTCAGCTTAGCTACAAGAGAAAATATTTCTCCATAATCAATTCCCTCTACCTAGGAATAACCTTTCGCAACCAACCTTGCATTATAATTTTCAACAATGCCATCCAGACCTATTTTCTTTTTAAATACCCATTTACAACCAATAGCTTTTCTGCCTTCAGGCAAGGGAACCAAACTCCAAGTGTCATTCTTTTCTAATGATGCCATTTCTTTATTCATGGCTTCCAACCAAGAGTTTGCATCAGGCATATTAATTGCCTCTTTAACAATTCTAGGCTCATCAGTGCTAGTAATCAAAGCATAGGCACAAGTAGAATCTAACATAGAAAACCCATACCTATCAGGTTTCTTTCTTTCACGCGTTGAACTCCTCAAGGGCTGAGGATGAGGTTGTTCTTCTTCAGAACTCTCAGAACTACTCGAGCTCTCCTTAGATTCAAGTACGTTTTGAATTTTTAATTCCTCTTTATTTGGTGTTGGAGGAATTTCAAGTACATCCTTTTTATTTTTTGATTTTATCTCTAACTGTAGATCCAAAGTAGAAGGCTTCAACTCACAAAAAACAACATTTATGCTAAACAAAACCTTCTCAATCATAGGGTTCCAAAGCTTGTATCCTTTTATGCCAACACTATAGCCAATACATATACATTTAACAACTTTGTTCTCCAACTTAGATCTTTTTTCATTCGGCACATATGCATATGCCTCACAACCAAAAACTCTAGTGTGTCTAAGAGAGGGCTTCTTACCAGACCATGCTTCCAAAGGTGTCTTTTCAACAAGAGCAGAATTAGGAGAACAATTTAATAAATAACATGTTGTTGCAATTTCCTCAGCCTAGAACTTATCCTCCAAGCCAGCACTGCTCAACATATTTTGTACTCTTTCCATCATTGTCTTGTTGAACCTTTCAACAACTCCATTTTGTCGTGGAGTATAGGGTGTAGTCTTATGTATTTTAATTCCATGATCTTTACAGTACCTTTTGAACTCATCAGAACAAAACTCACCACCATTGTCAGTCCTTAAACATTTTATTTTCCTTCCAGTCTGATTTTCCACAAGGTTTTTATTTTCCTTAAAATGACTGAACACTTCTGATTTACTCTTTAAAAAATACACAAATGCCCTTCTTGAATAGTCATCAATAAAAGAAACATAATATTTAGAATTCGATAATGAAGGAACATTTACTAGACCAAACACATCATAATGAATGTAATCAAGTATACCAGAAGATTTATGAGGACTGGAATAAAATGAAACACAGTGTTGTTTACCATATATACAATGCTCACAAAATTCGAATTCAAGGTTACAGTCATCAAGCCCATCAACCAAGTTTTTATTTTTCAAGATTTTTAAACCTCTTTCTCCAATGTGGCCTAGCCTATGATGCCACAACATTTTTTTCTCAGCTAGAAGCTTCATCTCCAAAGAATTAGCTCTTGCTGAAACAATCACCTCTTTCCCTATAGATTTACATGGTTTTTTAGAAGCACTATTGCATTGAACTGCATTTGCGTCCAACTTATATAGAGTACCAATTCAAGAACCCTTTTCCAACAACATAGAGCCTCTTGTCATCTTACAAACACCATTACAGAAAGAGACTTGTATACCAACATCATTCAACCTACTAACATAAAGTAAATTTCGAGTCAGACTTGGTATATCCATAACATCATTGATTCCCTTCACCCTTCCATCAAGGAACTGAATTCTAACTCTTCCACGACCAACTATATCCAGGGATGAATCACTTGCCAAGTACACCTTTCCACCATCATATTTTTCATACTTTATGAACCAATCTCTATGAGATTTCATGTGGAAAGATGCTCTAGAATCAATCAACCAAACATCATCTAATGCCTAAGTTGGCAAGGCTGTAATGAAGGCATCCGCTTTGCTCTAAGAAGAATCCTTGTCAGAAGAGTTCTTCTTCTTCTTCTTTTTCTCTTCTTTGCAATCCTTTTGGACATGACCAGGCTGCCCATAGTCCCAAAACTTCACCTTGGACTTTTTTCCAAGAGACTTTGATCTCCCTTTTGATTTCAATTTGGATTTCATGTCCTTCTTGCCTTTTTCTTTCAATTGACCTTGAACAACAAGAGCCTCCTTTGCCATCTTAGAATATTTTCTTCCCAATTCTTCTAATAAAAAAGAAGCAACAACATCTTCCATCTTAAAATTGGATGTTGTACTCCCAATGGTCATCATCAAGTGATCCCAAGAATCAAACAAAGAACATAACAACAACATACAATGATCTTCTTCTTTAGTCTTCACACCCACAAATGTTAACTGAGCAATCAACATGTTAAAAGTATTCAAGTGATTAGTGACAAATTCTCCTTCCTGTATTTTCAAAGAATACAACTTCTTCCTCAAGAACAACTTGTTTACCAAGGACTTTCCCTGATAAATATCTCCAAGTCTTTTCCACAAGGAGGTTGCAATCTTTTGTTCATGCACATTAAGAAGAATAGAGTTTTCCAAACAAAGCCTTATCAACCCCTTTGATTTTCAATCTGTAAGATCCCAATCTTCTTGCTTCATGCCAGAAGGTTTCATTCAGAAACAACCATCCAAAGATCATGATCAACCAACAGATCTTCCATTTTGAGTTTCCACGACTCAAAATTACTGCCATTAAATTTATCAATTTCAATCTTTCCAGATGTACTTGCTAGTGCCATCTCAATTTGTAATTTGACAATTACCAAACTTCTACAACACTCCCACTAAACATAATTGACACAAAAAACCCAACCAACCCACAAGGATAACACAACTAGCCAGGCTCTGATACCACTTGTAAGGAAAGACTCTAGTGCAGAAATCACTTTCCTAATGTCAATTCACAAGGAAATAATGTAGGAGTACTTTTAATTTCAAAATTAAAGAGCATTAAGATTCACACATAAAAGAATAGACAATAATATTGGTAGAGAATAGACACCTTATTTACGTGGGAAAACTCTTTTGGGAGAAAAACCCACCACCAAAGAGAAGTCACTTTATTCATAGTAAAAACAAGTTACAATAAAGTTACAAATCCCTCCTTCATAGGTATTAGTTCTCTGATACTACACAACATTAGAATCGGCCAACCATAGTCAATCGCAACACTGTTACAATGTTCTTTCAACATATAGTCTACTCAACCGACACCAAACTTTTTCTTCTTGCTCTACACACAATCCTAATCAGTCTGCTTGCTATCCTCACTTCGACCCTTTGATTTATAGGAATCTACTATCCAAACCGATTCGGTTCACTCAATCACCAAGAAGCTCAATCGTCAACATTATCCCACATTGACGCAGAATATTAACAATCATTAGTTTATAAACAAAAGCCCAAAGACTTTAGGTATCCACGAATTAGCCCTTTTGATTACCAACTCACTCGTACACCCATGGTCAAACCAACCATTGACATGGCCCCACCAAAGTGAACACCCATTGATGCATTGCTCAAAATGTTAACTTCATAACCACCACATACAAGTTACGAATTTACCGATCCCCGCAACAAGCTGATACCACTGTCGCCCAATCAAAGAAAACTCAAACTTCATAACTCCTGCATACAAGTTATGAATTTACCGATCCCTGCGACAAGTCGATACCACTATCGCCCAATCAGAGAAAACTCAAACTTCATAACTCCTGCATATAAGTTATGAATTTACCGATCCCCACAACAACAAAGGAGATCAGTTAGTCAGAAGTTACGAAACTTCCAAACTCCACAACAAGGTTCTTAAGTTACATAAATCATCGATGTTGTGACAATGAAGGAGATCGGTCAGTCAAGAAGTTACAAAACTTCCAAACTCTGTGACAAGGTTACAAACTTAGGAACTCCAACAATCGGCCGACAATGAAGACTTGAATAGAGATACAAGCCAACAAGTTGAGGCATAATTTCCAGCAAATTTATTAGAGATTAGGAAGAGGACAAGATGTTGATTTACCATCACATATTTTCCTACTAGTGCATTTAATTCACCTCATGTGCCTCAAGCTACATCTAAACTAAAGGAGTATGGTATTACTCAACAAATAAAAAGTACTCAAGCTAAGATATCTTTATGGAACTTATAGTGTAATGTTGGTTTTTTTTTAGAACCAAACTTAATCTTAGTCATTATCTATGAATTTTAAAGAATTCAATGGTCAATAATGGTGAGGATTGGCCAACGAACATGTACAAGTTTTCTAGGCTTGACCTCTACACTTCGAGCTCTATGAAACCCATGAGGGTGATCCTGACAATGTTTGAATTAATACTCTTGTGCAAAATTACCAATAACATTGTAATTAACAAATATATTACTACCATATGCAAATAGACATAATTCTTCAAGAATTTGGCTGATCCTTTAGCAAATTATTATCTAAAGCAAGGAATTGGTGATTCTCATAGAACTTTGCAACAATTTATAATGTGTAAGTGATTTTCAATATGAATTTGTTCTTTGGCAGATAATACTGACTCAATTAACTTCAAAGATGACCAAATTAATAGAACAATGCTTTAGCCATGGGTGACAAATTCATATTTGCAACAAATTGTAATACATCAACAATTAAACCTAGCATTTAAAGACTATTGTTATATTGCTTTGCAATAAACAACTCAGGATATCCATAACACAAACTACTTAGTAATCCTTATACTCCATCACACAGATTTATGTTTTCATTAAAGCATTTAATTAGATCTTTAAAATAAAGAAGAAACAAAACCATACATTCAACTGAAGAGATTGAATACAAATAAAAGATAATTGATCATTTTATTCATGACTTGAATAATAGAATACATGGGAGATAAGATGTTCTAGAATTTGCAATCTTCATTTATATGCCATTACTATTGTAAAACTATTATACCTATTACAAACTAGAATTCACAACTAAGACTCAAAACTATTCTATTCCTTTGTGCTTGAATTTACAAAATTGCTCTCTCATGAGCTTGAATGCTTACCCATTAAAAGACCCGTGCAATTGGCCTTGAATTCCCATTTATAGACACATGGGAGCAACAAGCTTCAGGCCAAATTACACCTAAGGTCACATTTTATATTTTACACACATTTTCATTTTAATTTAAAAATTCCCCAAGCAATTATATTTGCACCTTTGAAAAAGGGGGAAAGCATATAAGAAAAAATTCATTTCCATCCACTAAAGAAGATCTACTCACCTTCCAAAAGGAATATTCCATCTGTTGTAACAACATCAATTATCTTCTTCATGAGCCAAAACTGTTCTCCATGTGCACGTCTAGTCAGTAAAACTTAAAACAAGAAAAGTAATTGAAAAGAAAGAGGCATACCCATCCAAGTCAACACTTGTGTCATCAATTTTCATGTTGGGGAGAAAATAATAGTTTGCAATACTTTAGGAAAAGCCTAATTTGTACTGGTTCTAGGCTATGCATTATTTTTCTCCCCTTCGTTATTCACCATATCTACTATCAATTTTCATAACATGGGCTCAATCTATAAACTTTTCCAGCCATGTGTTATATTCATCCTCAATGGGCCATTTTATGTCCATTAGGTTCTGCACTTTTGTATTGTGCTAATTATACCTTGCATCAATCAATGCTCTAGCCTCTTTAACAAATGTATCCATTCTCATTTCAACCCCAGTAATGTTATCAATGTTTGAACTCAACATAGACTAATCAGTAACAGTGACCATCATCTTTGAATGTGGAAGTAAATCACCCAACTCATCCTTCCACTTAGAAAACTCCTTTAATGCACCCTTATCATCCAATATTTTAGGTGTACCATGCCCTTCCATATATCTGAACATTCTCAGCTTGTTCTGGAGTTACATTCCTAACTTCCATAAAAATTTGTGATTTCATTCACAAGATCAATTGATTTTAATAAATCTAGAAAATTGATAGGAGCTTTAGGTTCTTCTTTCATCTGTGGCATCATCTCCTTTTGTGTTCCCGCCTTGGTGCTCCATTTGCTCCACTAAGTTTGGAAATCCTTTTGAACTTGTAAATATTTGATGTTGGCCTCATGGATATTCTTGTAGGCAACCCATACATCATTAGCTCTATTTATCAACTTTGTAACTCTATGTTTCAAGACATCATAAAAAATATCATTGGCCACTTTTACTATCTCCATTTTGGCCTTCATTGTGTTGTCCTTTTCTATTTCCAATTCCTTTTCGAAACTCAGAATCCTTAATGCCAATGTTTCCCTATCTTGTGTAGAAAATCTAAAGTAGAACTTGTTGGAGATGGTAAACCCTTTTGTGTTGTAGCAAGCACCTTATTATGTTCATCCAACAATTTTTTGTATCTATCCAAAAACTTTTTGTAATTAGCCTCTGTGATTTGGGTGGTGTCCACACTCAACATTCCAGCATGCATTGTCAATTGTGCAGTTGTAATGGTATTCAGTAGCCCTTTTAACAACCATGACTCCAATTTCCTTTTCCACATATTTTATGACCTCAAGCCTCCCTATATTTGGTGCCATAGAACAAATAGCAAGTGTATGTAGCTTAGGGCTGAAACCTGAACCAAAAATTTATTATCAAAAATCTCCTCAAAAATAAAGGCATTTGGGTTTTTCCTAATTGCATCTAGTGTAATGATAGATGACAATTCCCATCTAGGCAATAGAAGAATCCCATTTCCTTTCACCAAGGCCCTTGCATCTGTTAGTGACAGCAAAAATCTTCTGCATTATTTTATCCTCCTCCTCCTCAGCTTCCTCTTACAAGGAGGGATCGACCTTCTCCTTTGCTTCTTCAATTCTCTTTATAATATCAGAGCCTTTTATATGGGTAACAAAATCTCTAAACTCCCTAGTCATGACAAAAGCATTATCACACATGAAATCATCACAGGCCTTTATCCTGACATTGTCATCCTTGGCCTCATCATATTCCCATTTCAAAAATCTGCTAGGAGGGACCACTATGTTCAAAGCATCATCTTTGTCTTCAGGAAACCTCTGATCCACTTCCTCCTCCATGGGAATGCACTCTCCATAATCCTTAGTAACTTAAGTCTCAAAAATTTGTTCACTTGATGAATAAGCCACTAATGGAGTGAATACAAGTTGCTCACATGTCTCCTTTGTTTGCACATGGATGCCTTAAGTAGAGGATTGAGCTAGTTGGCTCCTCAATTATACATCATGGTTTTGTTTGGCCACCTTGGACTTTATTTCATCTTGCTTAACTTTCTCAAAGAAATTCTTATCATTAAAATCACCAAGCATTAATTTTTCTTGCACAAATTTGTCTTCTCTCTCAAAATAAGGGCTAACATTAAAATGATTTTCCTTTAACATCCTTTCTTCAATTGCACATATCTTCTTCCATGCACTTTTCCTTGCTGCAACTTCTTCATCAAAAGATAGATTTCTAATCACATCCTCTTGATAGAGGAATTAACAGTGTCTCCCTAATAACCCTCTTGCTTTTCTCTCAGCAAAAATCACCCCTTGAAGGTCACAAAACCTTATGATGTCTTGTCTCAATCTGTAATTATTTAAGAGAGACCTCTTAATGTGCTCCTTTGAAGTACAAGTGAAATAAGAAAATCCACAATCAGGGTTCACAAGGGATGCCTTGTTTTTTCTGAAGTACTCCTTATCCATGGAATCAAGTTGCCATATTATTTCCATGAGTGCTTGCCTATTTGACATATATACAAGAAAATTATGAGGTGGCATTGGGGCTCCATAAATTCTGATTGCTATGTAGTTGGTATGAAGATACCAATCTCCACAATTAAATTTATGTTTGGTGTCCTGCTCATATTCCATGGGCCTCAAAATTTCCTTAACACATTGTGAAATTCTATACATGGGCTTCAATCCCAACCGTTCCAGCACCAAGAACTCAAAAGCATTGCAAAATAAAGTGTAATCAAAATTTGGACAATGCGCATCCCAGAAATGGGTCTACATCTACATAGGAAACTCATTTTCCATGTTGTCTCTTTCTCTCAATTTCATAAAATTCCTCATTACCTTTTTTCTTTTCCATAACAACAAGTGCATCAACAGAGAATAGTGTCTGCATGACAATGGAGGATTCACATCTTTCAACTTTACCAAGTCTTCATGCAAATGCTCACCAATATAGGAAGCATAATCCTAAAACTTGTTTTGATACTTATTCTAAATATCAATTGCTAAGACCATCAGGGCAACATCCATCTTAATATCATGCTTCCTATGCAAAACTTGACATAGTGCATAATCAATATTTTTAAAATAATCCTCAAAATCAGCACACTCCAATGGCTCCAACTCCATGGGAATAAAAGGTACACCATTCTTCTTCATGTCATGTCTCTTGTGCTTTGGCAAGACATTCTTTCTATATCCAAACCTATTTTTCTCATATTCATTGTATAGTTCATGAAACTTGATGGATTCAAAAGCAGAAGGATTCAAATTAAAGGCCTCCACAATTTGGCTTCTTAAAATTTCTAGCATAGGAACAAAGTTTGGAAATATTTTTATTGTTCTATTTGTTTGTTCATAACACCTTGCTAGTTCAAGCATTAAATCCACCTCCATAAATACATTAGGGCATGCCAATTTTCCTGTCACAAGTCCATAAGTGATGAGTGGGGTGACTTGTAGTTCTTTTGAAAGCATATAAAAGCAAGTCCCAACCACTCTGCGATAGCACTACATCACCAATCCTAGAAGCAGAATCCCAAAAATGAGATGTCAAATCTCCTTCACCAGTTTTTCTTTTTCCCACATTCTTAATCTTTGCAACTGGGTCCTTAGGGGCCTCTTCCATAAACCTAGGATAATCCTTCTTTATAGTTCACTTCTTTGCAAGTTTTTCTAATATTTTAGGTTTAGGCTAGTCATCTTGGGGCTTATGTCTTTTGACCCTTTTCTAGGTAGGTTTCCTCTCTGGTTTGGTAGAGGACTCAATGGGTTCACTCATGTTTGTAATGTAATAAAACTAGGGTTTCAAAAAATAGGGAATTACAGCCTAAGTCCCTTAAATTCATAGGATTAAAATTGAAAATTAACCAATTTAACTCCTCTACCCAAAGCTTTATGTTCAATCCCTTCTAGACACAAGAAATGATACTTCTGACCACAAACCCTAGATTTTCATTGAATTTCTAGACTACCCCATACTACAAATTACTCATAGAGGTCAAGAATTTAACTTACCCAAGAAAACTAGTAGGTTGTTCTTTTAAATTCACTTTGCTAGGAGCTTTTCCTTTCTTCTCTTCTTCACTTAGATAGTTATTCACCTCCTGATGATTGCAATTGTGAAAGAAAGATGCTCAACAACCCTCTTTATGAATCAAAATTGGAGCACTTTCTCCATTAATGGCTAATAGATTGCTCGCATGAGCAAACTGACAAATAGTTGTTCCAGTTTAAACTCAAGTTGTCGATCTTTCTTGATTTAAAACATGATCAATGATCATCCTCAACCATCGCTCCATGCTTTTACAAATGTTCTTTAAAACAATGATGATACCCTAGAAAATTGTCACGTAGCCATCCATGTATTCACAATACCTTCTGTACTCCATTGCTCATCACAGTAATTCCTTGAAGATATTCCCAAACTTTAGCAATGAGTGACAACTCCTTTGATGGAAGGAATATTCCTCAATATATCCCTCATCACTTTTAGTTGAAATGTTACAAAGTTACATTTTTATTTTGGTGAGGATGAACTCCCAGCGATACTAATATATAGCCTTGGTCCATTGCTTATCGTTGTAATTGGTTTGAAGTTGAGAGTGCTTTTGGCAACGGGTGAAACCTACAATGGGACCAGATGCTAACAAGTGGAAAAATCATACATCTTCATTCTCAACATTCCTATTACCCATCACAATAATTGAAAAAGGTTATGGAACCTTTCGATGATGGCATGACATAAGGAAGAAAAAATATTCATTGTGCATCACTGAAGTGGGATTAAGAAATAAAAAACTTTAGCTATAAGTGATAAGAAAGGCACACAACAATATCGCTCAATGCAGTAATCAATCATAAAGATTAAATGATTTCAGCAACATGTGATGTAAAAGAGAACCAAAGGCCCATCACTCATCGTAGTAATGAACTCAACGAGATAAACAACTTCAGCGATGAGTAATGGACTTAAGTGACGGAAATATGCACATGCACAAAGTTTGTCTTAAAAGGGGGATTGCCTAGGGGGAACATAGGATATGGCCCTAAGTAGGATAAAGTCATTATTTGCAAAGGATGTAAAGGCCAAATGATTCAAATCTTTCACTTTATAAAATTTTAAAGCTCAGACAAAAGTAAAATGAGGGAAACATTAAGTGATGGGTAAATGGGATATTCTAACCACAAGAGGTTGGTAATACAACAAACTTAACAACACAAATCAGGACTTGGATGACCAGGAATTAGTGACAGGAGTTCAATCGTGAAATATAACACTTGTAAAGGGAATAATACTTAGGAATTTTTGAAGGGTTTAAGGCACACATAAACCCTAAAAATTGAAGAGACACAAATCCTATGCCCCAAGACATGAGGGAACCAAATTTTGCAAACTTTCCATCAGCGGAACACAATGTAAATTTAGGGGTTCCACCTATGGCTCCTACTAGGGACGCATGCCTCTCATAGGAATGGCAAGATTTCAAATCTCATGGTTGAAGCAAACCAAACACAAGGACAAAAAACCAAGGACCTACCCAGACAAGGTAAGAAGACCAAACCCAAGCAAACCAACATATATACAAAATTTACAGGACTACACAACGTACATGGAAAAGAGCATATTTCAAGAGAAATATGGCTTCAAGAGTTGTCCATGTACTGACAGTTCAAGAAGTTTGTTGGCCTCCTACAATGATTTAACAACTAAGCTCTTACAGTTGTGATTCAAAGACTGAACATCTAAACTGAATAGCTATTCAATCATCATGAAGGTGTATTTAACTTGTCAACCCAAGGACGTGAACTTTAAATGGGTCAGCATAGTATGTGCACTAGGAACTCAAAGTAGCCATTTTCATTCTATAACTAAGAAATACACAATGCTAAAAGTAAATTGATGGAAAGGAATAACATAAATGTTGAACATCAACCAAAAACTATACTAAGCTAAAATGCCTGACATAAATGAAAATATGAGCAAACAAACAGAAAACTACTCTTTTTGCTTTGGCTGTAGGAATAGTCACAAAATGGAATTCTAGGGGCTGTAGGAATAGTCAGTGCTAGATTCTTAACTAATTACTAAACATAAAGTAATAGCTCTACTAAACTAAGCTAAAGGACAAATTTCTCACCAAGTGGGCCCCCTTGGATGAGTATCCTCTACTACTAATGAAAACTCAGATGAACAAACTTAGAACTTCATTTTATTCATTAAGAAACATGAGTACAATAGAGCAGTGTAACTGTATCATTGAAAAATAAGAATGAGAGTACAATATCAGATCATGCAACCTCTTGAGAAGGAGCATCTGATCCTTATTTATACTACCAACTAAGCAAGGTGGTCAACTCCATGAACTGGGAGGACACCACTTTAGGGAAAGAAAAGAAAATGAAGAGGCGGTTACACGCGCATAGAATCTGGTCAGACGTACCCACAGATTTAGCACAACAGTAACACCAATATTCACTCAACAACATTAAAGTCCACTACAAGGCGGTTACATTCAATTTGCATAAGGAATCTCCTACGATCGACCTCCTTTGACTTTTGAATGATTCCCTTGCTGGACGTTATGGTGCATGCCCAGTTGGCAGTGTCTTTCTCAATTTAGTATCCTCAACTGATATCTGCATGGAAATGTTAGCATGCACAATAATTGCATATATATAACTACCTTAAAGAACATTCATTAACCACATGTAGAATTAATATAGATAGTCCATATAACATTCCAATGTCATTAAAGATTTGCAAAAATAAGATTAGGCCCAATGTCTATAGTTCAAAGGAAATATCATAAAAACTATCAAAACTTTACATCAAGGTCCATGAAAACTTCAGCAAATAAATCATAAATTCTACACAAAATTAGACCCTAAACTAGGTTCATCACTCCCCCCAACCTAAGGTTTTGCTGGTCCTCCAACAGAGGAAGGGTTGTTCTTTTGCTTGGTCAATGCTCTGAAATTTGTAACTAACAACTGTCCTACATCAGTGTTTGTTATGCGTGAATCAGGGTCCCAATAGAATACTACCAATTTTTCCAATTTGCTCCATTGTTGTCTCTCTGCAGCAATATCATTGTGGTAAAACCTGAAGTTTGGTACGAGCCACATCATAATAGGTGGCTGAAAAGTTAGGGGAAGCTAGAATCATCCCTTTGTTCTTCCAATCTATATATATCTATCAATTATTTTGAGTGTTGCAACATAGTTCTAGATGGAATGAGGCTCAACCTAATTTAGCTCATCAGTTAGGTTGTTCCATCTTTGTGAGAGATATCTCTTCATAGTTTCCTCTTTTTCCCTTACCTTCACCTCATACTCACTATAGACTACTTCTATCCAAGGCATAATCCTATTTCCATAGCTAAGTCTAAAAAAAATTGGTGCCATTCCCTGTAAATGTCCCTTGGATTCCCTAATTAGGCTCTGATGGCCACAGGGATGTTGGATTCCATTTTCTTATAAGCCCCATATTGTTGTCCCAAATTGATCTCATTTTGTACCCAAGAAATAAATGCCCTTAATTGGACATCTCTAGCATACAATAGTGGATTCCAATCATGGTCTTGAGTCACAACATAATTATGTAAGTAAAACTCACACAACAAATTCTTCATTTCAGGGGAAGCAATTCAATAAGCATTGAAAAATTCAATTGGAGTTTCAATAGGAGGGTTCAAACCTGAGACAATTCTTGTTAGCTTAAAAGAAAGATATTTTTCCTTCAAATGCAGAGCATAGACCCTTGGAGGGCTCCTGCACTCTAAAATCTGTGGTACTAAGGCTACCATATCATCCACATTCTTCTTCAAGGTGGCAATTTTTGCATCCTTGTCTTCAATCTCCTCATCTTTCTTTTGAATTTCCTTCTTCAACCTATGTTTCTCTTCTTTCCATTCCTCTTCTCTTCTTTGCATCTCTTTCCATAAATGCATAACTACCATGTGCATTGAAAAATTAGGGGGGTTATGCATTCCTACCAACATTTTTCCTAGCATTGATGCTTGCTCTCCATATAGTACTAACTGCAAGGATTCAGGTTGTCCCGTCAATTCTGACTGCAGGGGTATTGATTGTTCTCCCAATTCTTGGTGCAGGGCTTCTTATTCCTATTCTTGTTGTTGTTGTAGGATCTCTTGTTGCAGGAAATCTAATTTTCCTCATACCCCTAATTCTCCACTTGTTCTGCAATATTAGCAAGATCTTCCAATGTTATGTTTGTTGTTGTCTTAAATATATCCTCTTCCTCGACATTCACTTTCTTTTGTGTCCCCTTGTGATATTTCTCTGGACTTAGGGCTTTCCTACGAAGGCATACCAAAGGCTGGCCTGACTAGTCTTAATTTTTTGGAAGGGCTCTCATATTTTTCTTTGGCTACAGGATGAATAGTGTCAGCCTTTCGCTTCTTAGAGCTTGGTACTTCTTTTTCTGTTAGCTACTTTTTAGCTTTTCCTTTTCTCATTTCTTCCTCTCTCTTATGTGCCCTAGTTTTCATCAAGATGCCAAGTGGAACATCATCATCAAAATCTGGAGAAATTTCTTTTTCTGAGTGCTCAGTCCTAGAAGAGCTAATTTCTATGGTTTCTTCTGCTGTAGGAGGGTTTACACTAGGGTTTGCACTAGAGGTTGAAGCACCAAGAGTGGATTCAACTATGCTCAATCTCCTGCTAGTCCTACTAGGTTGAGGTAAAACCCTAGGTTGCAAGTGCTTAGGTCTAATTTGATCATTTTTTATGAATTCTTCCCAAGTCATTCCAGAAATATCATGCAGAGACTTCTCAACTAATAATTTAATCAGACAATGGTGGGAAATAGAATTGTCCCTACCTTTTCAAGTCTCAGTCGTCATGATTGAAAGAAGGATGCATAGCATGTTCAACACATTCATCCTCCCCTCGTGCCTCATATGATTCAATAGTTTAAAATGCACGGGATGAAGATTTGATTGGCGTCATTCACATGTGATATATTTTATGACATAAATAGCTATCTACTTCCATGGCTAAGGCAGAGAGGTTCTCTTTGCACCTTGTTTATCTATGCTCAATGGAGGGTTACTTGGTGCTGTAAATTTGGCCCTAGCTGATCTAGTGTCTTTGGAAGCAGGGTAATCTTCACCATCGGCCGAGAACCTTGTAACCTCTGTAATTCTTTCTTTAGTAGCCAATACTTCCATCCCTTTTACCGTGGCCTTCCCTTTAGACAATGTTTGGGTGAATTCTAGTGCAATTCCTTCATCAAAACCATCTAGCTTCAGGAAGTAGTCTAACCACCCATAGTTTATGAATTCGGCTAGGTAGGGTGCATCCTGTAGTAATACATCATGCATCATGGGTTCATTTTGAATTAACCCACCTCCCATTGTCTACAATCAAACAATCACTCTGCAGTTTCCTTCTTGCTATTTTTGTCTGAAAACCAAATTCACCTTCCTGCAACAGTTGTTGAATTTCTAATGCCAATGTCGACTCAATTTTCCCTTTTTACCTCTTGTTTGCAACTTGAGATTGTGACAGGACCAATAATGACAAGGAAGGATTAATAAAGGAAAGCTATGATGGAGAGAAATGGTGGCGGTAGTTGGTGTCATCTCACACATGCGAGCTATCCTCTCACTTATATTTCAAATTGTCTCAATTTAAATTTTTTTGACATAGACCAACATGGATTGACACGTTGGGCAAAGTATTCACATATTTTTCCTCCCCCCAACCTAAATTTTGGCGTGTGTCCTCACATGCGAGATAATGATTTGACAAGGGTAGGGAATAATGGCATGCTATGGTGAACATCCATATTAATGTACAACAACTAAATGAATGCACTAAAGAGAGTTAAGATACAACAATTAATGCACACATACTCGAATGTGTGGAGGATTCGTTACAAAGATTGTGGAGAAAATACCGTTCACATTTTTAGGAAATAAGTTGAGCAATTAATCAAAATGAGGTGGGATGAGGTGGAGTGGAATGAAGTGATGTGATGGAAGAGAGAGAAATGTGGAGATGGATGGGCGGATGGGTGGATGGGTGAAGAAATGGACTTCCAAAAAAGTGAAAGTCTTTATTATGACAAGTACATACCTTAATTAGCTAGAAGGAGGGACACCAGGTCCACTTCCTTTAACTACAAGAAGCTTAGGTGTAGCATGCTGAGTGAATTTTTGCAGGAACTCCTCCTTGGAAGTTGGCTTGTGATATAATCTAAGGCGATGGCCATTGAAAAGCAACTTAAATCTGATTGGGTCAATAGTAGTGAGCTGAACAACACCATTGGGAAAGACCTCAACAACCTCATATAGTCCTAGCCACCTTGTCTGTAATTTTCCAGCATTGTCCTGATATCTAGAATCATAAAGCAAGGCCCAGTCTCCTAGTTGAAATTTCTTGTCCTTGATAAATCTATCATGCCACCTGATTCTCTGATTCTGCACTACCTATGTGTGATCCAAGGCTACTCTCCTCATCTCATCCAAAGCATTCAATTGCAGGATTCTTTCTCTTTGTGCCTCAGAGATATCCATCCCCAAGTCTACTATAGTCCTAAGAGTCTTATGTTCAAATTCAATGGGCATCATGGTTGTCTTTCCATATAGAAACTCAAATGGAGTGAAGCCTATTGTTGTTTTCTAAGTAGTTCTATAGGCCCAAACAACTTCTAGTAATCTGTTTGCCCAATCCTTCTTATGGATAGCTACTGTTTTGGTCATAATAGCTTCAATTTCTCTATTGGTCACCTCAACTTGGCCATTGGTCTGAGGGTGATAAGGAGTAGACTTCCTGTGTCTTATGTTGTACTCATTAACTAGTGTTACACCAAGGGTTGATGTGATGTGAATTGAGTCCCTTGATCAATCACTATCTCTCTTGGAACTCCATACCTTGTGCAAATATCCTCATAAAGAAAATCTACAACCTTGTTATCTCTTGCATGCTTCATGGCCTTAACTTCTACCCACTTAGTTACATAATCAATGCAAACTAAGATATAAGACTTACCATTTGATGGAGGATCAATGGGTACTACAAAATCTAGTCCCCATTTGTCAAATGGATTAATTACTACCTGAGGGAAAAGTGGCATCTCATCAGATTTGGTTGGTTTGCCCATCCTCTAGCATCGATCACATTTTCTTGTATACCTTCATGCATCCTTGTGGAGTGTTGGCCAGTAGTATCCTGTGTTCAAATTCTTCATTGTTTTCCTCTTGCCTGCAAAATTTCCTCCACATGGTTCATTGTGGCATGCATGCAAAATGTCATATGTCTCATCTTCTCTCACAAATCTCCTCATGACATGGTCTAGTCAAGTATAAAAAAACATTCAGCAATCCATGAGAAAGGAAAAGATTTTCCAATGAGTTCCCTTCTCTCTTTTGGAGAGAAGTGAGGAGGAACTCTACCTGTGACCAAATAGTTAGCTATGTCAGCATACCAGGTTGTTTGTATACTGATGGAGAATAGAAGCTCATTAGGAAAAAGTCATCTATGGCCTGATTATCCCCTGATGTAGTTAGCCTTGAAAGAAAATCTGCAATAACATTGGCCTTCCCTGGTTTATCCACAATGGTTATGTCAAACTCCTACATCAACAATAACCATCTTGCTAGCCTACCAAAGATCAGAGGTTTATTCATGAGATATATAATGGCTGCATGATCAGTGTGCACAAAGATTTGGTAACCTGTTATGTAATGCCTGAATTTTTTTAGGGAATAGATCACTGCCAACATTTCTTTTTCTGTCATCGTATAGTTGAATTTAGCTCTGTGCAAATTTTTGCTGACAAAATAAATGGCATTTTCAATAGATCCTTCTTTTTGTCCTAAGACTACTCCTATGGAATAATATGATGCATTTGTATGGATGTGGAAAGGAAGCTCCCAATTAGGTCCTTTGAGTATAGGAGCATGAGTCAAGGCTACCTTCAAATCAAAAAATGCCTTGTCACAATCTTCAGTCCACTGGAATTCAACATATTTAGTGAGGAGAGTATACAATGGTTTTGCTATTTTTCTAAAATCCTTGATGAAATTCCTATAATATCTTGCATGGCCCAAGAAACTCATAACATCCTTTTGTTTTGCAGGTGTGGGTAGATTTGTGATCACCTCAATCTTTGCAGGGTCTACTTGAATTCCTTTGTGAGAGATGTACTGTCCAAGAACTACACCTTCCTGCATCATCATGAAGCACTTTTCACTATTTAAAGAGCTATTATGATCTTCACATCTCTGTAGGACTTTCCTGAGATTATCCAATGCTTCATTGAAATCAGCACCATAGGTGGTAAAGTCATCCATATAAATTTTCATGCAATCATGAGAAATGTTTGAAAATATGTTGATGACTACCCTCTAAAAAGTTGTAGGTGCATTGCATAAGCCAAACGGGAGTATCGAGTAAGCATAGGTCCCCCATGGATAGGTAAATGTGGTCTTCTCTTGGTCCTCTAGTGCAATTTAGATTTGGTTGTAGCCGTTGAATCCATCTAGAAAAAAAAAGTATTGCTTTCCTGCAAGTGAGTCCAAAACTTGATCTATGAAAGGTAAGGGAAAATGGTCCTTTTTGGTGGCAGCATTAAGTTCCCTATAATCAACACAAACTCACCATTTCCCTCCTTTTTTAGGCACAATCACAAATGGAGACACCCATTGGCTATCTGAAATGGGATAAATAAATCCTACATCTAGAAATTTATGCAATTCTCCTTTTACAATTTCTCTCAGTACAGGGTTAATTCTTCTTTGTGGCTGCCTCATTAGGGTGCAATCATCTCTAATGTAAATTTTGTGAGTGAAAAGCTTAGGGTCCAATCCCTTCATCTCATGATAGTCCCACACAAATGCATGCTGGTGGGTCCTCAATAAGTTTTTCAATAACAATTGTTGTTCTTCACTCAGTTTGTTGTTAACATTTAGATATTTTCCTTTTAACACATGTACTTGTGTAGTTAACTCTATCATGGTTGCTTCATTAATGCATGGTACCTTGATTTCATATGGCAGAAATGTATGGGACATACCTATTGTTGTAGGAAGTTTGGCTACAAGAATAGTGGCTGCAAGAAGAATGTCTACAGGAATAGTGGTTGCAGGAAGAGTAGGCAGAAGTGTCTTGACTGAAGCAGCATAATGAGAAGATAATGCTTCCTCTACTTCAAAATGGTTCTGAATGATGTTAACCAATACTTCATCTTTGTCTTGAAGCTACATGAAGGATCTTTTTCCTTTCATCATAAGTTGTGCCACATAATTAACTTCCTCAGCCTCTTCACTAACATGTGGCCATACGAGATTTTCCTCATCATGGGATGGCTGAGCAGGAGAATAAAGAACAAACTTTTTGGTGCTCTTCCCATAAAAAATGGTCATGTCACTTGACCAACATCCAATATATGCATCTGCAGTTGCTAACCATGGCCTTACAAGAATAATAATATACCCGCCTAGTGTAGCTTTAGGAGAAAGAATCATGAAGTCTGTTGGGTACTCCCAGGAGTCTAGAGTTACCACAAGGTCCTCCACTATACCATCAGGCTTAACAGTAGGAGTAGATATCATGCTTTCAACGTTTAGTTGCTATATGATTTCCTTGGTCATTGCATTTATTGCTGCCCCTAAATCAATTAGAGCATTGTTTATTTTAATCCCATTTATAAAAATTGCTACCACGGGACTACCTGGGTCATTGTACTTAGGGATAGTCACTTTTCCAAGCATGGTGTTAGCTAGCTATCCCACCACATGAACTGTAGTGGGGTATTTCTTCTTCCTTCCTGGCTTCTTGAGGCATGCTTCCTTGATTGTCTTGCCATAGATTGGGACATCCTTTATGGTCTGAAATAGAGGTATCTGGACACATATATGCTTCAGCTGATCCAAGATGTCAAAGGTTGTGTCCTCCTTTTCTTCCTTTTTCTTGGTAACTTCCAATCTCTGAGGAAATGGTGGTTCTTGTTCAGTCTACTTGACTTGGACTGGTTTAGGATTTTTAGGTACACTTGGATGAATGGGATTATTCAAAGGTTTCTCTTCCTCTTCCATAGGAAGCTCAGTGATAATGGGCTTGGAAGGAGCTAGTAAAGTAGTTCCTAAATGCAAGTGGATGTCACATACACTCACAACATATGCAAGGAATTGATTTGAATCAGCAGAGTATACAGGCTGTTGTTGTGGTTTTTTATTTGGATTAGGTGTGGGTTGAGTTGGTAGTTGAGTAGGTTTAGGTGGATTTGAGCTTGAATTAGCAGGTGGAGGCATTATAGCAGATTGATGGGGCTGAGAAAGTGGCTACATGTAACTAGTTGTCTGGGTAGGCCATTGTTGTCCTCCCCTCCATTGATTTTTTTGTTACCAATTTCTTGGAGGTGGCTATCAATACCCTTGAAATTTCTACCAATTCCCCTGAGGTTGCTGCCACTGAGGTGGAGATTTTTGATGATTGGTCTAAGAATTTGGAGGGTTACCCCAAGGCTATGGTGGATATCCTCAATAGTTGGATGGATATGGGGGTTGCCATTGGTTACCACATGAGTAAGAGTTGAAATATGGCCCAACATAAGAGAGTGTATCTGGTTGCATACCTTGTCTTGGAGCCCAAGGCCTCCTTTGTGCAACATAGTAGACTTGATCTTCTTCAATCTGAATTGGCTTGAACTCGGGTGCAATCTTCTTGCCTTCCATATTATCTACCATCTTGCATCTGTAGTCCTTCTTCTTTTGTCTGCAATGGGGGAAATACTCTACCAACATTACCTCTGCCTCCTCTTGTTTCTTCTTGGCCTAAAGTGTATCCAACTAAGTAGCTAGATTGTTTATAATGTATTGCTTGAAGTCTACCAGCAAATGAGTAATTTCTGTTCTTGAGACTCCACTGGTAGATGACTTACCCATGGAATATTGGTAAACTCACACATATCGAGAAGGAAACAAATTAGTAGACTACTTAGCAATTATGGGGTGTAATAATCAAGAAGTTTATTTAGCTCAAGATATTAGTCATATTCAAGATTATCCTCAATTAGAGGAAAATGCACAACAAGATAAATTAAATCTTGTTTAGGCTACATACACAAATGAGGCTCTTGTGAAACTCTGCATATTTATATCTTGCCAATAAAAAAGGGGTGTGTAATAGAAAGCACGATCAACTAACAAGGTATATCTATTATGTAATGATTTTAAGTAAATCCCATTCTGACATCGAAGTAGTTGTTCATGGCCATTTCATCATATGGGATAAAGTTATGTTTTGTTTGGATGGCGGTGTGTGTTAATTTATGATTGCAGGTGATAGTGGAAAATGTACTTTTCCCTACTCGAGATGTCATACTGCCCGAGCCCAACATCGTATAATCACCCATCATGGTTGTCAAGGTTAATGAGTGATGATTATTTTCATTCAAATGGTGTACCAGATCTTACATCACTTGAATTTTTCAGCCTAAGTTAGATTCATTAGACGGAGGATGGGATATGCTTTCGCCATGGGCCCCTTTAGTTGGGCACTTGTTCGCCAACCTTTGTTTTTCCTAATGTCTTGTTTATTTTGTAGGTACTTCTAATCTTTTCAAGTGTAATGAATATTTATTAACCCTCTAGAGGATGTGATCTCGCATGAGCTAACATGTCTTGCAAAGGTGTTTGTCGAATTTCTAGCTCCTGTTCCCAATGATCATTTTTAGCATGCTTCTTTTGGCTTTAAAAAGTGACGTTCAATGTATTATTCCATCTAAAAGCATTTCCAATTTCTCTAAAGGCCACTGGAGAAAGAAGAGCTATGAGAATAGTGTGTTGTAGAGTGACAAGATGATGTCCAAGCCATGGAATTTTAGGGTAAATTTCCTAGTGCAACCATGGGAGCATCCCTTTGAAGACCACCTCCCTCATGAAAACCTATCTTTGGTTTTTCAAGTGGAGTGCCCTAGAGTGGAAGAATCAGTGTGTTCAATTCTGAGTATTAAGGTCACAAGTCCTAGAGCCAGGCGGTTAATCTTTCCTTCTCAGGTATTATTTGTGTTCTTGTCGAATATTTTGGATCTCCTTCAATCCTTAGCAAAGTTGGAAAAAATTGTGGGAAAATTTGTCAAACCCCAACTGCTTGATAACAATGTTCTATTGCAAGTTGTGCAAGGGTATAATGTATTCTTTGGTGATGGGTATTTAGGAGGATTGTTTCCTAGGGAGCATGTTAAACACCATCTAGGTTTTGATGAAATTTATGAGGCAATTAGGCTTGCATTGCAATATAGAAATGACAACATCCTCTTGAAAGCTTTAAGAAAGAATTACAAGCGTATTTGTGTGACCATGGATTTTGATATCAAGGAAAAGTATTATGCAATTTCTTTCCTTCACGAGCACATTCCCCATCCTCCCCATAAACCCTATTCTTCTAAAGTGGAAGTTGGTGCTCTATTGTCTGCGCCAGTTGATGAGAAAGTGGAGCTGCTACCAGGTCAAAATGTTGCTAAATCTTCTATTGGTGAGCATCAAGCCATTATAGCAAGAGCTTGCATTTTTCAAGCAGAGATGAAAGACAAGGAGCCATTAGTTGGCTTCAATTTTTTGGCAAATGAATTGTGTTTGTGGGAGGTTCCTAAAGGCTAGGATGAGAATTCAGTGCAGGGTGGTGATCGTATGGAAGAGTAATAGTTTAGTTTCCTCAGTTTCAACTTCATTCAAAATGTTTTATCTTATCTCGAAGAAGGCTTTCAGTCTTTTTCTTACGTTGTAGTTGTTCTATGGAAGGAGGGTTTTTTCTTTGTAGCAACAATCTATGGGAATGAATGTCAGCATCTATAATTTTTTTGATATTTTGTATCATCGGCAGCTAGTAGAAGGAATTTTGCTTAGATAGCAAATAATTTGCAAACTTTTATGGCAATATTTGCCTACTTTCTATAGATATAGATGTAATCTTTTATTATATAATATATATTATATAGGTGTTCATGCCTTTTATTTAAAAAAAAACATTAAATATACTATAATAGGCTTCCAAAATTCTAGGCCTCAACTATTTATTATAAAATTAATATTATAAAATTTGAAAGATATTAAAATATAGTGTCATGCCAACTTCATTCTACTTTATCTTTTGCTTTATAATTATATTCAAGAGTGTATATATATTAGCTTCCAATTATAAGAGTGGTCTTAGTCAGATAAAAGATAGTGCACAAATTAATTCCTTATGAAACATCTAAATTCCTAAAGATTTGGATATACCATTGAAGGATCTAGGATGAATATTTATCTCCAATTGCAAGAAGAGATTTACAAATATGGTGAAATTTAATCAAATATTTGGTGATTTTCTAAATAAAGAAAACTTACAAACAAAACAAGCAGGTAAGGAAAATATTTTGGTTGATGTATGATTTCTCTTACATTGTAGGATGATTCTAAATTATACACTAGAGGTTGATTAAAAAGTGAGTCCCTCACTTTTTAGGGGCTAGAGGGAAATCCAAGATGGTCTACCTCAACCTTTTAAGTCCAATATGAGTCTTCCTTAGGCCTCACTTTCTAGTTCACTAAGTACTCTTCATACCACCTTTTCTTGGTGATTTCCCTAATTATATTGTCCTAAATCTCCTCAATCTCTTCCCTTTTTTGTGATGGTATATGATTTTTCCATTATAATTTTGTACCACTATTCCATGAATCTCCTCCATGGTATTAGTGAAAATTTACAATTTTGAATTATGGTGATATAACAAAGCTTTCTTGTAACTCTACTTCATATGCATTTCCTAAATCTATCCTCTTTATAATTTTTTAAGGACTGAACTTATTTTTTAGCTTGTTATATATTCTCACTATAAATCTTTGATTCTTCACCATCACCTAATTATCTAATCATAAATTCTTTGTCTTCTCTTTTCATCATATTTATCCTTGTATTGACCATTCATTCTCCCCAAATGACTTCTCATTTCCACTTATAATTCCTTAACATTTTCTTTTAATTCTTCTACATCAAGTATCTTATTTTTTTCCTTATTAATATACCTTAGTTTAGATACATTTCTTGAGCTACTACCATATATAGAATTTTAAATCATGTCCTTCCTATACTCGTGTCAACTAAATTATTGTATTAAAAATCTACCTATTGTAAAACCTTGTCCTAATTTCCTATATTTTCTCCAACCAAACACCCCAACAAGTTACCTTAAATGAAATTTACTACTTTGGTATTCCATCAATTTATAGGTGGATGCTAAAATAAACTTCAAATTTATTTTCATCTTATTCTACACTATCTTCATAATATGTCTAATCAATCATGTCTCTATTGAAAATAATGCCCTTTGGTACACAATATAACCTCACAATTTATTTGAAATATAAATCAATTATATGTATTGTGTATCATTGTTCTTTTTGGGTATTGGCAAGAAGTTGAGTCCACTTTTTGGCCAAAAAGTGGAAGTGTTTTCCCTAATTTTCAGAAGTTGACACATTTGACCTTAAAATTTGAAGCACTTAGAGATGGAATCTTCAAAAAAGTCACTAACCATAAAATGTAGTACCCAAAGTCTAGTTTCCAAATATGTAATTTATTTCAATACCCAGATGGTACAAATTGAGTTTCAATAGGCGTTTCTACAAACCACTGTTTAAAAGTCACTTTTTTTTACCATACCATGCACGTGTACAACATCCATATTTTGACCTAAATTATTGTATTTTTCTAAATCCTTTTGGGAAAAGATTTGTGACTCACTGAAGCACGTTTTTTATTTTTTTTGTAATTTTTTATTGAATTTTTTTTTTTTGTTAAATTTTTATTAGCCATATTTGTCATTTTGAAAAATCGTCGTGTATGACACACATAAGATGACCTAAACTTATTTTTTGATTTTTTTTAAAATTGAAAAGAATTGTCTGAAGTACGTTCTCATGCAATCCGTTCGTCAAAATGTTATGTTGATCAAAAGTTATTAAAATAGTAAAAAACCCTGATATTTAAAGTTTATGGACTAGTTTCATCATAAATTAATTGAAAAATAGAAGAAAAAAATCCAATTGTTAAAAAAAAATTACATATTTGGAATCTACACTGTCTCATCTAAAATGGGTTTTAATTTTTTCAAAAGATTTTGCAAAAAAAGTCATCAGCCATATGTCCAAACTCGGTATTTTTCTCTGACATTGTTAGGACCTTCAACTTGCAGGTCAAACCAGGCTGAAGGCCCAGGTTCAGATTCCCAATGCTTTTCCCGAACCAAAATACAAGCCAAAAACCTAACCACAAAGCAAATCCAATTTCAAATTTTTAGAAACGAGATCCTGTTCACAAAACGGGATCCCCTTTTGTAAATTGGGATCTCGTTTCTTAATATTAAATGTGGTGACTATTGATAGGGAAACAGGATCCCGCTTTATAAATGGGATCCTTTTCCTTTATCAATGGTCCCCACATTTAATATTAGGGAACGAGATCCCGATTATAAAACAGGATCCCATTTTTAATAAACGGGATCTCGTTCTATAAATGGGATCTTGTTTGTTTTTAACCATTTTATTTAAATTTACTATGAAGTATGCAACTTTGCATGTACAACCGAGAGTAGTAAAATTGGGCTATTTTTCATCAACTTTGTCTTTACAGGTGGTGAACTTGCATTTTTGATTGATTTTTTCAAAGGAGGCATCATGTAAACCATTTTTGAAGTGGAATTGTGTTAGTTTTGTACTTGTTTGGAGGAACAAAAGGTCTTCAACTTGCAATATGGATTGAATTTTTCAAAGGAGGCATGAAGAAAATAGTTTTTAAAGTGGAATTGTGCTAGTTTTCTACTTATTTTGAGGAACACAAGAGGAAGAATTTTGTCCTTATAGGTCTTCAACTTCCAATTTGGATTGAATTTTTTGAAGAATTTCACTATTGACATTCATTTGTGCTTGATAATTTTATAATCATGGGTTCAAAAGCTCATAATAAGAGGAGGAAGACATTGACTCCTCAAGAAGTTGAAGCAATTAGAGAGAAGAAGAAACAAAGAGAAAGAGAAAGAAGAATGAGAATGAAATCAATGAATGATGGTGGAGCATCAAATTCCACAACTATTGAAGATGGTGGGTCATGTATTGTCTCTATAATCAAGAGACCTCTTCATGCCATGTGGACTATGCAAATGACATGAAACACTCTGTACAAGAGAAAGATGAAATTAGATGTAAGACAATGAAAAATGATTTAATGGTAATTTAATTTATAATTCATCATAAAATTAAATTACCATCATATCTGGGTTTGGATGCTCTGGTGCACCTGAAGCAACCTCTAAATTCTCTGAATCAATCTACATAAAAAAGACAAAGAAAGTTGAAATTAGATGTAAGTCTACAATTAAAAATGATTTAATTCAATTTAAAAATCAGAGTCCTCACGAGTAGTCGCAACATCTAATGTTTTCCTGATGCCCATACTCATTGTGGTATCAACCTAGACATACATGTAGACATTTAACACTTATAATATTTACATGTGTACATGCACATTTCATATATAGTGAATTCAAAATTCATAATTGTAACTATACTAATGTAATTTAAACAATTTACAATATAAATGTACCTACCCCTGATCTATGACACCCGATAGTGGAGGAGTGCTCGACAACCCCTCGAGTGGAATTGACATGGAAGCCGATTGACTCACCTAAACCAACATAAATATTTTAAACATATATGTGATTTAATTATAAATTTAAAACTCAAGTTAAAAATCATTTCATATATAATTTTAAAAATTGAAATCAAAATACCCCATAAGGGTTGTCGAGTAGGACTGGTGTCGATGTATGTACTCGTGGAGCAGATGATTGCCCCATCATTAGTGTCATCTATACACCAAACAGATTGATTTTTAAAATGTATTGCAAACTTTTCTTTGATATATACATTCATAAAAATTCTTATAAAATGAACATGTAGATGCATATTTATACCTATGTCGCAGTGTTCTCAGGGTGATGGTTTGCTTTAAGAAATTATACAAATGAACTGATGCAACCAGATGAACCACCAGAATCTCCACATCCACCCAAACTAGATGTGGCCTGATCAGGTCCATAACATACTTGATGGAAACTAGTAGATACATGTGGAATAGGCCTCGACACTCCTAGAGTGGTACTCGGACTAGCTCCATAAAACACTCCATCATCATCATCTCTATGCTCCCTACCCGCTATTGTAGAAGCATGTTGATCAAGGTCTCCTATGAGTGTACTAAGGGATCCTAATGTCAAGACCACAACTCGATGATGCACAGGTGCGGGAATGGGAGGACGAGGAGTAGCAACAAGGGGTTGTGCATGCACGAGGCATTGGGGATCAACCCTTTCCCCTAACCTCTATTGTGGCATGCTGCCACCAACACCCTGAAATGATTTAAAATTAGAATAATTGAGGTGTTTTCCCTATAACAAACTCTACATACAATTTCCTCAAAAAATACAATGGGCACTCCCAATTAGTGTGTGGTGGACTATCAAAAACCATATGCCATCGATCCTAAAAATTTGCACTCATCTATGGATGTATGCACCACCTCATGGACATTCTAGATTTATTGGGAGGAATGGGCTGTCGAGTAACAAGGTTGAGAAAGTAGGGGGCTAGGTAGGATTTTGCTATTTTAAGGTCTAAAATTTGTTTATAAGAGAGACCATCAGCATGAAATTTTCTCATCTTTTCTTTGTCTCGTTGATGCCTATCTAGATCAGAATCAATGGTCCTGATGGCATCTAGAACATTTTTCATCACATATGCAAAACGTCTGACGTGTGGTGGAATCAATGCTGGACTCTTTATAGCATTGATTTGATTTTGTATGGATGCAACTTGATCATTTATGTGTACTCACAAGAGAGCCTCATCATATGTAACAGGTGATGGAGGTGGCATATTAGGTGGAGGGGGAGGTGGAGGTGGCTGAGGTGGTATTGATGATATCATCAATGTTAAAATCATCCATGATATGAGATATAAGTGTGCACTTGCATTAAATTATACAAAATTAACATACAAACTTAAAAAATTACAAGAAATAGTTAAATTTGAAACACACATGCAAATTTGTTTAAATAGGATGTGCATACATATACATACACATACATTGATTGTACTTGATCGTGTGCATACAAAATTCAAAGTTTAACATGTACATATGTTTAAAATTAAAAATACAATGCATAATTTTTATGCGTACATCATTAAACTAAACTATGTACATACATACAAATTTCAAAATGTAAGAATTATATATACAATTTTAATACATGTGTACATTTTATGTCTAATGCATATATATATATATATATTACAATTTTTCAACAGGAGAAATCATGATCTAGTAGATAGTCATAAAATATATAATATTATAAATTCATCATTTAAGGTCATAAATTCCACCAAATTCATAAATTCATGTCACTAAAAATATCCATCTAGAACCAAAATCATAAATTCACGTCCCAAAAAAATCCATCCAACCAAATTTATAAATTCATCACTAAAAATATCCATCTAGAACCAAAATCATAAAGTCACATCACTAAAAATATCCATCCAACCAAATTTATAAATTCATCACACAAAATATCCATCAAACCAAATTCATAAATTCATAACTATTTAAGATCATTATCTTAATTTAAAAACTATTGTGGCTCTCTATTGCATCTCTTCATTTCTTTGTGTTTTCCTTTTCAAAATCAGAAGTTCTCCTCTCCTCTAGCCATTGTCGATGCTCATCTAAGATCCCATCCATAGCCCTGATAGCATCAACAACGATTTGCATCCTAGATGCAAACATCCTCACAGGTGGTGCAACACATTCTTCATTTTGAATAATGTTGATTTGATCTTGGATGGTTCTAACATTGGCATTGATTTGTGCTTGCAAAAGAGCACCATCAATTTCAGGTGGTGGAGGTGGGGGATTATTAGGTGGAGTGGGTGGAGGTGGAGGTGAAGGTGGTGGAGATGGATGGCTTGGAGGTGGATTGCGAATATTATTGAATCAATCCATGTGATCTCGAAGATATGAGTGAACCTGCATTAGATTTGTAATTTCAAAATGTAAGATACATGTTTAGGAAATACCCTTAAACCATTCAATATAAATGGCCTAATTGAATACAAATGATAAAATATGTAAGCCTCATTTATGTCTAAGGCATGTTACTTGAATGAAAATACAATTAACTATTATTATAGGACAATTTATGAATGCTATAGGGTTTACGGTTTAGATTTTAGGATTTAGGTTTTAGGGTAATAGGATGGCTTAAGGGGATCTATGTAGTAAGGTCCTAGTACAAAATGACATGGCTTTTAAGTGAATAAAATTTGGTGAAGATGCCCAAGGCAACCAAATTTCATTAAGGTATGAGGCAACTTCACCAAATTTTATTCACTTGAGCCATGCCATTTTGTCCTAGGAACTTACTAGACATAGATTCCCTTAAGCCATCCTATCACCCTAAACCATAAATTGATCAACCTAGATCATGAAATCTCATTCATATTATAATCTTGCATGATCTTATTATTGTTAAATTCGGTTGCCTTGGGAAAGTTCACCAAATTTTGAGAACTTATTTTATCCCCTTAAGAAATGTCATATTAGGACACCTTAAGAAATCCTAAATTATGGCTTAAGGGGATCTATCTAGTGTGTATATGTTAATATGTAATCTAATTGAAAACAATAAACACAATTAACAGAACTTTAAACTAAAGAAATTTGAAAATAAAATTAAATATAAAAGAGAATTCTTCAGAAGCGTTCTATCTTTCTCTATCTCTAGATATTTGTTCGAAGCTGTTGCTCTCAAATTATGTAAGCTCAGCTTCTCCAAATAGCAGTCTACAGAATGAGTATGCAAATGAAAATCTCTATCCTATATGCTGGTGAGGGTGAGAATGCTGACGGATATGGACAGGGGCTGTGGATTATGCATAGGGGTTGTAAATGGAGGATGCTATGGATATACTATGATATGCCATGATTCTATACTATGCTACTTATGAAATAGGAATATTAAAAGGCTTATGAAAGCTATACTATTGCAAATTGACTATAATTTTCCTACTGAAAGCTTCTATATGATTTGTAAGGACCCGATAGTCTTATTTATAGTTTTTCTTAGGCAAAATCCTGGCTGGCAAAGATCAACGACTGTGAGATTGTCTGGTAGAATTGAAAGGTGAGAGATGGAGAGGTTGAGAGGAAGATGGAGAATGTTGGGAGGTTGGAGAGAAGAATGGAGCCTTGTCTTCAACCCATGGGAACAAACTTGCACAGAAACAGAGGAATTTAATTTTCTGTTTTGGCAGTTTCTTTCACAGTTGTTGAAGATAATCCCCAAATTTATTACATAAATAAATTTATTTAATTTTATTTATTGAATTTGATTTTTGATTTTAGTACTATGGAAGATTTAATTAAATATTTTGAGATATTTAATTATGATGTGACTTTAGAAGAATATGGAATATTAAAAGAATTATTCAAATATTTTGAGATATTTAATTGTGAATAGATATTAGAAGAATTTAATTAAATATTTTGGAATATTTAATTGTGAATGGATATTAGAGGAATTTATTTAGAAGAAAAGAATATTTAATCTTTATTTGAATAAAATATTCAAACCAAGATTATATGATAATTAATATAAATAAATCATAATGTTTATTTAATTAATTAAGAAATGGATATGAAAAGATGATTAAATAAACTTATTTATTTAATCGAAATGAAAGAATGAAAAAATATAAATAAATTATTTAAATTTATTTATACGCAGATGGAATTCGAAGATTTAATTAAATATTAAAAATATTTAATTAATTACCAGACTATGTGATGTGACCATTTTTAGGTGTATACATGTAGTAAGGTCCTAGTACAAAATGACATGGATTAAGTGAATAAAATTTGGTGAAGATGCCTAAGGCAACCAAATTTCATTAAGGTCCTAGGCAACTTCACCAAATTTTATTCACTTGAGTCATGTTAGTTTGTCCTAGGACCTTACTAGACATAGATCCCCTTAAGCCATCCTATCACCCTAAACCATAAATCGATCAACCTAGATCATGATTTATCCCATTCATATTATAATCTTGCATGATCTTAATATTGTTAAATTTGGTTGCCTTGGGCAACTTCACCAAATTTTGAGAACTTCTTTGATCCCCTTAAGAAATGTGATATTAGGAAATTAGGACCCCTTAAGAAATCGATTTAGGGTTTAGGGTGATAGGATGGCTTAAGTGGATCTATGTCTAGTGAGGTCCTAGGACAAAATGACATGGCTCAAGTGAATAAAATTTGGTGAATTTTCCCAAGGCAACCGAATTTCATTAAGAGCCTAAGAAAAAATCATGGCTTTAGGGTTTAGGGTAATAGGATAGCTTAAGGGGATCTATGTAGTAAGATCCTACTACAAAATTACATGGCTTAAGGGAATAAAATTTGGTGGAGTTTCCTAAGGCAACCAAATTTCATTTTAAGGTCCTAGGACAAAATGAATGCTTTAGTGTTTAGGGTTTAAATTTTAGAGTTCAGGGTTTAGGGTTTAGGGAACTTAGGGTGAAGTTTTGGTGTCCCTTGGAATATAATGGACTTGCAAGTTAGTGAAGAACATTTTCTTGTGGAATAGTTGATTGAGATAGCTCTTGTTTCAATTGACCAACCTAGATAATGAAATATCATTCATATTATAATCTTGCATGATCTTATTATTGTTAAATTTGGTTGCCTTGGGAAACTTCACCAAATTTTGAGAACTTCTTTGATCCCCTTAAGAAATGTTATATTAGGACCCCTTAAGACATTGATTTACGATTTAGGGTGATAGGATGGCTTAAGGGGATCTGTGTCTAGTGAGATCCTAGGAAAAAATGGCATGGCTCAAGTGAATAAAATTTGGTGATGTTGCCCAAGGCAACCAAATTTCATTAAGGGCCTAGGAAAGAATGATTGGTTTAGGGTTTAGGGTTTATATTTTAGAGTTTAGAGTTCAAGGTAATAGGATGGCTTAAGGGGATCTATGTAGTAAGGTCCTACGACAAAATGACATGGCTTAAGGGAATAAAATTTGGTGGAGTTGCCTAAGGCAACCAAATTTCATTTTAAGGTTCTAAGACAATATGAATGCTTTAGTGTTAAGGTTTTAGATTTTAGAGTTTAGGGTTTAGGGTTTAGGGAACTTAGGGTGAAGTTTGGGTGGCCCTTGGAATAATGGACTTGCAAGTTAGTGCCTAGTTTATGAATATTTTTTATTTTATGAATAGATTGACTATTTCCATAATAGAAACACATAATTATGTATTTTTAAGATTGAGTTTGATGTATATTTTAACTAGATATTTTTTTAATTGAATATAAGATTATTTTATTTAACATTTTTTTCATTAATATTTCCCACTTAAATGAATTTTATGATTTAAAATGTACAATATAAAATTAGTTAATGTTGAATCAAGTATTTTATTTTCAATTGTTTGGAATTGAATGAACCTAAAAGAAAGAAAAGAAAAATATTTAGATTATTTTAGAGTCTAGGTAACTAGTGCAAATTGAGATTTTAGACTAAACTAGAAGCCTAATTAACAAGTAATTGACTAGAATGAGGGTTAAGATTGTCAAAAGACAACAGACAACACATGCAACAAGAAATGGAAACAAGGCATGACTAAGAGAGATCAAAACATAAATAGAAATGAATGTTGAATATTATCTAATTAAGTGACAATTTGAAATGGATTGTACACTTGGATTTATGAATTTTCTAACTAAATTTGGAAGCAAACATTGATAAAATTTATGAATTGTAACTATTCTTCAACATATTGTTTTCTAATCTAATTATAATTTAACATTGAAACTAAAGTTTAACATATTGTTTTCTCCATACAATGCAAATGAAATTTAAAAAATTTAAGCAATGCAAATGAATTTTCTTGAGCTCAAAATTAGGGTTTTCAAAATCAAAATGATTTGTTCGATTTCAATTTAGGGTTTTAGCAATTTTTTTTGTTTCAATTCAATTTAGGGTTTCAATCTAAGCAATTAGGGTTTTTAATGCATTTTTTGTTTCATTTCAAACTAGGGTTTTCCAATCCAATTTTTTTTGTTTCATTTGAATTCAAGGTTTCAAAAAGCTTGATTAGGGTTTTTGAATGCAATTTTTTTATTTCATTTCAATTTCTAGGGTTTTGAAATACAATTTTTTTGTTTCATTTTGATTAGGGTTTTCAAATGCAATATTTTTTGGTTTGATTGAACAATTTAGGTTTCAAAAGCTAAATTTTGTTTCTAAAATACAATTCAAGGTTCATTTTTTCCTTTCTATTCAATATCTTCAGGTTTCATTGCATTTCTCATCTATTTCTACAATTCCTCATTTCTACTGTTACAGGAAATAAAATGCTTAAAACATCAAATAAAATTTAAAAAACATGCTAAAATCAATTCTTCTATTGACAATTTCAATAAAAAAATGATAAAATGATAAAAAGTGGGGGTGGAGGTGTACCTAGAGGCTGATTTTTGTAGTCGTTGTCACCCACAAAATAAGGATCCCATGCACAGTGAAAATGAAGTTTTGTTTGTTTTTTAACAATAAATACCATTACAAAACGGGATCCTAATTTTTATAAATCAAAATCTTGTTTCATACTAATCGGGATCTCGTTTCGTGTTTGTCAATTCAGGACCATTTAAAAAATGGGATCCCAATTTTTCAAAAGCGGGATCCCATTTGACATTAAGGCTTGGGATCCCAAAGCTAAATGGTATCCAGATTTTTAAAAATTGGGATCTCATTTTTGCAATGCCGATTTCATTTTTTTGGCTTAGGAAAAAACTTTCACGGTTCATGGACTCAACTTTGTACACTTACCCTCTTACATGGGATGAAATGTGCATTCATAGAAAAATTGTTTATAACTATAAATATAGAATTACTACCTCTTTGGGTTCTTAACATTCCCAATATAAAATCCATAGTTATGTCCTCACAAGGTTTATATTAAACTATTAATGGCTATTGTAAACTTGTTTTCTAGCTACTCCCCTTTTCAATTTGACAAGTCCTGCAACCATGGTCATATTTTCATACATAATTATATATTTTTGAAAAAAAATAGTTCACTTACCAATGCAATCATCTTATCTATCCTAAAATATCTAGTTAAATTTCTATTATGCTTCTTCTTATTCAAATTCTCTCTTATTGAGCTTCTAGGAATACACACTAACTACCTTTGAATAGCATTTCATTCTAGATCAAATAATCAAGCCACTTAATTATATCTACACTTAATAGTTCCTTACATGTTCTCCATGTTTTTCTAATGTGGAGATCAAATTCATATAATTATTATAATTATTCAAACCCAGCTACCTCTACCCTCACTTATGTCAACAAATTATGTCTCCTATTTAATAGATTTATAATATTGTTTTATTTTTCACTCCTATGCTTCAACACAAAAGTGTAGATTTATGTAAATTCAACCCATCTTATATGTCTCTAGTTTAGGTTACCTTGGTTGTTCAAATAATACAATGTTTAATTATCAATTTATAATATAATTTTTTTTATAAAAATTAATGCATCCATTTATATAATGTTTGGATTATGGCATATAATTCTTGATCATAGACTAAGTATATTCTTCTTGCATGATATAGTTTATCACTAAAATAGTCTACCCATCTTCCTTCTTGACTCAACAACATTCCTATTGTATTTTCACTTATGTCACAATCAAATTGGAATAAATTAATGAGATCTAGTAATTTGATTACATTATCTTATTTTTCACCTTTTATATTTAGCAATTTAAAGTTTATATCTACTCATAATATCCATCTAAACTCCTTATCCCATCTCATTATTTCAGTAAATGATGCACAAATACCAATAATTTTTTGGTAAATTTCTTGTAGAAAAATTCCAACCCATGAAAATATGTTACCTCTCTAATATTCATTGGTATAGGTAATTCATTAATTTCTCTTACCTTTTCCAAATCCATCTTCAATTCCTTATTTGAGATTACAAATCCTAAGTACACCAATTATTTCTTTAGGAAACTACATTGCCAAAGCTGTGATAACCTACAATAGATTGAAATTGGCTCATTATAAGGGTTTTCGAAGATTTGGCTTGAAGGAGATTCTTTGAACATTATTAATTGTTTAAAAAATATTAATGATCCAGGTTGGTCGATAGAAACTTTTATCAAGTTTTCTATTTTTCTTCTTAATTCTTTTGATGAGTTTTATATTTCCCATATCTATAGGGAGGGAAATATTGTTATTGATGATTTTTCCATTGGGGTTGGCAATGGTTCAAATCAATGTTGGTATAAGTTGAGTGAAGTACCTTTTAACATCCAAAACTTAATTTATCATGATATGCATATGGCTCACAATGGTGTGGTTTATCAATGATGGAAGGATGATTATGACTAAGCCTTATAGATATAATAATATGTGAGTGATTCGCCTTAGAAATTTCATTGATTGAAATCAATTCCTAAGATCGTCACACAAATTGTGGTTAATTTAGCAGGCCTTAAAAATTATTATCCTCAAAGGGTTCGACATTCTATTCAATTTTTCTTGTTTCCTAGCTTGGTAAAAATGGGTGGCAAAAAAATCAAGGTTGAACTACTATCTTGTGAAGATATTAGAAAGAAAGCTATCATCTAGAAGATACTAGAGGATGAGGGTGTTACTCCATATCTAGAGAAGTTGCATGGACATGATCCTAAAGTCACAAAGGAATTTATAAAAGGGTGGAAGGATCACACTACCACTATATATGGGAAGGAGTTAATAGTTAATAAGGACCTCATCATGGAAATTATTAGTCTTTGCACATCAAGTTCCTAACAACAAAAAAGTTCCCAATAGGCATCTAGTTCTTGACAAGGTCCTAAACACTGAAGTAGTTATATGAATCTTTTCAAATGGTTTTGGGTAGATGGAAGACCTTCGACAATGGAAACACAAAGAAGAAAGGAATATCTTGGAGATTTTTAAGAGAATGGGAACTAGGAACCTCCACCAAGGTTTTGAGTTCCCAGTCAATCTTTGACACAAAGAAGAGAAAATATATTTTTGAGCATCAAAGTTGTGGCATAGCTCAAGAACTTCATTGATTTTTTTATGGCCATGAAGTCCCAAATATTGTAAAGGTTCTAAAAAAACATCTAACTCCTACCATGGTTCTTGATGATTTTGAAGTCCCTAATACCAAAATAAATGAAGAGTTATAATAGGGTGGAAATCTATGACAACTAAGTTGTTATAAAGATATTTTGGAATACATCAAATATTTATATGGAACTAGGAACCCAAAACTTCCACCAAAATTCCAAATTCCCAAGGTACCTTTGAAAAAAGATAAAGAAGAGGATTTTTTATATGTGACAAAACCTTGAGTTAGTTCCAAAAATTCATGGAGTTCCCATTGGGCCTTGGTGGCCAAAAAATAAGAAATGAAAGAACATAGTTTGAAATGGAAGAAGGTGGTAGTTGTCGGTGGTTTTTCATGGTTCAAGAACTCACCATCCCCTAGTGGGCTTCTTCCATGGCTAATACCTTGGTATTGAAATTAACCCAACTTTGATACCTTGATATCAAAATTTAGCTAACTTTAGTACCCTTCTATTGAACTACACCAAATTCCCACACCCACTCCATCTAGTATCCAAAAATTCTCTAAAGTTTGATACACAAAATTCAATACTTATCCAAAGTTTGATATCCAAAAACTAATATCATACTTTTCACAAGTTTAATACCCTAACACTTAGACAAAAAATAAAAATCTCTAAGGCATAGAAACTAAAATAACAAGCTCAACTTCACACTCAAAGAGGCATAACTTCCTCAATTTAAAATTGTTATGAAATGAGTTGAGATAAATGTTCAAGTGATTGTGGACACTGTAATGGCTATGTTTGACACCAATGTTGAGATAGGTTCGAGGAAACAATAAAAAATAATCCATGAGGATAATACAATAAATATTCATCTATATACATGATTATAAGATATAACATAATTTAATCTAAACATATCAATTACAATAATTCATGACAATAAAATATTAATGTAGGTTTTTATTTTTCTAATGGGTTAATTTATTTTCCCTTAGTCCTAGGTTTCTTCAACACTTTATTAATATTTCTTAGGTTAATAAAGTGTGTTTAATCAATTAATAACTAGGAGGTATTTCCACATCTCTTGGAATCATAACCACAGGTCTATAATTGTGTTATTTCATTTAGAAATTTATATCTTATCTCTCTCATAGAAATATCTTGGTTATTCATCTATTTCAGATTTCTAACATAAACAAGTCAACACTTTTACAAGAAGGGGTGTGGAGAAAATACCAAATGATTAGAATAAACCATTTCCTTCAAAGGGCTTCATTTTAACATAGATAGAACATTATTTGAACATCACAAATTATATAAAATTCTAACTATGCAATAATACAAAATTCACATTGATCCCAGTTATAAAGATTGAAATCAACAATTATGAGTCCATAACATAATTATAAGATAGAGGCTACTTCCCAACACATAAGGATCAAACTTCAATAGATGAATGATACTTACATGAGAAAACTCAAATGTCCTTAAATCTACATTTTACATCACTTTACAAAAATTAGAGCCTAAAACAACAAGATAGCCTCCACTTGAACTCCAAGCTCCTTTAAGATGAAGACTCCAAGATCTCTGATCCCTAATGGTCCTTTCTACACCACCCAACCATGTGGTACCCTAAGGTTCATCCCACCATGCTAGGAAATTGATGACAAGCAAGGTGGTGATGACTCAAACCAACTCAAAATAATCAGGTTTAAACAAGAAACCAGCCCTTACAACACTATCCACACAACCTTTCTTAAGCACACACCCTATTTGCTTGTAACCCTCAAAATCTATTTTTTCTCAATATCTTTTAGAGAAGGTTGTACAAAGACCATCTAGACACCTTCTGAGATCCTCTTCCAGACCTAACACACCATACCAAAAGATTCAATGAGGTTTCTTTGAGACAATATTGAAAACCAATAGACTGCCCCTATTTTTAGGCCACCAAATAACCCTATTTTACAAAGGAGGTACCTCCAAAACACCTAGTTATCCCCAATACTCAATTGAAAGTCCCTAATTTTGTTACAAAACAACAAATTCCACCATTATTTCTCAGTGCCAAGACCCCTAAGACACTAAATCACAAAACCCTCAACTTGCATACAGCTAACAAGGGTTTATTGAAAATCTTAACTTCAAAACTTACCAAACCTCACCAATGCCTCCAAAACTTCATAAGTACTCTACAAAAACTCAAACTACCATTACATAGATAGTTCCTTCAACATTTTATCAAAACCCTTCTTTAACACCCCATTTTCACTTGGAAAACAATGCAAATTTACCCTACGACATCACCCAAAACCAACAACTTGCTTTATTTTGCTTCTAAACCATATGAGAACCTAACCTACCATGTGACAAGTCATTCCACTGAGATACAAGTCATGATAGTAGGTGGAATGACCTAGGTCTTCATTTAACTTCTTTCAAACCCTTACTTTTCCCTTTTACAGGTTGTCCCAGAAAATTAAGATCTCCCTCAAATCTTATTGAAAGACTCAAATTGATTCAAATGAGAGCTAGTTCATGCCCCTACAAAATACAAGGAGTTTCAAAGCAAAGAATAGATTGTACGGGCCGTACAGTTCATGGAAAAGAACAAAAAAATAGTGAAAATGCAGAAATAAACGTAGTTATTGATAAGAAATATTCAGTACAATCTTTGCCAACCCATGTTTGAGCCTTTTAGAGGCTTTATATACATATTGCATTCAAATCTAACCAACAAAATGTCTATAACTGCCTTTTGAAATACCATGACTTCTAGGAAAGTTGTATTTTTGCAATTTTTGCTATGACAACATTTTACATTTTTGCAACTTTTTTGACACTCTACCACAGATGACTCACCTATCACCCAATTACATAGAAAGTGGTCTCATTAGACCTTATCTAATGCAAAAATACCCTAACCCCTCTGCTTAACATATTGACCCCCTATTGTAGACTCCATCTGCTTAGTGCTCTTGTACCATACAACCCCCCTGAAAAAGACTCATGTCACATGAGTTGTGCCTTGTACCATGCTCCATCTCAGTTCCTCCTTGATTTTCACATAATCTCTAGTTTGCAAATACCTTCCTTTGGTTCATATATAGAGATCTTGTAACCTGCCCTACATCCTTGACCTTTCCTTCACTTGGATATGATCCCACTTTTGCAATCAAACCTGTTGATGGTCTTCTACCAGTCCCTTGATCAAAATCTGACATTTTTCCTACCTTCATGCCTACATACAAACACTTACCTAAGGTTCCTTGAATTGTCTTCTCCTTTCTCTCAACTTCATACTTGTAACTTCCCTTAATTCCTTGTCCACTTTGTCCTTTCATCACCGTTATCAGGCTCTCTATCTTCTCAACCTTTTGTAACATTGTACTGTCATTCCTATAATCCACTGTACTTGCAGATACTACTTGTCTTGCAACCTTACTCACAAACAAAGGACACACAATGGTTCCCACCATGACATTAGTATGCCAATTCACTGTTAACTCATCCTTCAATCTTGATTCAATCTTCACACCTGTTGTTAGAGAATTCTCAAGCCTTGAACTAACTGTAGTATCCATCCACATATCTTCTTTCTCAACCTTTACACATTCCTTCCTCCAAAACATGATTACCTTAGCCTCTTTATCCTTACCTTTTTCTTCCACAAGTGGAGTCAAAGTAAATGTATGCCCATCTTTTTCTATGGTGTATGTGTTTTCTCTCCCATCATATAATGCATGCATATCAAACTGCCAGGGCCTACCTAGAAGTAAGTGGCAACAATCCATGGGAAAAATGTCACAAACCACCTTGTCTTTATAGCCACCAATTTAAAATTCTACAACAGCTTGTTCATTAACCAAAAGTGATTGTTCATCATTCAACCAAGACACCTTATATGGAAATTCATGAGGAATCTTTTGCAAATTCATTTTATTAACCATTTCACTTGATACTATATTCTCAGTAGAGCCTGAATCTATGACAATTTTGCATACCTTATTCTTGCACTTTCATGTGGTTTTGAAGAGAGTCTTCCTTTGTTGCCTTAAGTATGGTCTTCCTCATCATCAATGTTTCACTAGTTTTAGGAGCAACAAGATAGCTTAGAGAATTCATACTTTCACACTCCTCTTCTTGTACTATTTGAGCCCTCCTTTTAGTCCTCCTTTCACCTCCACTTGATGAAGCACCTAGTTTTTCAGGGCATTTGAATGATGAATTCCAAAATTCATTACAATTATAGCACCTTCTTGTAAAGACATTTGAACTTTTTCCACCACTAAATCTGCCTCTAGAGTCCCTAAAACCTCCTCTTGCATCAACACCTTGCTCCTTACCTTTATTTGCTTCTTCTTGTTCCTCATATGGCTGCTTTGATGTAGGAAATGTTCCTCTCCCTCTTGTATTACTGACCCTACCTCTAACATCCTTCTCTTTCCTTATTTTCATCTTTTCTTCCACCCTAATGGCTAATTGGAAACACTCTTCAACAGTATTTTGGTTAGCAACAACCAATTCATCTTGTATATTGATTCTAAGGCCACCTAGATACCTAGCCACTTTTTTGAAGTTCATCTTCATTTCTTCCAGACCTTATGCTTAGTTTGTAGAATTCATCAGTATAGGTCTTGACATCTAAATCTTTTTGCTTCAAGCCTTGTAATCTCTTATACAATTGAACTTCATAGTCTTCAGGAAGAAATTTACCTTTAAGTATTGCTACCATCTTGTCCCAAGAAACTATCCTTGAATTACCTTTCTTTCTCCTTTATGCTTGCTCATGGTCCCACCATACAAGTGCATGACCTTTGATTTTTGTCTTTGCTACCTTCACCTTCTGCTCATCAGAAATGTCTTCACTTTCAAAGTGGTTGTCCATGGCTGCAATCCAATCAAGCAACTCTTCCTCATTTAAATTTCCACCATACATAAGAAAATCAACCTTTACCTTATGTGAATCACCTTTGACTGCCTTGAGCAACTTTTCCATCCTCTGATACTCAGGGTCTAACTCTTGATCTACATCTTCATACTCTTCATCTTCTTCCTCATCTAATTCACTCTCAACTTCATATCTTCTCTTCTTTGTTTCCAAGGCAGCAAGATTTCCAACACAACATTATGAGACTCCAAAATCTTGGCATGTTTCTCTTTTAACTCCTACAACTCTCTAGCAGCACCAACATTCTTAGGAGGCATCTTTACAAGTTTTGTCTCTTCAACTTCCAATCACCTTTCTTCAAATCTACAACTCTTCAATCAAAAAGATCTAATCCCTATTGCTTTGATACCACCTGATGGAAAGAAAGGTGGTGATAACTCAAACCAACTCAAAAAGGTTTAAACAAGAAACCAACCCTTACAACACTATCCACACAACCTTTCTTAAACACACACCCTAGTTGCTTGTAGCCCTCCAAAAAAAAAATTCTCAATATATTTTCGAGAAGTCATACAAAAACCATCTAGACACCTTCTGAGATCCTCTTATAGACCTATCACACCATACCAAAAGATTCCATGAGGTTTCTTTGAGACAATATTGAAAACCAATAGACTGCCCCTATTTTTAGGCCACCAAATAGCCCTCTTTTACAAAGGAGGTACCTCCAAAACACCTAGTTATCCCAAAGAATCAATTGAATGTCCATAATTGTGTTACAAAACAATAAATTCCACCATCATTTCTTAGTGCCAAGACCCCTAAGACACTAAATCACAAAAACCTCAACTTGCATACAACTAACAAGGGTTTATTGAAAGTCTTAACTTCTGGGATTACCAAACCACACCAATGCCTCCAAAACTTCATAAGTACCCCGCAAAAACTCAAACTACCATTACATAGGTAGTTCCTTCAACATTTTATCAAAACCCTTCTTTAACACCTTGTGTTCACTTGGAAAACAATGCAATTCTGCCCTAGGGCATCACCCAAAACCAACAGCTTGCTTTCTTTTGCTTCTAAACCATATGAGCACCTAACCTACCATGTGAAAAGTTATTCCACCAAGATACAGGCCATGATAGTAGGTGGAATGACCTAGGGCTTCATTTAACTTCTTTCAAACCCTTACTCTGCCCTTTTACAGGTTGTCCCAGAAAATTAAGGAGATCTCCCTCAAATCTTAATGAAAGACTCTCAAAATTGATTCAAATGAGAGATAGTTCATGCCCCTATAGAATACAAGGATTTTCAAAGAAAAGCACAAATTGTATGGGCTGTACAATTCTAGAAAAGAACAAAAAATAGTGAAAATGCAGAAATAAACGTAGTTATTAATAAGAAATCTTCAGTACAATCTTCTCCAACCCCTATTTGAGCCTTTTAGAGGCTTTATATACATATTTCATTCAAATCTAACCAAAAAAACTTCTATAGTTGCCTTTTGAAATACCATGACCCTTCAACTTCTATGAAAGTTGCATTTTTGCAATTTTTGCTATGACAACATTTTACATTTTGCAACTTTTTTGACACTCTACCACAAATGACTCACCTATCACCCTATTACATAGAAAGTGGTCTCATTAGAACTTATTTAGTTCAAATAGACCTTATCTAATGCAAAAAGACCCTAACCCCTCTGCTTAACATATTTACCCCCTATTGTAGACTCCATCTACTTGGTGCTCCTAGACCAGAAATAGTCACTTGGAAAAAAGCACAACACTCACACAAGACAAAGGAGCATGGATAAAAAATACACCAATCAATAAATACATCTAATGTATCTTACACATTTCATTTATTAATGTAAACAACTTAAAATATATGCTAATAAGCATGATTAACATCAAATGCATATAGGCCAACAAGAATGATCACATCCAATGCTTCTCACCCTTGGAGGGGTGGTATAAATTATATTTTAATAGGGCTTCAAAGAGAGACTTAAAACAAAAACGAAAACAAAAAGGGGGAGATGGTGTGTTGTCAAAAACAAAAAGGGGGAGATGGTTTGTTTGGCATCTAGAAGACTTAAAACATGGACTAATAATGATGTCGAGTTTTAGGAATTTGATTGAAGAAGATTCATCAATTATCATCAATGTAATTAAAACTAAGAAATCCCAATGTTGGAAGTTAAGTCCCTTTTTTGGTTCAACACCCTCTTTATTTGAGGAATTGAAAGATTGTACCATAAATAATGTCTATAGAGAATTGAATGTGGAGGCTAACTAGCTTTCCAACTCAAAAAAGGATAGGAATGCGGAATTAAAAGTGAACGCATTTAACGATTTGTATCCCACAAGGAAATCTTCCTCTTGTCGTAAGGATGTTATGGATAATCATTAATATGATCATTTGGAGTCTAGCATTTTGATGAGAGTGATAGTTTTAAGTTATGGTTAACAATACAACTTTCATTCTACCTTCACCTCACCTCCTTTATTCATGTGATACTTAATTCAATCCAAGCTTATTTCTTTGGGATTGAGCATACATTTGAATTAAATGATTTTACACTTTTTTTTCTCTACTAGCTTCATGGACACTCCGATTTGGATTTACTTGAGGAATTGAAAGACTATACCATCAACAATGTCTATAAATAAGAAAATTTAGATTTTATAGCAATTAATAGGGATGATGAGTTAAAAGTGCACATGTTTGACAATTCATGGCCCACAAGGAAATATTCCTTCTACTATACTTGAATGCTATGGAAATCATTAACCTAATCAATTAGAGGTTGACATTCTAATGAGAGTGATCTAGTTATGTAAGTAGTGGTTAATAATGAAACATTAATTCCACCTTCACCTCACTTATTTTGTTCATGTGAGAACTAATTCAAGATTGTTCGAAAAAGAAGGTGTCTCAACCTTTGATTTTTTTAAAGTTTTGATTTTTCTAAATATTAAAAGTTACTGATTTTCTCTCTATATCTTTGTGAGTTACAACTTTCATTTTCTATTCCAAGGAGGAGTCAAGTTAGAAAGTTGTTTTTTATAGGTGGAGTTGTGCATAAATGATTTTTCTATTTCCGTGTTGAGTTTACATGGAATGTGAGTTTTTGAGGTGCGGTTATTTTGGCAAGTGCATATTTTGCAATGTTGCATGTGGTGACAATTGGAAACTTATTGTTGTGTGTCTGTAGTATTTTTGGTGCTTTCCATGTTGCATGTTCAGCCTTTGGTAGTTGCTTTAGAAATGTTTAATTTATGCATTGTAAGCTCTTATATATTGAGCACTTGTATTTTGGAGTTGTATGTTGCTATTTTATTGAAGTACCGTTATGTCAAGATTACTCTAGAATTGTGAAGAAATGTGAAGAATCCTGCAAGAGCATAGCTCTATAATTATATTGTAACTATTTATTTGTTGTTGAATAATATAATTGAGTTGTGTTTTGGAGTGTGGGGTTTTTCTCCTGAAAGGGTTTTCCCCACGTAAATCTTTGTGTTATGAGTTCATTGTTTATCTGTTTATGATATGAATGTGCATTTAAATCTGTAACGGTTCAAGGTGATAAGAAATTTTTGCAACTCTCTCTTGCTTAGATTAGTGTAGGAAGTTGCTTCTGCTCACTCGGCTTCCTTTCAGTTGACATCAAAGCCTAGCCAACTTTGATTTTGTTGTTGGGTTTGAAGGGTTTTTTGAGCTAATCTTTGTTTTAGTGGGAGTTTTGTAGAAGGGTATTTTGTGACCTTGTTGCAAGAAAGAGATGGAAAGCACATCCAATAGAACCAAAATGGAGAAGTTTAACGGTGAAAAATTTGAGTGTTGGAATTGTGGCAAATCTAGTCATTTCATAAAAGAGTGCATGGAAGATAAAAAGAAAAAAGACAAAAAGAGTTTATTAGATTTGGCTCTAGTAAATCCTCTCAAAATGACATAGATGCATTTGTCATAGCTTTGGCAACACATGCATCAGAATATGTGTGGTTGATAGACTCAGGTGCTTCTTTCCACATGACCTCTCATAGAGGCTGGTTTTCGAAGTATGAAGAATGTGATGGTGGGAAGGTGTATTTGGGTGATGACTCTCACTTGGAGATCATTGGTCATGGAAGAGTAAAAATTAGATTCCCTGATGGAAGAGTGAAGGGGATTGATGGTGTAATGCATATCTCGGGTTTGGCACGAAACTTGCTTTATGTGAGTAAACTAAATGATGTGGGAGTGCAAGTTGCTTTCTCTAGTGGAGGATGCAAGATGAAGATAGGAGCTATGGTGTTGGCTAAGGGTGTTCAAATTGGCACCTTTTTCAATCTAGATGCATGCATGGTTGAGTGCAATAGTTCCTCTGATAAACCAAAGAAGAAATCTCTAGATTCTTCATCCTCACCGTTAGATCAAGTAGAGAAATTTGTAGCAGCTACATCTGATGATCATGCATTTTGGGTACCTAAGGGTGCTCATTCCTTGGAAATGAAGCTTCCTGCGGAGAAGAAAATGTTGTGGCATCAATGACCTAGTCACATAGGCGAGAAGGGTCTTAGATCCTTGAAATCAAAGAGCCTTGTTGAAGGCCTTGATGGTTGTAATCTCGAGTTTGACTTTTGCAAACATTGTGTTTATGGGAAACAACACCATGTTACTTTTCACTCTTCTTCTCACAAGTCTTCTGGGGTTTTGGACTATGTTCATACAGATGTGTTTGGTCCTGTAAATTTTCCTTCATTGTCAAAATTTGTATATTTTGTTTCTTTCATAGATGATTATAGTAGAAGGACATTTTCTTATTTTCTTAGAAAAAAAGCTAAATTTTTTAGTCGATTTAAGGAGTTTAAAGCCTTAGTAGAAAATCAGACTAGTAGAAAGATTAAGTGTTTGAGGACTAACAATGGCGGTGAGTTTTGTTTAGCATAGTTTGAAATTTTTTGTAAAGAGCACGGGATTGAGAGACATATAAGACAACTCCATACACCCCATGGTAAAATGGAGTTGCAGAGAGGATGAACAGGACGTTGATGAAGAGGGCTAGGAGTATGTTGAGTAGTGTTGGCCTTGAGAAGAAGTTTTGGGCTGAAGTTGTAGCCACTGCATGTTATTTAATTAATAGATCTCCTACATTATCTCTTGTTGATCAGACACCCATGGAGGTGTGGTTTCATAAAAAGCCTTCGATGAGACACCTCAAAGTATTTGGTTGTCAAGCTTATGCTCATGTTCCAATTGAGAATAGGTCTAAGTTGGAGAAAAAAGTAGTTAAATGTATCTTCATCAGCTATGGTGTCAGTGTGAAGGGGTAAAAGCTTTGGGATCCAGTGGCCTAAAAGATTCTCTATAGCAGACGTATGATTTTTCAAGAGATGAAACCTTCCACAATTGAGCTACAGCTAGAGAAAGAGGAGAAACAAAATGAGGTAGTTCAAGTTCCACTTACTCCGATGAAAGAAGAACTAAGTACTCCTATTGAACCTGGTGATGAGGAGGGTTTGAGAAGCTTTGGAAGTTCTAAAGAAGATGAATAAGCTCAACATTAGCAATCCAAGAGGTCTACAAGAGAAAGGCGGTAACCTGATAGGTTTGGATATTCACCTGAAAGATTTGGCTATTCTTTGTTGGATTCCAGTTGTATTTTTACTTTGATTGCTAACACTGATGAGCCTAGGACTATTAGAGAGGCTGTGAGTATGAGTGATGCAGATTCCTGGATGAAATCCATGGATGAAGAAATGGTTGCATTGAAGAAAAATGATACATGGGATCTAGTACCTTTTCCTGAAGGATAGAAACCTATTGGATGTAAATGGGTGATATGGTCAAGATGACAATGTTGAGAAGTATAAGGCACAGTTGATTGCTAAGGGGTATTCTCAGGTGGAGGGGATTGACTATGGTGATATTTTCTCTCCTGTTGCGAAGCTGACATCTATTTGGTTCCTATTATCACTTGCAGCAGCGTATGATCTAGATGTGGAATAGATGGATGTGAAGACAATGTTCCTTCATGGTGACTTGGAGGAAGAGATTTATATGTCACAGCCAGAGCATTTTGTGGTTAAAGGTAAAGAAAATCTAGTTTGCAAGTTGAAAAATTCTTTGTATGGTCTTAAATAGTATCCTAGAATGTGGTACCAGAAGTTTGATACCTATGTGTTGTCATTGGGATTTTTGAGATCTAAATTTGACCATTGTGTGTATTACAAATCTAATAATGGTCACATTCTCATAATTGCATTATACATAGATGATATGTTGTTTCTTGGGAATGGTAAAAGTTTGATTTTAGATTTGAAGTCTTAGTTGTTAGCACAGTTTGAGATGAAGGATCTAGGTGCAGTGAGGTATATTTTAGGGATGGAGATCAGAAGAGACAGAGCTAATAGAAAGCTTTGGTTAAGCCAAAGCAATTATGTGAATACTATGTTGGAGAGGTTCGGCATGACAACTTCCAAACAATTAGTTGTTCCTGTAGTGTAGGGGATGAAGCTTTCTGTGGAGGATTGTCCAAAATCTCCTACTAAGATGGAGAACATGACCAGAGTACCATATGTGAGTGTTTTTGGAAATCTTATGTATGCTATGGTTTGTACTAGGCCATACATTGCCCAAGTAGTGGGAGTCCTTAGTCGGTTTATGGCTAATCCTGGATGGATACATTGGGATGCAGTGAAGAGAGTGTTTAGGTATTTATGGGGTACTTCAGAGTATGCTCTGTGTTTTCATGGTTATCCTTTTGGACCTTAGCATTTAGTGAGTATTCGTGGATATGTGGATTCAGATTGTCAAGTGACATTGACAGTAGAAGATCCACTAGTGGCTATGTGTTCATGACGTATGGTGGTGCAATCAGTTGGATGAGTAAGAGGAAGCCTATAGTTGCTTTTTCCACAACAAAAGCAGAGTACATGGCAGCAACTCATGCTTGCAAGGAAGCCATTTGGCTTAAGCATTTGTGTTCTGATATTGTTTTTGATGTGGGGAAGATTACTAGCTATTGTGACAATCAGAGTGCCATTTTATTGGAAAAGAATCCTACTTTCCATGCCAGAACAAAGCACATTGATGTTCAATTTCATTTTGTTCATGATATGGTGGAAGATGGAAAGGTGAAGTTGGAGAAAGTTGACACCTTGACGAATGTTGCAGATGCATTGACAAAGCCAGTGAACATAGAAAAGTTTAGATTGTATTCGGAGTCTATGGGCCTCACGACCTCTAGCAGTTAAATCCTATTGCTTTCATTGGCTCTTCAAAGGTGTTCAACAAGTGGGAGAATGTTTGAAAAAGAAGTTGTCTCAACCTTTGATTTTTCCAAAGTTTTGATTTTTCTAAATATTAAAAGTTGTTGATTTTCTCACTCTGTCTTTGTGAGTTACAACTTGCATTTTCTATTCCAAGGAGAAGTCAAGTTAGAAAGTTATTTTTTTACAGGTCCAGAGTTGTGCATAAATGATTTTTCTATTCCTGTGTTGAGTTTACATGGAATGTGAGTTTTCGAGGTGCAGTTATTTTGGAAAGTGCAGATTTTGCAATGTTGCATGTGGTGACAATTGGAAACTTATTGTTGTGCATCTGCAGTATTTTTGGTGCTTTTTATGTTGCATGTTCGGCCTTTGGTATTTGTTTTAGAAATGTTTAATTTATGCATTGTAAGCTCTTATATATTGAGCACTTGTATTTTGGAGTTGTATGTTGCTATTTTATTGAAGTACCATTATGTTGTCGAAATTACTCGAAAATTGTGAAGTGTGAAGACTCCTGCAGGAACATAGCTCTGCAATTATATTGTAACTGTTTATTTGTTGCTGAATAATATAATTGGGCTATGTTTTGGAGTGTGGGGTTTTTCTCCTGAAATGGTTTTCCCCACGTAAATCTTTGTGTTATGAGTTCATTTTTTTATCTATTTATGATATGAATGTGCATCTAAATTTGTAACAATTAAAGGTGTTAAGAAATTTTTGCAATTCTCTCCTGGTTAGATTAGTGTAGGAAGTTGCTTCCACTAACCCAACTTCCTTTCAAAGATGAGCCTTTTTCTTAGCCATTGAGCATACATCTGAATTAAAAGGTTTCTCATTTTTCTTTGCTTTAACCACTTCATGGGCACTCCCATTTGGTCGTTAAGAACCCAACAATAAATGGTGTTTTTGGGTAAGGTGACATAGAAGCAATTGCAACATGTTTAAGACTTGAAGTGGATTGATTCTATTTGTGATTTAGTGGGTGTTGAGAGAAAATTTTCTTGTTTCTAAGCACAAGTTTAGAGTAAATTTAGATATATCATCCATGTTTGTGGTTTTGCTTTTGGACTTGGGGAGCTCAAAGATATAGTGAAGTTTTTGGTTTCAATTATGATTAAAAAATAGTTTTTGGGTGGTCTTAATGAGATTTTGGACATTGCCCGTTATGGCATTGGTGTTTCCATTCCTATGGATTTCAATAGGCTTCAAGTTGAACTTGGCCAAATGGTAGATTGTCTACCTTTCCTCTCTACCTCTTGGCCTTCTTTGGTGCTCTAGAGGTGTCAAAAAAGTTGCCAAGGGAGTCGAATTCCTCAAAGAGGTTTTGGGATTGAAGTCAAATGGGAGGAGGGGATGAAGGAGTTCATCAATATCAACTCAGAGCATGACACAGGGGGCTTAAAAAAAGTGTTCTAATTGTTTTTTATATGTATTAGGATAAGCTATTCGAATGTTGGGTAAATATGACCTAGGATTTTATAAATAACTTGGTTTTGTAAATAAACTATTTTTTGGGGGGGTTATATATAAACGTGAGCAACCCCTAACGTTGCAATTTACCAATTAAAAAAAATGATAATTTTTTTATAATATTATTGTAAAAACATATCACTACATAAACCATAATATATCACTAATATAGATATTCTAAATACATCTCTCTAAAAAGATGTTGAAATATATCAATTTGGAGCTATTTAATTTATCTAAAAGTTAATTTATTTTATTTTCGAAGTATTTTATTTACTATATGCTTGGACACATAAATTTTATGTGTTGCTTATTTTGAAAATATTATGTTTATTATCAAATGTTTATATTTTGACATGTAAATGGTTGTCAAATCTAAGATGAAAGATAATATTTTTGTTAACACGTTCATACCATTACACTCCACCCCTTACAACCCATTACTCTGTTCAATTACAAAATAAATACTATTAGTATGAAGACAGATACTCAATACTGTGACACTTGTTATTAAACAAAAAGACAGTCCCTGGCTAATTATTCGGGCATAACAGGAAAACGACCTCTCCCACAAACTAAACACTTTCACCGCATTGTCCACAACTTTGGGTGGTTTCTGTGCTTCCAAAATCTCGTGTGAAAAGAACTATTTTTTCCCAAAGAACGTAATTCCTTTTCAAATCCTTCGAACTTGGATGGTTGAAGGTACAAATTGAATTTTCTTACTGAAATGCACACATCTTTCGTTTTTGTGGGGACTACAATTTTCTAGTAGTCGAGAGAAATGTGTAATTTTCTATGGAACACAACATTCTCGTGTCTTGGATATAGACGAAATCAAGATTGACTAGTATTAGAATTGATGAAAGAAGTGAAAGACGAAGATGAGATGCACATCTCTCTGTCTATTCTTGGGGTCATAGCAATAATCATTACTGGAATTTTCACCAGCTTACTCCAATCCAGAATTTTCTCAAGTCAGTCGAGCCCATCAAGGAAAGCACGCTATACTTGCTCGGAAGGACTTGGTCAGTTCAATACCATTTTCCCAATTTTTCTTTCCGTGCAAGAACACTCGTTACCTTCCTGTCCAGCGTAGACTTTTCTATGACTTCTCACCCTTGCACTTGGTTTGGCAGCTTATAAATAAGATTGACTAATATTAGAATTGAAGGATGAAGATGAGGTGCACATCTCTCTGTCTATTCTTGGGGTCATAGCAATAATCATTACTGGAATTTTCACCAGCTTACTCCAATCCAGAAGCTTCTCAGGTCAGTCGAGCCCATCAAGGAAAGCACGCTATACTTGCTCGGAAGGACTTTGTCAGTGCAATACCATTTTCCCCATTTTTCTTTCCGTGCAAGAACACTCGTTACCTTCTTGTTCAGAGTAGACTTTGCAATGACTTCTCACCCTTGCAATTGGCTTGGCAGCTTATAAATAAGAGTTCAGTGAGCCTGCAGATAACACAGAAGCTTGGAAAGCTTTACAAATATCACCTAGTTGTTTGTGAGTTCAATATAGATGAAAATGAAGATGCCCTTAGTTTGTTTCCTTCTCTTGTTTTTCTCTGCACTACCTACTAACACCCCCCATTCTTCTTCTCCATCTTCTCATTCTGATGAAGAGGCTCTTCTGTCTTTTAGGAGTGCTCTCTCCTTCGACCCCCACAATTCTTTGCTCGATTGGTCTCCTCGGCATTCCTTCTGCAACTGGACTGGGGTTGTCTGCTCTGCTCATCATCAGCGTGTGGTTTCTTTGAATCTCACTGGTATGTCTTTACTTGGTCCAATCTCTCCTTTCCTTGGCAATCTTTCTTTTCTTAGAGTACTTTCTCTCAAGAATAACAGCTTTCAAGGTCAGATTCCTCCTCAGTTGGGGAGGCTTTATCGCCTTAGAATACTTGTTTTGGGTAGAAATGAATTGGAAGGCTCCATTCCACCCACTTTAGGAGATTGTCATTCTTTGCAACATCTCACTCTGGCTTATAACCATCTGATAGGTAGCATCCCCTCCCAACTTGGTCTTCTTTCACATTTAAAGACCATTTTCTTAGGGGAGAATCAATTGACAGGTACGATACCATCTTTCCTAGGAAACATGACCTTTTTAACTGACTTGGAGTTGGGAAAGAACAAACTCCATGGTAGTATTCCTGTTGAATTGGGTAGGCTTTCCCAACTCAAAGTGCTTTCTCTTCAAGTAAACAACTTGTCGGGTACAATCCCATCTTTCCTAGGAAACCTGTCATCTTTAACTTCCTTGGACTTGTTTCAAAACAAACTCCATGGCAGTATCCCTGTTGAACTAGGTATGCTTACTCAACTCAAAATACTTACTCTTGGCATCAACAACTTGATAGGAGAAATTCCCACCGCCCTTTTCAACTGCACTCTCCTCCAAAATTTGTCATTAGCTGACAACCAATTAACTGGCCACATTTCTTGGAGTTTGCTAAACTATCAAAGTTGCAACAACTGCTATTGTGGGGAAACCAACTTATTGGAAAAATTCCAATCTCCTTCTCTAATTGCACTCAACTTCAAACACTAGAATTAGCCATGAATCAATTAAGTGGCAATGTACCCCTCGAGTTCGGTAATTTATGCCAACTTCAAGTGCTTCATTTAGCAAGTAATCATCTTGTGAGTGGAAGCAATGATTTGTCTATTCTAATGGCCTTAACTAATTGTTCCTCTTTGGAAACTCTAGATTTGTCTATTAATAATCTCACCGGCACTTTGCCCTCTTCTCTTGGCCAATTATCAAGACAACTCTCTTATTTGAAATTGTTCTCAAATAAAATTGAGGGGAACATTCCAAGTGGCATTAACAATTTGACAATGTTGACAAACTTAGATTTATCTACCAATATTTTCAATGGAACTATTCCATCATCACTTGGTCAATTTTCACACCTTGAAAGATTGCATCTAGAGGAGAACAATTTATATGGAAGTATTCCAAACTCATTAGGTCAAGCAAAAAGTCTTGGGTTACTGTCTTTGAGTGAAAACATGCTTTCGGGAATAATTCCAAATAGTCTTGGTGATCTCCCACAACTAAGATACCTTTATATTGATCATAATCAACTATCAGGGGAAATACCTAGTAGTTTAGGGAGATGCCAAACTTTGGAGTTGATAGATTTGTCTCACAACAAACTAAGAGGAAATATACACCCAGAGTTTTTAGGTCTTAAAAATCTCCAATTTTATTTCAACATTTCCAACAACTTATTACAAGGTTCTCTTTTGGAAATGAGCAAAATGGTAATGGTCCAAGCAATAGATGTGTCACTCAACAATTTCTCAGGTGAAATTCCAGCTGCACTATCAAGCTGCACAAATTTGCAATATTTAAATCTTTCATGGAATTCATTAAATGGCCCAATTCCAACATCGCTGACAAAACTCAAAAACCTTGTGGACATTGATCTCTCTAGCAATAGTTTGTCAAGTACAATTCCAATGGCTTTCCAAGAGATGAAAACACTTCAACACATCAATCTTTCATCAAATAGGTTAATAGGAGAGGTTCCAAATGGAGGAGCTTTTGCAAGACTTAATGAGTCAGCAGTTGTGGGAAATCTTGGGCTTTGTGGCACATGGATAAAATTATCACCATGCTCCAAAGAAAAAAACCCCTCTATCATAGAGAAGGGGATAATTCCTATTGTGGTTGTCATTACAATTTTCATCATGTCTTTTTTATTACTTGCATTTTCCTATGGATGGAGAAATAGAAAGATCCTTGCTCTCAATGTGGGCCCCCCACAAATATCATATGAAGAACTTGTAGGTGCAACTGGTGGCTTCAGCGAGGCAAATATAATAGGAATTGGTGCTTTTGGATCTCTTTATAAAGGGATTCTAAACAATGGTACACATATTGCTGCTAAAGTTCTCAATTTGAAAGATGAAAATGCTCTCCAAACTTTTAATAGAGAATGCAATGTGCTAAAAAGAGTTAGGCACCGCAATGTGATCAGAATCATTTCAGTTTGTTCCAACCTTGATTTTAAAGCATTGATTCTTCCATTCAAGTCAAATGGAAGTTTGAGGAGATGGCTATATCTTGAAGGAGGAGATGAATGCCAATTAATTTTGGCTGATCGATTAAGAATAGCACAGGAGATAGCACAAGGAATGGAATATCTACATCATCATTGCTTTGTGCAAGTCATTCATTGTGACTTAAAACCTGATAATGTATTGTTAGGGGATGATATGACTTCATATATATCAGAATTTGGCATTACTAAACTCCTATTTGGGACTTCAATGAACTCCTTGACTTCTACAAATGCACTAATGGGATCTACTGGCTATATTGCACCAGGTATTAAACTTTGCATTATTCTAATATAATTTACTATTATTATTTTTTTTAAATTGTATCAATATTTATATGATCTGAGAATTACTAATTGTTGTATTATATTATAGAGTATGGAATGGGTGGAAAGATTTCAGCAAAGGGAGATGTATACAGCTATGGAATTCTACTTTTAGAGTTGTTGACAAGAAGGAGACCTACAGATGACCTATTTATAGAAGGAATTAATCTACCAAAATGGGTAGGTATGAATTTTCCAAATAAAATCACAGAAGTGGTCGACAACAACCTACTTAGATATGTTAATGCAGCAGAATTATCAATGGTATTGTCATGCCTTACTCAATTTGTGCAAGTAGGGTTGGATTGCACAAGGGAGCTACCACAACAACGACCAAATATGATGATGATAGTCAAAAGATTAGAAAAGATAAGAGTGGCATTTCTTGGTGCTCGATCTTTTCAATTTCCCATAGACATCCTTCATTTTCTTGAGAGTACAAGTGATCTAAAAGATACTAGTTCAAGGAGGGATGGAAATTGGTCTACATCTACATTTTAGCACTAGACAATCAACTTGATAGTAACTATTAAATAAATGTTGATATGTTTTTAATATTTTCATGTAAATGAGATATTTTAAATTCACTATAAATGGATTTAGAATATTGCAAGGTTATGCATTTATGAAAGGTGTAATTTTTAGAAAAACTCAAGAGATTTAGAATGACATGTAATTTTTAGTCATTTATAAATCAAATAGTTATTATTTAATTATATGTTTAGAGAAATAGAAACGCAATCTTTTAGTTTCTATTCTTGACTTTATTTTCATTTTTTTTATAAAAGATATAAATTATATTTTTGTAAACTTTACATATGCAAAATTTAGCTACATGGGGTGTTATTAAGTTCAATTTTAGAGTGGGTTAAGTTGTTTTAAAATACCTAAACACTATTTAAAATTTAGTTTATAAGTGAACAAACAATATAAGTATGTCAAATATTTAGTAAATGCTTAAAAATATAAAAATCCTTATTTGCAACGATTTATGGACACAAGTAAAGCATTGTATGTTACAAATTTTCAATTACATCTTAACAACCACACCAAAAAATACATAAAAAATATCTATAGCATCCATAAAGGAAAGAAAAAGTGGTAAATTTCAAATGTAGAAGTTAGAAGTTTTTTTTTCACTAAAAGTGTGGCTAACATGGACTAGGAAAGTGAATAAATAAATAAAAATTTCTACATCAAAATCTAAATAAAAGAGAGAACCAAACACACTTCTGATAGTAGCTTATTATTTAATTTGATTTTGGTCGAAGTTGTAAAGATGCTTTTTTTAAAAACAAATGATCATCCACATCCATAACTATTGAGTTGGATAAACAAGTTGTTAGAGTCATGTAAGTGACAAAAAAATATCCTCAATTAATAATTAATTTACATATTTTAATGCAATTGAAGTGTGATTCCACTTGATGCATTTTTATGGTGTGAAATTTTAGACCCTATTTGTGATTCATCACACTTACATGGATCTTGTTATATACTTATGCAATTAGGCCAAGAACACAAAGGATACCAAATTTTACTAATGTATTAGAGATTGGATTTAATCTAACACATGTTAAGCTCTATTTAGAAAATATGGATTCCTTATCAAATCTAATGTATTGATTAAGTTTCAAACATTTAATTACCTAGTTATTTTTCACTAGGTATTTATATCACCATGAAACAAACTATCTTCATATTCACACAATTTAACAATATATTTATCCATTTGCCACAAATTCATGATAAATACATATAGTTGATTATATAACTATGGCCTCCTAGTGTGAACTACATCGATACAAAGATATTTAAGAAAGATAAAAAACAATTCCTAATCAACTCACTAAGTCTATATTTATAATGAAGAAGAATATTTTATAGATCTATGTTTTCTAATGCCCTAATTGAAATATATAACAAATCATTTACATGCAAAAATTATAAAATTTATAAAGATATTTGAAATATAAGAGAGAATCCATGTATGATATCCCTTACTAAACTCATAATTCTTAGAAAAGAAAAATAAAAAATAATTTAATAAATTTTGAGAAATGTTATTACATTGATACTTGATCCATTATGTATAACAATATTGATCTACTTGCAATAGTAAGGAATTATTCTCTTAAATTGGCATTCACACATGAGAGAAATGCAACAAATATAAAGGATCATGAATAATGGGAAAATAAACATGGATCATTAGCACTTTTAATTCATGAAAAATAAATTCATCCTACAAAGTATTTATTCTCAAATAACAAAGGATAGTGATTCAACATGTGATATGGTTAACTAGCACGATCAAATACAATTGAATTACATTAAAATTAAGCAAGCTATTGATCAATTAAGTTCCATATTCAATGAAATTAGCCTACAACCTTAAGAAAGAGTCATTTTAAAGAAATTAAACTACAAATTGAAACCAATGAAACTAACTAAAGGTGTAAACAAACAATCCCATTGTTGATTGAGTGCAACTTGAGTGATGGTTGAATGTTGGATTTCTCAAATTACCTTATCCATGGTTGAGATTGATGCAAAAGCTTGGGAATTAGTTGATAATGGTGATCCAAAAATGCTCAAAATCTCAAGGGTGACTAGTAATTTTAGTAGAGTAAGGGTGCTCTCAATGGTTGTGAATAAATAATCATGTAAAATTGGAAGTATTTATAGAATTTTGGATTCAATCAATGGTGAGGATTCAAAATGCTAATCAATGGGGGAAATTGGATTAGAGATGAAGACATGGATCAAGAAATGAATCAAGGGTTGATAATTCATGAAGGAATGAATCAAGAATTTAATCAAGGGTCCATAATGCTTGAGAGAATAACAAATCCCTTGATTTTAGGAAGCATGTGTGAGATATTTCCATTTGGAGGGAGAAATTTGAATTTGAAAAGGGAATACTCCATGAGAATATTCTTTGAATGATTGGAAGAATATTAGTCAATTAAATAATTTAGAAAAATTATTTAATTGTGCAAGTGGATGAATTAAGAACTTTAATTAAACAATTAGGAATTATTTAATTAAAGAGGGAAGATGACATTTAATTAAATAATTTGACATTATTTAACCAAAGGGGAAGAAAATTAGTGTGAGGGTGATGAAATAATCAAATAAAATTAATTATTTGATTAATAGGAGAAAATAGTGAATTTAACTAAATAATTGGCATTATTTAATTAAATAGACGAAATAGGTGAATTAGGAGAGAAATGGTGTTAATAATCAAAATCTCGGTGTGATACATTTAGGAAATTTTTAGGTGTATATACAACCAAAATTACATGTAAACATTAGCCTCATACATTCATGTAGCTAATGTAATAGTCTCCACCCAACATGCCCTAAGTGGTTTCAATGTAATTTATGCATCATTGTATCACACACACATTACTCTAAGTCCATTCCTTGTATAACACCACTCTTATGTAAAATATGTATGTGCACATGGATACATGCACATTGAGGGCATTGCAATTATTTTAGTGTCATACATGTCTCATAGATGGTCACACTAATACCACATTACTATTCCCAACCTCTAGTGCCATCCAAGTTCAACATCTAGCACTATAGATGTTCAATGACACTTTTCATACTGATCACCATATAGAATGCACACCATACATGTGTGACATGTGTTAGAATATTATTGAGGGTCTTGTTTATGGCAACATATATCCTATAAAAGGTATATAAAGAGAAGTTCTAGTTAGTCTACATAATGTTTTCTAGACATATTACCATAAGTTATCTAGATTGAACATTAATTTATAGTTTTATCCTATAATCAACCTAGAAATAAAATTATTTATATTGGAGATTGATTTTATTTAATTCCAATTCTTATTCAAATGTGTTCATAGCACTTACAGAAGGATCATGATATTGATTCAACTATAAATAACAATGGAGAATAAATGTGCACCCAGGGTTTGGCCAAATTTAAATACATAATACATTCAAGGTAGCTAACTATGGTGTATCATCAAAATCCTTTCAAGGTTCTAGATAACCTTGAGATTTTTGTGATCAAAGATAAAATCAATATACACAACTATATTTAACAACTCAAATCATACTTCATCAACAAAATAAATGACACTAATAATATTTCATTAAAAGTGCTCAAGATGTTAGTTACATTACACCACTTGTAGTAGGTAACTAGCACACAACGTGACATGGAGCATTATTTGATCAAAACTTGGCATGCATTTTTCAACATTCTATAAGATGATATTATTTCCTAAGGCACCATGAGGATTATTACATGAAGTTTCAATAACTATGTCAATACAAAGATCATATTATGGAATATTACACCAATAACCCCATGACTACCCTATATGCATATATAAGGAAATGCTAGAGCACCTTTCAAACCTAAAATACATTATTTAAATTATCTCCTCTCATTTATGGTAAGATGAAGTTCCTTATGTTCAATATTTAATTGCAAGTATTTAAATATTTATCAAAAATAAAGGCTAAGGTGAAGATGAAGTAACATCTCTCCATGAAAAAATAGACCTAGATAGGAGAACAACTACAAGTATTACACATTATGCTAGAATGTAGAAACATAAAAGCCACAAAAAAACCTCTCAAATCATTTACATTATGTAAGAAGAAGGGGAAGTGACCATAAGATGAAAATGGTGTGACTACTACCACTCTCACTATCATAGTGATGCTAAATGAATTAACTAATATACTCTTATTGCACAAACTAAACCTAATCCTAATGATGGTGAAGATACTAATAAAGATTCACAATGACTCAACACAAATACTCTAAGAAATGCTTCAAGATAGCATGCATGACTTTTCCACATAATTTTTTGGGTCAATGGTTATCCAACACACATCATCACCAATAGTGATATTTAGAAGAACATCATTAAATAAATGAGGTATATGTAGAATCTCTAACAACACAATATATTCCCATATTCTTTGGGTGACTCCAATAAGACAAGGAGATTCAAGTCACTAATTCATAATAAATTATATTGTTAAACCTAAATGTGATGCAATTACTTGTGATATCACACCCCTAAATGGTTTGTGATATTTTTCTTAGAAGACCCTTCATCTTTGATTATGAATGAATCTACAAGAAAGAAATTTTTTGAGAGTATTCATGATGGAAACTAGTATTTCATGCTATATGAAATATCAAAACAATCTAGACTTATTCTAGTTTTAGAATTGTAGTGCATTGAAATGATTGTACGCACTCAAAAATTTATACTTTTGATTGTATTGAAACAACTATGTAACATATTAAGCATGCTATCATAATGCATTATTTCATGCTCTCTCTATCTCAACAACATCAAATTGTAGAGCTCGTAAGTCCAAGGATTCAGACTATGATACTGGTGAGGATTTTGTTGAGGTGGAGGAAGGTGAAGGTGAGACAGAGTCTAGGGATAAGGAGGGCTCTTGTTGGGATATGATGTTGTACACTATTGCATAAAATGATTTATTATAATGTTGTAATTAGATAATTATTTAGCTGTGATGCACCTTGGTGGTGTGGTTAATCACACTAGGAAATTATTTGGGGACCACTTGATGTTGTATTGTAACATTATATTATTATTTAATGTGTGGGAGACATGATAATAATTTAATATTGGGAAAATATTAAATAAAGTGAAGTATTAGTACCCAATATTGAATAAGGGGTTAGTGGTTTTGTATTCACATGGTTTTGTGGTACATGGTTTTACCTTACCACTAGTTCTATTTTGTGTGAGCTTGTGTCTATAAAAGCAAACACATGTGTAATGGTTTAGGTTGGTTGTGAGAGTTGGTTGTCATTATTGAGTCTTTCTCAAGAGTGCATTTGTGAAGCATGGCATGGGATGTGTGGATTCATGCTTGGACACATGAGAGTGAATTGGAGGATTTGATGCTTCAAAGGTATTCATTGTAACTCTTGTATGGCTTTATTGTTGATTAATATGATCGAGTATGGATGCTTTTTGAGGCTGGGTTTTTCCCTCTTGAGGGTTTTCCCAGGGTATATCTTGTGGCTTGTCTATTTGATCTATGAATTATGGTTACTTATATGCATGTTTATCTCTCATGAGGTTATGTAGGAAATGGATTAAGATCATGATTTAAATGCAAATATTCCTAACAAGTGGTATCAAAGCTTTCATGGTCAAATTTTTTTTGTTATAACCCTAGTTTGATAATTTTTGCAAAGTTGAAGCCATGGACATGCATGTAGGGTTTGAGGCATTACAAGATATGAAACACATGTTGTAGGTGTTTGTATGTAGATTTGGGATTTTGGGTTCTCAAGATTTGTTGGGTTTATTTTAGATCTAAAGTTTTCCAAATTTGGGTGAATGAGGATTTCTTGGTTTGAGTTTTTATATGAGGGTTTTGTAGGGGGAAATTTCATAGATGACCTCTTGAGAAAAAATGGATCTCATGGTTGGATTCATGTTGGCCAAGAGACAAAGATTGACATAAAATTTAGCCTATTTTGGACAAGTTGAAAAAAAATGAAAAAAAAAATAGTCGTACGGCCTATTAGTCACCCAATTTTGTCTATCATAGAGAAATTATTTAAAAAATAATAAATCAACCTTTAAAAATTCGCAGAACATTTTGTAAGGTCAAGGTATTTTTTCTGAGTATTAAATTACCTACAAAAGGAAATAAAATGGGTTAGAATATTATATATATATATATATATATATATATATATATATATATTAAAACGCCATATGGGGGGGTCCACAAACCCACCCACTCACTGCCTGCGGCCTGCAATCTACCGACTGATAGTTTGGTTGGTTGACTATTGGCCCGTATTGCCAATCTGGCAGTATTGCTAGTGGTACAAAGTCAATGGGAGCCCATTAGAATTGGATGGTAGTTATCGGTCAAACAATTTGTTAAATCGCCATTAAAACAAATTTTATATTATTTAAAATTTTGGTTTTAAAAATCTACCATGGACCTCAAAAAAATTTATGTTGGAATTCATAATTTTGTCAGGTCCATAAGAATGGGGGCGTTTATTTTTTGAAAAATTTAAATAAATTGAATAAAGTTTTGGAATCTGCCACCCACCCACCATTGGTGTTCCACCCTAACACCACCACACGGTCAAAATAAAGCAGTTTTTTTCAATGCACGTAACTATTTCCCATGATGTTCATTTTGACTTCTTATAGTTTTCGGAAAGCTCTTTCCGTGATCTACACTGTGGAGTTGGTTTGGTTCCCCGATTTTGCAATTTTGACATGTTTTTGGATCCTATAAGTTAGATGTTCTTGGTTGCATGGTTTTCATCATAACTTTTGCACAGGAAGTCAGATTTTCAATTTTGAATAGGCACTGGAGAGAATTTACAGTGTACTACACAATGGTTTAGATTATTTATTATTTTGAGGAGCAGGATGAGTTTGGTACTTGTTTGATCGCTTTTATGAGCCTAAAATTTAGGGTGTAATTGTGTGAACATCTAGAAGAGTCAAAAGGTGAAACCTTGAGGGAGTTTAGTATGTTACAGATTGTACATGTATAGTTGAGATGTTGAGATGTTGTGAGTACACAGAGCTATCTTCATAGTGTTGTAGATGTGTTGGTTTCATAAGTTTCCAAGTGCTTTTGAGAAAATTAAATAAAGAAGAGAAGTTAGAGTGATGAAAGAGTTCAAAGTGTGCTCCAGTATGTGCTTTGCATTTCTCCTATGTTGGTCATATGCTTGTGTGTATCTAAAGGTTTGATAATGGTGATTTAGTGGTGATATTTCCTAATTTTTAGCCTCCGGTTTGATGGTATGTGAAAGTTATGTTCACCAGTACGTGAATTATTTTGGTAAAGTTGGTCTTCTATGGACTGGGAGAAATATTGTTGCTATGCATTTTTGCTCTATTTCGTTTCAGATCTTGCGGATCTAGAATATGTCTTGTGAAGGTCTTTTCTGTGCTCTAGCAAAGTGGCTTGAAGATTGGTGATCCGGTAGTCATATTTTAGTGTTTCAGTGTAAGTTTGTATAGTCTGGATGGACTAGTGAAAGATGTTCAATGATTGAAGTTTTTTGTTTTGCTGCGGATGTATTTGGAAGATTCTGAGATGTATTCTCACGCTTAAAGAAGTGTTTCTTGGTGTATGCATGTCATGTTCTTGTTGGGAAGCATGTACATCAATGATCATTTGTGTTTTGATTAGGTTTGGCCAACCTAGTGTTTACACTTCATTCGAATGATAAAATTTAATTAAGGAAGCGTGTGGTTGTTTCGAGATATTATTTTTGATCTTGAAAAAAAAAATTATTGGTCCACTCTTATTCCTTTCCACTGTGGGAATTTGAGTTGCCACCCTATTTTGAATTTATGAAATAAATATTTTGTGGCCAACCTTGGAGAAATTTTCTAAGGATGAGGATGGTATAAAAGCAAGTTGAATTATGAAGAGTTGTATGATAGTGTGATGCAAAGTGACAAAAGTAAGCCACAAATCATAAGAGCAGAAGTGTGTGTGGGTTGCGATCACAGTTCTCCATTGTGTTGAAGGCAGTGAGATAAGGGTTTCTACAATCCTACAAATGTGCATTAATTGTTGTGGTGGATCTTTTTGTTCTCTTTTGTATTTGTAGGCAATGAGCCTCCTTGTTGGACAATGAGTCCTTTTTGTAGGAAGTGAGCCATTGTACTTGGACAGTGAGTCCTCTTTTGGGCAGTGAGTCTTTGTATTCTATTTATAATATTGGTGTTCATTGTATTTCACGCTCTTACTTAATAACAAAACAATGGGGTCATGGAATTAATAAGTGTTGATTTTTAAGCTTGAATTGTGTGATAGTTGATTCACTCCCCCCTCTCAATTGTCCTACGCTTGTTTAAAAATTGGTATCAGAGATCTAGCTCCTTGTTGTTGAGCTTAATAGCTTAAGGAAGAGCCAATGGCGCATAAGTTGACAATCCTTATGTTCGATGGAACTGACTACAATGATTGGAAGGGACAGATGAAAGGATATATTGTCTCCTTTGGTTTCTAGACCTGGAAGTCTATTGAGACAAAGTATACACCCCCATCTGGTGGTCTTACTATTGCGGATGAGATCTCTGCTTATGAAGAAAATGAGAAGGAAAATTATGCTATTTGCAATGGTTTATCTAAAAATGAGCGAGCGAAGGTTTCTTCTTTGGAAACTACATATCAAGTTTGGAAGAAGTTGGAAGATATGTATGAAGGAAATGAAAGAGTGAAATTGACAAAGAAGTTGGTGGTGAAGCGCAGATTTGTGAATCTGAAGATGGAAGAAGGTGAACAGTTTACAAGTCTCTTTCAGAGAGTTGAATTGAGTACAAATGAAGTTAGAAATCAAAGAGGAAAACTATCATATGAAGATATAATTGAGAAGATCTTGATAACCCTACCGGAGTGCTACAATGATAAGATCTCAGTTATTGAAGAAGTATATAATCCTAAGACTGACATCTTGGAATAGTTGTTTGAAACCTTGCAAGCATTTGAGTTGAGAAAGTTCTGGAAAGAAGGAAAGATAGAAGAAAAGACAGAAACAACATTTAAAGCATTGAAGATTGAAGAGGAACTAGATAGTGATGGTGTTGATGAGTTGGAAGCAAACTTCACTAGGAAGTTGAAGAAAGGTACTAGAAAGTATAAAGGTATTTTTCCCTTTAAATGTTTTAGTTGTGGTAATATTGGTCATTATGCTTCGAGATGTCTAAATAGAGATGTGCATAAGAAGATCAAGGATTATAAAGATAAGGATAAGAAGGATAAGAAATATAAGAAGCTATACTATGTTAAAGAAGATGCAAGAATTTTTGATGATGAATCTGAGAATGAGGTTGATGACAATGAATGCTTATTCTTAGCTTTGGAGAGTAAACCTGTATCCACTAACCCTGGAAGATGTGTAAGAAAGAAGGATCCAGAGAATAAGATAAATAAGATGGAAGGTACTTTGGTTACCACTTTTCATGCAAGAAAAGATGAAGATTATTGGGTAATTAATAGTGGATGTTCAAATCATATGACCGAAGATAAGAGTAAGTTCACTAAACTTGAGAAATATGATGGTGGTTTAGTTATGTTTGGTGATGATTCAGGAGCTAAGATCTATGGGAAATTTTCAATTAGTTTTGATGGAGTGCATATTATTGATGATGTATATTATGTGAAGGGTTTGATGCATAATCTTCCGAGTATTGGTCAAATGTGTAGCAATGGTTTCAAACTTGTGTTTCAGAATAATACCTATGAAATCAGAAAAGGATCTAGAAGTGGAGATATGATTGTTGTTGGAAGAAGGATTCGTGGAAAAATATATCAGTTGAAAGGAGTTGATGGTCATTGTCTTGTATCTCAAATTGGTGAAAGTTGGTTATGGCACCGGAGAATGGGACATGTGAATTTTGATAACCTAGTCAAGATCAATGCAAAAGAGATTGTTTTAGGGCTGCCTAGAATCACAAGACCTAGTAATGCTATTTGTAAAAGTTGTTAATTGGGGAAACAGACAAGATGCAGCTTTAAGGGAAAAGAGCATTCTACTACCGAAATGTTGGAGTTAATTCTTATTGATCTCTGTGGTCCGACTAGGACTAGAAGCCTAAATCGTGACAAATATCTCATGTTGCTTATTGATGATTATACTTGAATGACATGGGTTGCTTTTATTAGAGAATAGACTCAGTCTCTCGATAGGTTTAAGGTATTCAAAGTAGGAGTGGAAAATGAAGTAAATTTGAAAATCAAGTATTTAAGATTTGATAGAGGTGGAGAATTTACTTTTGGTGCATTTATTGCATTATGTGAACATCATGGCATAAGAAGACAATTTTTTTCTCTAAGAACCCCTCAACAGAATGGTGTAGTTGAAAGGAAAAACAAGACTGTACAGGAAGTTGCTAGAACCATGATGAAAGAATCAAATGTACCGGATGTGTACTGGAGAGAAGTGATAGGACTTGGACTTGTTTCAAAACAAACTCCATGGCAGTATCCCTGTTGAACTAGGTATGCTTACTCAACTCAAAATACTTAATCTTGGTTTTAACAAATTGATAGGAGAAATTCCCACCGCCCTTTTCAACTACACCCTTCTTCAAAATTTGTCATTATCTAACAACCAATTAACTGGCCACATTTCTTGGGAGTTTCCCAAACTATCAAAGTTGTAGTGGCTACTATTGTGGGGAAACCAACTCATTGGAAAAATTCCAATCTCCCTCTCTAATTGCACTCAACTTCAAACACTAGAATTAGCCATGAATCAATTAAGTGGTAATGTACCGCTAGAGTTCAGTAATTTATGCCAACTTCAAGTGCTTCATTTAGCGAGTAATCATCTTGTGAGTGGAAGCAATGATTTGTCTATTCTAATGGCCTTAACTAATTGTTCCTCTTTGGAAATTCTAGATTTGTCTATTAATAATCTCACTGGCACTTTGCCCTCTTCTTTTGGCCAATTATCAAGCCAACTTTCTCATTTGAGTTTGTTCTCAAATAAAATTGAAGGAAGCATACCAAGTGGCATTAACAACCTAACAATGTTGACACACTTAGACTTATCTAACAATCTTTTCAATGGAACTATACCATCCTCACTTGGTCAATTTCCACACCTTGAAAGATTGTTTCTAGAGGAAAACATTTATATGGAAGTATTCCAAAATCTTTAGGTCAAGTAAAAAGTCTTGGGTTGTTGTCATTGAGTGAAAACATGCTTTCAGGGATCATTCCAAATAGTCTTGGTGATCTCCCACAACTAAGAGGTCTTTATCTTTATCATAACCAACTATCAGGGGAAATACCTAGTAGTTTAGGGAGATGCCAAACTTTGGAGTTGATAGACTTGTCTCACAACAAACTAAGAGGAAATATACATCCAAAGTTCTTAGGTCTTAAAAATCTCCAATTTTATTTCAACATTTCCAACAACTTATTACAAGGTTCTCTTTTGGAAATGAGCAAAATGGTAATGGTCCAAGCAATAGATGTTTCTTTCAACAACTTCTCAGGTGAAATTCCAACTGAACTATCAAGTTGCACAAATTTGCAATATTTAAATCTGTCATGGAATTCATTCAATGGTCCAATTCCAGCATCACTGACAAATCTCAAAAACCTTGTGGGTATTTATCTCAATAACAATAATTTGTCAGGTACAATTCCATGGCTTTCCAAGAGATGAAAACACTTCACAATATCAATCTTTTTTCAAATAGGTTATTAGGAGAGTTGTTAGGTCTTTGTTGAACATGTGTTGTCATTGATGTCAAAGTGTGAGGTGAAGTGTTAAGGGTGTCAGGGTTGCCAAATGAGAAGTCTATCAAGGATGAAAGAGTTGGTAGAAGTACTTAGAATTATCATTATGTATCTGGAAGCAATAATTTTGAGAAAGTCAAGTCTAGTCAATCATATACCATGCAGAGCATGCAACTAATATACTTGTGGCGGTCTAGAAGTTAGTAATAAGGATATGGATTTCTAAGTTGTGACTCTTAGTCTTCTATAGGTGGTTTCTAGTGTGGTTGCTCAAAAGGAGCTAGTATTAGTCTCAATGTTATGCTCACAAGAGCTTGTATTAGTCTAATGTCAATGCTTTAATGAGAAGAATAATTGTAAATGATAAACAATATAAAAAATCAATGAAGGATCATGCCTACTATGTTTCAAGTGTTTCAATCTTGATGATGATGTGTTTTGCTTTATTTATTTAAAATTGGATAACTTGGTGAGATCTATTCACTTTTCTTATCATGAATTTGTGTGTTGAATTTGTGCATGGAATAGGGTGATTCAATTGCATTAAACTTGAAAAATATTTATGGTGAATTTCCTTAGATTCTTGCAATAATGTTGTGGATGGTTGTGTGAATGCTAACTATTACAATATTGATTTATTTGATCCCATCAGAACTTTCAAATTTAATTTCATATCATATCATGGTTGTGGTGATCCATGTTGCTTCACATAATGTCCTTCAATAACACAAGTATTTCCTAAGTTGCTTCTTATGTTGTTCTAGCAAAATATGGGTGACTACCTATTGAAAATTCCACGACCTCTTGAACCTGTTGACAAAACACAACACTTGCTCAATCACTTTCTTGTGACATTATTTTCAATATTATTTTCATGGCCCATAACGAAAGAGATTTACAATTTTTTTAGGCATAAACTAGGTGCCTAAAACTCCATGCACAACTATAAAATGATTTGGAAATGGTTTTGATAAAGCTTGAAATTTTTTTTAGGAAATTCTTCATTGTTATGACTTTTGTTCTTGGGTTTTATTTTTTAAGGTATAATGTTTTAAAGCCTTTTTAAAGTGATAAAAGTACTAATTATTGTTAGTAAGTATGGCATCATCTTAGTGGTCATATCATAGGACAAAATCTATCCACAATGCTAGATGCACCATGCCCATTTTTATTTTTACTAGAGCCACCACAATAATAATAAAAATGCTAAAGAGGAAGAATTGTAAATTCCAACATGAAAGCATACACTGAGCTCAATTCCAACAATAAATGAAGCATGACCAAGGGTCACAAAATAATTAAAAGGTAAATTTTGGTAAATAGAACACTCATAAAAGATTAAAAATTATATATCAGTCCTTGCAATAATTGAGAATTCACCAACAACAAAAAATTGTTTGATTTTAGTATATGTACAAGTTAATGGAGGGTATTGCTTATGATAGTCCCCCAATCAATTTTCTTCTCCTTCGTCATTTAAAAAATGAAATATCCAAGAGTGGAATTATTTAGCATGAGGGTTACCATAAATATTGCATATGAGTATAATAGCATCTTCTGCATCTTCCTTAAAAACTCACTCCTATGTTGAACTTTTGCCATTTTGACTGTACACTTCCATGGAACTATGAGGAGATGTTGAATTATGGAATTGGTGGTAGTATTTATCTTGTCCTCATAGAAATCCAAGGGCACCTTCATGTTAATTCTATCATATTATGTATAGATGGGGGATCCAAAGACCTTTTAAATCATGTTTGCATTGATATCCAAGATAACTTATCTAGAGGAGCCAAATACCTTTCTTTGATTCTGGTCATATAATGCAAGAAACTCCCCTTACAAATCTCAGACTAACAACAACCACAAAGAAACACTTAACGAGGATGCGAGAGAGAAATGAAGCCTCCTTTTACTACTGCAAACAAAATGACATTACACAACTACACATGTCATCGTATGGTCCTTCTTGAATTCAACAGACAACAATCTTCCAATCAGAGCTAACTGTCCTTCCAACTTCATGCTTTCACATCTAGAATCTACACCACCTTCCGCCCCTGCTCCCTTGCTCTGGTTCGATGTGTCTTTTTTTGTTGACAAAATCTGCATTAAAGTTGGTCACCCATGCTTTCCTGAGCGTCGACATCCACCTCCCTGTAGCATTAACGTTTCGTACCTATCACTCAAGGTTTGTGCCATTGTATGATGCAACCATCGATCAAAAGATTCACATCATTATCGAGCATTAAAACACAGCTACCACACTCATATATCATTATAAAATTGTTGAACAAAACATGTGTTGATTCACAATGGATATGTGAAATCAACAAATAACAATGTGCCACGTGTTAGCTCCTTATTTGATCATCCTTTTCCATTTGTTCTGAATTCCCACTATCACTTCGATACACCTATTGCTCCATTGGAGGGACTCCCAAGTGACTCCTTCCAATATGGTGAAGTCTCACCGATGAAGTCCCATCAAAATGTCAAAGAGACTCTAAAGCAACTCACACCGATATAAGGTCTCATCGATATTCCTTGCAGTTGTGATCGGGTGGTCCCTACTACCTACATGTCATCTTTATCATCATTGTACAACTAACGTCACCAATATGAATTGACACATTGATCAATCACACACTACCACTTGTCTTGTTGATGTCATCCTTCACTATCATTTGGTTCCACCTTATTGGCATGTCGAAGAGACTCATCATTTCGTCTTGTCGATATTCTTGCTTCTCTCTGATGAGGTGCTATCGGGATGTCAAAGGGACTAGTCACTAAGTCTTGCCAAAATAAGTATCTCCCTTTGATGTGAAGCATTTGTAACCATCCACCATTGTTTCCTTTGTTATCGCTATGTCGAAGGGACATGAAACAGTGTTTCTTCGAAATCCTCATGTCACTTTGATGAGTCTATTGACTAGACACTGGATGTCAGATTTTGTTCCTCCTTCATACCACTTACTCCAAAATCCCAAACTCTTGCAAACCTCCATACTCAAGGAATTCAAGCCAATTCAATCCTTATTGAAAAGAAACAACACAGATCTTTTTTTGGTTGATGCAAGATTGCTCTTGCACCTTGGATGCTCCTGCATTAGACACCCATGGTAGAAGAAAAGTGAACTCATCACTTTCCAAGGGAATATCCAAGGTGAGTAACCTTAGTCTCAGATAACCACGAAGAATCCTCCATAGGTCTCCCAAACCATTTCACCAAATACTCCATGTATTCTTTCCTCCTTGTGCTCCTTTTCAGTCGTTTGTCAAGAATTGTCTCAATATTTTCATTCCTTGAAGTAGGTATGAGTGCTTGAGGTTGCTTAATTATTGTAACTTCATTATTTTTACCTTCATGAAATATGGCTAGATCTGAAGTATTAAAAATTGGAGAAATATTAAGCTCATTGGGTAATTCTACCTCATATGCATTACCAAAATCATGCCTTTTCACAATCTTGTATAGGCCAATCTTCTTCATCATAAGCTTGTTCTATGTACCCACTAGAAATATTTCCTTCCTTAGATGCACCATCATTTCATCTCCAACTTGAAATTCCTTGTGTCTCCTCTTCAAATCAGCATCAGTTTTATAAGAAAAATTCATTTTGCTGATATGTTTGCTCACCTCACCATGTAGGCTTTTCATATGCTCTGCAAAATCCTCTGCATCTGCACTCTTCTTTACATCTTTATCAATCTTATTCAATTCTGATACAACTCTTGGGTTTCTTCCATAAAAAATCTAAAATGGTGACTTACCTATGTTTCTGTTAACTGAGTTGTTGTAGGAAAACTCATCTTGTGGTAAGACTAAATCCCACCCCTTTGGTTTGTCTCCAACCAAGCATCTTAGTGAATTTCCCAAACTCCTATTCACCACCTCCATTTGACCATCTGTTTGAGGATGGTAGGTTGGGAAAAAAAATAATTCAGTGTTGAGCTTATTCCACAAAGTCCTCCAAAAGTATCCAACAAACTTGGTATCCCTGTCAGAAACAATGCTCTTTGGAATTCCATGAAGCCTCACAACTTCCTTGAAAAAAAAATCTGCAACATTTACTACATCATTAATCTTATGACAAGGGATAAAATGTTCCATTTTAGAGAATCTATCAACCACAAAAAAGATGGAATCATGTCCTCTTTATGTCTTTGGAAAGCCAAGAACAAAATCCATACTTATGTCCTCCCATGGCCTCTCGGGTATAGGTAGTGGCTAATATAAACCAATGTTTTGAATAACCCCCTTTGACACTTAACACACCCTACAACCTTGCACATCATTCCTTACATATTTTTGTAATTGAGGCCAATAACACTTCTCTCCAACCAATGCAATAGTCTTATCAAACCAAAGTTCCCTACAAGTCCACCACTATGTTTTCCTTAATTAAATTTAACCTCATGGAACTTCTAGGAATACACAATTGGTTAGCTTTGAACAACATGCCATCTTGGATTAAATAATCCAACCACTTAGTTTTATTTGCTGCAATAGGCTCCTTACAAGCCTTCCACGCCTCTCCAAAATCTAAATCTCCCTCATACATTTCCTTGAGCTCACTGAAACCCGCAACTTCAACCTGCATTTTCAATCTACAAACCTTGCTTGAGCAACTTCAACCTATTTCAATCAACAAACCTTGCCTTCTACTCAAAGTATCGGCAACTCTGTTAGACTTCTCACTCATATGTTTCAAAAAAAATGTGTATGTTTGTAAAAACTCAACCCATTTCATGTTCCTTTGACTCAACTTCCCTTAAGCACTCAAGTATTAGAGTGCTTGATGATTGGTATATAAAACAAATTATTTTGGCATAAGATAATGTCTTCATTTCTTAATTGTTTGAATGATTGCATAAAACTCTTGATCATAAACTAAATACTTTTTCTTAGAATCATTAAACTTTTCACTAAAATATGCAATAGGATTACCTTCTTGGCTGAAAACAACTCCAATAGCATTACCACTTGCATCAAAATCCACTTGGAACACCTTGCTAAAATATGAAAGTGCTAAAATAGGTTGCATTGTCACTTTACTCTTCAACAAATCAAATCTCTTTGCTGCCCCTGTAGTCCACTTGAACTCTTTCTTATTGTAGACACTTAAAAATGACCTAGGCCTATAAGCTCTATTTTACCACTTTCGTCCTAGCACAATTATGACATTTAATTATGTCCTTGGTCCACTTTCCACTATTAATTAAATAATTCATTATTATTTAATTAATTCTTATCTCTTTTATTCTTCATGATTATTAAATAAATAAATATTATTTATTTATTCAATACGTCACTAAGGGTCTATTATCTTCTTACAATTAAATAAATTTATTAATTTATTTAATTACCTTTATTCATTTATTCTTCCTAATTATTAAGTAAATGAATTATATTTATTTATTTAGTATGTCACTAATTTTCATAATTAAATGAATTGATTAATTTATTTAATTATTGGTCACAATATCTAAATTAAATAATTATCTTTAATTATTTAATTACCTAATTTAAAGTTCTCTCATTTTAAATAAATAAATTATTTAAAATGATCCCACATTATTAACTCACTTCATTTTAGTAAATAATCTAAAAATCGATTATTTATTGTCACACAAAATTCATATTTTGAATTAATTTAATTCAAAAAGGTAATCTTCTTCCAAAAATCAAGTAATTTAGCTAATTCTTGATTTTTCAAATCTGCATTTCATTTCAACCTTTATCCTCTTGATTTTTCGAATCTCACAAATCAAGCAGTCTTTATCTTCTTGATTTTCAAAAATCTTTATCTTTTTTGCTAATTATCACATTTATTCTCTACCGCCGATTTTATTTTATCCAATGACATCTTGACCACTCATTTAACAGTCTTGCCCTAACCCTAATTAGGGATTGTCACATGAAATCTCGTCCATTGATTTTAGGGATTGTCAGCTTTCAATCTCGTTCATCCATCCAAAATTGCATTTTCTATAAAATGCCAATTTGCTCACATTCTCGAGACTACTTCATTAATATAGACATTCATGCTTAGAATTTACTTTGCTTTTAGCTTATTTAATTTGATTATTTTGTCATAGGCATAGTCTTATTTTGTCATTTAAATCCTTCAAAACTTGCATAGGACATAGTCATAGTCATTTGCTCACACATACAAATCTGAGGGCAACAATCATACAAGCGTTGCAAGCTAGAAGGTGCTATGGAGGTGAATTATGGAAGCAATGAATATCTGGTATAATCATTTATGTTTTAAGCTTTCATTGTATTCCATAATTTCTTTGGGTTTTGTTTATTCATCTAATTTGCTAACCTTTACCTAAAAATTACCCATTGATACATTGGTGAACCCGACTCCTTTATTTTTATGTTTCCGTACGGTTTTTTTTGTTTTCTGTCATTTTTGTAGGTACAGGTACGAAATGATGCATTCACTCTTTTTTGAGCCACATCTGTTGCCTCGTGATGCATTCGACAGCTAAAACGCCATAATCGCTCTGATGAGCCACAATCGAAGGACTGTCAGGAAAGTCGCATTTGACATACCGAGCCACATTTGAAGATTCAATCGATGTGTCTTCCTGTTAAACCAAAATGCGGGACTGCGACGCATTTGCTGCACAAAGCGATGCATTCGCTATGCTGTGATGCATTTTCCTGGTAACTTTTTCTTCTTTTTTGCTTTTGGGTTTTTCTGTTTTCCATTCTTTTCTGCATTCTGACTAGCATAGGTTTTCGTGTTACTAACCTTTGTTCGCAGCGTGTGGTGGTTACATTTCGAGGGTCCAAGACTATTTGATAAGACTCCTAACGTGTGATTTTGCAGATTCGAGTGTCCAAGACTCGCTTCTAAACATTGTGCTTGTTATTTTTAGAATAGAAGATATTTCTTTTGGCGCACATAAAATGAACATGCTTGCAATACTGTCTGACTATGTTTGAAAGTGGTAGGCGAATATGCTCTCACCCTATGCAAACTAGGTGATCAAAAAGCTAGACCCACTTTGTCCCTATGTAACCTTGATGCAATAACTAAAGTATCCTCTCCCCTTGCACAGTCATGCGATCCTGGGTGTAAGAGAAATGATTATTGCCTCTAGAAATTGGGCCTTCCTAGAGATTTCATCACCCCAACACGACTCAAACCGGCAACGAAGCTAAAGCCAAGCTACCCTCGACCGGTATATAAATGTGAATCTTAAGGGAAAACCTAAGATTACAAGTGTAGATGTGTCATATGGACCCAATAGTACTCCCCAAAACCCTGTTGAGCATAACCTCTTCAGGCTGGAGTGCCTCCTAAATGGAGATTAATCTTACGCCCCATGTATGGCCACTCGAACAAGGGTCTCAAATTAAATACTCTTGCGTAGTAAGCCAAAAACCTTCTATTTGCTAGTACAACACCGGTCGGTGTGAAGCCTGCCACATCTTCACAATCTTTAGTAGAGGTGATCAATCTACCATGGGAGTTTCGTGGGGGTTGGAAGCTTGGTTGGCCTAAGAAGAGAGTGCACTGTAAGGGGGAACCCGTGCAGCCAAGCTTCTAGATTCACATGCTACTGATATGCAGTTAGGGAAACCCATGTGGAGTCTAGTAGATATTGTCCTGGCTTAACCATAGGATTGTACTTGTTCTCTTATGTGTTTGATTACTTTTCAAAATATCATGCTTTCCAAGTGTTTTTTGGATACTAAAACGAAACAAAAAACACTCAAACATCTGGAAACAAATGGTAAAAATTTAAACAATTGGATTTTTGACCAAAACATCATAAAATTTGACATTTGACATTTTGCACCGTATCTATAAAACCGCAATCGCTCTGTCAAACCACATTTTCCAATCTTCACAATGCATTTGCTCTGCTAAAACACATTTTCTTATCCAAACACCGCATTCGCCTGTCTTGAAATGCATTTGTAATCTAAAAAGCCACATCTGCTAAATTCAACTACAATTGCAATCTATAAAGCCCCATTTGCAGAACTGCACAACATTTTCTATCTTAAACGCTGCATTTGATCACTACAATGCATTTTCCACCTGAAATGATGCATTTTCTTAACAAAAATTTAAACTCTGTCACATACTAGAATATGATTCCAAACATTTTAGCCTACTACCAAATATCTTTTTCAAAAGTCTATCAGAAACCAAAACTGAAATCACTCAAAACATCCATTGGATTAGGCTAACTCACCACACTTTGCAAAACCATTGTTTCAAAACTAGGTTATCTTGGGACTTAGTCATTATTCCTCTTTTTGGTCATTGTCCTTTTGTGAGAACCTCCAACTCAACAGTCTAGTTGAGTTAGAGGTTCTCACAAAACCTCTGTGTGAGCAATTTTGGTGTGACCATTGAGATGTCTGGCCGATCTACTTAGTGATCCTGAACTATCTGTGAGATCGGTGTGACTTCGCCTAATCTGAATTCTCCTTGTAAAGTTCCTTCATGACTATATTAGTGTGACCTCTAGAATGTCCCGTCGATGAGGTTCATTGGCATGACCTAAACTATCAGTGTAAGTTCGTTCGACGATAGAAGTCTGGCTGATATCAGTGTCACATTTAGTCTATCTTGCCGATGGAAGTGGTCAATGTGACTTGGGCTATCATTGTGAGTTTTCAGTTTTGCTGCCGATAGTGGTTCTCTTGCCGATGGAGTTGCTCCTGATGCATATCATTGTGACTCTTGCTGATGGTATTTGGTCAAGGTGACATGAAGGCTCAATAAGAATCTTAGCGACAGAGCATGTCTGGCCAATGGGGTTTACATTCAGTGTAACTCCTACCGATGAGGTGTTCTAAACTGTAGCTAAGTGTGAGGTCATCGGTGTGACTTGGGACTTCGATGAAACCTTCTTTGATGTTAGTTCTCTTGCCGATAAGGATAGTTGGTGATCTTATTGATCATTGGGGTGACTCAGGCCGACAAGATGGTTCGAATGGTGTATGAGCTTAATGGCATTGGGGAGACGTGTGGGTTCGATGTAACATTATGAACTCTTTCCAATGGATGTCTTGCTGATGGGCTTGGTCGAGACCTCGGGATGATGGAGACATCAGGGAGACTTTGGAGATCGGTGTGTCCTTCGAGATTGTGACCGATAGACAAAGTCAAGCCGATGGAAGTGAAGATGGACTCGGTTGAACGAACGATGACTTTGTTGGCCTATCGATGTGTCGATTGTTCCTTGGAGGAATGCAATGAGTTGGAGGAGACTATTCATTGTCCAAGACAGGTTGATGGTTGATCTAACTGTAGAAGACGAACTGAACAGTTTTGAGTTGGGATAAAGTTGATTATACAGGATCGTTTGAGGGTTGGTTGGAGAAGGAGAATACTGTTCTGAAGGAGGTGACTCCACTCTCTCTCTGTGATTTGATTGTGAAACCTCTCTCTCTATGTGAATCTACACTGTATACTGTGTGAGAGTATTGCAACAGTGCGAAGGTTGTAATGGATTGAGAGGTTGATCAAATAAATGTAAATAAAAGGAGAGGGAATTAGAACAAGGTTGTTGCCAGTTTGTCTCCAGAATGGAACAAGATGTAATCTCTGTGAAAAGGCTATGAGCCTCAGATTGTATTGTAACTTTGTTTGTTGCTGAATAATACAATGGCTCAGATCTTTTGGACTGTGGGTTTTTTCACCCGAAAGGGTTTTCCCCACGTAAATCTGTGTGTTCTAATCTTTTGTACTATCTTTCATGTTTAATGGTTCTGTTTGTTGAATCTGTTTATGCAAGTTGTTGAAACTGAATCTACATGTGCTTCTCTCAGAAGGATTAATTTGAGAAACGAATTGTGTCTGATTTCGCTTTATGACATAGTTGTACGTGTTTAAGAGGCAATCTATTTGAAAATAAAGTTATCGAAGGCACTACTAATCTTGGAGATTTCTCTGAGATGACTAAATTTTCCCAACACAAATAGCAAAAGTACCAATATTCTAAAGAAAACTAATAAAGTGAAAATGGAAGGTCATCTCTAGAAATAGAAATGCAAAACTGTCCATATGGAAAATGCTCCATCTCATCGAAGTGCATGGGTAACTAGTCGCTACATCTACCTAGTACATGGGAACAAAAAGCTAGATATATAGATCACTACAAAAATGAAACCAAGGAAGCATTAGCACCAATAGTAGAAACCCCCCATAATGTGGAAGGGAAAGGAAAGAAATGTCAACTGAAATTGTGTGTTACCAAGAAGTGCATGAAGGGGAACCAAGAAAATATTAACATGGAAAAAAGAGTACCTATAAATAAAAAGGTGTGCAAACTATGGCACACACGCATGAGGAAAGAATCATTGGGATTCAATGTTATCGTGAAGTAACACCCACTTGGAAAATGTGTGATGAAAAAACAAATGCACTCACAACCCACCCATGACACTTTATATCAAAGTGCGAGAATAAAAGGAACAACAAGATGTGCAAAAACTCAAAAAATATACACTAGAATGGAACTTTATCTCAATGTGTCTACAAAAGAGAAATTAAATGCAAATGATGCTCAAAATGTTCAAATAGGATAGAAAGCTAGAAAGACATGCATAACAACCTAAAAAAATTTATTCCATGCAAACAAAAAGTTTCCAAGAGATAAAATGTTTAAGTAATTCACTAAAATGTCAAAAAACAAAAAACTAAATAAAGTGTACCTAGAGAAAAATATGGAAAAATTGCATGGATGGTTGTGAAGAGCTCTTAAAGATTGTCCCAACATCATTGGAATTGTGAAAAATGAAGAAGCAAGTCAAAAGTTGTGAGTGGGTGTTTTTTTAATTAAAAAAAAAACTAAAAAAACAATGAAGATTTTAGATTTTCTCTTGTAACCCTAGTTGAGGAAAAAAATAAAAAATCAGAAGGGGTTCACTAAATCCATGCTTTGATACCATGTTAGAATTGTGAATAAACACGAGATGCAAGATCAAACAACTAACAAAAAACACCTTCCACACAAAGAGAGTTGTAAATAATGATTTGCTATATCCTCAACAAGAAAAACTTACTGAATGAACATCAAGAATCTTCAAGGAGATCAAATAGATAATACAATAAGGTTGAGTGGTTTATAGGAGCAACCATAAATGATAAAAAGATTATATCACATGACAAGTGTCAACATCCTATGTGATGAGACAAAATGATCTAATAAAAGCTCACTCTAGTTAATAAAAAATGTACTCCTAAGTTTAGCTTAAGTGCATGAGAATAAATTAGCCTAATAATCAATTAAAGATTAATTAATTATTAGCTAATGCATTATTACTCTAAAAACTAAGAGATAAATTGGAGGAGAAAAGGAAAGAGTACCTTCTATTGATTGAGTTGAAGTTTCTTTCCATTAGCTTCAACATTAATAACAAATGGCTTGGTATAATGAATGAGATGAATGGTCAAGTTAGAAATACTATTGAAATATCCTTGATAAGATTTGGTTATTAGGGTTTAATATTATTTGGTAGGGACCATATCCATCAATAAAAAAGGAGACACATGAGAGTGTTATATTCTCTTGCAACTACTTTTCTATATGAATAGTAAAAGGTCAAGCTGGAGGTAAAAATTAATAAAATGATGCAATAAAACATGGAAACCACTAAAAATAATATTATGAAACACAATGTGTGTCCTCACCATGCAACACACCTCAAATTTTATGGCCCATATGAAGATGCTTCAACTCACATATTTAGTGTTTAGGAGATATTGAGTATAGATCTATCCATGGTTGGTTTTCATGTCACTGAAGGTTTGGACTTAGTTAGAAGTAGAGAAATAATTAAAGGGTTGAGATATGTTCTTGCAAAGTAATAATCATGATTCCTTGCTTAAGGAATGTGGTAAGAAGTTTGGGAAGGAGGCTTGATCCATCTCCTACCCACTCAAATATTTGCAAAGTATAGTTGATTTTAGTGAGTTATAATGGAATTTTAGATGAAAGTGTACTTATTGCTTAAAGAGACCATGATATTTGTTAGGTAATTATATTCATAATTTCATTTGAGTAGCCCCTAGAGGCATTTTTGTGGTTAGAAATTTTTATCATCAAACTACATACTCTCTAGTGCAAGAAAAAGATGTGAGTGTGTAAATTTCCAAAGGTTGAATTAGAGGCAATGGATTTCATTAATTATTGGGCTAGGTTTTTTACATAGTGGTACATATTCCAACTAAAAGCCCTAATAGGAAATTGAATTGTATCTCACTAAATTTTAGTCCTAGGTCACACTTTAAGTAATAATTGTATTGTTATGATTGTAAAGTTAAGTGGCACATATAAACCATCCTCTTGAGGTGAATATTGTCACTTAACTATATATAGAAGTTATTTTATTTTGTAAATGGGATTATCCTTACAAAATTTTATAAACATTAGTGCAAATAATCCAATGAGAAACTCTTCACCAAAATGAATAGAGTAGAATTTTTATTTATGTTCTTGTGAACTTAATTGTAATTCCATTTGTGATAAATCAATATGACTTAATCTTGTTTCGTGTCTCAAATTTTCCCCATTTTCTCTATAGGGTATTTTAGAAGATTTAGTATATTTTTAGGTGTACATTTGTTATGCTTGTGCCAATGTTTCGTTGCGAGGTGATTCAAGTAGTGCCTCTAATTATTTTTGTCTTGATCTATGGTGCTTATTGATCTATTTGTGAATTTAGATTGTCTTTGTTTTACTAAAATTGATTTTTCTATTGAATATGTTTTAAATGGATTAAGGAATCTATCTCACAACTATTTCTAGGCCATCACTTTAAATTTAAAAAATGATAAATATCTTTACAAAGTTTGTTAACTTTCTTCTAAATGGATTAAGGTATTGATATCACAACTATTTCAAATCTAACACTTTAATTTCAAAAATGAGAAATTACTTCACAAAGTGCAATTTAATTTAGTCTTTTAGTTTGTAGTGCACTTAAGGATACAAAGTATCATAAATATTTGCTAATTCTTCAAACCTTTTCTCATCTAAACTATGAATGCATCTAGATTATGCAATTATCAAATCTCTGAATGTAAATTTATTAGATTTCACACAAACATTATTAGTGATGATAAATTGGGCATTTAACTATGCCAAAATATTCAACTCTATTTCGCAATAAATATTCCTCAAATATTTACACCCTTTTAAAATTTGAAGACAACCATCCTCTTGAATCTTGTATAGCTTAAAGTGTAGAGGAGTTGAATTTACTTCTATCAATTGGCTTTCTTAGCCAACATTTTGACCATTAAAACTCATTTGGTTTCTAAATTTTATACCTTAGGATTATGGAAATCATTCATTAAGCTTCATAGTAATGTTGTAAAGTATTCAGAGAACCAATATTCATTGGGTTTGAAATTGAAACTCATTTAGTATAAGTACATATGAGAATTTCTATTTGTAGAGAAAAGAGTTTTGAACATCACAAATATACCCACCCAATTTTTAAGAGATCCCAAATTAGTAATTCAATTGAAAGTTAGGTACAATGATAAATAAAATTATTAGAAGATAGGTCCTTGAAAAAAAGGGGATTTTATTTTCTTAAAAATGATTTTTCGTTCTCAACCTTTTAAAAAACATCCCTTAGAATTGCATAGATGTTTTGAAAATTATTAATATTTAATATTCGCATTGAGTATGCAAAAAAAAGAAAATTCAAATAATAACAAATGACATAAATAAAATTAAAGAACGAACCCATGTACTATGTAGAAAAATCAAAGCTTCCTATGTCAAATGAATATTCTCTCACATGGGAAAAAAATGACATAAAGATGTGTACATCATCTTCATCTATCCATTTTAATTTTTGGTCAAACTTCCGGAGAAATTGTATTCCACACAAACACAGAAAATGGAAAAGTCCTACGAAATTTCAATTTGTAAATTTCCCTTCAACTTGCCCGAAAGCTTTGATAGAAACCGCCTTTTCTATTTTCTTTAATTACGATAATACCTAGTAATCGATCGGTTTATTCATTTTTATTTTATCTATAAATGGGTAGAAAATGACAGAAATGTATAAGAATACTTAAAAACTAAAATGTAAAAATTGCTTTTCTACCAGATTGTTAACATGAAAATAAAATAGTAAGTGATAGAAATTTGAAAGTTAGGTAATGAGAAATATAATTTTTTTCTATGTAAATATACAAGTTTATAAGTGTCTCAGAATTATATTTTCATCAAAATTCAATGTGGTATAGGTTAAGAAGGATTACTTGGAGTTTCCTAGAATGATTTAGAGTATTTTAGAGTGGCTAATTTTTTTTTAACAAACTTTCAATTTATTTATAAGATCAAGCTTAACATGATTTTTTACAACTTTCAAATTAAGAATGAGAGAAAAATATATATAAATATTCTTTTGGTGTGGTTGTGAGGATGTGATTAAAAATTTGTACATTGTAATATTTTATTTGTAAACAAGGTTTTTGTATTTTAAAATGTATTAAGTATTTGTTTAAATAAAATATTTGACATATTGTATTGTTTGCTTACTTCAAACTAAATTTAAGATAGTGGTTCTATTTTAAAATAGTCCATCACACTCTAAAACAATGATCCTAAGAATTCTCTATTTAAGTAAAATTTTCATATGCAAAATTTTAAAATATTTTTGTAAAAAGGAATGAAGACTATCAAAAATAAAAACTCACTCTTTTTGTTTGGATTTTTTTTTACTATAGTCAATCAATAACTACATGGTTTCCTTATAAATTATTAAATAATACATACCATCTCAAAATCTCAAAAGTTGGGCTAAACATTACACCTATCATAACTACATAACCTCACAATATTCTAAACCCATATAATAAATTCAAAATATTAATCTTTTAAATGAAAACTATTAATTTAAATAAGACACCATTTAATTAATAGTTTCTATCAAGTTGAGTGAGAAGCTAAGATGTAGATGTAGACAAAGACTCCTCCCTCCCTAAATTGCTAAGAATAGAGTAAATACATACAATGAAAATATAAATAAATAGAAAAACCCTTTTGGTAATAAACTCCTTCACCAAAGAGATATTGAGCTTGTATAAATCTTAAGAACAAGATTACACCAGTATAATCTACTCAATCTTCTTTAAGTTCTAAAAAAGACATAATAGTACTTCACCTATGTAATATTAGATATTTCAAACCTATATCTCATACACTCAATATTTTTCAAGGATAAAAAAGAAACCACAAATTGTTTCAATAACTTAGTGGCCACCAAAACTAGTGTCTACACAACAAAAAAATCCATGCCCCATGTTGCATTCAATCATGTACCCAAGATAGAAACCAACTAATGACAACATTTTTGACTCCATAGCTCCTATTAGGCACCACTCACAAGACAATAACTCCATTATGAAGATGCCAAATACAATAGGTTCCACCAATTATGGCAATATGCTCCACTCTACTCAAAGTAACTCTCATTGTTGAACGTGTACCATGACCGCACTATTCAAATCTAGCCTCCTTAAGGGTTTAGATCTCTTAACCATTTGATGATACATCTTGTATATGTCATGTTAACCTTATGCCTATAAATTCATGTGCTTTACCTTATTTCATATATGGTGATGAGCATAATGATAATCATTCTTGCACATCCCATGTTGAATCTATGGATACTTGTCCTTCACATAGCCTTTCTTCAATTGATGATAACTTGTACCTTTATCATAATTTATTGGCTTCTAATGTGTATTTTATTGATCATTCATTGCCTTATTCTACATTACATGATGTCGTTATAAGCCTTGGCAAAGAACTCTTACACGATGACTATTATGGGTCTATTGATGCATCCTTACATGTGAAGTTATTCTTACTTTCTAGTTATACACACATAGATGATGCCATTTTATTGGTTAGTGATTGTACCTAACTGATATCTCTTTGCAATGATTTGATTCATCTTGCTTGATATGTACTTCCTTTCCAAGTTTGGCCAATGCTCTTAGAACACATTTTTTTTATACCTAATTCACATTAGAATAGTATGGACTTAGAAATGACCCTTTATAATCTATCTTTTGATCTTGATCCACCTACTAATATGACTTGTGTGTCTTTTATGCATTATTTTAATTCCACCTTAGATTCTCATTATTATAATCTTGTGGAGCCCACTTATTAGAGGTTAGGAAGAGGATGCGATGTCAATTTACCATCACATATTTTTCCTACTCGTACACTTAATTCACCTAATATGCTTCAAGCTACATCTAAAATAAATGAGTACAGTATTATTCAACAAATAAATAGTACTCAAGCTAATCTATATCTTTATGGAACTTAGTGTGTACATCACAATTTTTATAGAGATGCAATGCAAAAGGCCTTAGAAAAGACACAAGCATTAGATACTAATCCATAATTTATAACATCTTTGATAGAATCTATTATTTGTATAGATAGACATGACATATTATTCAATAATAGTTAAATCTCACTTGATAAATTACTTAAGAAAGAATTACAAATGTGATGAAACAATTATTAAATGATCTTTAGTTTATAATGGATCTAACCTTAACATATGCACTAAGGATTTTTTAAAACAATTAGAGGTAGATATGTTAAAGATATGACCATAGGATCTCACCATTAAAGGCTTTTATAATATTCCTAAATTACATTTGCATACCATTTTTCTTCCAATCAAAGCTGGTCCATGTAAGTTAGATATGTTTGTACTAGCTACTATGAGTAGTATTAATATAATTTTATGCAAGTTGGTCCTATGTTTTGGTATTAAATACATCTATTTTGTAGTTAATATATACAAAAATAGGTATAGAAATCAAGGAACAACCATTCTAGGAAAATTTATATTTTGAGCTTTAAGGGCACCCATCACATCAAATTTTTTTGTGGTCATTTACAAGCATCTGTATTCTATCGTTGATAATCTCTAAGTCATAAAGTTGGTCCATCTAGGTGGTTGACCTAGGAAACTTGACCCTACTATTCTGACAATAAAGGTGTTCCTATTATTAATTATTATCTTAGGAAACTAACAATTACATACAAAATAGTAAAGGAAAATAGAATTAGAGAAATAATAGAATTAACATATTGTACATATTATGTTCATTGAGAAATCCCTTTAAGGAAAAATATCCAACAAAAACATCAATTATTTTTCAAGAAACTTGCAATAATATTTGTATAAGACAAATATATTAAGAGCTCAGTCTACATAGTATCTTCTTCCCTTATTTTCATAATATTCTCATATGCATATAAAATATATTCATAAATATACCTCTTATGTAGTCCTTCCTCTTACACACACATGTCTATGCGAAAATAATTGAGTACATTTACAATGTATTCTTCCCCTATTTAATGAAAACTCCACATATGTTCGTTGAATTATTAATCATTCGTGTAGGGTTGGTGAATTTTCAACAACTAACCAAATAAATTTATTTAAAAGAATTAACATACATAAACTAACACTTGTAAATTGCCCTTGAATTTATGTTATAAGGATATACCTTATAAAGTTAGAACCTTAAAAAATATTTACAAGACCACTTAAGATGAATTTGGATCCACTAATAAATTTTCTTCTCTAAAACTAGACACCCTAATGTTTATAGGGGATTCAAGTTTTCAATGTCTTTTAAAAAATGTATCGAGCTCTTAAGTAATCCGAAGATTCTTTGACAAATATTTCATAGGAATAAAATGTATTCCAAGATGAAGACCATGTATTTTAGACTACACAATAAACCTCTTGTCATAATTTAGATCCCCTTTTCCTCATAATGATTTATATAATAGGTATTATAACATTTTTCCATTAGAGGCCTAGCCTCCTCAAAGCAACCCCCTAGGTTATTCTCATAGTAATAATGCTTGTAGGTCAATATACATAAAGATCATAGGTAGTATGCATAATTATTTTACAAATGAAAGAAGAAATAGACAGAAAGAGATATATAGTGCACATAGGAATTGCATATGAAACATGCAAAATATCCAAAGATCTTACATACAACGCCTAAAGGTCTTGCACATGTTCACTTAGGTCTTATCCAATCTTCATAGGTCTTACAAGTTCCCTTAGGTATTACATGAAAATCTAGTCACCAGGATGTGTCATTATGAACACCCCCCCAAAGGAAACTCCTTGAGGCCAACTGTTGTCTTAGAGGTACTGCATAGATGTTTTATTTTTTGGCTATTGAGATTTAAGAACTTTCCTCCATAATTATAATACATCTACCACATAATAATCAATCCACATAACTAGAGAGTAATTTCATTATTGAAAACACTTTTTCTTAATTGAAATTCCCATAAACATTAGCATTCTTTATTTTTGGATGGTTTGAACATGATTCATTAGCAATATAGTAGAATGAATTTTGTTCCCATATAATAAGTTAGGAATACCACTAGTACCCAAATGGAATTCTTCTACTAATCTCCTAAGACACATTGGATACTTTGCAATGACTTCAATACTCAGCCTTTAATATAGTCATGGTTAGAGAGTTCAATGAGGGATTATCTAGCCATGAAACCAAATAAATGATGTCAAAATAATTCTATGAAAAAATAAGGCAATATGTGTTTTATTCATTATAGTCACAACAACATTAGAATCTACTATAATAGGCTTCTAAAATTCTAGGCCTCAGGTATTTATTATAACATTTTTTGTTAGTGGAATTATTTAGCATGAGGGTTACCATAAACCCTACTTATGAGTGTAATAACATCTTTTAAATCTTCCTTAAACTCACTCCTATGTTGAACTTTTTTCCATTTTGATTGTAGAATTCCATGGAACTACGAGGAGATGTTCATTCATGGAATTGGTGGTAGTATTTATCTTATTCTCATAGAACTCCAAGGCCACCTTCATGTCAATTGTATCATATTGTGTATAGATGGGGGATCCAAAGACCTTTTAAATCATGTTCGCATTGATACTAAGATAACTTATCTAGAGGGACCAAATACCTTTCTTTGCTTCTGGTCATATCTCTAGGAATAAGCTAATACCAACTTTTGAGATTGAAGTGAGACTAGGAAACTAGTAGCTTGCACAAAGCATGAATTGGCCATGTATCGGGCCATGAAAGTGTTGTCTTCTTCATTATTCAACCTTTGTAGGAACTCTTGGATGCCTACATTCCCCATGTCTGCATCTCCAATATCTACATATGTCAAAAAAATATTGGATGAGGCGTGACACCCCTTGAATTCATACTTCATCTCCTTACATGATCACCTTAAATTTTACTACAACAATCCACACAAGCCAAATGTTAAAGAGAATCAAATAATCAAACTAAGGAGAAGTGTTTTTTATGATAAATTCCATTAAAACCAAAACTTAAACAAATTCAATATTACCTCAATATACATATGGAAGACTTTAATTAGAATTTGAAGATGAGGCATAACTCATCCCTAGGCATTGAAGATTAGAGAGGTCTAATGATATATGTATGCTAGTATTAATTATAAATAAATCAGTTATCAAGTAAACTAGATGACAAGGACCCTCCTCCTGCTGGTAGCACTGCCCTCGCTGCTTAGTGGCTTTATTTCTATTTTTTTATGTTTATGCTTCTAGGCTGGACCCATGTGACTCTCGAGGTGTGCCTTCTTACCACCCACCTTTTTTGTGAATATGTGTAATATTATTTTCTAAATTAATAGTAATGGTTCCTATTCATCAAAAAAAGGTAAAGCAATAAAGAATACACCAACGCCTTGACCGACCAATGATGTCTTTTGGCGCCCAAATTTTTTGTCTCTTTTATTTATTCTAATCCATGATTTGTTGCATTTTTTTCTTACTTCCCATGTTTGGCTATGGCTTGTGTTGTTATGTTGGGTAAATTCCCTTTTGTGTTGGCATTTTGTCCATGACTTTATGAAAACCTTGTTGTCTCTTGGCACTTTTAAAACTTCTTCTATGTGTTGACAAAAAGTAAAGAGGAGGAAAGTGTTGTAAATGTCAAAAATTTGTGCTAGTTTCAGAACTACATCAAGTTCCTAACAAAAACAAAGTTCCCAATGAGAATTTAGTTCTTGACAAGGTCCCAAACACTAAAGTAGTTATATGAATCTTTTCAAAGGGTTTTGGGCAGATGGAAGATGTTTGACATTGGAAACACAAAGAAGAAAGGAACATATTGGAGATTTAGTAAGTGACTGGGAACTAGGAACCTCCACCAAGGTTTCGAGTTCCTATTCAGTCTCTAATACAAAAAATAAAAGGTATATTGTTGAGCATCAAAGTTGTGACATAGCTCAAGAAATTCATTGAGTTTTTGATGAGCATGAAGTCCCCAATATGTTCAAGGTTCTCAACAAACATCTAACTCCTACCATGGTTCTTAATGATGTTGAAGTCCCTAATGCCAAAACAGATGAAGAGCTCCAATAGGGTGGAAAATTTATGACAACTAAGAAGTTATAAAGATATTTTGGAATACATTGGAGCTTTTTATGGAACTAGGAATCCTAAACTTCCACCAAGGTTCCAAATTTCCAAGGTGCCTTTGAAAAAAGATAAAGAAGATGATTTTTTATATGTGACAGAACCTTGAGTTAGTTCCAAAACTTCATGGAGTTACCATTGGGCCTTGGTGGTCAGAAAATAAGAAATGAAAGAACATAGTTTGAAATGGAAGAAGGTGGTAGTTTTTGGTGGTTCTCCATGGTCCAAGAACTCACCATCCCCCATCGGGCTTCTTCCATGGCTAATACCTTAGTATTGAACTTTTCCCAACTTTGATACCTTGGTATCAAACTTCAACGAACTTTGATACCCCACTGTCGAACTCCACCAAAGTCCAACACTCACTCGACCTGGTATCCAAAAATTTTCTGAGATTTGATACACAACACTTAGTATTGGACTTATCCAAAGTTTGATATCCAAAAACTAGTATCAGACTTCTCACAAGTTTGATACCACTTGACACTTAGACAAGAAAAGTAAAAATCTTTAAGGAATAGAAATAAAACCAACAAGCTCAACTTCACACTCAACGAGGCATAACTTCCTTAATTTACAACTTTGTATGAAATGATTTGAGACAAATGTTCAAGTGATTGTGGACACGATAATGGTCATGTTTAACACCAACAATGAGATAGGATCAAGGAAATAATGGAAAATTCATTAATGATGTTAATATAATAAATATTCATCCACAGACATGATTATAAGATAAAATAATTTAATCTGAACATGTCAATTACAATAATTCACAACAATAAAATGTTAGTGTAGGTTTTTATTTTCCTAGTGGGCTGATTTATTTTCTCTTAGTCCTAGGTTTTTCCAACACTTTTATTAAGATTTCTTAGGTTAATAAAGTGAGTTTAATTAATTAGTAACTAGCAGATAAGGTGTTGAGGATTCACCATCCTAAAAGGGAGGAACATTTAATATTTGGAGCCCTCAGTGATCACTCCCTATTGGTTGGATTTTTCAACTTCATCCTATCCCTAGTTCTATATAAAATCACTACCTAGCTTGTATTTGCATACTTTGCAATGATTCATTCTAGTTGATTATTGTAGTAATTCTTTTGCAACTTCTCTTTGAGCTCCTAATGCAATATTTTCATCTTAATATTTGCACATCTCTTGGAATCACAAACATGTAATTATGTTATTTCATTTATAATTTTATAGCTTATCTCTCTCATAGAAAGATCTTGGTTGTTCATCTATTTTAGATTTATAACATAAACATGCCAACACTCTCACAAGAAGAGGTTTGGAGAAAATACCAAATGATGATAATAAACCATTTACTTTAAAGGGTTTCATTTTGAACATAAATAAAACATAATGTATGGAAATCACAAATCATATAAAATTCTTACTATGCAATAATTACAAAAGTTGCATTGATCCCACTTATAAATATTGCAATAAAAAATTAGAGTCGATAACATAATTTTAAGATAGAGGCTACTTCCCAACACAAAAGGATCATACTTCAATACATGAATGGCTTACATGAGAAAAATGAAATGTCCTTATATCTACATTTTACATCACTTTACAAAAATTAGATCCTAAAACAATGAGATAGCCCCCACCTAAACTCCAAGCTCCTCTAAGATGAAGCCTCCAAGAATTCTAATCCCTAATGGTGCTTTCCACACCACCCAACCACATGGTACCCTAAGGTCTACCCCACCATGCTAGGAAATAGTTACTTGGAAACAAGCACAACACTCACACAAGACAAGGGAGCAAAGCTAAAGAACACAACAATCAAAAACTACATCTAATGCATCTTACGCATTTCATTCAGTAAGGTAAATCAACATAGAATATATGCTAATGAGCATGAACAATATCAAATTCATATATATATATATATATGAATCAATTAATGCATATGTACAGAATCATAAAGGTGTCAATTCTCTCTTTACATCCTAGGATTCAATGGCATTCTAAAAAACTGCAAAGGCATTGTTCTACCCTTCAAAGGCAGTCTACTTCAACCTAGCAAACCAAGTTTGGATAGGAATTTAGTTAGGTGGAAACCTCCTATCTCAAGCTATTTTAAATTAAATTTCGATGGAGAATCAAGAGGGAATCCGAGTGTATCAGGTGTAGGGATGTGTATTTAGGATTGTGGTGCCCAGATGTTAAAGGTAGATAAATCAATTGCCCTTCCAGCTGGAACAAATAATGTGACAGAAGCCATGGAAGTTTTGCATGGTTTGGAACTTGCTATGCATCTAGGAATAACAAAACTTCATGTGGAAGGTGATTCGTTATTGATCATCAATGCCTGTAAGTAGAGATTTTGTCACAATTGGCATTTGAAATACATTTTACAAAATGTCTGGGGACTGTTAGATACTTTCCAATCTTATCAAATCTCCCACATACAACATGAAGGGAATAAGCTGGAAGATCACCTTGCGAGCATGGGATGTGAAAAGAAAGTGGTTACTATATCAAAGGATAATGCTACAATTGAAACTTTTTCAATCTTAGCTAAGGTAGCAAGAAATGAAATTGTGTATATTGCACACTAGGCCCTCAATGAATTGGCTCATCGATGGGATATGGAGATTTTGAAGAGACATTGTTTCGTGTCTCTCCGACATGGGAATATTGGAATGTGCTAGAAGTGGTGAAGGATTGTAAAAGATTCTTATCGGAAGGAGATGCATATATTGGCAGGACATCAATGTAAGCCCCCTTGACATCTCGATAAGCACTTCATCAAAGAGACATACACATATCGGCAGGACATAATAATGAGTCCCTTTGACATCCTGATAGCACCTCATTGGAGAGAAGGGTGAATATCGGCATGAAGAAATGATTAGTCTCTTTGACATGTCAATAAGGTGGAACCAAATTATGGTGAAGGATGAAGTCAGCAGGACACGTGGCAACAAGTGTTTGGGCAATATATCAAATCACACTGGTGACGTTAGCTATGCAATGATGAAATGGATGGCACGTAGGCAGTAGGGACCACTTGATCAAATCTGCAAGGAATATTGGAGAGACCTTATATCGGTGTGAGTTGCTACAATGTCTCTTCACAATTTTGATGGGACTTCATTGGCCAGACTTCACCATATCAGAAGAAGTCACTTGGGATTCCCTCTGATATAATGATAGGTGTATCAAGGTGACAATGGGAATTCAAAGAGAGTTGCTTTAGTGTCTCCTCAACACAACAGAGTCATGGTGAAGACCTTGGTGGGACCCAATAGGGAGGTGACATTGGAGTATGATGATGTGGATGGATAGATGGTGGAATGGGATTGGATGACAGGTCAATTCACATCATTGTTGTGAATTGCAAATGGTGACAGGGATGACAATGAGATATCAACGAAAGAGATCAATATTAGTGAGACTCGAATCCGTCTTAGCCCGATAATGTAAAGTGTTTTCAATAGCATGGTGTGATGTCAAGCATATTTTGTAAAGTAGGCCCTCTTGGCCACTTTTCTAATTATTTACTATTATTATGAATATAATATACAATCTATTAGCCTTTTGCCAAAAAAATATATCAAATTCATATAGGCCAACAAGCATGATCACATACAATGCTTGTTGCCCTTGGACGGGTGGTATAATTTAAATTTTAATAGGGATTCAAAGGGAGACTTTGGGAAATTAAGGGTTGGGTATGATCTATCAAAATTGGAAGGGGGAGATGGTTTATTTGGAATCTAGAAGACTTAAAATAGGGAGTTAGCAACTAATAATGATGTGGAGTTTTACACCCTCATCATGGGCTTATAACTCTACATTAAGTTGAACCTGGGAAGGAATCTTATTGAAGAAGATTCGTCAATTATCATCAATGCAGTTAGAACTAAGAAATCCTAGTGTTGGAAGTTAAATCCCTTCTTTAGTTCAACAATTTCCTTACTTGAGGAATTGAAAGAGTGAACCATAAATCATGTCTATAGAGAATTCAATGTGGAGGTTGACTTGCTTGCCAACTCAATAATGGACAGGGATGAGGAGTTAAAAGTGAGCACATTTGATTATTTGTAGCTCACAAGGAAATCTTCCGCTTGGCATAAGGATATTAAATAGATAATCATTAATCTAATCAGTTGGAGTCTAGTGTTATAATGAGAGTGATAGTTTTAAATTATGGTTAATAATAAAAATTTCATTCTACCTTCACCTCACCTCCTTTATTCGTGTTATACTTCATTCAATCCAAGCTTATTTCTTGGGTATTGAGCATACATTTGAATTAAATGGTTTTTCATTTTTCTTTGCTCTACCAGCTTCATGGACACTCCCACTTGGATTTACTTGAGGAATTGGAAGACTATACCATCAACCATGTCTATAGAGAATCCAATATGGATTTTGACTTGTTTTCTAACATAGCAATGGATAGGGATTAGGAGTTAAAAGTGCACATGTTTGATGATTCATGGCCCATGAGGAAATATTCCTTTTACTATATGCTATGGATAATCATTAATCTAATCAATTCTAAGAGGTTGGCATTTTGAAAAGAGTAATAGTTTTAAGTAGTGGTTAATAATGTAACATTCATTCTACCTTTACCACACTTCTTTTGTTCATGTGAAAATTAATTTGAGATGAGCTTATTTCTTAGCCATTGAGCATACATTTGAATTAAATGGTTTCTCATTTTTCTTTTCTTTTCACACTTCATGGACACTCCCATTTGGTCATTAAGCATCTAACAACAAAAAATGTTTTGGGTAAGGTGACAGAGAAGCAATTGCAACATGTTTTCAAGACTCAATGTGGGTGTTGGTAGAAAAATTTATTGTTTCTAAGCATAGGTTTAGAGTAAATTTAGGTATATCATCCATGTTTGTGGTTGTGTTTTGACTTGGGGAGCTCAAAGATATAGTGAAGTTTTTGGTTTCAATTTTGATTAAAAAATAGCTTTTGGGTGGTCTTAATGAGATTTTGGACATTGCTCGTTATGGCATTGGTGTTTCCATTCCTATGGATTTCAATAGGCTTCAAGTTGAAGGTCAAATGGTAGATTAGTTTCCTTTCATCTCTACCTCATGGCCTTCTTTGGTGCTCTAGAGGTGTCAAAAGGTTTCCAAGGGAGTCGAATTCCTCAAAAAGGTTTTGGGATTGAAGTCAAATGAGAGGAGCAACTAAAGGAATTTTTTTGGTATGTATTAGGATAAGCTATTAGAATGTTGGGTAAATATGATCTAGGATTTTGGAACTAACTTGGTTTGTAAATAAACTATTTTTTTTTTGGGTTATATATATAAATGTGAGCAACCCCAGGATCCCACAATACTGGTTTACAACTTTTGGCCAAACTGACACTGAACTAATTTTTTTAACTAAATCTTCACTTTTGGGTAGCTATAGCTGCCAAACCATGGGGAATTTAAGATGATGCAAACTAGTGATTTGTGAAATTTGTTTTGTAGATTCTAAATATGTTTTTTTCAAAAGTTTGGAATCATATTACTTTTGTTCCATCTCCTTTGAAAACTAGTTTTTCGATTACTAAAACACCATTTTTAGGAGTGATGCTCCTGTATACAACATAATTTTTTTTCCATGAAGGATAAAATTCTATTTTTAAATTTAGATTTGTAACTATGATATCTAAGCGCTTTTATTTGGTTTCATAGCATTTTGTGAATATTTTTCCTTAATCAATTTTGAAGTCAAACCAATTACAATTCAGACATAAATTTGGTGTATACAACCTCTTTTGTATGTAGAAATTCTTTTTTTTTGTTGGATCAGGGACTTTAATATCTAATTGCATTGATATTTTAAAATTTATTTTTTTGATAATCTACTATTTTTCCACATGTGCAGAACAAAGAGCTTGATTTTGGTGAAAAACCTACATTCACAAGAAATAAAAAAATAAATATAATAATAAAATTAAATTTATTTAAAATTATACTTTTTGGGAAGCTTATAATAGGGAATACATACTTACAAAATAAATTTTACATGAATTCATTTAATCCCCCAAAAGGTAAATCAAAAGTGGTATTTTATATGCATTTTGATAGGTGTAAAGGAGACTATGTTATAGGTATGGTTTAAAACTAGCGTGGTTCTATCCAAGGGGGTTTGAGCTAAGGTGGTTTGATCAAACCCTTTTCAATTGTTATCCTTTAAATGGAACTTTTCAAGACTTAAATCATTATATTTTCTAAAAATATGTGATTTCAACAAAAATTGGGATCTCTTGGAAATTGTAAACCAGTATTGTGGGATCACCCCATCGGGCTAAGGTTGCAATTTACCAATAAAAAAATGATAAATTATTTTTTAATATTATTGTAAAAATATATCTCTACATAAACCATAATCTATCACTAATATAGATATCCTAAATACATCTCTCTAAAAAGATGTTGAGATATAATTTGGAGCTATTTAATTTATCTAAAAGTTAATTTATTTTATTTTCGAAGTATTTTATTTACTATATGCTTGGACACATAAATTTTCTGTGTTGCTTATTTTGAAAATATTATGTTTATTATCAAATGTTTATATTTTGACATGTAAATGGTCGTCAAATCTAAGATGAAAGATAATTTTTTTGTTAACACGTTCATACCATTACACTCCACCCCTTACAACCATTATAAAATATTTATTGACATTAATTATGCAAAAAAAACTAATAGATTCAACCATTAAACTCGCCAACTTAAAATCTAATCACATACCCATTACTCTGTTCAATTACAAAATAAATACTATTAGTATGAAGACAGATACTCAATACTGTGACACTTGTTATTAAACAAAAAGACAGTCCCTGGCTAATTATTCGTGAATAACAGGAAAACGACCTCTCCCACAAAAAAACTTTCACCGCATTGTCCACAACTTTGGGTGGTTTCTGTGCTTCCAAAATCTCGGGTGAAAAGAACTATTTTTTCCCAAAGAACGTAATTCCTTTTCAAATCCTTGGAACTTGGATGGTTGAAGGTACAAATTGAAATTTCTTACTGAAATACACACATCTTTCGTTTTTGTGGGGACTACAATTTTCTAGGAGTCGAGAGAAATGTGTAATTTTCTATGGAACACAACATTCTCGTGTCTTGGATATAGACGAAATCAACATTGACTAGTATTAGAATTGATGAAAGAAGTGAAAGACGAAGATGAGGTGCACAACTCTCTGTCTATTCTTGGGGTCATAGCAATAATCATTACTGGAATTTTCACCAGCTTACTCCAATCCAGAAGCTTCTCAAGTCAGTCGAGCCCATCAAGGAAAGCAAGCTATACTTGCTCGGAAGGACTTTGTTAGTGCAATACCATTTTCCCTATTTTTCTTTCCATGCAAGAACACGCGTTACCTTCTTGTTCAGAGTAGACTTTGCAATGACTTCTCACCCTTGCAATTGGCTTGGCAGCTTATAAATAAGAGTTCAGTGAGCCTGCAGACAACACAGAGGCTTGGAAAGCTTTACAGATATCACCTAGTTGTTTGTGAGTTCAATATAGATGAAAATGAAGATGCCCTTAGTTTGTTTCCTTCTCTTGTTTTTCTCTGCACTACCTACTAACACCCCCTATTCTTCTTCTCCATCTTCTCATTCTGATGAAGAGGCTCTTCTGTCTTTTAAGAGTGCTCTCTCCTTCGACCCCCACAATTCTTTGCTCGATTGGTCTCCTCAGCATTCCTTCTGCAACTGGACTGGGGTTGTCTGCTCTGCTCATCATCAGCGTGTGGTTTCTTTGAATCTCACTGGTATGTCTTTACTTGGTCCAATCTCTCCTTTCCTTGGCAATCTTTCTTTTCTTAGAGTACTTTCTCTCAAGAATAACAGCTTTCAAGGTCAGATTCCTCCTCAGTTGGGGAGGCTTTATCGCCTTAGAATACTTGTTTTGGGTAGAAATGAATTGGAAGGCTCCATTCCACCCACTTTAGGAGATTGTCATTCTTTGCAACATCTCACTCTGGCTTATAACCATCTGATAGGTAGCATCCCCTCCCAACTTGGCCTTCTTTCACATTTAAAGACCATTTTCTTAGGGGAGAATCAATTGACAGGTACGATCCCATCTTTCCTAGGAAACATGACCTTTTTAACTGACTTGGAGTTGGGAAAGAACAAACTCCATGGTAGTATTCCTATTGAATTGGGTAGGCTTTCCCAACTCAAAGTGCTTTCTCTTCAAGTAAACAACTTGTCGGGCACAATCCCATCTTTCCTAGGAAACATTTCCTCTTTAACTTACTTGGACTTGTTTCAAAACAAACTCCATGGCAGTATCCCTGTTGAACTAGGTATGCTTACTCAACTCAAAATACTTACTCTTGGCATCAACAACTTGATAGGAGAAATTCCCACCACCCTTTTCAACTGCACTCTCCTCCAAAAATTTTCATTATCTAACAACCAATTAACTGGCCACATTTCTTGGGAGTTTTCCAAACTATCAAAGTTGCAACAACTGCTATTGTGGGGAAACCAACTTATTGGAAAAATTCCAATTTCCCTCTCTAATTGCACTCAACTTCAAACACTAGAATTAGCCATGAATCAATTAAGTGGCAATGTACCCCTAGAGTTCGGTAATTTATGCCAACTTCAAGTGCTTCATTTAGCGAGTAATCATCTTGTGAGTGGAAGCAATGATTTGTCTATTATAATGGCCTTAACTAATTGTTCCTCTTTGGAAACTCTAGATTTGTCTATTAATAATCTCACTGGCACTTTGCCCTCTTCTCTTGGCCAATTATCAAGACAACTTTCTCATTTGAGTTTGTTCTCAAATAAAATTGAAGGAAGCATACCAAGTGGCATTAACAACCTAACAATGTTGACATACTTAGACTTATCTAAAAATATTTTCAATGGAACTATACCATCCTCACTTGGTCAATTTCCACACCTTGAAAGATTGTTTCTAGAGGAAAACAATTTATATGGAAGTATTCCAAAATCTTTAGGTCAAGTAAAAAGTCTTGGGTTGTTGTCATTGAGTGAAAACATGCTTTCAGGGATCATTCCAAATAGTCTTGGTGATCTCCCACAACTAAGAGATCTTTATCTTTATCATAACCAACTATCAGGGGAAATACCTAGTAGTTTAGGGAGATGCCAAACTTTGGAGTTGATAGACTTGTCTCACAACAAACTAAGAGGAAATATACATCCAAAGTTCTTAGGTCTTAAAAATCTCCAATTTTATTTCAACATTTCCAACAACTTATTACAAGGTTCTCTTTTGGAAATGAGCAAAATGGTAATGGTCCAAGCAATAGATGTGTCACTCAACAATTTCTCAGGTGAAATTCCAGCTGCACTATCAAGTTGCACAAATTTGCAATATTTAAATCTTTCATGGAATTCATTATATGGCCCAATTCCAATCAATGACAAAAAATCTCAAAAGCCCTAGCAATAGTTTGTCAGGTACAATTCCAATGGCTTTCCAAGAGATGGAAAACACATCCAATAGAACCAAAATGGAGAAGTTTAACAGTGCAAAATTTGAGTGTTGAAATTGTGGCAAATCTGGTCATTTTAGAAAAGAGTGCATGAAAGACAAAAAGACAAAAAGACAAAAAGAGTGTCTTAGATTTTGACTCTAGTAAATCCTCTCAAAATGACACAGATGCATTTTTCATAGCTTTGGAAACACATGCATCAGAAGATGTGTGGTTGATAGACTCGGGTTCTTCTTTCCACATGACCTCTCACAGAGGCTGGTTTTCAAAGTATGAAGAATGTGATGGTGGGAAGGTGTATTTGGGTGATGACTCTCACCTAGAGATCATTGGTCGTGGAAGAGTAAAAATTAGATTCCCTAATGGAAGAGTGAAGGGGATTGATGGTGTAATGCATTTCTTGGGTTTGGCACGAAACCTTATTTCTATGAGTAAACTAAATGATGTGGAAGTGCAAGTTGTTTTCTCTAGTGGAGGATGCAAGATGAAGACAAGAGCTATGGTGTTGGCTAAGGGTGTTCAAATTGGCACCTTGTTCAATCTAGATGCATGCATGGTTGAGTGCAATAGTTCCTTTGATAAACCAAAGAATAAATCTCTGGATTCTTCATCCTCACCGTCAGATCAAGTAGAGAAATTTGTAGCAGCTACATTTGATGGTTGTGCATTTTGGGTACCTAAGGGTGCTCATTCCTTGGAAATGAAGTTTCCTACGGAGAAGAAAATGTTGTGGCATCAATGACCTAGTCACATCGGTGAGAAGGGTCTTAGAGCCTTGTTGAAGGCCTTGATGATTGTAATCTTGAGTTTGGCTTTTGCAAACATTGTGTTTATGGTAAACAACACCGTGTTACTTTTCACTCTTGTTCTCACAAGTCTTCTACGGTTTTGGACTATGTTCATGCAGATGTGTTTGGTCCTGTAAATGTTCCTTCATTGTCAAAATCTGTATATTTTGTTTCTTTCATAGATGATTATAGTAGAAGGACATTTGCTTATTTTCTCAGGAAAAAAAAAAGTTAGTCTTTAGTCAATTTAAGGAGTTTAAAGCCTTGGTAGAAAATCAGACTAGTAGAAAGATTAAGTGTTTGAGGACTAACAATGGCGGTGAGTTTTGTTCAACATAGTTTGAAAATTTTTGTAAAGAGCACGGGATTGAGAGACATATAAGACAACTCCATATACCCCGCAGCAAAATGGAGTTGTAGAGAGGATGAACATGACATTGATGAAGAGGGCTAGGAGTATGCTAAGTGGTGTTGGCCTTGAGCAAAATTTTTGGGTTGAAGCTGTAACCACTGCATGGTATTTAATTAACAGATCTCCTATATCAACTCTTGTTGATCAGACACCCATGGAGGTGTGGTTTGGTAAAAATATTTCGATGAGACATCTCAGAGTATTTGGTTGTCAAGCTTACACTCATGCTCCAATTGAGAAGAGGTCTAAGTTGGAGAAAAAAGCAGTTAAATGTATCTTCATCAGCTATGGTGTCAGTGTGAAGAGGTACAAGCTTTGGGATCCAGTGGCCTAAAAGGTTCTCTATAGAAAATGCATGATTTTTCAAGAGATGAAACCTTCCATAGTTGAGCTACAGCCAGAGAAAGAGGAGAAATAAAAGGAGGTAGTTCAAGTTCCACTTACTCCGATGAAAGAAGAACTAAGTACTCCTATTGAACCTAGTGATGAGGAGAGTTTGAGGAGATTTGAAAGTTCTAAAGAAGAAGAACCTCAACATTAGCAATCCAAGAGGTCTACAAGAGAAAGGCGGCAACATGATAGGTTTGGATATTCACCTGAAAGATTTGGTTATTCTTTGTTGGATTCCAGTTACATTTTTACTTTGATTTCTAACACTGATGAGCCTAGGACTATTAGAGAGGCTATGGGTATGAGTGATGCAAATTCCTGGATGAAAGCCATGGATGAAGAAATGGTTGCATTGAAGAAAAATGATACATGGGATCTAGTACATTTTCCTGAAGGACGGAAACCTATTGGATGTAAATGGGTGTTCAAGAGAAAATCTAGTCAAGATGGTAGTGTTGAGAAGTATAAGGCACAGTTGATCGCTAAGGGGTATTCTCAGGTGGAGGGGATTGACTATGGTGAGATTTTCTCTCCTATTGTGAAGATAACATCTATCTAGTTCCTATTATCACTTGCAGCAAAGTATGATCTAGAAGTGGAACAGATGGATGTGAAGACAACGTTCCTTCATGGTGACTTGGAGGAAGAGATTTATATGTCACATCCAGAGCATTTCGCGGTTAAAGGTAAAGAAAATATGGTTTGCAAGTTGAAAAAGTCTTTGTATGGTTTTAAGCAGTCTCCTAGAATGTGGTACCAGAAGTTCGATACCTATGTGTTATCATTAGGATTTTTGAGATCCAAATCTGACCATTGTTTGTATTACAAATCTGGTAATGGTCACATTCTCATAATTACATTATACGTAGATGATATGCTATTTTTTGGGAATGGTAAAAGTTTGATTTCAGATTTGAAGCCTAAGTTGTCAATACAGTTTGAGATGAAGGATCTAGGTGTAGCAAGGTATATTTTGGGGATGGAGATCAAAAGAGACAGAGCTAATAGAAAGCTTTGGTTAAGCTAGAGCAAGTATGTGAATACTATGTTGGAGAGGTTTAGCATGACAACTTGCAATAGTTAGTTGTTCCTATAGTGTAGGGGATGAAGCTTTTTGTGGAGGATTGTCCAAAATCTCCTACTGAGATGGAGGACATGACTAGAGTACCATATGCGAGTGTTTTTGGCAATCTTATGTATGCTATGGTTTGTACTAGGCCAGACATTGCCCAAGTAGTGGGAGTCCTTAGTCAGTTTATGGCTATTCCTGGACGGATACATTGGGATGCAGTGAAGAGAGTGTTTAGGTATTTACGAGGTACTTGAGAGTATGCTCTATGTATTCATGGTTATCCTTCTAGACCTCAACATTTAGTGAGTATTCATGGATATGTGGATTTGGATTGGGCAGGTGACATTGACAGTAGAAGATCCACTAGTGGCTATGTGTTCACGATGTATGGTGGCGCAATCAGTTGGATGAGTAAGCGGTAGCCTATAGTTGCTTTGTCCACAACAAAAGCAGAGTACATGGCAGAAACTCATGCTTGCAAGGAAGCCATTTGGCTTAAGCATTTGTGTTCTGATATTGGTTTTGATGCAGGGAAGATTACTATCTGTTGTGACAATTAGAGTGTCATTTGCTTGGCAAAGAATCCTACTTTCCATGCCAGGACAAAGCACATTGATGTTCGATTTCATTTGGTTCACGATATGGTGGAAGATGGAAAGGTGAAGTTGGAGAAAGTTGACACCCTAACGAATGTTGCAGATGCATTGACAAAGCCAATGAGCACAAAAAAGTTCATATTGTGTTCGGAGTCTATGGGCCTCATGACCTCTAGCAGTTAAATCCCATTGCTTTCATTGGCTCTTCAAAGGTGTTCAACAAGTGGGAGAATGTTTGAAAAAGAAGGTGTCTCAAACCTTTGATTTTTCCAAAGTTTTGATTTTTCTAAATATTAAAAGTTGTTGATTTTCTCACTCTATCTTTGTGAGTTGCAACTTGCATTTTCTATTCCAAGGAGGAGTCAAGTTACAAAGTTGTTTTTTATAGGTGGAGTTGTGCATAAATTATTTTTGTATTTCCATGTTGAGTTTACATGGAATGTGATTTTTCGAGGTGCAGTTATTTTGGCAAGTGCATATTTTGCAATGTTGCATGTGGTGACAATTGGAAACTTACCATTGTGCGTCTGTGGTATTTTTGGTGCTTTCCATGTCGCACGTTCAACCCTTGGCAGTTGTTTTAGAAATGTTTAATTTATGCATTGTAAGCTCTTATATATTGAGCACTTGTATTTTGGAGTTGTATGTTGCTATTTTATTGAAGTACAATTATGTTGTCAAAATTACTCCAAAATTGTGAAGTGTGAAGACTCCTGCAAGAACATAGCTTTGCAATTATATTGTAACTGTTTAAATTTGTTGCTGAATAATATAATTGGGTTGTGTTTTGGAGTGTGGGGTTTTTCTCTTGAAATGGTTTCCCCATGTAAATCTTTGTGTTATGAGTTCATTTTTTATCTATTTATGATATGAATGTGCATCTAAATTTGTAACAGTTAAAGGTGTTAAGAAATTTTTGCAATTCTCTCCTGCTTAGATTAGTGTAAGAAGTTGCTTCCGCTCACCCGACTTCCTTTCAAAGATGAACCTTTTTCTTAGCCATTGAGCATACATCTGAATTAAAAGGTTTCTCAATTTTCTTTGCTTTAACCACTTCATGGGCACTCCCATTTGGTCGTTAAGAACCCAACAATAAATGGTGTTTTTGGGTAAGGTGACATAGAAGCGATTGCAACATGTTCAAGACTTGAAGTGTATTGATTCTATTTGTGATTTAGTGGGTGTTGAGAGAAAAAATTCTTGTTTCTGAGCACAAGTTTAGAGTAAATTTAGATATATCATCCATGCTTGTGGTTGTGCTTTTGGACTTGGGGAGCTCAAAGATATAGTGAAGTTTTTGGTTTCAATTATGATTAAAAAATATTTTTTGGGTGGTCTTAATGAGATTTTGGACATTGCTCGTTATGGCATTGATGTTTCCATTCCTATGGATTTCAATAGGCTTCAAATTGAAGGTCAAATGGTAGATTGTCTACCTTTCATCTCTACCTCTTGGTCTTCTTCGATGCTCTAGAGGTGTCAAAAAGGTTGCCAAGGGAGTCGAATTCCTCAAAGAGGTTTTGGGATTGAAGTCAAATGGGAGGAGTGGATGAAGGAGTTCATCAATATCAGCTCAGAGCATAACACAAGGGGCTAAAAAAAAGTGTTCTAATTGTTTTTGATATGTATTAGGATAAGCTATTCGAATGTTGGGTAAATATGATCTAGGATTTTATAAATAACTTGGTTTTGTAAAAAACTATTTTTTGGGGGGGTTATATATAAACGTGAGCAAACCCTAACATTGCAATTTACCAATAAAAAAAATGATAATTTTTTTTTTAATATTATTGTAAAAACATATCACTACATAAACCATAATATATCACTAATATAGGTATCCTAAATACATCTCTCTAAAAAGATGTTGAGATATATCAATTTGGAGCTATTTAATTTATCTAAAAGTTAATTTATTTTATTTTCGAACTATTTTATTTACTATATGCTTGGACACATAAATTTTATGTGTTGCTTATTTTGAAAATATTATGTTTATTATCAAATGTTTATATTTTGACATGTAAATGGTTGTCAAAATTAAGATGAAAGATAATGTTTTTTGTTAACACGTTCATACCATTACACTCCACCCCTTACAACCATTATAAAATATTTATTGACATTAATTATGCAAAAAAAACTAATAGATTCAGCTATTAAACTCACCAACTTAAAATCTAATCACATACCCATTACTCTGTTCAATTACAAAATAAATACTATTAGTATGAAGACAGATACTCAATACTGTGATACTTGTTATTAAACAAAAATACAGTCCCTGGCTAATTATTCGGGCATAACAGGAAAACGACCTCTCCCACAAAAACACTTTCACCGCATTGTCCACAACTTTGGGTGGTTTCTGTGCTTCCAAAATCTCGTGTGAAAAGAACTATTTTTTCCCAAAGAACGTAATTCCTTTTCAAATCCTTGGAACTTGGATGGTTGAAGGTACAAATTGAAATTTCTTACTGAAATACACACATCTTTCGTTTTTGTGGGGACTACAATTTTCTAGAAGTCGAGAGAAATGTGTAATTTTCTATGGAACACAACATTCTCGTGTCTTGGATATAGACGAAATCAACATTGACTAGTATTAGAATTGATGAAAGAAGTGAAAGACGAAGATGGCATGCACATCTCTCTGTCTATTCTTGGGGTCATAGCAATAATCATTACTGGAATTTTCACCAGCTTACTCCAATCCAGAAGCTTCTCAAGTCAGTCGAGCCCATCAAGGAAAGCACGCTATACTTGCTCGGAAGGACTTGGTCAGTTCAATACCATTTTCCCCATTTTTCTTTCCGTGCAAGAACACTCGTTACCTTCCTGTCCAGCGTAGGCTTTGCTACGACTTCTCAACCTTGCACTTGGTTTGGCAGCTTATAAATAAGATTGACTAATATTAGAATTGAAGGATGAAGATGATGTGCACAACTCTCTGTCTATTCTTGGGGTCATAGCATTAATCATTACTGGAATTTTCACCAGCTTACTCCAATCCAGAAGCTTCTCAAGTCAGTCGAGCCCATCAAGGAAAGCACGCTATACTTGCTCGGAAGGACTTTGTCAGTGCAATACCATTTTCCCTATTTTTCTTTCCATGCAAGAACACGCGTTACCTTCTTGTTCAGAGTAGACTTTGCAATGACTTCTCACCCTTGCAATTGGCTTGGCAGCTTATAAATAAGAGTTCAGTGAGCCTGCAGACAACACAGAGGCTTGGAAAGCTTTACAGATATCACCTAGTTGTTTGTGAGTTCAATATAGATGAAAATGAAGATGCCCTTAGTTTGTTTCCTTCTCTTGTTTTTCTCTGCACTACCTACTAACACCCCCTATTCTTCTTCTCCATCTTCTCATTCTGATGAAGAGGCTCTTCTGTCTTTTAAGAGTGCTCTCTCCTTCGACCCCCACAATTCTTTGCTCGATTGGTCTCCTCAGCATTCCTTCTGCAACTGGACTGGGGTTATCTGCTCTGCTCATCATCAGCGTGTGGTTTCTTTGAATCTCACTGGTATGTCTTTACTTGGTCCAATCTCTCCTTTCCTTGGCAATCTTTCTTTTCTTAGAGTACTTTGTCTCAAGAATAACAGCTTTCAGGGCCAGATTCCTCCTCAGTTGGGGAGGCTTTATCGCCTTAGAATACTTGTTTTGGGTAGAAATGAATTGGAAGGCTCCATTCCACCCACTTTAGGAGATTGTCATTCTTTGCAACATCTCACTCTGGCTTATAACCATCTGATAGGTAGCATCCCCTCCCAACTTGGCCTTCTTTCACATTTAAAGACCATTTTCTTAGGGGAGAATCAATTGACAGGTACGATCCCATCTTTCCTAGGAAACATGACCTTTTTAACTGACTTGGAGTTGGGAAAGAACAAACTCCATGGTAGTATTCCTATTGAATTGGGTAGGCTTTCCCAACTCAAAGTGCTTTCTCTTCAAGTAAACAACTTGTCGGGCACAATCCCATCTTTCCTAGGAAACATTTCCTCTTTAACTTACTTGGACTTGTTTCAAAACAAACTCCATGGCAGTATCCCTGTTGAACTAGGTATGCTTACTCAACTCAAAATACTTACTCTTGGCATCAACAACTTGATAGGAGAAATTCCCACCACCCTTTTCAACTGCACTCTCCTCCAAAAATTTTCATTATCTAACAACCAATTAACTGGCCACATTTCTTGGGAGTTTTCCAAACTATCAAAGTTGCAACAACTGCTATTGTGGGGAAACCAACTTATTGGAAAAATTCCAATTTCCCTCTCTAATTGCACTCAACTTCAAACACTAGAATTAGCCATGAATCAATTAAGTGGCAATGTACCCCTAGAGTTCGGTAATTTATGCCAACTTCAAGTGCTTCATTTAGCGAGTAATCATCTTGTGAGTGGAAGCAATGATTTGTCTATTATAATGGCCTTAACTAATTGTTCCTCTTTGGAAACTCTAGATTTGTCTATTAATAATCTCACTGGCACTTTGCCCTCTTCTCTTGGCCAATTATCAAGACAACTTTCTCATTTGAGTTTGTTCTCAAATAAAATTGAAGGAAGCATACCAAGTGGCATTAACAACCTAACAATGTTGACATACTTAGACTTATCTAAAAATATTTTCAATGGAACTATACCATCCTCACTTGGTCAATTTCCACACCTTGAAAGATTGTTTCTAGAGGAAAACAATTTATATGGAAGTATTCCAAAATCTTTAGGTCAAGTAAAAAGTCTTGGGTTGTTGTCATTGAGTGAAAACATGCTTTCAGGGATCATTCCAAATAGTCTTGGTGATCTCCCACAACTAAGAGATCTTTATCTTTATCATAACCAACTATCAGGGGAAATACCTAGTAGTTTAGGGAGATGCCAAACTTTGGAGTTGATAGACTTGTCTCACAACAAACTAAGAGGAAATATACATCCAAAGTTCTTAGGTCTTAAAAATCTCCAATTTTATTTCAACATTTCCAACAACTTATTACAAGGTTCTCTTTTGGAAATGAGCAAAATGGTAATGGTCCAAGCAATAGATGTGTCACTCAACAATTTCTCAGGTGAAATTCCAGCTGCACTATCAAGCTGCACAAATTTGCAATATTTAAATCTTTCATGGAATTCATTAAATGGCCCAATTCCAACATCGCTGACAAAACTCAAAAACCTTGTGGACATTGATCTCTCTAGCAATAGTTTGTCAGGTACAATTCCAATGGCTTTCCAAGAGATGAAAACACTTCAACACATCAATCTTTCATCAAATAGGTTAATAGGAGAGGTTCCAAATGGAGGAGCTTTTGCAAGACTTAATGAGTCAGCAGTTGTGGGAAATCTTGGGCTTTGTGGCACATGGATAAAATTATCACCATGCTCCAAAGAAAAAACCCCTCTATCATAGAGAAGGGGATAATTCCTATTGTGGTTGGCATTACAATTTTCATCATGTCTTTTCTATTACTTGCATTTTCCTATGGATGGAGAAATAGAAAGATCCTTGCTCTCAATGTGGGCCCCCCACAAATATCATATGAAGAACTTGTAGGTGCAACTGGTGGCTTCAGCGAGGCAAATATAATAGGAATTGGTGCTTTTGGATCTCTTTATAAAGGGATTCTAAACAATGGTACACATATTGCTGCTAAAGTTCTCAATTTGAAAGATGAAAATGCTCTCCAAACTTTTAATAGAGAATGCAATGTGCTAAAAAGAGTTAGGCACCGCAATGTGATCAGAATCATTTCAGTTTGTTCCAACCTTGATTTTAAAGCATTGATTCTTCCATTCATGTCAAATGGAAGTTTGAGGAGATGGATATATCCTGAAGGAGGAGATGAATGCCAATTAATTTTGGCTGATCGATTAAGAATAGCACAGGAGATAGCACAAGGAATGGAATATCTACATCATCATTGCTTTGTGCAAGTCATTCATTGTGACTTAAAACCTGATAATGTATTGTTAGGGGATGATATGACTTCATATATATCAGACTTTGGCATTACTAAACTCCTATTTGGGACTTCAATGAACTCCTTGACTTCTACAAATGCACTAATGGGATCTACTGGCTATATTGCACCAGGTATTAAACTTTGCATTATTCTAATATAATTTACTATTATTATTTTTAAAAAATTGTATCAATATTTATATGATCTGAGAATTACTAATTGTTGGATTATATTATAGAGTATGGAATGGGTGGAAAGATTTCAACAAAGGGAGATGTATACAGCTATGGAATTCTACTTTTAGAGTTGTTGACAAGAAGGAGACCTACAGATGACCTGTTTATAGAAGGAATTAATCTACCAAAATGGGTAGGTATGAATTTTCCAAATAAAATCACAGAAGTGGTCGACAACAACCTACTTAGAGATGTTAATGCAGCAGAATTATCAATGGTATTGTCATGCCTTACTCAATTTATGCAAGTAGGGTTGGATTGCACAAGGGAGCTACCACAACAACGACCAAATATGATGGAGATAGTCAAAAGATTAGAAAAGATAAGAGTGGCATTTCTTGGTGCTCGATCTTTTCAATTTCCCATAGACATCTTTCATTTTCTTGAGAGTACAAGTGATCTAAAAGATACTAGTTCAAGGAGGGATGGAAATTGGTCTACATCTACATTTTAGCACTAGACAATCAACTTGATAGTAACTATTAAATAAATGTTGATATGTTTTTAATATTTTCATGTAAATGAGATATTTTAAATTCACTATAAATGGATTTAGAATATTGCAAGGTTATGCATTTATGAAAGGTGTAATTTTTAGAAAAACTCAAGAGATTTAGAATGACATGTAATTTTTAGTCATTTATAAATCAAATAGTTATTATTTAATTATATGTTTAGAGAAATAGAAACACAATCTTTTAGTTTCTATTCTTGACTTTATTTTCATTTTTTTTATAAAAGATATAAATTATATTTTTGTAAACTTTACATATGCAAAATTTAGCTACATGGGGTGTTATTAAGTTCAATTTTAGAGTGGGTTAAGTTGTTTTAAAATACCTAAACACTATTTAAAATTTAGTTTATAAGTGAACAAACAATATAAGTATGTCAATATTTAGTAAATGCTTAAAAATATAAAAATCCTTATTTGCAATGATTTATGGACACAAGTAAAGCATTGAATGTTACAAATTTTCAATTACATCTTAACAACCACACCAAAAAATACTTTAAAAAATTTATAGCATCCATAAAGGAAAGAAAAAGAGGTAAATTTCAAATGTAGAAGTTAGAAGTTTTCTTTCACTAAAAGTGTGGCTAACATGGACTAGGAAAGTGAATAAATAAATAAAAATTTCTACATCAAAATCTAAATAAAAGAGAGAACCAAACACACTTCTTGATAGTAGCTTATTATTTAATTTGATTTTGGTCGAAGTTGTAAAGATGCTTTGTTTAAAAACATATGATCATCCACATCCATAACTATTGAGTTGGATAAACAAGTTGTTAGAGTCATGTAAGTGACCAAAAAATATCCTCAATTAATAATTAATTTACATATTTTAATGCAATTGAAGTGTGATTCCACTTGATGCATTTTTATGGTGTGAAATTTTAGACCCTATTTGTGATTCATCACACTTACATGGATCTTGTTATATACTTATGCAATTAGGCCAAGAACACAAAGGATACCAAATTTTACTAATGTATTAGAGATTGGATTTAATCTAACACATGTTAAGCTCTATTTAGAAAATATGGATTCCTTATCAAATCTAATGTATTGATTAAGTTTCAAACATTTAATTACCTAGTTATTTTTCACTAGGTATTTATATCACCATGAAACAAACTATCTTCATATTCACACAATTTAACAATATATTTATCCATTTGCCACAAATTCATGATAAATACATATAGTTGATTATATAACTATGGCCTCCTAGTGTGAACTACATCGATACAAAGATATTTAAGAAAGATAAAAAACAATTCCTAATCAACTCACTAAGTCTATATTTATAATAAAGAAGAATATTTTATAGATGTATGTTTTCTAACGCCCTAATTGAAATATATAACAAATCATTTACATGCAAAAATTATAAAATTTATAAAGATATTTTAAATATAAGAGAGAATCCATGTATGACATCCCTTACTAAACTCATAATTCTTAGAAAAGAAAAATAAAAAATAATTTAATAAATTTTGAGAAATTTTATTAAATTGATACTTGATCCATTATGTATAACAATATTGATCTACTTGCAATAGTGAGGAATTATTCTCTTAAATTGGCATTCACACATGAGAGAAATGCAACAAATATAAAGGAACATGAATAATGGGAAAATAAACATGGATCATTAGCACTTTTAATTCATGAAAAATAAATTCATCCTACAAAGTATTTATTCTCAAATAACAAAGGATAGTGATTCAACATGTCATATGGTTAACTAGCACGATCAAATACAATTGAATTACACTAAAATTAAGCAAGCTATTGATCAATTAAGTTCCATATTCAATGAAATTAGCCTACAACCTTAAGAAAGAGTCATTTTAAAGAAATTAAACTACAAATTGAAACCAATGAAACTAACTAAAGGTGTAAACAAACAATCCCATTGTTGATTGAGTGCAACTTGAGTGATGGTTGAATGTTGGATTTCTCAAATTACCTTATCCATGGTTGAGATTGATGCAAAAGCTTGGGAATTAGTTGATAATGGTGATCCAAAAATGCTCAAAATCTCAAGGGTGACTAGTAATTTTAGTAGAGTAAGGGTGCTCTCAATGGTTGTGAATAAATAATCATGTAAAATTGGAAGTATTTATAGAATTTTGGATTCAATCAATGGTGAGGATTCAAAATGCTAATCAATGGGGGAAATTGGATTAGAGATGAAGACATGGATCAAGAAATGAATCAAGGGTTGATAATTCATGAAGGAATGAATCAAGAATTTAATCAAGGGTCCATAATGCTTGAGAGAATAACAAATCCCTTGATTTTAGGAAGCATGTGTGAGATATTTCCATTTGGAGGGAGAAATTTGAATTTGAAAAGGGAATACTCCATGAGAATATTCTTTGAATGATTGGAAGAATATTAGTCAATTAAATAATTTAGAAAAATTATTTAATTGTGCAAGTGGATGAATTAAGAACTTTAATTAAACAATTAGGAATTATTTAATTAAAGAGGGAAGATGACATTTAATTAAATAATTTGACATTATTTAATCAAAGGGGAAGAAAATTAGTGTGAGGGTGATGAAATAATCAAATAAAAATAATTATTTGATTAATAGGAGAAAATAGTGAATTTAACTAAATAATTGGCATTATTTAATTAAATAGACGAAATAGGTGAATTAGGAGAGAAATGGTGTTAATAATCAAAATCTCGGTGTGTATACATTTAGGACATTTTTAGGTGTATGTACAACCAAAATTACATGTAAACATTAGCCTCATACATTCATGTAGCTAATGTAATAGTCTCCACCCAACATGCCCTAGTGGTTTCAATGTAATTTATGCATCATTGTATCACACACACATTACTCTAAGTTCATTCCTTGTATAACACCACTCTTATGTAAAATATGTATGTGCACATGGATACATGCACATTGAGGGCATTGCAATTAGTTTAGTGTCATACATGTCTCATAGATGGTCACACTAAGACCACATTATTATTCCCAACCTCTAGTGCCATCCAAGTTCAGCATCTAGCACTATAGATGTTCAATGACACTTTTCATACTGATCACCATATAGAATGCACACCATACATGTGTGACATGTGTTAGAATATTATTGAGGGTCTAGTTTATGGCAACATATATCCTATAAAAGGTATATAAAGAGAAGTTCTAGTTAGTTTACATAATGTTTTCTAGACATATTACCATAAGTTATCTAGATTGAACATTAATTTATAGTTTTATCCTATAATCAACCTAGAAATAAAATTATTTATATTGGAGATTGATTTTATTTAATTCCAATTCTTATTCAAATGTGTTCATAGCACTTACAGAAGGATCATGATATTGATTCAACTATAAATAACAATGGAGAATAAATGTGCACCTAGGGTTTGGCCAAATTTAAATACATAATACATTCAAGGTAGCTAACTATGGTGTATCATCAAAATCCTTTCAAGGTTCTAGATAACCTTGAGATTTTTGTGATCAAAGATAAAATCAATATACACAACTATATTTAACAACTCAAATCATACTTCATCAACAAAATAAATGACGCTAATAATATTTCATTAAAAGTGCTCAAGATGTTAGTTACATTACACCACTAGTAGTAGGTAACTAGCACACAACGTGACAGGGAGCATTATTTGATCAAAACTTGGCATGCATTTTTCAACATTCTATAAGATGATATTATTTCCTGAGGCACCATGAGGATTATTACATGAAGTTTCAATAACTATGTCAATACAAAGATCATATTATGGAATATTACACCAATAACCCCATGACTTCCCTATGTGCATATATAAGGAAATGCTAGAGCACCTTTCAAACCTAAAATACATTATTTAAATTATCTCCTCTCATTTATGGTAAGATGAAGTTCCTTATGTTCAATATTTTATTGCAAGTATTTAAATATTTATCAAAAATAAAGGCTAAGGTGAAGATGAAGTAACATCTCTCCATGAAAAAATAGACCTAGATAGGAGAACAACTACAAGTCTTACACATTATGCTAGAATGTAGAAACATAAAAGCCACAAAAAAACCTCTCAAATCATTTACATTATATAAGGAGAAGGGGAAGTGACCATAAGATGAAAATGGTGTGACTACTACCACTCTCACTATCATAGTGATGCTAAATGAATTAACTAATATACTCTTATTGCACAAACTAAACCTAATCCTAATGATGGTGAAGATACTAATAAAGATTCACAATGACTCAACACAAATACTCTAAGAAATGCTTCAAGATAGCATGCATGACTTTTCCACATAATTTTTTGGGTCAATGGTTATCCAACACACATCATCACCAATAGTGATATTTAGAAGAACATCATTAAATAAATGAGGTATATGTAGACTCTCTAACAACACAATATATTCCCATATTATTTGGGTGACTCCAATAAGACAAGGAGATTCAAGTCACTAATTCATAATAAATTATATTGTTAAACCTAAATGTGATGCAATTACTTGTGATATCACACCCCTAAATGGTTTGTGATATTTTTCATAGAAGACCCTTCATCTTTGATTATTAATGAATCTACAAGAAAGAAATTTTTTGAGAGTTTTCATGTTGGAAACTAGTATTTCATGCTATATGAAATATCAGAACAATCTAGACTCATTCTAGTTTTAGCAATGTAGTGCATTGAAATGATTGTGCACACTCAAATTTTTATACTTTTGATTGTAGTGAAACACCTATGTAACATATTAAGCATGCTATCATAATGCATTATTCCATTCTCTCTCTATCTCAACAACATCAAATTGTAGAGCTCACAAGTCCAAGGATTCAGACTATGATACTGGTGAGGATTTTGTTGAGGTGGAGGAAGGTGAAGGTGAGACATAGTCTAGGGATAAGGAGGACTCTTGTTGGGATATGATGTTGTACACTATTGCATAAAATGATATATTATAATGTTGTAATTAAATAATTATTTAGTTGTGATGCACCTTGGTGGTGTGGTTAATCACACTAGGAAATTATTTGGGGACCACTTGATGTTGTATTGTAACATTGTATTATTATTTAATGTGTGGGATACATGTGATAATAATTTAATATTGGGAAAATATTAAATAAAGTGAAGTCTTAGTACCCAATATTAAATAAGGGGTTAGTGGTTTTGTATTCACATCGTTTTGTGGTACATGGTTTTACCTTACCACTAGTTCTATTTTGTGTGAGCTTGTGTCTATAAAAGCAAACACATGTGTAATGGTTTAGGTTGGCTGTGAGAGTTGGTTGTTAGTATTGATTCTTTCTTAGGAGTGCATTTGTGAAGCATGGCATGGGATGTGTGGACTCATGCTTGGACACATGAGAGTGAATTAGAGGATTTGATGCTTCAAAGGTATCCATTGTAACTCTTGTATGGCTTCATTGTTGATTAATATGATCGAGTATGGATGCTTTTTGAGGTTGGGTTTTTCCCTCTTGAGGGTTTTCCCGGGGTATATCTTGTGTTATCTTGTGGCTTGTCTATTTGATCTATGCATTATGGTTACTTATATGCATGTTTATCTCTCATGGGGTTATGGAGGAAATGGATTAAGATCATGAGTTAAATGCAATAATTCCTAACAAGTGGTATCAAAGCTTTCATGGTCAATTTTTTTTGTTATAACAATGTTTGAGAATTTTTGCAAAGTTGAAGTCATGGACATGCATGTAGGGTTTGAGGCATTCCAAGATATGAAACACATGTTTTAGGTGTTTGTATGTATATTTGGGCTTTTGGGTTGTCAAGATTTGTTGGGTTTATTGTAGATCTAAAGTTTTCCAAATTTGGGTGAAAGGGGATTTCTTGGTTTGAGTTTTTATATGAGGGTTTTGTAGGGGAAATTTCATAGATGACCTCTTGAGACAAAATGGACCTCATGGTTGGATTCATGTTGGCCAAGAGATGAAGATTGACATAAAATTCAGCCTATTTTGGACATGTTGAAAAAAAAGGGAAAAAAAAATTTAGTCATACAGCCTATTAGTCACCCAATTTTGTCTATCACAGAGAGATTATTATAAAAATAATAAATCAACCTTTAAAAATTCACAGAACATTTTGTAAGGTCGAGGTATTTTTTCTAAACATATTAAATTACCTACAAAAGGAAATAAAATGGGTTAGAATATATATATATATATATTAAAATGCCATATGGGGGGGTCTACAGACTGACCCACCCACTGCCTGCGGCCTGCAATCTATCAACTAACAATTTGGTTGGTTGACTATTGGCCCGTATTGCCAATCTGGCAATATTGTTGGCGGTACAAAGTTAGTGGGGGCCCATTAGAATTGGATGGTAGTTATCGGTCAAACAATTTGTTAAATCGCCATTAAAAAAATTTTATATTATTTAAAATTTTGGTTTTTAAAATCTGCCATGGACCTCAAAAAAATTTATGTTGGAATTCATAATTGTATCGGGTCCATAAGTATGGGGGGGTTTATTTTTTGAAAATTTTAAATAAATTGAATAAATTTTTGGAATCCGCCACCCACCCACCATCAGTGTGCCACCCTAACACCACCACACGGTAAAAATAAAGCAATTTTTTTCAATGCACATAACTATTTCCCATGATGTTCGTTTTGAATTCTTATAGTTTTCGGAAAGCTCTTTCTGTGATCTACACTATGGATTTGGTTTGGTTCCCTGATTTTGCAATTTTGACATGTTTTTGGATCCTAGAAGTTAGATGTTCTCGGTTGCATGGTTTTGGTCATAACTTTTGCATAGGAAGTCATATTTTCAATTTTGAATAGGCATTGGAGAGAATTTACAGTGTACTACACAATGGTTTAGATTATTTATTAGTTTGAGGAGCAGGATGAGTTTGGTACTTGTTTGATCGCTTTTACAAGACTAAAATTTAGGGTGTAATTGTGTGAACATCTAGAAGAGTCAAAAGGTGAAACCTTGAGGGAGTTTAGTATGTTGTAGATTGTACATGTATAGCTGAGATGTTGATATTTTGTGAGTACACGGAGCTATCTTCATAGTGTTGCAGATGTGTTGGTGTGATAAGTTTACAAGTGCTTTTGAGAAAATTAAATAAAGAAGAGAAGTCAAAGTGATGAAAGTGTTTAGAGTGTGCTCCAGTATGTGCTTTGCATTTCTCCTGTGTTGATCCTATGCTTGTGTGTATCTAAAGGTTTGGTAATGGTGATTTAGTGGTGATATTTCCCAATTTTTAGCCTCTAGTTTGATGGTATGTGAAAGTTATGTTCACCGGTATGTGAATTATTCCAGTAAAGTTGGTCTTCTATGGATTGGGAGAAATATTGTTGCTCTAAATTTTTCCTCTATTTCGTTTCAGATCTTGTGGATCTGGAATATGTCTTGTGAAGGTCCTTTCTATGCTCTAGCAAAGTGGCTTGAAGATTGGTGATCCAGTAGTCATCTTTTACTATTTCAATGTAAGTTTGTACAATCTAGATGGACTAGTGAAAGATGTTCAATGATTGAAGTTTTTTATTTTGTTGTGGATGTATCTGGAAGATTCTGAGATGTATTCTCATGCTTAAAGAAGTGTTTCGTGGCATCTGCATGTCATGTTCTTGTTGGGAAGCATGTACATCAATGATCATTTGTGTTTTCATTAGGTTTGGCCAACTTGGTGTTTACACTTCATTCAAATAATAAAATTTAATTAGGGAAGCATGTGGTTGTTTTGAGATATTATTTTTTTATCTTGAAAAAAAAAAAATTATTGGTCCACTCTTATTCCTTTCCACTGCGGGAATTTGAGTTGCTGCCCTAATTTGAATTTATGAAATAAGGATTTTGTGGCCAACCTTGGAGAAAGTTTCTAAGGATGAGGATGGTATAAAAGCAAGCTGAATTGTGAAGAGTTGTATGACAATGTGATGCAAAGTGACAAAAGTAAGCCACAAATCATAAGAGCAGAAGTGTGTGAGTTGTGATCACAGTTCTCCATTGTGTTGAAGGCAGTGAGATAAGGGTTTCTACAATCCTAAAAATGTGCATTAATTGTTGTGGTGGATCTTTTTGTTCTCTTTTGTATTTGTAGGTAGTGAACCTCCCTATTGGACAGTGAGTCCTTTCTGTAGGCAGTGAGCCATTGTACTTAGACAGTGAGTCCTCTTTTGGGTAGTGAGTCTTTGTATTCTATTTATAATATTTTATATTGTGAGTTAACCCTCACCGTGATTTTTCCCTCATTGGGTTTTCCACGTAAAAAAATTGGTGTTAATTATGTTGATTTTATTTTTTTTATTTGTGTTTCATGCTCTTACTTAATAATAGAACAATGTGGTCATGGAATTAATAAGTGTTGAGTTTTAAGCTTGAATTGTGTGATAGTTGATTCACTCCCCCCTCTCAGTTTTCCTATGCTTGTTTAACAATTGGTATCAGAGCTCTGGTTCCTTGTTGTTGAGCTTAACTGCTTAAGGAAGATCCAATGGCGCATAAGTTGGCAATCCCTATGTTCGATGGAACTGACTACAATTACTAGAAGGGATGGATTAAAGGATATATTATCTCCTTTGGTTTCAAGACCTGGAAGGCTATTGAAACAAAGCATACACCCCCATCTGGTGGTCTTACTACTGCGGATGAGATATCTGCTTATGAAGAAAATTTGAAGGCAAAGTATGTTATTTGCAATGTTTTATCTAAAAATGAGAGAGCAAAGGTTTCTTCTTTGGAAACTACATATCAAGTCTAGAAGAAGTTGGAAGATATGTATGAAGGAAATGAAAGAGTGAAATTGACAAAGAAGTTGGTGGTGAAGTGCAGATTTGTGAATCTGAAGATGGAAGAAGGTGAAGAGTTTACAAGTTTCTTTCAGAGAGTTGAACTGATTGCAAATGAAGTTAGAAATCAAGGAGGAAAACTGTCAGACAAAGATATAATTGAGAAGATTTTGATAACTCTACCGGAGTGCTACAGTGATAAGATCTCTGTTATTGAAGAAGTATATAATCCTAAGACTTACACTTTAGAACAGTTGTTCGACACCTTGCAAGCATTTGAGTTGAGAAAGTTCTGGAAAGAAGACAAGATATAAGTGTGTGTGGGAAATGTTAGTATCAAAATAAGATAATAAAAACACACCAATGCAACATTAAACTAAAGAAAACTAACTAAAATGAAATTAAAGAGATCAAACAGAGCTTCTTCAGAATCGTTCCATTGTCCTCTATCTCCAGTGATTTTCTTGAAGCTTCTACTCTCAGATTGTATAAGCAAAGCTTCTCAGAATGGCAAACTACAGAACGAGTATGCAAAGGGAGAATACTTCTCTATCCTATATGTTGGTGGAGTGAAATGTTGATATACGGATATGCACAGGGGTTGTAGATTATGGACAAGGGTTGTGGATTATGGATGATATTGAAACTATGATATGAGGATGATAGGCCATGATATGGATTGCTAATATGCTAAGCTATGCTATGATTCTAAAGGCTATGGATGTTGGAAGGCTAATTGACTATAGTTTTCCTATATGAAAGCTTCTATGTTTTTCAGAGACCTGGCAGTCCTTTTTATAGATTTTTATAGGCAAGAGCCTAGCTGGCAAAGATCAATGGCTGTGAGATTGTCTGGTAAATTTGAATGGTGAAAGATGGAGAGGTTGAGAGGAAGATGGAAGATGTTGGGAGGTTGGAGAGAAGAATGGAGGTTTGTCTTCAACTCATGGGAACAACTTTGCTCAAAAATAGAGAAATTTATTAATTTTCTATTTTGAAGTTGTTTCACAGTTGTTGTTGATAATCCAAATTAAATAAATAAATTTATTTAATTTTATGTGAGTTTGATATTTGATTTTAGGACTATAGAAGATTCAATTAAATGTTTGGAATATTTAATTGTGAATAAACTTTAGAAGAATTAATTAAATATTTGGAATATGGAATTGTGAATGGAATTTAGAAGAATTAATTAAATATTTGGAATATTTAATTGTGCATGGATTTTTAGAAAAGAAGAATATTTAATCTTTATTTGAATAAAATATTCAAGCCAAGATTATATGATAATTAATATAAATAGATCATAATGTTTATTTAATTAATTAAGAAATGGATAAGAAAAGTGATTAAATAAACTTATTTATTTAATCGAAATGAAAGAATGAACAATATAAATAAATTATTTAGATTTATTTATACAGAGATTGAATTCAGAGATTTAATTAAATATTAAAAATATTTAATTAATTACCAGACTATTGTGATGTGACCATTTTTAGATGTATAAATTTTGCCCCTCTTTGAAGTGATGTGTTTTATGCATTGCTTCAAAGAATTTTGAAATTTGCCCCAGAAATTTGCCCTAGATGCTGATTGTTGAATGTTGATAGGTATATGCCCCCTCAGACAATGAATCGATAAGATTTTGATTTTTGCGATTTTTTTTTTTTGAATTTTTAGATTTTTTGGATTTTTTGGATTTTTATGATTTTTAAGATGTTGATTCATTATTCAAAAATGATGATGCGAAGAAATTGACGTGGAAAGATGTGAGATGAAAATTGATGACCTAAATTGCCCCTACTGTGATAAAATGACCCAATTTTGCCTTTAAATGGGTTAAAAATGTCATTTTCCATGTCATTTTCTCATTTTAACCTAGTAAAAATTGTAATATTTCGAGCTCTGGAGTGAGAAAGATGGCACTTCCTATCCACCAGCACCGTTTTGAGTGCATCTAACGATATCAGCGGCCGGCGCATTATGGACCCGCGGTATGTACCCCGTTAACCTTTCAGTGTTTAAAAATTTTTTGTTTAGAGCACGTTTTCCAACATTTATGTACCTTCATGCATTCTTTTAGTGCCCATTAGTCTTTTTGTAGCACCGTTTATGTTTCCTGTAGCGCCCTTCATTATGTAGCGCCCTTTAAGGTTTTTGTAGCGCCCATGATAATTTCTGGAGCGCCCTTCATTCCTCAACACCCATTATGATTTTTGTAGCACCCATTATCAATTTGACAATGCATGACCTTTTATTGATTTTTTTGCGTCCTAATTTGATGATGTTTTGTGTGATTAATTTGGTCCCAAGGTTGTTGGAAAACAAACAGTAGTTGATAAATTTGTTTCTAAGGTTGTTAAAAACAAACATGATTTTGATAAATTTTCTTTCCATGATGATGAAAAACAAATAGTTTGATAAGTTTGCTTCTAAAGTTAAAAATAAATAGGATTGTGATAAATTTGCTTTCCATGATGATGAAAAACAAATAGTTTGATAAGTTTTCTTCTAAAGTTGTTAAAAACAAACAATATTGTGATAAATTTTCTTTCCATGATGATGAAAAACAAATAGGTTGTTGATATTCAGATTTGATTGATTTGTTGTGATGATTTGATATTTATTTTTCTTTGACTTGATGATGTTTCAACAGGAGAGATTGAGCGTCTTGCAGTTACAGGAGAAATTCCCAAAGACATGGAGATTGATTCCGCAACTTGGACAGGCAGATAGAGATGTGATCAAGGCATGCAAAATGACCTCGTTACTTGAGATGCCTGAGGTGCATCTCAACAGAGCCTTATTGACAGCACTTGCAGAGAGGTGGCACAGTGACACGAACACCTTTCATTTTCTGATAGGAGAGATTACTGTGACTCCAGAGGATGTATATCGCATCTTGAGGATTCCAGTGATGGGTGAGATAGTGAGGTTTGACGGCCAGGAGGCGGGAGGTACTAATGCCTTGAGGCAAATATTCAGAGATGATCATATTGCAGGATATTATATATCATGGGCAGAGATGACAGATTCATATGCGCCTTTACCCTCTGTACTTGCAGGCTTTATTGGAGGTGTTTTGTGCCCTGACCATAGGTTGAAGGGTTTTGCAGTTGGGTGGGGTCGTGTACTTGAGAGTATGGTGATGCAGGGTACATGATATACTTGGGGATCGTGCATGCTTGCACATTTATATGATGAGCTACACCATATTGTGTACGGTCAAGGCCGGAGTTTAGCTGTTGGTTGTTCACTATTACAGATATGGGCATGGGAGCACTTTTCCGTTATACGACCATTGACTCATGGATGATGGCCTGTCGATCAACTGTATAGATTCAGATATACCGATATCATTGCTCAACCAAGGCTAGGAAAATTGGATCATTGGCAGCGTCTTCTAGATGATCTCAAGATAGTATGCTGGCGGCCCTATGTAGATTGTGAGGCATGGCCAGAGGATGCTAGGGAGATGCCCTTTGTCTTCACTTCCAGATATCTGATTGGTCATACTCCTGGGATTATTGAAAGGTTTCTTCTTGGTCAGGTGTGGCGACAGTATGGTCGGCCTCAGGGTATGCCACAGGGTTCATCTATTTATGCACGTTGGCAGTAGGAGATTACAGTGTGGGGTCCACATATTTCATATGATGCAGCAGTGGCAGAGTTCACCAGTTTGGGAGTACATAGTTGATATTCTTGATGGGGGGATGACTCCAGAGTATGGTCAGTATGTGTTGGAACATCCTGCACCATGATTATTTGATCGTGATGAGCCTGCCACTCCAGTTGCAGAGCAGAGACCACATAGAGGTAGACATAGGTGACAACAAGAGGAGACTTTAGAGGGTGATGACTTTGAGGAGGATGATGATGATGAGTCAGATGGGGATGGAGATAGCAGCGATGAGGAGAGTGGGGGTGATAGTGGTGGAGGAGGTAGAAGAGGTGGCAGAGGTGGTGGTAGAGGTGGTGGTAGAGGTGGACCACGGATGAGACATTCAGAACCATCATCTTTAGTAGATCCAATGGTGCTGAGTTAGATGGCTACCTTGCAAAGTAGAGTACAGAGCTTACAGGGTCAGCTAGCATAGGCATAGGCCTTGGTTACACAGCTACAGGGATAGCTGACTACAGTTACAGCTAAGAGAGATACAACCAAACAATAGGGTGAGGAGGCCATGGCCTTAGCTGACAGTCTACAGAGAGTAGCATCAAGTGATAGCATGACAAGAGAGCTGACCAGAGCCGTCCGGGAGGTAGAGTTATATAGGATCAGATACCATGATGCAGTGCCACCTGAGCAGAGAGTGAGTTATACACAGTCTCGGTCTACGCATAGTCACTCTTGGGCTACTAGCAGGGGTGTATCACAGCCATTACCTCTAGGGGGATCATCAGGGGCAGGTGGAGCAGGTCCATCAGGTGTAGGTGGGACAGGTCCCAGACCAACACCATCAGAGGATAGCACTTCGTAGTGCTTTTTATATGTTGTGTTATGGATACTCTTGTTGAGACATTTGTATACACGCTGATATGATCCCTTTTTTATGATGTTATGTCATGCATAGCTGACATCTTTTGTACATTTTGACATTCATTTTTGAGATATATGAAATGCGGCGATGATTTATTATGTGATGAATGTATCTATTTTCTATATGCATGATATTTTATGTGATGGTTTCACTATGTTAATGCATATGATGTATATGTATGTGCATGATTTTATGATGTGAGAAATGAAAGTGCAATGTTATGATATGATTCAAATCAATTAATGAATGATTTTATGAATATGAATGTGAAATGATAGATGGTACAACTCATGAATTCCCATGAATGTTTTGATTATGATGTATGCTTTGTTTTTATGATTTTCTGATGCAAATATGTATGAAAAATGTATGAAATGATGTTTTTGTGAATGTCAAAATGTACTTAGTCATTTTATTCAAAAAGATATAAAACATTTGATACTTTGCCAGCTTTGGGAAAAAAATCTATAAATGCAAAATGCAAATACTAGAATGGATGTAATCTATACTAACCATGTAGGGTATCTATACAATATTGCCATTCTGAGAGCTTATTTGAGCTTTTTGTGTCATCATAGAGCATTGAAATGTTGAAAGTTAATACAAGCATCAAAGGGTATGTTAGCACCAGTGATGACCTGAGTATTGCTTTCATGATTTTTTATATAGCAAGATAATACAAGCATCTAGGTATAATTGAACCGAGATGACCTGAGTATCGCTTGCATAAACAGACAAGAGTTAACCCATTTCCTATGCAAATTCTGAAATGTCATCAATGATACATAGTAGAGCATGTCTCGTGACCAATTTGCATAGTACTATACAAACAACAAACAAAGAAAAATCATACTCCTTCCTTGCTTTTCTAGTTCAATACATCATTGAATTGCTCCAGAGATATGATAGAAAATCAACCAACAATTCAAACTTTGCCTAAAGTATTCCAAACATTATTCAAATTAAGATCATCCAACTTGGTTATCAACATTGATGTTTGTGTTTTGATTAATGTTGTTTTGATCATGTTGTTAGATGTCATTAGCATTGAGTGATCGTTTTAGGTGTTGTGGTTGATTTGATGCATCAATGTATGTTGCATTTTGGAAAACCGTCATTTTTCCATTTGTGATGTTCTAAAAGCTCGTTGCCCCTCTCTTGTCTTAGTCTATGTTTCTGCCCCCAATGTAAACACAACTTAAATAGTATGGATATGTACAAATTTCATCAAACCATGATGAAATACAAGGATTCCTGTTGCATGATATGGATATGATAGATATGTACAAATGATAGAAATGGATAGATGATGTCGTAAAGTGAATGCAAGACATAAGCTAATAGATAGAGGAGCCCATTTTAATCACCAATAGTGCCTATTTGGTAGGTTTTCACCACTTGTGTTTATTGCACTTTTTCAAGAATTTTTCTAATTTTTTCAGGATTTTTTCAGGACTTTTTCTGATTTTTATGTATTTTTTTAAGGACTTTTTCTTATTTTTATGTGTTTTTTTTAGGACTTTTGATGATTTTTTTGTATTTTTTCAGTTTTGATGATTTTTTTGTATTTTTTCAATTTTGATGATTCAAACATAAAACTTCTTCAAATGAATGATGTTGATCGATTCTTCAAACAGGTCCCCTTCTGACATAGATAACTGATATGCTCTAGAACCGTATGCTACAATGATGACAAAAGGACCAAGCCAATTTGGTTCAAATTTTCCTTTCTTTTCTCTATCTTGTTGATTGCATGGATTTTCTTTCAATACTAAGTCACCTACTTGAAATGTTTGTGGTTTAACTCTATGATTGTAGCTATGATACATAACTTGTTGATAACCCTTCAAATGATTAGCTGCATGTTGACATCTTTCATCTAACAGTTCTAGCTCTTGCTAACGAGATACTCAATAATCTTCATCATTTATCAATCCTTTGAGTGAGACCCTAAGCGAAGCTATTTCAACCTCTAGTGGTAAAATCGATTCTGCTCCATATACCAAGGCATATGGGGTAGCTCCTGTTGGTGTGGGAATGTTGGTTCTGTATGCCCACAAAGCTGGATTTAACTGGACATGCCAATCACAACCAGCGTCATTTACCATCTTCTTCAATATCTTCAAGATTGTTTTGTTTGAAGCTTCTGCTTGACCATTTCCTTATGGATAATAAGGTGTAGAGAACCTATGTTGGATGTGAAATCTTTCACAAAGTTCATCAACATCCTGATTCTTGAAAGGCCTCCCATTATCAATGATAATAGAATTAGGAATTCCATATCGGTAGATGATGTAATTCAGGATAAGTGAAGAGATTTGTTTACCAATCACGGTCATCAAAGGAACAGCTTCGATCCATTTTGTAAAATTTTTTGTAGTCGTGATGATGAATTTATGCCCATTTGATGATGAAGGATGAATTTTTCCAACAAGATCTAGTCCCCATTGAGAAAAAGGCCATGTCAAAGTGAAAGGTTGCAGTTCCTGTGCAGGTGCATGAATAAGATTCCCATGGATCTGGAATTTAGAACACTTCTTGACAAAAGTAAAAGATTCTCTCTCCATGGTAGGCCAATAATATCCCATTCTAACAAGTTTCTTGGCTAAGGTTAAACCACTTGAATGAGTTCCACAAATACCACCATGAACCTCTTGTAAGGCTTTTTCAGATTTGGCATGTTCAAGACATCGAAGGAGTGTACAATCAAGACCACATTGGTAAAGGATATCGGCGATCAAGGTATAACGGGATGATTGGCGTATGAAATTCCTTTTTTGGTTTTGGGATAAATCCAGAGGTAAGATGTTATTTTTTAGATAGTTATAAATCTTGCCATATAAAGGTGAATCAGAACTGGTTAAATGGCATATGACTTGGGTCTCAGGATTATCATAGGCGGGAGAAAACAATTGTTCCACCAAGAATTCGTACCATTTTTTATTTTTTGATAATTGTAACAAGGAAGCAATTGTAGCCATTGCATATGCAACTTTATTATCAATCCTTGGGATTTGTGAAAACTTGATTGCCACAAAATACTTTTTAAAATCATCCACCATGTTCTTGTAAGGTTGCAGCTTATCATCTTTAGTCTAATAATCATCATTGATTTGATTAATGACAAGTTGTGAATCATCGTAGACTTGCAACTCTATAATCCGCCAGTCCAATGTTATCTTCATTCCTATGAGCAATGCTTCATATTTAGCCATGTTATTCGTGCAAGGAAACATCAACCGATATGATTTTGGAATGGTATGTCCTTCAGGTGTGACAAAAAGAATCCCTGCCCCTGAGCCATGTTGCGTGTAAGATCCATCAAAGTACAATGTCCATGATTTCTTAATCATTGCTATGAAGACATATGCATCAGGAAATTCAATGTGCATTGGGTTTTCTTCTTGTAAAGGTGCTTCAGCCAACTGATCTGTAACGACCTGTCCTTTTATAGCTCTTCAATCTACATAGTGAATGTCAAACTCACTTAAGATTATTACCCATTTTGCAAGTCTTCCTGTTAAGGTAGCTTTGCTTAAGAGGTATTTTAGTGGATCGATTCTGGTTATCAGCTTAACTGTATGAGCCAACATATAGTGGTGCAACTTTTGGGAAGCAAACACTACTGCTAGGCAAGCTTTTTCAATGAAAGTGTAGTTTAGTTCATGACTTGTTAAAGTCCTGCTGATATAGTATATGGCCCTTTCTTTGCCTGTAGAATCCTCCTGTGCTAGTAATGCTCCCAAAGATACTTTTGTTGCTGAAATATAAAGTATGAGTGGCTTTTCTAGAACTGGTGGAATTAGGACTGGTGGATTTATGAGATATTGCTTGATCTGATTAAATGTTGCTTCACACTTTTCCTCCCATTTGAATGGGACATTTTTATGCAATAGATGTGTAAATGGTAAGCTTTTGTCTGCCAGTTGAGCTATAAACCTCCTGATGGATTGTAGGTGTCCTTGCAGTGATCGGAGTTGACTGATATTTCATAGTGGAGGCATGTCCATTATAGCTTGTACTTTTTCTGGATCAACCTCTATGCCTTTTTCTGAAATAATGTATCCCAGGAGTTTTCCAGATTTAACGCTGAAGACACATTTCTTTGGATTGAGTCGAACATTGAACTTCTCCATTCTAATAAATATCTTTGACAAGATTTCTAGATGTCCTTCTCTTGTGTTGGATTTGGCAAGGAGATCATCAACATAATCTTCCATGAATGTATGCATCATATCATAAAAAATTGTTGTCATTGCTCCTTGGTATGTAGCTCCTACATTTTTTAAGCCCTAATGGCATGACATTCTAGCAATAGGTACCCCAAGGGAAAGTGAATGTTGTTTTATCTTGATCCTCTGGTGCAATCTTGATCTAGTTGTATCCTAAAAACCCATCCATTAATGAATACATTGTGTGGCCAGCAGTTAAATCAACAATTATATATATGTTTGGAAAAGGGAAGTCATCTTTGGGACATGCTTTGTTCAAATCTCTAAAATCTATGCAAATTCTAATCCTTCCGTCTATCTTTGAAACAGGTACAATATTGGAGATCCATTCCGCATAGTCAATAGACCAAATGAATCCAACATCTAAAAGCTTCTTTAACTCTTCTTTAACCAATAATGCAACATGTGGATGCATTTTTCTGATTTTTTTCTTCATAGGTTTTGCCCCTTTGTTTATAGATAAATGATGCATTATTAGATTAGGATCTAACCCTAGCATATCGGCATATGACCAAGCAAAGTTGATTTGATTCTCCTTCAAGAACTCTGTGAATTTCGGTACTTCTTCCACTATTAAGGATGCTGCAAGTTGCAAGATTTTTTGCTGCTCTTTTGTACTTATGTTGATTGATTTTTTGGGCTCAATCAAAATAGAAGATCTTTCTTGATAATGTTTGGGAAGAGTATCAAGTTTCTCATCCTTCAGTGCCTCAAAAAGGTTTTCACTGTCAGATTCACTCTTTATTTTTCTCTTGTTGTGATGTACCACTGCCATTTTTTGGTTTTCACCGATAGATCTATCTTTTATTTCATTTATTTTGCAGCTAAGAGAATTGACACCCTCTCCATCAAAATCTTGAGTATGAGATTCTCTTATGGAACAATTGTTTTCTTGACTAGATGAACAAAGGAAATTTACAGTATCCTCATCATCATGGAGTGTAGGGATATGGATAGGTGCATCATTGTCCCAATCAATAAGTTCCAGATTAATTAAAGGCATGGGATCATTAGGTTGGGTAAGGTCTTGAGCTATCAAAGTCATGACATGGTTTTTAGTTTCATAATGGATAAGGTCTATGATTGTATTCTCCTTTCGATTATCAATCTCGTTGAAATCCAAATCATCCTCACTTGAGTCATGATCGCTTTGTAAAACATAATCAAGCAGAGGCCTTGAGCACTCCCCTTGTAAGAACATGGGTGCAAATTTGTGTATGAAATCCACCCTTTTTTCTGTTAAGAATGTATCATCAGAGACATCATCCCATTCGTATTCATTGGAATCAGTGTCTGAACTATTCTGCAATTGGAAAACTGGTCCATAAAATTTTTGTAGAGTGACATCTTCATGGGGTTTATCTGAAATTGATTCTCCTTCATGAGTTTGTTGTGTTTGCTGTGAAGTTGATTCTTCTATATCCTTACCATATCCAAGTCCTATTTTATCTTTTGGATGTATTGAAATAGGTTGAATTGTCACAATGATTCCTTCTTTTCTTTTTCCTATAGGACCATTTCCTTCATATCCCATTCTTTGCATGATAGTATACCCTTTGCCATATTGGTCAGTAGGTAATTTGATGTGCAAGAGAGATTCATCTTCATCTTTGTATAACCAACTTAAGATGTCCCTATCTTTGGCTTCTTCCTCGGTGGTGTTTGCTTTAATGAATTGTCCATCAAACTTTGTGATTGGAACAGAAGCTTGGGATGCAGAGGTTGTTGCGACCTTTTGATTTGATAGGGTTGGTTGACCATGTGACCTCGGAGAAGGAGGTAAGCTAGAAAGAGATAGCGAATATTCGCCTATTCCTTTGTCTTTAAAATGTAGCTTTCTGTCAAGATTCTTTGTCAATTCTTGCAATTGGCCTTATAGATTGGAAGAAGAAATAGTAAGAGCCTCCCTATTGTGTGGCACAAAGGCATCTTGAGTTGCTTGGAGATTTTAACAAGTTTGGGTGCTATTGTAATCAGCTTGTATAGTTATTTCCTGTCCATCATACAGAAACTTGAGGCATTGATGGTATATTGATGGTACCATTTGCATATCATGAATCCATGGGTGACCGAAAAGTATGTTATAGGAAAGATCACGATCTAGAACCCAGGTGACAAATGGTCTTTTTCACAATAGGTCCCACTCTGATAGGTAGCATTATTAGTCCTTTAGAAGCTCTTTCTTCATCATCATATGACTTGATAGTTATTTTCCTTCTTGGATCAATGGAATTTTCTGATATTCCTAAGGCATGTATTAGCTTTAAGGTACAAATGTTTAAACCGGCTCCTCCATCTATCAAGACACATCTGATTCAGTGTTTATGGATCGTGACTTCAAGATAAAGCAATGAATTATGTGGATGTGTCATGGAGGCATCATCTTTTTCGAAGAATGAAAGAGAAGTGGGGGAAGACAAATGTTCCACCATGGCTTGAAATTTTTCTACATCCAGATCTATTTCGACGGTTGTGTTTACAAGAGCTTCTTCCAAAATATTCTTGTGTATGGGGGATATTTTGAGAAGTTCAAGGATGGAGATTTGAGCTGATGTTTTTCTCAGTTGATCAACTAGATTATAATGACTTGGAGGAGGAATAGCCGCCTTAGATAAACTACCTTTTAGGACAACTTTTTCTTGTCCTCTCGTAGTCACATTAACCTGTTGATATTATTGTTTTATCTTGATTTTGATAACATTAACCCGTTGATCATCTACATAGATGTGGCAGATTATGTTGTCTTCAACATTATTTATGCTTTTTGCTTTGGTATCTGATGTTTCCCCCTTTTGATAGTTTGGTAAAGGATCTTTGAATGCTTGATGATTGTTGTTGGTATGATGTCCTTCAATTTTGATGGTGCCATTGTCAATTAAATCTTGTACTAGATTTTGCAAGGCTTGACAGTTATTTGTTCTATGACCTTTACATTGACGATAATTGCAATAATACGAGTCATTCCATGATTGTGGTTTGAATTGTGGCTCATAATATCTTTGTGGTGGTAAGGTGATAACCTTATTATCAAGATGCTCCTTGAGAGCAGACTCAAGAGATTAACCCAAAGTGGTAAAATTCTGTTGATTTGAAAAGAATGGAGGTCTGGACAGATTTGATGTTTGGGTATTGCCAATATTGTTATTGAAATTACCACAATTATCCTTGGTATTTTGATTGGTCATGCTTTCTTGATTGGAGTTTTGTCCTTGTTGTTTGTTGTTTCCTTGTTGGTTGGTATTTCCTTGTTGGTTGTTTCGTGGAGCACTTGATAGGTTGAAGACAGATGATCTTGTTCATAGATTGTTTGCATCCACTATACCATCATTGAAAACATTTTTATTTCTATTCCAAAACCTTGATTTTTCATTGTTGTTATGGTTGGATGAACTTGGATTATCAATTTTTATCACTGCTCTTTTAACCAAGGCCCCTTCAATGGTGATTGTGTTTTCAATCAATTTTTCAAAATTGGGAGGAAAATGAAGATTAAGCCTGTAGCTTAATTCTTGATCTAGGCTATTGATGAAGATATTCATCTTTTCCTTTTTAGGAATAGGACGGGAATATCGTGCAAACAATCTTCTCCATCTTTGCAAAAACATAGTGAAGGATTCCCCTACTTTTTGTTTTACTTTACAAAGATCAAGCATGGTTATCTGGTGTTGGATTTTGTAGGAATATTGTGATATAAAATGATTTATTAACTCCTCAAAGGTTTTGATGGGGGGAGTGATCTTCGAAAGCAACTCCATGGATTGTCCACCCAAACTTCATGGAAACAATCGCATTAAGTAGGTATCTTCATAAGTGAATTCTAGACTCATATTTCAGAAATCCCTCACATGTTCAATGGGGTCAGTTTTTCTATTGTACCTATCAAATTTAGGGATTTCGCAATGTTTTGGAAAAGGGATCATTTGAAGACTCCTATCAAATGGATAAGGAGATATGTCATCCAAAACATACTTCTTTGTTGCACCCCCTTGCATTTCCTTTATTTTCCCTTGTAATTATTTTATCTGTTAAGGGTACTAAAATCATTAGGAGGAGTTTCAGGATTCTCTTTAATCCCTTCTATATCAAAATTGGAAGGTAACTTAGCTCCTTGATTAGCTAATGAAAGAAAATATCTTTCTTTGTTTCGTTCTAAAATCCTTTCCATAAGAGTATGGAATTGTGGATCCTGCTCTACTTCTTGAAGCTTTTCTTCTATTAACTCTTCAATATGAAATGTATTCTCTTCTTTCTCACTATTATCACCCATTTTTCTTTTGGTACTTTCTCTTTCGTCTTTTTCTATGTGTTTTCAAGATCTAGAGACAACAAGCATAAGCTCTACTCCAAATTCTACTAACTTTTGATAAAAAGAATGAATTAGTGCAATTTTTGATGGATATGAAAGTTAGGATAGAATGAAGATTCTATGACTTTAAAATATTTCTAGTCTTTAGCTCGTGTTTTTCCCTAATTGAAAGGATGACAATCCTGTTGGCAGGAATTTAAGCAAAAGATCAAGAAAAGAATGATTTTGCACTTTATGAAGTTTGATCGTAGCTTCGTAAAAGGATGGATTTATGATAAATGCCTAATGTGATTGAGTTCTCTATTGCAGAAATTGATTTGGATGAGTAGAATATTCAATTGCAGGTTGGGGAATATAACAAAAATGAATACGCTGACTATGGTTGTGCCATTGAGAAAGGGATCTTCTTTCAAAAAAAGCTCATGATTATAATGGTTCTACAACATAATCATCAATGAAACCTCTAACACAGTCATGATATCGATGGATAAAGGTTCTATGTTTAAGTAAAACCTTTCGGCTTTGGTACAAGAATTGTCTTTTCTTCAATAGTTTCTTGTAGCTAAGTGGTTTCTTTGGCTTTTTGATTCATTTGAGAATGGATTTCTTAACAAAGGTTGTGGATTTCCAATCTCTTAACATGAGAGTAATCAATGTAATTGTGAGTTTTGGATGATCTTTACTGAATTAATGTTTTGAAAACACATCAAGCAAGTTGTAGAATAGTTGTTTTTAAGTCCTATTCTAAACATTAAGTGTATGATCAAAATGTTTTTCAAAAATTGTTTTCATAGGTTTTACACATGATAGATAGTTCAAGCAGACTCACTCTTAGTACTCAGGTAGGTCACCATAATAATCAACAACCCACAACTTAGAATTGTGTCAACTCACACAACCATGTCACCCCCGAAGGGGCGCCCGTGTTTTTGTCTTTTCCATGCACATACTTAGAGTGACGTAAGTGGATACTAGATCCCTTGAGAAAATGGTCCTTGGTAGTTATATGGTGAGTATCTTGGGGTAGATTCTTCCCTCCCCTGCACTATGATTATTATGATTTCAGAAACTGACTTCGGCTGGATACTACACTAAGTTCGTAGTAAGGGTTTATGTTCGATGCAAAAAATCATATACTCCCTCAGGAGACCTCCCAACCTTTAGAACAAAGGCTTTGGGGATGGTTATCTTGCACACTACCATTGAATGGGATTTTCATCAACCATCCTAATTTTATTAAAGTGGGCTGGAAAACTTGGCTTTAGTTGTTCCCACTTAGGTCGTTCCCGTAGGGTGAGTACTTTTTCCCACTACGGAAGGCCTTCTAAAAGGTTCTATCAAAGCTTGAAATTGCATGAAATAGAATAGATGAGTCTGGCATTTTGATCACCCAGTTAAGGGGAGAGCATAGGCCTATCACCGTTTAATCAAAGCAAGCAAGAGTTCAATTTTAAGCCCAAATAAACAATTTTCTATGCTAGGTGAAGATATTGCTTCACAAAGACATGGAGTTCTTTTTAGCCCAAAATAGAAAATGAAGTGACTATCCTAGGATTGATTCATTCCAATTAAGTGACTATCCTAGGATTGCTTCATTCTTTTAAAGCTCTTACTAGCCGCGGTCACATCGAATCTAGTCAAATCTTACTTAAGTCACATATTACAGTTGCAGATTTACAAATTCTATGTTAAAATAGAAAAATGCGCTAAAACAGACATCAAGAGCACTAAAACAGAGTAAAAGAGTGTTATAGAATAATTAATGGGCGCTGCAGGATGAGTAATAGGCGCTACAGGATGAGTAACAGGCACTGCAGGATGAGTAACAGGCACTACAGGATGAGTAAGAAGCACTGTAAGATGAGTAACGGGTGCTGCAGGATGAGTAACGGGCGCTTCAGGATGAGTAATGGGCATTGCAGGATGAGTAATGAGCACTGTAGGATGAGTAATGGGTGCTGCAAGATGAGTAATGCAACATTAAACTAAAGAAAACTAACTGAAATGAAATTAAAGAGATCAAACAGAGCTTCTTTAGAATCATTCCATTGTCCTCTATCTCCAATGATTTTCTTGAAGCTTCTACTCTCAGATTGTATAACCAAAGCTTCTCAGAATGGCAACCTGCAGAATGAGTATGCAAAGGGAGAATACTTCTCTATCTTATATGCTAGTGGAGTGAAATGTTGATATACGGATATGCACAGGGGCTATAGATTATGGACAAGGGCTGTGGATTATGGATGCTATTGAAACTATGATATGAGGATGATAGGCCATGATATGGATTGCTAATATGTTAAGCTATGCTATGATTCTAAAAGCTATGGATGTTGGAAGGCTAATTGACTATAGTTTTCCTATATGAAAGCTTCTATGTTTTTCAGAGACCTGGCAGTCCTTTTTATAGCTTTTTACAGGAAAGAGCCTGGCTGGCAAAGATCAAAGGCTGTGAGATTGTTTGGTAAATTTGAATGGTGAAAGATGGAGAGGTTGAGAGGAAGATGGAAGATGTTGGGAGGTTGGAGAGAAGAATGGAGGTTTGTCTTCAACCCATGGGAACAACTTTGCTCAGAAACACAGAAATTTATTAATTTTCTATTTTGAAGTTGTTTCACGGTTGTTGTTGATAATCCAAATTAAATAAATAAATTTATTTAATTTTATGTGAGTTTGATATTTGATTTTAGGACTATAGAAGATTCAATTAAATGTTTGGAATATTTAATTGTGAATAGACTTTAGAAGAATTAATTAAATATTTGGAATGTGGAATTGTGAATGGAATTTAGAAGAATTAATTAAATATTTGGAATATTTAATTGTGCATGGATTTTTAGAAAAGAAGAATATTTAATCTTTATTTGAATAAAATATTCAAGCCAAGATTATATGATAATTAATATAAAAAGATCATAATGTTTATTTAATTAATTAAGAAATGGATAAGAAAAGTGATTAAATAAACTTATTTATTTAATCGAAATGAAAGAATGAACAATATAAATAAATTATTTAGATTTATTTATACGGAGATTGAATTCAGAGATTTAATTAAATATTAAAAATATTTAATTAATTACTAGACTATTGTGATGTGACCATTTTTAGATGTATACAAGAAGAAAAGATAGAAACAACATTTAAAGAATTGAAGATTGAAGAGGAACCAGATAGTGATGGTGTTGATGAGTTGGAAGCAAACTTCACCAGGAAGCTGAAGAAAGGTACTAGAAGTATAAAGGTATGTTTCCCTTTAAATGTTTTAGTTGTGGTAATATTGGTCATTATGCTTTGAGATGTCCAAATAGAGATGTGCATAAGAAGAACAAGGATTATAAAGATAAGGATAAGAAGGATAAGAAATATAAGAAGCTATACTATGTTAAAGAAGATGCAGGAATTTTTGATGATGAATCTGAGAATGAGGTTGATGAAAATGAATGCTTATTCTTAGCTTTGGAGAGTAAACTTGTATCCACTAACCCTGGAAGATGTGTAAGAAAGAAGGCTCCGGAGAATAAGATAAATAAGATGGAAGGTACTTTGGTTACTATTTTTCTTGCAACGCTTTTCATGCAAGACAGGATGAAGATTACTGGGTAATTGATAGTGGATGCTCAAATCATATGACCGGAGATAAGAGTAAGTTCACTAAACTTGAGAAATATTATGGTGGTTTAGTTATGTTTGGTGATGATTCAGGAGCTAAGATATGTGGGAAATTTTCAATTAGTTTTGATGGAGTGCATATTATTGATGATGTATATTGTGTGAAGGGTTTGATGCATAATCTTCTGAGTATTGGTCAAATGTGTAGCAATGGTTTCAAACTTGTGTTTCAGAATAATACCTGTGAAATCAGAAAAGGATCCAGAAGTGGAGATATGATTGTTGTTGGAAGAAGAACTCATGGAAAAATATATCAGTTGAAAGGAGTTGATGGTCATTTTCTTGTATCTCAAATCAATGAAAGTTGGTTATGGCACCAGAGAATGGGACATGTGAATTTTGATAACCTGGTCAAGATCAGTGCAAAATAGATTGTTTGAGGGCTTCCTAGAATCACAAGACCTGGTAATGTTATTTGCAAAATTTGTTAATTGGGGAAACATACAAGATGCAGCTTTAAGGGAAAAGAGCATTCTACTACTGGAATGTTGGAGTTAATTCATACTGATCTATGTGGTCTGACTAGGACTAGAAGCCTGAATGGTGACAAATATTTCATGTTGCTTATTAATGATTATACTTGAATGACATGGGTTGCTTTTATTAGAGAAAAGACTCAGGCTCTAGATAGGTTTAAGGTGTTCAAAGCAGGAGTGGAAAATGAAGTAAATTTGAAAATCAAGTGTTTAAGATTTGATAGAGGTGGAGAATTTACTTCTAGTGCATTTAATGTATTCTGTGAACATCATGGCATAAGAAGACAATTTTCTACTCCGAGAACCCCTCAGTAGAATGGTGTAGTTGAAAGGAAAAACAAGAATGTATAGGAAGTTGCTAGAACCATGATGAAAGAATCAAATGTAATAGATGTGTATTGGAGAGAAGCGATACACATTGTTGTTTATGTTCTTAATAGAGTCCAAATCAGATACAACAGCACTAAGACACCTTTTGAGTTATGGATCGATAAGACACCTACTATGAAGTATTTTAAGGTATTTGGAAGTAGATGCTATATTAAAAGAGATGATGAAAATATTGGAAATTTTGATGCTAGATGTGATGAAGGAATCTTTCTTGGATACTCTACTACTAGCAAAGCATACAAATGCTTTAACAAAAGGCTAAGAAAGATTGTTGAAAGTGCTAATGTGAAAGTTGATGAAGAAATACGTAGACCTATTGAGATTAGTGAAGTTGAACCTGATGATCCTATCTGTGGACATGTACCTAAGGAGAATAATAAGGATGAAGAGGAAGAGAAAGAAGAGCAAGTGGAAGAAGAAGAAGAAGAAGAAGAAAATTAACTGGAACTTGATGTTAGAACTCCTAAGTATGTTAAGAAGAATAATCCAAAGGATTAGATAATTGGAGATAAAAGTGAAGGTGTGATGACAAGAAGCAGAGTTGCAGTTGAGGTAAATTTGTGTCTATTATCTAAACTTGAACCCAAATCTGTAAGTGAAGCATGTGAAGATGAAATTTGGATGAGAGCTATGAAAGAAGAATTACAACAGATAGAAAAGAATTAGACATGGGAACTAGTCCCTAGACCTATGAATAAAAATGTGATTGGTTCGAAATGAGTGTTCTAGAATAAGATGAATGAAAGTGGAGAAGTTGTAAGGAATAAGGAAAGACTTGTATGAAAGGGATATTCACAAGTTGAAGGTATAGATTTTGAAGAGACATTTTCCCCTGTGGCTAGAATGGAAGCTATTAGGATGTTTTTGGATTTTTCTGCCCACAAGGACTTCAAGGTGTATCAGATGGATGTTAAGTCAATATTTCTGAATGGTGAGTTGGAGGAAGAGGTGTACATGGAGCAACCTGGAGAGTTTTATTTTTCTAACAAACCAGACATGGTTTGTAAGTTGAAGAAAGCATTGTATGGATTGAAGGAAGCTCCCAAAGCTTGGTATGCAAGACTAGATAAATATCTGACAAAGCAAGGGTTCAACAAAGGTTCTAGTGACAACAATCTTTACTTCAAAGTGCAAGGTAAAAAAATATTGATAGTAGTTGTTTATGTTGATGATATCATTTTTGGTGGAAATGAAGGGCATGTGTAAAAAGTTTGTTGAAGAGATACAAAAAGAATTTGAGATGTCTATGATTGGAGAATTGAGTTTCTTCCTTGGTCTACAAGTGAATCAACCTGATAAATAGATATTCATTTCACAACCTAAGTATGTAAAAGAACTATTGAAGAAGTTTAGGATGGATGATTCCAAACCGGTTTGTACTCCTATGGTAACCAGATGTAAATTGAGCAAAGATGATGAATCTGCTAAGACTGATCAGAGCAAATATAGATCTATGATTGGTGGATTGTTGTACCTTACTGCTACTAGACTGAACATTATGCATGTAGTATGTTTAGTTTCCAGATTCCAATCAGATCCCAGAGAAGCACATGTTACGGCTGTAAAGAGGATATTTAGATATCTTAAAGGCACACTAGATTATGGACTATGGTATCGTAAGAGTAATGATTTCACCCTGAGTGCTTATACAATTGTTGATTGGGCTAGATTTGTAGATGACTGGAAGAGTACCAATGGTGGTTCTTTCTTTCTTGGTGGAAGATTAGTTTCATGGTTGAGAGAAAAGAAAGACTTGGTTTCTTTATCCATAGTAGAGGTAGAATACATTGCTGCAACATCCTGTTGCACACAGGTTTTATGGATGAAGCAAACACTGAAGAACATTGGTGTGGTATGTGATAAGCCTATTTCTATTTTTTGTGACAACACAAGTGCAATAAAAATTTCAAAGAACCTGATTATGCATTCAAGAACAAAGTACATATCTATCAAATATCATTTCCTGAGAGAAAAAGTGTTGGATAATGAGGTCAGATTGGAGTATGTGAAAACTAAGGCACAAATTGCAGTAATATTTACCAAGGCTCTCCCGAAGGATATTTTTGAGCATCTTATTGAGATGTTGTGGGTCATTGGCCCTCCTAACTATGTGCAAGTGAAGGTGCATCAGTCCAATGAATTCATGGATTCTTCATTTATCTAGACTGATAAATGGGTCTACTCCATAGGGGGAGTAGAAAAGGTTTTCATTGTTGCAGTATGAGTGTGCTACTAAGGGGGAGTAATCAGAGTTGTTGATCTTTTCCATTGATGTCAAAGGGGGAGAGAAAGTCATGTGAAAAATAGGTGAAGAAGAAGAGAAGGTGTTCTCTTGGTATTGTGAAGGATGATGTTTTCTTTGATGGTTTTTCACATCATGTGTTGCCATCAATACAAAGGGGGAGATTGTTGTAGGTATGAGCAAGGTTTGGTGGTGTTTTCATTAATGTTGTCATTAATGTCAACACAGTTCAGTATGTTGTGAATTTTACATGTATAGTTGAGATACTATTGAGATGTTGTGAGTACACAAAGCTATCTTCATAGTGTTGCGGATGTTTTGGTTTGATAAGTTTCCAAGTGCTTTTGAGAAAATTAAATAAAGAAGAGAAGTTAGAGTGATGAAAGTATTCAGAGTATGCTCTGGTATGAGCTCTAAATTTCTCCTTTGTTGATCCTATGTTTGTGTGGATCTAAAAGATTGATAATGGTGATTTAGTGGTGATATTTCCCTAGTTTTAGCCTCTGGTTTGATGGTACATGAAATTTATGTTCACTAGTATGTAAACTATTCTGGTAAAGTTGGTCTTCTATGGACTAAGAGAAATATTGTTGCTTTGCATTTTTCCCCTATTTCATTTTAGATATTGCAGATCTAGAATATGTCTTGTGAAGATCTTTTATGTGCTCTAGAAAAGTGGCTTGAAGATTGGTGATCCATGTTGATGTGTTTTTTTGCACTTCTCAACACAGTTAATGCATAGGTGCACTACCTCTCTTGAAAGGCAATCTCCAACAAGAAGTTGTTGAAAATCACCCCAAGATCTCTCAGGTGTCAGGTCATGACTTTCTTGGAATGTATTTTTTTTTATGTGATCTTGCTAGTAATCATAGGGCATACTTACGTAAATTAAGTTGGAGGAGAATTGGTTCTTCCAATGGAATTCTTAAAATGGGAAAGTGATTACACAATTTTTGTAGGTTCAAACAACAATCTAGAACTCCTATTTCAACTTTAGATTTGGCTTTACAATGTGAAATGAACATTTTTCAAAGTGACAATTAAAAAAAAGGTCAAAAGGGTAGGGAAGAGAGGAAGTTCCTTAACCTGCAACTATTGATGAACAATGATAATGGAGGACCCTATAGTGGACAACCTTTCCAAAACAAAGTTCCACTTAACCAAATCAAATTACAGTCTCATGAAACCTGTGCAATCCTCTAAGGTCTAAAAATTTTCAACCTTTCATTCACCATAAAGCATGAACAAGAGATAGAACTTAAGTGCAACATTCATATAATATTTAGACTAGCTTTACATTGCAATTTATCAACAATAAACAACAAAAAACTTGAACAAGGAAGGGCATCAACACAACATAATTCTTCAAAACCAATGAACAACATTAACTAAACTACTAAAGCAATCTAAAACATATAGAACATCAAAACTAATCTAATAAAATTCACTAACTATGAGAAAAAGAATCATGCAACATAAATTTGGAACTCAAGAATCCACCAAATCAATGAATTTCTATTAAAATTCCAACGGCATGTCTTTACAACTCAACTCTCTCTTGAAAATGAAAGGAGACCCCTATATATAGTGTCCAAAAAGAAAAATGAATGGCCAAGATTTAGTCTCATTGTGTGGCCAAGATTCACTACAAATTAGGGTTTTGCATACCCCCAAATATATTGCAATTTAAAATTACATTTTGTCATTTAGTCTATTTTGTCCTCATGTGGCAGCAATGTAGCTCTTTTGTCTTCTAGATGATTTCCTTTTGCTGCAACTACTTGGTGAGGAACTCATCATCAATAACAGGGTTTCCTTCATTCTTCTTTGTAGTGACATATTCCATAAAAATTTTGATCAATTCCTAGAGCTTGTTCCACTCCAATATGTCTGATTGAAGCACCTGGAAGTTCAATTTCCTAGATTTGCTCATAAGCCCATCCCAATCCCTGTCATACTTTTGTGCATTCCTTATCACCTACTCGGATTGAGCGAACGCTCATGCAAAAAAACCCATAAAATATGGCGTTAGTGAATTTGTGGTCTCACTCTCCATCTTTTTATGGAAGTATGGATTTATTTTCTCTAGGTCTAGTTCGATGGTGGGCATATCAAAATCTGTCATTAGCCTTAGATATTCTTCATAGGCCACACCGATTTCCTTGACCATATCAATATCTAGCTCCAACTAATGGAGCACAAGTTCCAACACTTATTTTCTATGGTCCAAGCCCAACTTCCTTGTCTCCACAAGCCAATGGTCACCTTCTACCAATGCAAGCTCCTTTTCCTAGGATTTCTTATGTATCTTGAGAATGGCCTCAATTTTGGGATATGCAATTTTGTATAACTCTAGGAAGTCAGTGCAGAATTTCCTTATTCCCTCAAGTATCTTTTGTACTTCCAGGAACTCTTTTTTTGTCCTGACAGCATGACCTATGCCCATATTTCCATTTTATAGGACCTATTGGAACCAGTCCTCTATGGCCTTTGTCCAATTCTTTCTTCTCTCTAACTTATCAATGTGGTCCTTGGACTGCAATTGTGGCGGCACTGATGATGTGGTGGGAAGATCCTCAACCAATGACCATTGTTGAATATAAGTTGTCAGATCTACCACCTATGCTTTTAATTCCTCCTTAGAGGTCTTATCCTTATTTATTTGTGCACAATGGTGGCAACGGATCCCTAAAGATGGTCGATTTTCTGCTCTCTTGTAGTTGTCCCCAAATCAATCGTAGAAATATTATAACTGACCCCTTCTTCTCCCACCACCAGGGTAGCTATCTGCATTTTCCTGGATCTAGATGCATCCATCATTAGGTGGGACCTGACCTTTGGCTTCTTTTCTTTCTTTGTACTTATTTGGGCTTGAGCCAAGATGGCCTCCAGCCTTGCCTTTGGATCCCTAGGAGGTGGAGTCTTCTTTTCTATTTTTTTCTCTAGCCATTCGGGCATCTAAGACTCCTCTTTTAGTGATTCGTGATCACCTTCTTCCTCACGAGTGTGTTGGATTTCCATTGCTTTATCACCCACAGATTCCTACTCTATCCTTTCTTCTTCCTCCTCATCAGAATCCTGAATGAATACAATTTTTTTTCTTGGAGACTTGGTGGATGCATGCTCCTTGGGGTTGTCCTCCCCTTTAGTGGTTCTCTCTTCTTCTTGTTCGTGCCCATGTTCTTCATGATGTTTTTCTTTTGGGCTCTTCTTCACGGCTTCAGCCTCTTCTTCAAGATTTTCTTCTTCTTTTTCTTCCTTTTCCTTTTCTTCTTGCTCTTCAGAAAGCGACATCTCTTTATCATGCCTGGGGCTTTCATCTTCTTCCCTAAGTGAAGGCTCAATGTCCTCCTCCATTTTCCCATCTAAATCCTTCTCTTCATCAGAGGGTTGCTTTTTCAATTTCCTCTCCAACATCTCTTAGCTATTGAGCCAACTCTTCTTCTAGCTCTTGGTCAGAGGTCTCCATGATGTACTTAGTGCTAGCATCTTCTTCACCTTCCTCAAAGGATCATGTTTCTTCTCCTTCACACACCACTTTTTCAATCACTAAATGTTGGTATTCAGGGTGCTCATGGTAGTCATCTACTTATCCCATCTCCTTGGTAGCTTCCCTCTCTTGCCTCTCCAACTCTTCTGATATTTGCATTGTTGCCTCCATTATGGGTTGTTCAATTGGAGGAGGGGGAAAAAGGAGGTTAGCCATAGCTTGTGCCAAGGAGGCCTATACTGTTGAGTTCATTAACACTCTAGACATCTCTGTTGGGATGTTTTTCATGTGTCGAGCGAAAGCCTCCAAGAGTGAGAGAGTGGGTATTGGCATTGTTGCAGTAGCCAATGGAAAGGATGATGATGGAGACATGGAGGAGGAGGAGAGTGGAGTAGTGGCAGAAGAAGAATCAATTACCATTACTTGTGTAGTAGGCGAGATGGAAGCAAGGTAGATCGAGATATCCACCATGGGTTGAGAAGTAGAAACCATCACTTGAGAAGTAGGTGGAAGTGCAATAGTAGTGACAATGGAAACATCGATGACTACAAGAGTGGAGGCAGCAGGTGGGGAATTTAGTCGGTTGGCCTCTTGTTCCTCTCCTTTGTGGAACGGGTCCTCTTGGATGCTGGGCATCTCTGCAAAACCACCAGATGTCTTTGATTTCTTGGAAGGTTCACCTTTTGAGGCCTTCCTTGAGTACACCCTAGGCTTAGGTTTTCGTTCAACTATCTCTTTTCTCTTTCTTGATCGTGTAGTGGTAGGAGATTTTGAAGTTTCTCCTGTCGAAGCAACAACAATAGAGGCACTTCCAGTCTCACTTCCTACCTCGTTCTCAAGCTCACCATATGTTAGGGTAACCCCCTATAGCTTCAATTGGGAAATCTTCCCGTCAATCCATCCCTTCATTCTTGCTTCAATGGGATTCATAAGAATGTCGAGGTCATTAATCTCTTCTTTGTTTTAGTCAATTAGTGGTAGTGTCAGGTTGGCAACAACATCATATCTTGGATCTACCATTGTGTTTTCTTCTTTAACTATCTAATCTAGCACTGGAAAACAAGTTCACTATTTTGACAAAGTATGTCGTCATGTGCATGTAATGTCGCATAGGCACCTCTTTATCATCTCTGCAATTAGCCCATAAATCCTCCACATTATGTAGATGGCTGTACTCAAGCCCGACCATCTTCTTGAGCTTTTCATATGGATCCATCTGCGGCCAGGCTATGTGGAGCTCTAGGTCATATTCCACAAGTTCTTTGTCAGAATATTTTGCACACTGGGATGCGTAGAGTTCATACTTTCCTCAGCCAAAGGAGAGGGGATAGGGAATCCCCACCCTATGCTTGTCACTTAGGAGGGTGTGTTCTTGTTGTAGTTGCTAAGAGAGTTCAAGTAGTATCAACCGGTCATTTGGGTACCAGGGCAACTTATATGGTTTCTATGAGAAACCCTCAGCTCAAATGTAGGTAAACTTTGGAAACTGTATGAACAAAAAGCCAAACTGGTGGATGAAAGCATTAGCACTATGTGAGAACCTTCTTTCGAAGTCACCTCCAAGCATTCTAATAATATGGCCTATGAAGGCATCATTGACTCTGAAATAGTCTTTCTTAAAGTTCCAGAATTGAAGTTGGGGATACCTGTCATAGACCTTCAATTCCCTGCCTAGAGCTAGATTTGGTGCTATGAATAGTCCCCTATATTGGGCATGGTCGGCAAGCAAATAGACCAAGTACGATGTCATATACAATTGCAAAGTATAGCATCCACTCCTGAAAGAAGGCCGTAGTTGGAAGGCCCATAACTCTACTTAATAGGGTTACCAAATCATGGTAATCCTCGTAGAAATCACTTTAGAAGAGCTCATGGGGCACTTTGTTTGCACTGTCCCTCTTCTCCTTCAGCCAGTATTGGTTGATAAGCCTCTTACACTTGAGGGGATCAATGTCCCACATCTTCTTACCATATTCTTTGGGTGTTTCCTCCATCTCTCCAAAGGTAGGGATATGGAAAGTTTTCCCTATTGATTTGGTAGACAAATCAGCCAATACATTCCCAATCCTATCTACAATTATTCTGGAATCTTCTTGATATGCCTCTCTATAGGCCATCACAAGCTCCAGAGCAATGAGAGTAGGCGGGAAATTGATAGCCTTGACTAAGCCACTGCTTCTAATTCTTATGAAATTTTCTATCGTGGGGTTTATCTAAACCCTTTGCTTGAATTCATCAATATCTATATGTCCCAGATTTGTATCTGAGATCTCCCTCCAATTTTTGGTGACCTTGGAGTTCAGGGGTTCCCCTTGGAACTTGTACATTTGGTCTTTATCCTCTTTTCCTTTGGCTGGATTATTTCCCTTTTCTTTCTCCATAGCCACCTCTAAAGGTCCTCCACTTGGTTCCATATATCCTACGAGCGAGAGAGCAATAAGCACATTCAAGCATGAAAACATGGGGAAAGTTAGTCAAAATCCAACAAAACGATGTTAAATTTGATAATTCATCACTTAAAAAATCCTAACATCTCATTTAGATCAACATTAGCCTTTCATTGGAGGGGCTTATAACAATGAGAGCCTAGGGGTGTGAACTTCTATGGGTTGGCAGTCATTCTGAAGGCAACTAAAGAGGGGATGAAAATCAGGGCATGATGGCCCGCATGTCCCAACCAGCATCAATATTTGGTCATGAAATGGGGTCCACCAAGGAGGTCAATCCATTTTGATATGTGGGTCGAAATCTCTTCAAAATTTTGGGAGCATTAAGTTCATGTTTTGGTCATGTGATTCCAAGGCAGGCGGAAGCAGGAAGTGGCTTGGCCGTTTGGGGCCCGACTGTTGAAATAGCATTGATGAGATAGTGTTTCGAATGTGGTGATCTGCCATGCGAGACACGCAACTTCAAAGTGATGCATCAGAATTCATTTGGAGCTCAAGCCACTATGGGTAGGATGATGTGAGGAGACATTGGGTTACGGCCATTTGGAATGGCAGGGATGAGGTAGAGGTCCATGTGGAGCGGCCCACACCAATAGGTTTGGGAATCCTTGACATCGAGTTATTGGTTCATCACTTAGCAGGAAACCTTCATGAATTCGGGCTCTACATAATTGGCTGATGGGGGTTGATGGAAGCAATGGAATGACGGGAGTGAGACGGAAGTCCGCTAACGGCTTCTCGCAAGAAGTGGTCTACTTAGTGCTTATCACTTAATCATTTTCAATTTTGAGTTTGGACAGATGTGGTGGGTTTGAGACCCACAGTGTGGAAGGTAGATGTGTAAAGGTCATTTGGAATAGCATTCAAGTCATGGCAGCCCACAGTCAGAGGTCCGCAATGTGGGATCTGCAAAATTGGGTAACACTTAATCGTTTAAAGCATGGATGATGATTGGACAAGGTAGAGTTGTGGTCGAGACACGATCGCCGGAAAGGCATCACCCTTTCGCCGTTTTGAGTTAGCCATTTATTCAGAGGTGAAAGCTTAGTGGAAACTTGCAAAGGATGGTCCACAAAGGGGAAGATTTCTTTTTTTTTAACTTGGGGGTGACTGCAAAGGCGGGGCCCGATAGGAGGAAAGACGGGTCGCAAAGACTGTTGAAAAAAATAAAGCCAGGACAAAATCTCACAAATAGAAGTCCATAGGGTTTAACCCGCCTGTCGAGAGGATGCAGTCAGATGGCCATTTTGGAACAGCGTGGCTCAAGCGACACTCCGTAGGCGAAGGCCCGTGCTTTCTTACCCGAGAGGGATTGAAGGCTCTCCATTTTAAGCTTGTGAATTTTATCCATGTTCAAGACGACCAAGATGAGGGGGCTTCCCGGGAGGGCAGGCCTGATGAGGATGTTTTTCATTTAAATTTTAAGCATTTTCCAAGTAAAGTGATGGCGGTGGCTAGGTTGCGGGCCCGTGGGGCATGAATACTTTGGTTGAGGAATGACCGAAGGGACCTCAAGTCTTGCACGCATCCTGTAGATGAATTTTGAAGTTTATCATAATTTCAACTTATGGGTTTGTTCGCGAAAGGTTTACCCTAGTTGATTTTAAGCTTTCTTTTGAAGGTTTTATCAACTTTTATAGAATTTAAAGAAAAAATTGAAATAGGGTATGTGGCAAATGAATAACCTATGAATCCCGACGAAAATGGATGAACAAATAGCTGGCAGAGGCTTTGAATTGGGGGATGAACTTAGCAAGTGCGACAACGGTGTTAGCGGGAAGCTCTGACTCATTTCTAGACTCTTGACAGGTAAAAATGACAACTCAAGATAGGATATTTATAAAAAAAATAGCATTTAATGCCCCTCATAAATGTGGGTACAATAGTGCTCTAGGTTGTTGAGCAATCAATTTGAAAATACTGATGGGAGCGGTCGAGCTCACCAAGCGGATGAGAGTCAGAAGTTAGTCGTTTGGAATGGCCGACAGTGAAAGAGAAAACCAAGTTGTGGGTCCTATGAGGCGAGAGGACGTCAAGAGAAATTTGTTCAGAATGGAAAAGGGGCAAGGGAAACTCATGCAAGGTGGCCCGTAGGGGCAGACTTGCATTGCTCGGAAGATGCCAATTTTAAAGATTAAAGGAAAATAGCTAGGGAAATCCTACAAAGACTTAAGACCTTGGAAATTTGAGGGTAGCAAAACATGGTCAACTCAAAGTGACTCTTCTAAGATTCCTTAACCACTTAGGATGCAAAATAGGGGGCACGCAAAAAAAGGTGACAACAAAGTGACCCAACAAAATGAAAAGAGATGGTCCTCATTTTGAATGAGGTATGTGTGCTAAAGGCACAACAAATGGTGAATCTACTAGAGAATGCTCCTAGGCATTCCAAGGATAAATGCTCATTCAAAACCCAGAATCTCTGGTTTTGCAGACTAGGAGCCAATTTCTAGAAGTGAACTAGGAGAACTAGATCCTTAGCTGAATCAACCCATGAAACATCTCAAAAGTGTGTGCATAAATTGAATTCATTCCCTTCCCTTATAAACTGTGACAAGTGGCAGTTAATCAAACTGAGCAAGCTACATGAATCGTCTAACCCGAAAAGTAACCTGGACATTGCCCCGCTGTGATTCAGGTGTCCATAGCCCCAATAGAGTTGTCACTATGACCCCATGAACATTGCTCTACTTCCATCTAGGCATCCAAGCCCTGATAGAGTTATCCACACACCCATACGGTTGCTTGATTTCAACATTTTTTTCTTTTTCTTTTCTTTTCTTTCAATATTTCTTTTAATACTTTTTCTTTTGCTCAACTATGTAAGAATTGAATCCTACTGTGGGTTTGGGAATCATAGTGGTCACTAGAGTAGACTTAAGATTTTTCGCTTGCTGAGTCGTCATAACGACCACTATACAGCTCTTTGAAAATAAGTAGTGTACGTTTCATGCAAAATTTGAGATGAACATAAAAGGAAGATTCAACTAAGGGTCAAATTCTAAGTTAAATCAGAGTTCAAATAAGGAGACCATTCCATGGTAGAAATCAAAGACCAATAGTTGAGAGTGAATATTTAACTAGAGAACACTAAAAGCAAACAACAAAGTGAACCGTTCATCAAACTAAGCACGACCACCATAACAGAAATGAAGAACACCCTCAGCAAGACAAAAGTAGTTGGGAAATGAGAAAAATAAAGGTGAAGCAAGGTAGCAAAACAAAAAAAAGAAACAAAAGAAACCCTACACTAACCTATATATAGTTATTTACAAGAACAGCTTGGGAGAGCTCAGGCTTACAAATAATTCTTAAGGTGTTTCCTATTGATGGGCAACAAAATATCCTTACGGGTTAAAATCTTGAGGTGGAATACATTGTCACTAAGGATTTCAGCAATTTGAAAGGGGCCAAGCCAGAGCTTGTTGAATTTTTCATGTCCCCCTTTCTTCTCATGGACCTTGTCCTAGCACAGGACTAGTTTAGCAAGTTTGAAGGCCTTGACATTGGCTCGTCGATCGAACCATCTTTTGACCACAACCTGATGCTTGGAAAAATTTTCAATAGCATGGTCACACACTTCTTCTAAGTGTAGCAGCTCAGCTAAGCGAGTTTCTCTTCGATCCCCTTCTTTGTCAAAGGCATTGATGAATTCAAGGGTGGGGATTTTTAGGTGAATCAGGAACACAGGCTCTAAGCCATAGATAAGGTGGAATTGGGAATCACCCAAGGAGGCCTTATGGCGTGTGTGGTCTACCCAAAGGGTGAAATGAAGTTGGGTATGCCAATCATTGGGATTCCTATCAAGTATCTTTTTTATGACAGTGATGAGGTTCTTGTTTGTGGATTTGGCTAAGTCGTTTCCCTAAGGATAGTAGTTGGACAAGAACTTGAGGGAAATACCATGATCAAAATCCCAACTAGCGAATTTAAGTGAAGCAAAGGTAGGGCCATTATCACATACTAAAGCATAGTGGCAACTGAAGCGATTTAAAATAAAAATTTAAAGGAAATTGATAACTACCTCTAAGGTGCATTGTCTATAAGCAATAGCTTCTTTCCATCTAGTACAATAATCAAAGGTTGTTAGAATGTACTTGTGACCCATAGATGATGGTGGGCTTACCAGACCAATGAAGTCAATACCCCATTGCGTGAATGGTCTTACCTCAGAGACTAGTTGCAACAGGACAGTAGCATTCCTTTCCCTTGTTATGGCAGTCTGGAAGACATGGCACGGGCAAACATGGCTATGGGAATCCTTGAAGATAGTCAGCTAGTAGTATCCTAATCACAGAATTTGATGAGTAGTAGAGGGACCTGATCCATGATCAATACCAAATTTTTCATAGAATTCTTTTACCACTTTCACTGCTTCTTCTTTTCCAAGGCATCAAAGGTAAACTCCTTCAAGATTTCTTTTGTAGAGTAAAGATCCTTGCAACATATAGCTGCTACTCTGCAGCCTAAGGGTGCACTTTTGGACTCCTTGTAGATGAGGGGGGAACTTGTTGTTTAGCAAGTAGTAGACTATGTTGTGATACCATTCTCCTGCAGAGACATCTTTGAGCTAATATTATTGAACTATAAGCTTGGGTCCTACTTCAGCCGCCATCTCAGCTATCATTTGGATGAGGCCTTGTCCCCTCACTAGTTTCATCAATTGAATTTCCATGTCATACTCTTTCAACAACGTGACCCACTTTTCTCTTCTTTCACCCAACTCATTTTGCATCAACAACATTTTCATTGCTTTCTCAAGGAAAATGGCAAACACCTTGTTCTGTAGGATGTAGTGTCTGAATTTCTTGAATCTTCTAACCGGGGCATACACTTGCTTTTCTATGTTATGATACCTTAGTTCACCATCCTTCAAGGGAGCACTCATGAAGGAAATTGGATGCTCATTCCCTTCGTCAACTTTCTAGGTGAGAATGCTAGCACATGAACGGTCTGAAGCAAAGGAGTAAATATAGAAGGGCTTCAGATAATCTGGGCTGACTAGCATAGGTGCTTCAACAATAGATTTCTTAATCTCTTCAAAAGCCTGCTTTGCCTCTGGATTCCACTCAATTTTTTCATCTTGCTTCAACATGGCGTTGAGCAGCTTAAAAATTTCAGCAAATCCCGTAATGAACTTTTTGACGAAATTTATCTTTCCGAAGAAAAATTTTAGCTCTTTCTCGTTGCCTAGTGTTGTGCAGTTTTTGCATGCATGCCCACCTGAGAGCAGGGACTCTCTTTGGTTTTTGCTCTTGTTGTTTTGGCTCTTTGATTTTCGGGATTTGCATTGCCTTGGTATGTGCTTAATATGTTTATATTGCTTACCCAAGTGTTTTCTCCAAGTTACGCATTGAAAATCTTAGGTTCTAAGTGAAATATAGGTTTTTGCACTGTTTCAGGATTTTCCCAGATTTCATTCGAACTTTGGTTAAGTGTTCTAGTTCAAGAATTTCTGGCCTTCAAAAAATTCCACTCGGTCTATATTTTTCAAGAATTTCGTCTTGTCGTCGGGTTTCTGATTTCCTTCAACTCGTCTAGTCAACTGTGTTTATGATTGCTCCTTGTATGAATTGTATTTGGTTGATATTTGGGATATTTTCTTGCCATTATGCTTTCTCATTAGCGTCCTATTGAGTTGAAATATTTGATCTAGTTGTGCTTTGGCATTATTGGCTTGCCCTGTGCATTCATGGTTGAGATTTAGGGTTTTATTCCTTGAGCATTGCCATTTCTTTTCGATTTGCTTTTGATTGAGCCTAGAATTCAAGGAAGATTTGTTAAAGGTTCAGGTTAAACTAGTTTCGTGCTCGGGGTTTGCAAATTCGTGATCTTTGATCAATTTGAGTGAAGTTGTGGCTAATGTTTGCATTTTCCTCTAGCTTCAGGATTTTTTGTTGGTCCCGAATTTTCCCGGTTCCTCCTTTTTCCCCTCATTTCCCCAAAGTTCATGCAGTGATTATCGTTTTCACGAAAATCCGGTCTGCCCGAATTTTTCCATATTTTTTGGGAAACTTGGTGAAGCTCGAAAATTCAATGAAATAGATGATTCTAATGTTAAATTTTTATGGTTCCATGTTCTAGATTGGTAAATAACATAGGGATTGTGCATTCTTTATTCATTTTTAATGATCTATGGCTGATTTTGTGCCTTCTTCGCCAAAATCCGCTTGGGCCGATTTTTTCTGGAATTTCCCTTTTAGCCCAGATTTTGCGGCTGGCTCAAAATCCTAGATTGTGTTGTCTGTGGTTTGGAGAGGTTTCTAGGTTGATTTCGATCTATGTTTGAATTTATTTAGATGACGAATATATTACTGATGGTGAGCTAATCTCTATCTTCATGTTATGATAGTGTTATAATGGATATTAATGGTGGTTTTTGCTAAGTGCAGGCTGAGTTTTGTTGAGTCATCAAGGAAGTTATGGAGATGAAGTTATATCTATGAAGGAAATTCAAGTATTGGCTACTTCCCCTTGGCCGACTTCGTGAGGTGTGTTCAGGATGGATAGAGCTGTTAATGCAAGGCTGCATCGAATTTTGTATTTCCCTATCATTTTCCTTGCCTTGGTCTGAATTTCATTAAAGATCCCAGGCTGACTTGGATGAGTTCAAACATTTAATTCTAATTCATTTTATTATTAATTTTCCTTGGTCCGACCTATTTGTGGCCATTTTTATTGTAAACATTGGTTGGGCCAACTTGTTTTGGCTATTTTATTATTGTATAATCCCAGCTTGGCTGACATGCTTTGGGAGTTCCTATAAATTGGGAATTTTGCCTCATTTGTAATATATAGAATAGATACATAGACAACTAGTTTGATGCAAGAGTGAATTAGGTAGTAGAGCAGAGTTAGAATTTAGTCAATTTCTGAGCAAGTGTTGTAACAAAACATTGGAATTGTTGTTGAAATTTGGGGATTCAATACAATTGAAGACATTGTGATTTTTTGGTGATCTCTTTTGTGTTGACTTATCTTGCATGGTTCAGATGATTCTATCTTTAAAATTTCTCAAGGTTAATCGATGTATGTTAGATCTGATTCAATGGTGTTTATGATTTAATGCTTGAAGTGTTTGCAGCAATCCCTAGTCCATACTTTTCTTAGCTAGTTGATTGTTAGTTGCTTTGCAAAGTTAGCCTGGACCTTTATATTCATTGTGCTTAGTTCAATTGTGGAGATTTATTCATTTTAATTGCAATTGGGTTGTCTTGGATGAATTTTCATGATCTGAAAATCTTTAATGCCTTAGAAGATTGCACTGTTTCTATAAGATTGTAGATTTATCTTGGTCAAGAAGGAATTAGTTTATGAGGGATTGGTCCATTTCAAGTATTTCATCATTTGAATTGCTAATCTTAGGAGTAGTTAAATTTAAGAATCTCTCTAAAACCCTAATCTTTTGTTATTTCTTTATCATTTGAGTTAGATTTAGGATTGAAGTATCATTACATTACTAGATTTGATAAGTTCATGACTCAGTATTTGCTTGTAGTAAGGTCCCTTTGTGATTACCAACATTTTCACATTTGTCACTGAGTTGTTTATGCTTTGTAAAGACCTGACATTATAGACCTTGGGGTTATCTCTTGAGGCTTGTTGATAGAGATTTACCTTTCAAGAGAGATAGGATATTATATTATGTCTGAGTTTTTGTTGTGCAAAAAACATCATCAACAAATTGGCGCTAGAAGGAGGGTATGAATAAGCTAAACTAGATCAATTTATGTATGCTATCTCTCCTGAAAGATTTAGAAGAAGAACTAGACCTACTCCAGAAGAGGAAGAATTTCAAGAATTTCCAGACCCTACTAGGTCGAGAAGGACCAGCAGAAGGGAAGAATTATCATCTGCCCAACCACCTCCATCATCTCCATCATCCTCACCTTCGCCAAGTTCACCTTCATCTGAGTCTGAGGACATTCCCATTCCACAACCTTAGCTAGTCATACATCATCCATTACCATCCCCACCTCCACCAATGGCTTTCCTAGGTAATAACCCATCTCCATTGAGTTTCGCTAATTACAATGTTATGCCCAAGAACCCTAAGCACTTTTGTTCAAAGTTCCATGTTAATGATCACAACATAACTGCTAAGGAACACATCAAGATCTTTCAAACTAGCCTTAAGGATAGGGGAATCAATCATGAGGATGTAGCATGTAGGCTCTTTCCTTATTCCTTAGGAGAAGATGCATTCTATTGGTATTGTTTCCCAATTTTCACCTACAGGCTTAATCAAGAAGGATAAATCATGTGATAGATGTTCAAGAGGGCCAAATGGAGCATTCACACAAGGGAAGAATCATGGATTTGATGCTAAGTCACAGAGAGGTCTATTGGAGGGGATCCCTCACTCTGATTTGGCATAAGTCCCTTGAAGGAATAAATTCAGCAAGACTTCCCCAAGGGTCTTGCCAACTAGCTTTGGGTCATACTTTTCTGAATTCCTCATGGTCACCAAGACATCTTGGTCGCTATGAAGTTTTGTATCTCTCCACTTGGGATGTCTCAGCAATAGTAGCTCACAAGGTTGGCATCGGTGAAAACAAACAATTTCAGTATGGGCTCTTACCAACAAGGAGGGGTCTCCCCAAATGAAGATCTGAGTTCACCAAAAGGTAAGGTCTCGGCGTAGGGTCTAGATGATCAAGCGAAGTCACATCGACACAGAGTGCTCCTAGCGTAGGATGGTCATCTCAGGGAAATGTTTGACTGACAAGCCAGGGTCTGGGTGATAGTTCGGGCTTAGCCAAGAGGTCTCACCAACGAGCAATGTCTCGCCGAAGGGAAGTAGCATCGCCAAAAGGAAGTGAGCTTGGCAGGAAGTCTCATCGATAATGAAAAGTCACACCAACATGCCTTGTGCCTTCGGTATAATGCAAGAAGCTCAGCAAGAAGTCTCACTGACATATGAGAGTCACCCCAACGGGATCCCAGTTCGCCAAAAGGAAGGTCAAGTCGTTAAGATGTCTCAGCAACTGGCAAAGGCCTCACCGAGAGAAATTGATATTGGCATAATGTCTTGTTGAGGGAGTGTCTCACCGAAGGGATGTTTGAGCCCGAGGAAGTCATTGAGCTTCGCCATAAGGTCTCATTGAATGCAAAAGGTCTCCCCGCAATATATGACATTGGCGTAACTTCCAGCCATGGGAGCAATGTCTTGCCAACATGGTGTGGTCTCAGCGATGGAAGTGGATATCAGTATGACTATTGGACCTCACTATGAAGTCTTCCCAACTCACCAGTGTCTCATCGAATGAAATCTTTGAGCTCGGGAGAATGAGGGAGTTCGCCATGACATCTTGTCGACACAGGGATGTCTCCCCAAAGCAATGTGAGCTCACCAAAGGTTTGCACTTTCGCTATTTTGTCCAGCCGATAGGGTGGACTCTTGTCAAGAGAGTTTGGAGCTCGGAGGGGAAAAAAGGTGTAATCATTGTGATGTCCCAGCGACTGATCGGAGTCTCCCCAAAATGAAGGATTTTTCCAAAGAATGGGGATTTCGACATGATGTCTCAGCGAAAGAATTGTGTCTTGCTAATGGTTTTAGGGATATCCGTATGACTTTTGAAGCTCGATAAGAACTCTCATCGACAGTTCCATGTTATGCCGATAACTACAGAGGGGCATAATCACCTTGGTGAGACACTTCTAGTGTCTCGCCGAGATGCAATTGTGACTGAACAAGCTTTTGACCATAGGGGAATCCATGTGGAATGTGCCCAGCCAATCAGAGAGAGCTATGGGTGAATCGTTGGCAGCTTGACCAATGCTAAGAAGATCAACAGAATATGAATCAACATGGATCTACTCGGAAGTCAGAAGCATTCAAGGTAGCTCAGCCGAAGAGGTTCAAGGAGGACATGAGGACCAGAAGTAAATTCATTTGGTAGCTACAAAATATCTAAAGGCTTCTCCGGGGAAGGACTCTGCACCGACATGGACAACAAAGACACACAAGAATGCAGCATTAATTTTAGGCAAAAGATCTAAGCAGGATTTTTCAAAAGACTGATATTTTGTAAGCCCTAAGGGGTCGAGATCTTTTTGTATATAGGGAATTTTTGCCTCTTTGTAAAGGAGTTCGGATTGTGCATTTTCTGGAGTTAGTGATTTTTTAACAATCCTCTCTTAGCTGATGTGTGCTTTGTAGCTCAACTAGAATCTGGAATAAAACACAAATTTTACCTCGGAAGCTAGTGTTAATGTTTGTATTACTCTAAGTTTTGTATTTCTTTTAGATTATGCAAGTTCTCAACTATGTTTTTTTCTAAAATCTGTATTCATACCTTAAAGTTGTGAATTCATCTTTCCTTCTTAAGATATGTATGTAGAGCAAGCCTTTTAAGAATAGTGCATAAGTCTAAAGGGGTTATGTTGAGTAAGTAAAACACTGACCATTAGATTTCTAGTGTATGTTCAATCTTTTTTTCATTTCATGATTTCTTATCAACTCGGTGTATCACCATAGGAGTAGTTTCAATTTATGTACTTCTTCTCCCTTTCCCTTTATAGAATCATTAGTTTAGGTGACACCAAAGGAATTCAGCCTTCTCTGGAGGTTCATTTCAACTCTAAGTGACCCACAGCCTTGAAATGATCCCATGTTTCTCTAGAAAGCTCAGTTTTTATAACTCTGCATAGGGTACATTTTTAAGAGACAACAATTTTTGGCACGCCTGGTGGGACCAGTTCCATATTATGTTGTTGGTTTAGTATGCAACCAGTAGGTTTAGGACTTTATAAAAGTCAATTGTGCATACTTCGCGACTCCGTAGAGAGAGAACTTTAGAATCAGCACCTTCTATAGTTTATGAGAAGAGTTCAGACAAGGATCAACTTAGTTCCTTTTGAATACTTGTAGCTATCACCACCAAGAAGACAAGGCAAAGAAATAGAAAGGTGAGGAACAATAATTATTTATTCTAGAAGAACTAAATCCACTCCTCCATCTGTGGGATCACACATTGTTGTCTTGCCTTTTGTTTCATCTAGAGTGCAATTAAATCCATCTCAGCCACCTCCAATAGACACTCTAAGGAATCAACCATTTGTTACTTTTAATGGAGGGAGCCCCTTAAATCTAGCACAACACAATGACATTCCAATGGTGGCCTTGAAGAGTCTGCCAACTTTCACTGGGGAAGATCAGACTACCCTGATTGAACACATGTGAGATGTGGTTTCATTATGCGAAGTCCATCACATAACTCAAGAGGATGTTGTTGTGATATTATTGGCTACTTCACTGAAAGGAAGAGTTGTACAATGGTATAGGGGCTTAGCGTTCAGTTCAATTGCAACTTGGGACAAATTTGGAGACAAGTTGCATAAACAATTTCAGGACAGGTCTGATAATTTTTCCTTGTTGGAACAATTGACTACGATTAAGAGGGCCCCTTAGGAGCAGATGAATGACTTCAATTTTAGATTTCAAAGAACCTAGGATAGAATCCTTGCAATGGTGAAGCCTTCACCTGAGTACGCCTTCATGTATTATCTTAGAGCTATAAACAATGATATTTCAGTTATGATACAATCAATGGGAGGGGTTTCTCTACCAAATTCTTTTGAAATAGCAATCAGAGCTGAAAACAACCTAATACAGGCTAGTAAACTTGCTCCTAGGCCACCAATTCCTATATTCCTAGAGATTAACGCAAATATCCCTTTGTAGATACCACCTTTTGAACCTCTGCCATCTGTTCTAGCTGCTGCAACACAAGAAAATGTTGTTCCAAGTTCTTCAAATGAGTTGCAGGAAATCAAAAGTCTATTGTAGACTTTTGGTAATAAGCTTGTAAACTTGGAGAAGCAGCAATCATATAGTAGGCCTTATCAATAGCAGAATTCAGGACAGCAACAAGCCTATCAAGGTAATAGACAAAATTACCAAGGCAATTACCAGGGTCCAAGACAAAATGTGAACACAAGACCTTTTCAAGCCTATGCTCCAGCACCTATTAGTGTAGCTAAGGATCTTGTCCCTATTCAAAACAACTTGGCAGCAGATTATGAGTGGTGTTACCTTTGCAACTAGCCTCACAATCAAGCCACTTGCTCAAATGGACTTATTAATCAAGCACTAATGGTAAAAAATGCCTCAATTTCACAACAGAATGAATTCAATGATGCATCTCCACAATGCCAAGATCAACCTACCAATGACACTACTCTACTTAACTGGCAAGGTGAGGAATTATGTAGATTGAATGTGGACAACTCTCTAGTTGCAGCTAATATGAGAGAAAATAAAAGAGATTTGGAGCTTGATCAAGAAGCTGATAAAGGAGTAGCGGCTATAGAATCATCTACATCTCAAGTGACTCCTATTTGGAAAAAAAATCAGCAACTCCCAATTAAAGAGCAACCACACTTACAAGCTGATCATGCTGGCGTAAAGGTACATCATAAAGAAAACCTAGCTGTACCCTTTAATATTCTTGATAGTACAAAAAAGACAAATGTAATGATGACTATGTGGGATTCATTAGTCATCCCAGGTCAAAAGGATATTTTACGCTCAACTTTGTCAAACCTTAAGGTGTTCGTTGAGTCTGAATCCCCAATAGGTCAAGTTAACACTGTATTATGAAATGATACTCAAGGAAATGATAAAAAACCCAGCAAAGAGATAGGAAAAGAAGTTAAACCACCTCCTTTTTACGTATCAGTAATCATAGGTGACAAGTTAGTTCATAACTGTATGGTAGACAATGGAGCTAGTAGCTTTGTAATGCTAAAGCAGATTGCTAACAAGCTTGGGCTAAAGTATCAGCCTTTAGAGAAAGGAGTAATCCAATTGGAGGGTACCTCCATTAATACACTGGGCATCATTAAAGATTTGAGTCTTACCCTTCATGCTTGTCCTAATTTTTTAGTTCCCCAAGACATATGTGTCATAGACCTTCCACCTTTTTTTTCCTTGTGCTTATCAAGAGACTTTATAGCCAAGATAGGTGGTTATGTGTCAGCTGATTGGTCACATATGCTATTTAGAACAAGATATGGAACCAAGGTTACCATTAAATTTGAAAGGTTGTCTAAGGATCACATTGAGCCATATAACCCAAGTCCCATCAATGTTGCTCCTGTTGCTACGGACAAAAATTGTGTCATTTTCACTAACAGTGAGCTGGCTGCTGCTCAAGAACTTCAAGCAGAAGTTGTTCCTGATGTGCTTCTACATGAATGGGAAAATGAAAATGTGTTGGACAGTCCTGAAGACCTCATTCGAGATGCTCATATGGGTAACTATCATACTTGAGCCTAACACAGAGATTCCAATACTTGAGCAGGTGCAATGTTGATTTCTCCACAAGGTGATAAGTACTTTTCAGCCTTTTTTTTGCTTTTGCATGTTCTAACAATAGTGTTGAGTATGAAAGACTTATCCAAGGCCTCGAATGGGCAAGGAAAAGAGGAATTGATTGTTTGAGAGTCTATGGGGATAGTGAATTGATAGTCAATCAGGTTAGGGGCGTCAATGTTTCCAACAATGATGCTCTGAAGTTTTACACAAATAGAGTATGGAATATAATTGAGGAGTTTAATGCCTTCAATATAATTTCTATCCCACAAAATCAGAATAAGCATGCTGATAGACTTGCAGCAATTGGAGCACAGTTTGATATCCCAAGTGATATTAAAAAGGGTAAAATACAGCAGCATGTCAAGGTGGTTATCAGGTCGTCAATTCCTGATAACAACATTAACTAGCAGGTATTTGAGAGCGATGAACAAATAATTGGCCTTTCTGCTCCAAGAAGATCAATTTTTTGTAGTAAACCAGGAAAAGATTAAACAGCAGTATGATGATCAAGTGATACAGCTGAAGACAAATAAACTTCCCAAAGGGCTGATTACCTTGGAATCCATATTCAACTCTAATGATCAGCTTAAAAAGAGAAAAGTTGGAATTCAAGTCAAGGAGGATCATTATGAGGAAGTCAAAATCTTTAAAGGTAAGCTTCTCAAATTAGGTAAAATTTGTTCAGCTAAAGATAAGAAGGCTTTCATTGTTCTATGCCAAGTGTACCATGATATTTTTGCTTGGCAATATTTCAATTTAAGAGGGTTTGATCCTCATATTGCACAACATACAATTGAGATAGAACCTGGTGTCAAGCCTGTTAGACAAAATCAGAAACCTTTGAACCCCAAACTTGAACCTTTGATGATCAAAGAGCTAACCAAACTAGTTGAGGGGGGTAGCATCTTTCCTATTAAACACACTTCATGGGTTTCTAACCTTGTTCCGGTTAGAAAAAAGAGCGGTGAAATAAGATTGTGTGTAGATTTTAGAGACCTTAACAGAGCATCTCTGAAGGATCACTACCCCTTACCGTCTATGGAACAAATTCTCCAAGCTGTTGTTGGCTCAGAAATATTTTCTCTTTTGGATGGGTATTTTGGTTATAACCAATTCTTGTCAAAGAGTAGGATCAATATAAAATAGCATTTACAACAAAATGGGGCACTGTGGCTTACAAGAGAATTCCTTTTGGTTTATCTAATGCCGGTGCCATCTTTCAGCGTGCCATGGATATGGCATTTCAGAGTTTAATCCAGAAAATTTTGCTGGTATATTTAGATGATATAACTATATATTCAAAGAAGGCAGAGGAGCATTTGTCACATCTCAAACAAGTTTTTGAAAAATACAGGGAGTATGGGATATCCCTCAATCCTACAAAAATTATTTTTGTAGTTCATGAAGGTAAACTGTTAGGCCATATAGTATCAAAGGATGGAGTTACCATTGATCCTAAAAGAGTCAAAGCTATACTTGAACTGCCATTACCCAATCACAAGAAAGGATTGCAGAGCTTTTTAGGGAGAATTAACTTTCTAAGAATATTTATTCCTAATGTTGCAAATTTTCTACAGCGCTTGACCACCATGCTTAAAAAGAGTGCAGTTTTCAGTTGGACTGGAGAAGTAAAACATAGTTTTGAAGAAATCAAGGAGGTGTTAGCATCAGCCCCAACACTGGTAATTCCATATTTCTCTAAAGACGTCTTCTTGTATGCCTTTGGCAATGTTGGTTCAATCTCTACTATCCTGGTACAAAAGAATAGTGATAACTTAGAACAGCCCATAGATTTCTTTAGTCAAGTACTTGTTGATTATGAAGAGAGTTATACTTTTGTTGAGAAGCATGTCCTCACCATGATCAGAAGCCTAAAGAAGTTTAAGCCTCTAGTTTCAAACAACAAAATTCATATTCTGGTTGCACACTCAAGTGTCAAGGAATTTTTGTTGAGTAAAGATCTAAATGAAAAAAGGGCAAGGTGGATCACTAAGGTCATGGAATATGATGTAGATATCAAGATTACCAAATTGATTAAAGGTAAAGGTCTATGTGAATAGCTTGCTGCGGGGTCAATCAATGAAAACAAATTAGAAAAGGGTGTTATTTTTGCTAAGACTAATGAGTCTCATGATGCTCAGGATGATGTGCCTATAGCAACAATTAATTGGGTTCAAGACATGATCCATTTTTTACAAACTAGTGAGTGTCCACTAGGTTTAGATAGATCTAAATGAAGATACTTCATACTGCAGTCCATACCATATGTGCTGGTAAATAATGTTCTTTTAAAAAAGGATCTAAATGGTATTCTGTTAAGATGTATTCACAGTGATCAGATTGAAAAGGTACTTTATAAGTTTCATGATGGAGCTGTAGGAGGTCACTTTTCTCCCATAACTATTGCATGGAAAATAATGAGAGTTGGTTACTACTGGCCTAGCTTGTTTAAAGATGCATATGCATGGTCAAAAAAGTGTATCAAATGTGCTTTATTTGTAGGAAAAGAAAAGTTGCCTGCTATGCCTCTACATCCAATTCAAGAGCAACCCTTCATGAGATGGGGCATCAACTTTATTAGGTCGGTTAATCCATCATCTAGTACTGGTCACAAGTGGGTGCTCACTACCACAGACTATTTCACATGGTGGACAGAAGTGATAGCTTTGAAAGAAGCAAATGAGCCTTCAGTTTTGAGCTTTTATGAGGATATAGTCACCAGATTTGGAGTTCCTGACTCTATCATATCTGATAATGCTCTTGCATTTGTGGGATTAAGATTAAGTGATTGGGTTATTAAACATGGCATTCATTTGAATACATCCTCAAATTATTACCCTCAGGGTAATGGTTTAGCTGAAAGCACAAATAAGAATCTCATCAGGATTATCAAAAGAACAATGGAGGATAATCAAAGGACCTGACACATTAAATTAAATTATGCACTTTGGGCAGACAGGGTGACTCCTAAGAGTTCTATTAGTAATTCACCATACATGTTAGTTTATGGCAAGGAGGCCAGGTTACCTCTATCTGTAGAGCTTCCAGCTCTAGACATTGTTCACTAGTTGGAGGTGTTTGAAGAACAGGGCCCAATGTCCGTGAGATATGCAGAGCTCATGGAGCTTGAAGAATCAATGGAAAAAGTAATGAAGGTTTTGGAGTATCATCAACTCCAAACAAAGAAGACAGTTGAAAAGAAGGATACAGAAAAAAATTTCAAGGTGGGAGATCTCGTGTTGAAATGGGATGTTTTGAAAAGTAGGCTAGGCCATCACACCAAGTTTGACAACATGTGGACAGGTCTGTTTATTATCAGAGACTGTAGGGAACACAATGCTTACCAACTAGCCACAATAGAAGGTGAAGTATTTCCTATCCCATTTAATGGGATACACCTCAAGCCTTGTTTTCAAGTTTGATGGAGTTCCTCTATTGTACATATTAGTTTAGGTTTATGTTTCCAATAAGTGCTTTTGCACTTTAGTTTAGATGTTTTTCCTTTTCCTAAGTGGTGTTTTAGCACAGTAAATATTTTCTTTTCTGTTTCTCCTATTTCTTGAGGTTTGAACAATCTATTATGACCTATAAGTTACGGACATGTTTGAGCTATGTGCAAAGTTGATGTTTTAATTTTTTTCAGAGCTTCCTAACAACTCCATACCCAATGGAAAATTTTTGGCTACTATTTTCTATGTTTAGCAGGCAAACATCCTGGAAAGGTCACCAGAAATGTTTCCCAATTTTCACCTACAGGCTCAATCAGGTAGGATAAATCATGTGACAGATGTTCGAGAGGGCCAAATGGACTATTCGCGCAAGGGTAGAATCATGCATCTAATGCTAAGTCACAGAGAGGTCTATTGGAGGGGATACCTCACTCTTATTTGGCATAAGTCCCTTGAAGGAATAAAGTCGGCAAGACTTCCCCAAGGGTCTTGCCAACTAGCTTTAGGTCATACTTGTTTGAAATCCTCGTGGTCGCCAGGACATCTCAGTCGCTATGAAGTTTTGTATCTCTCAACTTGGGATGTCTTAGAAATAGTAGCTCACAAGGTTGTGTCGGTGAAAACAAATGATTTTGGTATGGTCTCTTACCGACAAGGAGGGGTCTCCCTAAATGAAGATCCGAGTTTGCTAGAAGGTAAGGTCTCAGCGTAGGGTTTGGCTGATCAAGCTAAGTCACACCGAAATGGAGTGCTCCTAGCATAGGATGGTCATCTCGGGGAAATATCTGGCCAATAGGCCAGGGTATCAGCGACACTATGGGGCTTAGCCAAGAGTTCTCATCAACGAGCAATGTCTCGCCAAAGGGAAGCAACATCGCCGAAAGGAAGTGAGCTCAGCAGGAAGTCTCATCGATAACGAAAAAGTCATGCCGACATGCCTTGTGCCTTCGATATAATGTGAGAAGCTCGGCAGGAAGTCCCGCAAACACATGAGAGTCACCCCGATGGGATCCCAGTTTTCCAAAAGGAAGGTTAAGTTGCCAAAATGTCTCGGCGACTGGCAAAGGCCTCGCCAAGAGAAATTGATATCGGCATAATGTCTAACCGAGGGCTTAGTGTCTCACCGAAGGGATGTTTGAGCCCGAGGAAGTGGTTGAGCTTCGCCATAAGGTCTCACCAAATGCAAAAGGTCTCCTTGACATATATGACATCGGAAAAACTTCTAGCCATCGAAGTAATGTCTTGCTGACATGGTGTGGTCTCAGCGATGGAATTGGATATTAGTATGACTATTGGACCTCGCTATGAAGTCTTTCCGACTCGCCAGTGTCTCACCAAATGAAATATTTGAGCTCTGGAGAATGAGGGAGTTCGCCATGACATCTCATCAACACAGGGATGTCTCCCTGAAGCAATGTGAGCTCACAGAAGGTTTTCACTTTTGCTAAGATGTCTGGATGATAGGGTGGACTCTTGCCAAAAGATTTTGGAGCTCAGGGGAAAAAAAGGTGTCATCGTTGTGATGTCCCAGTGATCGATCGAAGTCTCACCGAAATGAAGGAGTTTGCCAAAGAATGGGGATTTTGACATGTCTCAATGAAATAATTGTGTCTTGCCGATGGTTTCAAGGATATCGATATGACTTTTGAAGCTTGATAAGAACTCTCATTAACAGTTCCATGTTATGTCGATAGCTGCAGAGGGGCATAATCACATCGGTGAGACACTTCTAGTGTCTCGCCGAGATGCGATTCTGACTGAACAAGCTTTTGACCATAGGGGAATCCATGTGGAATGTGCCCAGCCAATCAAAGAGAGCTATGGGTGAATCGTTGGTAGCTTGACCGATGCCAAGAAGATCAACAGAATGTGAATCGACACGGATCTGCTTGGAAGTCAAAAGCATTCAAGGCAGCTCAACCGAAGAGGTTCAAGGAGGACATGAGGACTAGAAGTAAATGCATTTGGTAGCTACAAAAGATCTAAAGGCTTCTCTGGGAAAGGACTCTTCACCGACATGGACAACAAAGACACGCAAGAATGCAACATTAATTTCAGGCAAAATATCTAAGGAGGATTTTTCAAAAGACTGATATTTTGTAAGCCCTAAGGGGCTAAGATCTTTTTGTATATAGGGCATTTTTGCCTCTTTGTAAAGGAGTTCGGATTGTGCATTTTCTGGAGTTAGTGATTTTTTAACAATCCTCTCTCAGCTGATGTATGCTTTGTAGCTTAACTAGAATCTAGAATAAAACACAAAGTTTACCTCAGAAGCCAGTGTTAATATTTGTATTACTCTAAGTTCTGTATTTCTTTTAGATTATGCAAGTTCTCAACTGTGTTTTTTTCTAAAATCTGTATTCATACCTTAAAGCTATGAATTCATCTCTCCTTAAGATATGTATGTAGAGCAAGCCTTTTAAGAATAGTGCATAAGTCTAAAGGGGTTATGTTGAGTAAGTAAAATAGTAACCATTAGCTTTCCAGTGTATTTTCAATCTTGTTTTCATTTCATGATTTCTTATCAACTTGGTGTATCACCATAGGAGTAGTTTCAATTTATGTACTCCTTCTCCCTTTCTCTTTACAGAATCATTAGTTTAGGTGACACCAAAGGAAGCTGATCTTCTCTGGAGGTTCATTTCAACTCTAGGTGACCCACAGCCTTGAAATGATCCCATGTTTCTCTAGAAATCTTAATTTTTATAACTCTGCATAGGGTGCATTTCTAAGAGACAACAGGTATAATCACTTGCTTTCCAGATCTATCCAACATTGGACTAAACTAGAGATTGCATTCCTGCAAAATTTTAGTATTCCCATTAGTGCCAATGAGCTCTATCGTCAGTTCACTAATGTTAAGAGAGAAGTCAATGAGCCTATAGGGTCCTTCAACAATAGGTTTCATCGTGCCTATACCCGACTGCAGGCCCCCTATGCTATTGATGATGCCACTACTTTACAAGTCTATTATGAGGGACTTGATAGTCTGACAGCCACCTTCATGAAATGGAGAAACAATCCTCCTAATACCCTACTTGATGGATATGCAGAAGCTATAAAGGTTAGCTCTGGACCTTTACCATCATTGGGACCTATTGCTCACCTCGACAAGTCCCAGCTCTCAATCAGGCTCTCACTAATCATACTCCCATCATGAATCAAGTTCCTCAGTTGCCTATGGTCCCCCACCCAGGGCCTCCAGTGAGTCAAATTCCACCTACAGTCAGTTATCCCCAACAAAATGCAAATCAAACTCTTCATCTACAATCTCATGCTAGCTATCCCCCATATCTGTAGAATTTTGAAGTTCTGAACCAATCATTAGGTACCAGCACTACAGCAAGATATCCCCAAAATAATTTGAGCTAGCCTCCATATAGAAGTTCTGACCAAGAGAGACTGGATGAATTGTCTGAACAGGTGAAGAAGCTAAATATGGAGGTCACTTACTTGAGGAACCAGAATAGCCAGTTGCAAGCTGCTAAGAGAAATATGCAGTCTAATTACAGCAGAGAAAGCAGAGAAAATCAACAAGGGAAGCATAATGATAGAGAATATAACAACAACAGAGGATACAACAATGATAGAGGATATAATCATGACAAAGGACAGAATTATGATAGAGGACAATCCTTAGGCCAGAACTTTTCCCGAGGGCAAGGTCAAGCTGGTGGACAAGGGTTCGACAGGAGATAGCCACCAAGACAAAACAGGACTTGGAACATGAGGCCTAACAATGGAGGAGTCCCTACCCCATTGGATCAACCATTCAATTAGCCAACTAGCCAAGAGAAGCCTCCTAATGGTGTATATTTAACCGAGGTTGCATTATCAGGATGGTGTAGGCTCCATAAAACAAGTTAGCATTCTGAGTTAGATTTTTAAGAGTTCCAGACAGTAGCTTCAATCTTCCAGTATGAGGTGGAGAATAATGCAAGTGATCAGGAGATGGTACCATCTACTCCCTATGATTCACCAGTGTTGGTCCTTAATCATACTCCTTTCCCACAGAGCAAAGACAATGTGCCTAAAGAAGAATCAAACCAGCTCAGGAAGGAGGCAGATCAGGTATGCAATGGAGATGAAATTTCATAGTTGTTTGATGAAAATCTAGTAAATGAAAATGGCCCCTTGGATGAAGAAGAGGCTTATGTTGAAGAAGTACAGACTTTCTAGAGGCCTATTAAGAAGTATGATTTGAGAGATATGCCCCATAGACATCCACCAGCTGGAGGTCCCTTCACCACCTCCATTCCACCAAACAACTTCACCACTCCTCCAGATCCTAATGCTAGCAATAATCCATTGTATCCTCATGTGTCTAAGCAATATTTGTCAAAGGAAGGACAAGCACAGATGGACATGTCAAAAGGAAGGAGTATTGAAGCAAGCAAAGACAGGATGGTGGAGTATCCAAAAGAAACTCCTGTTGATCTAAGTGAAGAACAATTGGCTATATATGTTGCAAAAGAACTCAAGAAGCTAAAGGTAAGTCTATCCACATTTGAGTTATTAAGGATTCCAACCATTATAAATGCATTTCTAGGAGCTCACAATGAAATTCTATATTACAAGATAAAGCAGTTAGTGAAAGTATCAATAAAGTATCTAGCTCTCAAACAGTCGAAAGGGAAAATCAGACTCATAATCAAGTTCATGTGCCTCCTAGAGATAAAGGAAAAGAGAAATATAGAACTCAAGTTGCTCAAGTAGATACTCCCTTAACTTTATTTTAGGGAAAAACAGAGACTCCATTCTTGATATCTATCTGTATATTTGGAAAGCACTTGCGCAATTGCTTGTTAGATTTTGGTGCTTCCACCAATGTAATACCCTTTGGTTTCTATAGAACTTTGGGTATTACTCTTGTTGATTCCCAAAATAAAGTCACACAATTGGATAGAACTGAAGTTAATGTTGTAGGGGAATTAAACATGATTCATATGTAGGTTGCTTCGGATCCTAGGATTCAGCAGGTTATCAATATACAGGTGGCTGATATACCTGATGCTTATGGCCTGATTCTGGGAAGAGAATTTACTAGGACCTTGAATGGATATGTATCAACCGATAACTCTCTCATGTGGCTTCCATGGAAGGGAGTGCCAAACCAGATTAGAATTGAAAGAGAACCTAGGATGAAGTACATGATTACAGAATATCAGAACACCTCCAATGAAATTCTAATATCTAAAGTGAGTATGGGTAACCATGTGCTTGCAGCCCCTTTTGAGAAGTCAAATGTAGAGGAAGTCCTTATGTTCCACACAACGCCTGTTAACCTTACAACAAAATCTAGTAGTACTGAAGCCTTGGAGGAACTAGTTGAAAATGAAGATGATATTGAAGATAATCAACTCAGTTTACTAGATAATTTCTAAGAATTCATTTAGAAATGCATTAAGGATCAGATTTTGTTGGGTAGGAGGATAAATTTAAGAGATTTTCTCTTACCAAATTGGTGTAGGGTTCATAATGCCTCCCATTCTGAACTGGATTGTTGCTTATGCCAGACTGTAGTGGAACAAGTACAGAAATGTATCAACCCCACTCCATCAGTCAAAATTGATATCCAGAATGCCCAAGAGGGCCCGGAGGGGAAGAAATTGATTCTTTTCGAGGAAACTTCAAGCAGCAATAGTGCAAGAGATAGAACAAAGAAATTTGCAATTGCTAACTATTGGAGTTTAAGATTTGATGGGTCCAAATCAAAGCAAGTAGCTGGAGAAGGGTTTGAGCTAATCATTCCAAAAGGTAAGACATTCTTTGCTTCTCCTAGAATTCAATTCCATTGCACTAATAATGTAGTAGAATATGAAGCTTTGGTCCATGGATTGTTAATGGCATTAAAGAAAAAGGTTAAGATTTTGCAAGTTTTCAGGGATTCTAAGTTAGTGGTTAAGAAAGTTAGGAGGCAGTACTCTTTTCATGATAGAAGAATGACCAATTATAGACACAGAGTATGGGATCTTATTGAAGGATTTGATGTCTTCAACATACAGCTGATACCATGAAGTAAAAACTAGACAATTGACTCCCTTGCTTAGGCAGCTAGTACATTGCAACCCCTGTCTCTTTTTGGATTGAAGAATTTTTCGATGGAATTGACTCCAGTACCTTTAGTGCCTAAAAACATCACCAACTTCTAGGTATTTGAAGACGATAAGCATATTTTATATTTTATCACAAATACAGATGTTTTTGCTTCTCAAATTATAGATGAAACTAAACTCCAAGAAGCAAAAATGGATTTGAGAGGGGTAATCAATTTGAAGACTAATACTATTCCCAGAGGAATGGTGCAATTAGAAAGAATTTTTGATTTGGATAGAGTCAAAGATCAGGAACAAGATGCTAGGAAGGAGTCCATCAGTGGACAATGTGAAAAGTATAACATGGGAACTCAGGATGATTCCAAGAATGTCATCATTGGCAAATTATGCACTCCAGAAGGGAGGAAAGGAATAATCGATGCATTACATAGATATCTAGATGTGATAGCCTAGAGTTATGAAGACTTGAAGACCTATGATACATCGATCATAACTCACACTATACCTCTTATTCTAGGAGCAAGACCTTTTAGACAGAGGCAAAGGCTAATTAATGCCCTACTAGAACCTATAATATATAAGGAAGTGTAGAAATTACTATCCGCAAGAATCATATTTCCAGTCAGAAATTCAACTTGGGTTGCAAACTTGGTTCCAGTGTGAAAGAAGAATGGTGAAATTAGGTTGTGTGTAGATTTTAGGAACCTCAACAGAGCATCAGAAAAGGATAATTATCCAGTACCTTTACTAGATGAAGTACTCCATATTGTCAATGGATCTCAGATGATGTCTTTCTTGGATGGCTATTCAGGATACAACCAGGTCATGGTGCAATATGAAGATAGGCATAAGACTTGTTTCACCACCAAGTGGGGCACTTTTTCCTATAGAAGAATGCCCCTCGGTTTGATTAATGTTGGAGCCACATTTCAGAGGGCCATGGACATTACTTTTAAAGACATAATTGGTAAGTGCATAATCATTTATATGGATGACTTGATAGTCTTTTCCAAGAAGAGGGATGGTCATATATTAGATTTGTGTAAAGTGTTACAGAAGTGTAGGGAATTCGATATATCTCTCAATCCAAAGAAATGCATTTTTGGAGTGACAAAGGGATAATTTTTTGGACATGTTATCTCTGAGAAAGGAATTTCCATTGACCCAGAACGAGTGGAAGATATACTCAAGATCCCACCACCTACTAGCAAGAAAGAAATGAAGTCATTCTTTGGTAAAATAAACTCTGTAAGGAAGTTCATCACTGGATTTGCAGAAATAGTCAAGCCACTGAATCCAATGTTGAAGCAAGAGGCCAAAGTTGAATGGAATGCAAAAGCAAAAGAAGCATTTGTAGAGATAAAGAAGGATATTTTCGAAGCTCCGGTTTTGGTGAGTCCAGACTATGCTAAGTCGTTCTACATATATTTGTTTGCTTCTGATCACTCTTGTGCTGCTATGTTGACTCAAAATTTTGATCAAATAAATGAACATCTCATAGCATTCATGAGTGCACCATTGAAATATGTTGAACTAAGGTACCCAAGTGTGGAAAAGCAAGCCTATGCCTTGGTCAGAGCTGTAAAGAAGTTTAGGCATTATATCCTCAAAAATAAGGTCTTTGCAATAGTTCTTGATCCTGTGGTCAGGCTATTGTTGATGTAGAATGAGCTAGGGGAATGCAGAGCCAAGTGGGTAACTATGTTACAAGAATATGATATTGAGATTCAACCCATGAAGCTAGTAAGATGGCAAGGACTTACTAGGAAAATGGTAGAAGTAGGCCCTAATCTTGCAGCCCAACACTACAATCTAGAAGATGTTTCCCCTGGAGAATGGTATGATGATATGTTCATTATCTCCTTACTCAGAGGTGTCCTGACCATCTAAATGCAGTTCAGAGAAGAGGATTACGTTTGAAGAGTGATAGTTTCATGCTAAAGGGAGCTATTATATATAAGAAAAATCATGAAGGCATATACCTGAGGTGTTTAGGAAGACAGGAAGCTAAGAGGGTCATGGCTAAATTTCATGATAGATATGGTACTGGCCATGGATCTACACATTCTACTACAAACCAAATTCTAAGAGCTGGTTATTATTGGTCTACATTATTCAAGGATACACATATTCATGTCAGAACTTGCCACATATGCCAAACCGCAACAACAAGAGAGAAGTATGCAGCTCTTCCACTCCAACCAGTCTTTTAGGTAAAACCTTTTGCGTAGTCGGGGATGGACTTCATGGGTCCCATCAATCCACCATCTTCTACTGGTCACAGGTATATTCTCACCATTACTGATTATTTTACAAGATGGACTGAAGCACTTTCATGCAAACAGTGTACTTTTGAGGTAGTAATTGATTTCATTGAATCAGGTATTATCAATCGCTTTGGATGTCCTTTATCTTTAGTTTGTGATAATGGTCCTGCATTTACATCATTGAAATTTTCCAATTGGGCCTTTGATCATGGGATTATAATAAATTTTTCATCTAATTACTATCCACAAGGTAATGGATTGGCTGAGTCTTCCAATAAAAACCTCTTGACAGTCATCTGTAAGTTGCTAGAGAACAATCCCAAGGATTGGCACACTCAACCTAGATTTTCTCTATGGGCAAATCATACAAGACAGAAGAATTCCATTGGGACACCCCCTTATCATCTTGTGTATGGCTAGGAGCTTGTATTTCCAATTCAATTGAGAATCCCTACTTTATAGTTCATTAATGAGTACTATGATGAAGAGAGCAAGCGTGAAGCCCACCTACAAGAGTTGTTACACCTTGAAGAAAGAAGAGATGAAGCCTTAGAGAATTTTGCTAGACATCAGGGTGTAGTCAAAAGGTGGTTTGATAAAAGAGCCAAGGTAAAATCCTTTAGGATTTCTGGCTTGGTTCTATACTGGGATAAAGCCCATGACCATAAGGGGTAGCATGGTAAATTTGACAAACTTTGGCTTGGCCCTTACCAGATTTTAGAAATCCTGGGAGATAATGCTTTCCATTTGAAAACTCTCACTAGGGAGGATATACCACTACCTGTCAATTGGTAGTATTTGAAGCATTATTTCCAATCTTGAGTTGTTTTCAGCTCTCTTCTTGTATATAGTTAGAGTAGGGTTTCCTTTTTGTTTTTTTTGCTTTGCTTTGCTTTGGTTAGAGTAGTTATGCTTTGCTTTTGTTCAGCTTTGGTTAGTGTAGGTTTTCCTTTTTTTTGGTCTATTTTTCTCTTCCTTTTCTTTTGAGGTCTTCTTGTTTTCTTCTGGATGTGTTGCACTTGCATAGAAAATATTGATTAGTTCTACTTTGATTTTGTTCTGCTTTGGTTAGTGTAGGTTTTCCTTCTGTTTGGTCTATTTTTCTCTTCCTTTGCTTTTGAGGTATTCTTGTTTTCTTCTAGATGTGTTGCACCTGCATAGCAAATATTCTTTTTTTTGGGACTGTTCTAAGTATTTCCTTGATGAACTTTGATTGTGTGTCTTGAATGGTGGTTGAGGTCTTCATTATCGTCATGCAGTCTAAATGTCTAATTTGAAGAGGATGGGTCACTGGTTTGATTTGAATTTGAAGTATTCTGAAATCTTATATCTTTTATACATCTTAAAAATTCTAAGGTTGTCGTAGGATCCTTGTGAGGTCTTGTCAAGTGAAAAAACCTATTTTTTCTTCAGTGCCACTATGCTTCTCAGCCCTGAGTGTGAACTTCATTGTTCACAAGTTGAACTGAAAAAAATGAAAAGAAAAGAATATCAAAAGAAGAAAAGAGAAAATATTGAAAATCAAAATAATGAATTCAATTTATCAAGGGTATTCAAGTATCTCTACCGGGGCTTTGGATGCCTAGCTAGTAGTAAAGCTATGCTTGGGAGAGTCACAGCGATAACCTCTTCAGGGCTATGGATGCCTGACTAGCAGCGAGGCTCTATCCAAGTTGCTTTTGAAGTTACAATCTTTACATAGCATTCCCTCACTGAACTTGGTTTTTGTGGTAGCCCAAGGAGGGAAATGAACTCATGTGCACACACTTGGATTTTCAGTTTATAGAAGGTTCAGTCTACCTTTGGTTCTCATTCTTTGATCTTGAATTTTGATTTATTTTTCTGATAGTGGGATTGAAACCAGAGATTTTGGGTTCACGATTCTTGTTCATCATCGAAATGCTTTGGAGCATTTTCCTAGCAGAGTCACCATTTGTTGTGCAGTTTTTGCACGCATGCCCCACTGCAAGTAGGGACCCTCTTTGGTTTTTGCTCTTGTTGTTTTGGCTCTTTGATTTTGGGGATTTGCATTTCCTTGGTATGTGCTTAATATGTTTATCTTGCTTACCCAAGTGTTTTCCCCAAGTTACACATTGAAAATCTTAGGTTCTGAGCGAAATCTAGGTTTTTGCACTGTTTCAGGATTTTCCTGTCTGTTCGGATTTTCTAAGATTTCATTCAATCTAGGGTTAAGTGTTGCAGTTCGAGAATTTCTGGCCTTCGCAAAATTCCACCCAGGCCAAATTTTTCTAGAATTTCATCCTGCCATCGGGTTTCCGATTTCCTTCAACTCGTCTGGTCAGCTACGTTTATGATTGCTCCTTGTATGAATTGTATTTGGTTGATCATTAGGAGATTTTCTTACCATTATGCTTTCTCATTGGTGTCCTATTGGGTTGAAATATTTGATCTAGTTGTGTTTTGGCATTATTGGCTTGCCTTGTGCATTCATGGTTGAGATTTAGGGTTTCATGCCTAGGGCATTGCCATTTCTTTACAATTTGCTTTCGATTGAGCCTAGAATTAAAGGAAGATTTGTTGAAGGTTCAGGTTAAGTTGGTTTTATGCCTGGGGTCCTCAAATTCGTGATCTTCAATCAATTTGAGAAAATTCATGGCTGATGTTCGTGTTTTCCTCCAGCTTTGGGATTTTTTGTCGGTCCTGAATTTTCTCGATTCCTCCTTTTTCCCCTCGTTTACCCAGATTTCATGCAGTGATTGTCATTTTCGTAGAAATCTAGTTTGCCCAGATTTTTCCAGATTTTCTTGGAAACTTGGTGAAGATTGAAAATTTGATGAAATGGATGATTCTAATGTTAAATTTTTATGGTTCCATGTTCTAGATTGGTAAATAACATAGGGATTGTGCATTCTTTATTTACTTTTAATGATCTATGGTTGATTTTGTGCCTTCTTCGCTGGAATCTGCCTAGGCCAGAATCTATGGAATTTCCCTTCTGGCCCGGATTCCACAGCTGGCTCAAAATCCCAGATTGTGTTGTCTGCGATTTGGCAAGGTTTCTGGATTGATTTCGATCTGTGTTTGAATTTTTTTAGATGACGAATATATTAGTGATGATGAGCTAATCTCTATCTTCATGTTATGATAGTGTTATAATGGATATTAATGGTGGTTTTTGCTAAGTGCAGGCTGAGTTTTGTTGAGTCATCAAGGAAGTTATGGAGATGAAGTTATATCTATGAAGGAAATTCAAGTATTGGCTACTTCCCCTTGGCCAACTTGGTGAGGTGCACTCAGGTTGGAGAGGGCAGTTGATGCAAGGCTACATCAAATTTTGTATTTCCCTATCATTTTCCTTGCCTTGGTCTGAATTTAATTAAAGATCCCAAGCTGACCTAGATGAGTTCAAACATTTAATTCTAATTCATTTTATTTCAAATTTTCTTTGGGCTGACCTATTTGTTGTCATTTTTATTGTAAACATTTGTTGGGCTGACTTGTTTTGGCTATTTTATTATTGTATAATCCCAGCTTGGACGACATGCTTTGGGGGTTCCTATAAATTGGGCATTTTGCCTCATTTGTAATATATTGAATAGATACATAGACAGCTAGTTTGATGCAAGAGCGAATTAGGTAGTAGAGCAGAGTTAGAAGTTAGTCAATTTTTGAGCAAGTACTGTAACAGAACATTGGAATTGTTGTTGAAATTTGGTGATTCAATACAATTGAAGACATTGTGATTTTCTAGTGATCTCTTTTGTGTTGAATTATCTTGCATGGTTCTCATGATTCTATCTTTAAAATTGCTCAAGGTTAATAGATGTATCTTAGATCTGATTCAATGGTGTTTATGATTTGATGCTTGAAGTGTTTGTAGTGATCCCTGGTCCATACTTTCCACAGCTAGTTGATTGTTAGTTGCTTTGCAAAGTTAGCCTGGACCTTTATATTCATTGTGCTTAGTTCAATTGTAGATATTTATTCATTTCAATTGCAATTGGGTTGTCTTGGATGAATTTTCATGATCTGAAAATTTTTAATGCCTTAGAAGATTGCACTGTTTTTGTAAGATTGTAGATTTATCTTGGTTAAGAAGGAATTAGTTTATGAGGGATTGGTCCATTTCAAGTATTTTATGATTTGCATTGTTAATATTAGGAGTAGTTAAATTTAGGAATCTCTCTAAAACCCTAATCTTTTGTTATTTCTTTATCATTTGAGTTAGATTTAGGATTGAAGTATCATTACATTGCTAGATCTGATAAGTTCATGATTCAGTATTTTCTTGTAGTAAGGTCCCTTTGTGATTACCAGCATTTTCACAATTTATCACTGAGTTGTTTATGCATTGTCAAGACCTAACATTAGAGACCTTGAGGTTATCTCTTGAGGCTTGCTGATAGAGATTTACTTTTCAAGAGAGAGGATATTATATTTTGTCTGAGTTGTTGTGCAGAAAACATCATCAACACCTAGTAGTTGGATCTTTAAGAGGGATTGAATACTCTCAAGGTCTATGGAAATCCCTCATTTTGAAATAACATGCCCAAGTAGCTTTCCTTCAATAACACCGAAAATACATTTCTTCGAGTTAAGAGAGACTCCAAATTCTTTCCACCTTTGAAACACTTTGCACAAATCAACAACATGATCAAATTGCTTCTTTGAGAACAATGTAAGATCATCCATGTAGATGATTATACATTTTTTTATCAGATCCTTGAAGGCTATATCCATCACACTAGAAAGTGGCACTGGTGTTAATGAGTCTGAATGACATTCTTCTTTAGGCAAAGGTTTCCCACTTGGTGGTGAACGCAGTTTTGTGTCTATCTTCATATTGCACCGTCACTTGGTTGTATCTCAAGTATCCATCAAGGAAGGACACCATTTGTGATCCATTAACAATCTACAATACCTCATCTAATGAATGCACTGGATAGTTGTCCTTCTCAGAAGCTCTGTTCAGGTTGTGGAAGTCCACACATAGTCTAATTTCTCTATGTTATTTTCTGACTGGGACCAAATTAGCCACCCATGTGGAGTGTCTAACTGGGAATATAATTATTACTAAAAGAAACTTTTGCACTTCCTTGTAAATGATGGGCTCCAATAAGGAATTAATAGGACGTTGTCGTTGTTGGAATGGTTAGACATCTGGTTTCAAAGGAATAGTGTGCATAATAATGGAGGTATCATAGGTCTTCAAATCTTCATAGCTCCATGCCACTACATAAGAATACTTCCACAAAGCATCATTGATTCCTTTTCTTTCTTCTGATGTAAAGGCTTTACTAATAAACACATTTTTAACCTCCTCAATTGTCCCAAGGTTGTGAGTGTTGCACTGATTGTTGATGGAATCCTTTTTTGCTTGCTGATCTTGGTCTTAGATCTAATCAAGGTCAAATATATGCTCCAACTAGACCATACCTCTTGGAATGGTGTTTGTTTTGAGAGTGATGACCCCTTCTATATCTAATTTAGCCTCTTCAGGCTCAGCTTCATCAATTATTTGGGTAGCAAACACATCAGAACTAGTGATAAATTCAAAGATGTGTTTGTCATCATTGAACACTTAGAAATGAGTGATGTTGTCTGGCATGGATGGGGTGGAGGTAAGCTCAACGGTCAAACTTTTAAGGCCATACAAAGAGAGGGGTTGCAGCGTGTTGGCTGCTTAAGCTAAGGCATCAGCAATATGGTTTTGGGAGAAAGGGATCAGCTGGATATTGAAGGCATCTAGACTCTCTAAAAAATCCCATACCCTATGCCTATAGTTTGCTAGCCTTTGATAATGGCAAGAGTATAATTTTTTGACTTGTTTTAATACCAACTCCGAATCATCGAAGACTTGCAACATTTTAACTTTCTTCCTTAGAGCCATTAGGAGACCATCAACTAGTGCTTCGTACTCTGCTACATTATTAGTACAATAGAATTGAAATCTATGAGTAGTGAATTAGGTCTTACCCGTAGGACTGATGAGCTCAAATTTGGCTTTGGCTCCTTGCTTGGACTTAGATCCATCGAAGCGCAGTGTCCAAAACTTAGAAGGTTCTTTAACTTCAGGGCCAACAATATGTTTATTCCCCTTTGGTTGCATGGCTGCATCTACAATCTCTAGGGTAGGTACTGGTTCAACATGGTTGAAGATATGTTGCCCTATCGACATTTCCTTTTGAGAAGTGACTTGTCCTTTGACATGTTCTACTATTGTTTGACACAAGTAGCATTCAAATTATGAATGGGAAACATTATGCACTCTGTACGAACTAGGAAGCAAGAGTTCCTAGAAATTCATCTTGGCCCCCATACTGAGCTGATCTTGTATGCATTTTTCCATGAAATCCTAGAATCCATATAATAGTGCCAAATTCTCATCATCATCGGATTCAACTGGCAGTTCTTTGTCTAAGGGTGTATGGGCTAAGTTGACTAAGGGGCTGCATAGTACCAATAAGACCTCTTCATTCATCTCTTCTTCTTGAGGCTCTGATTCTTCTTGATATGCCATGGGAGAATAATTTCCTAGCTCAGTTTCAGCAAACAACACCTCATTGACATTGTTGTATTCTATAATCATGAACTTCATGTGGGGTTCTCGTTCAATGCAAATCTGATTTGGCAGCCCCTTCCATGGCAACCACGTGAGAACAATTAGCTTTTGCATACCCATTTAATGCTTAGGTGAAGTCTCATCCCAAGATTATTTTATATGTATCAAGAATATCTGAAACTTGGATGTCAATTACTTGTTACACCCTTGCATCTGCAGCAATCTGCATAGGGATATGATTGATTTCTCCAACGATGTTCACCTTCATTTTATCCAATTGAGTTACTTTTCTTCTTGAGGGTGTGGGGACAATCCCAAGAGCCTTGCATACAGCCAAGGGCATGACATTAGCTGATGCACCTGAGTCAATCAGAAAATTATGCAGGTTTTTCCCAAATATCCTAATAGTGGTGAGGAAGGGAGGCATTTCAAACCTTACCTGGAAAAATCCTAAAGTTGTGTTCACCTAGGCCACTTGACCCTTGTCCTTTTCATTTGTCTTTTCCTTGGATTTCCCTTGGCTTTTCTCTTTAGCGGGTTGTTTTCTAGATTGTTGATTTAGAGGGGCATCCTTTTTCTTTAGTATAATTTCCAAAATTATGGGCTCATGTGGTGGTTCTTTGAAAGGGACTCTTTTGGCTAGTATTTCTTGTGTTTCCTTGGAGGAAGGAGTCCCATTAATAACTCTAAAGAAGTTGTGCCTAACTACAAGAACCTTGAGTAACTCAAAGGCGAACAGACTAATTTTAACCTTCTTGAATTCCTCAGCGACATACTCACCCATTTGCTCAATTTCAAGCTTGAAAGCTCTACCTATGGAAGAGCTAGCTGGATATTTTTGCATTTGACTCAGTTGTTTGTTCTTATCAAGGTATTGAGTTGGTACATGGGGAAAGTCAGGATTGTTCTTGGCATTAGGATCAAGCAGGGTGCTAAAGTTATTAGGCGGGGTGGAAGTAGTGAAAGGCCCTCCTTGTCTATTCCTCAAGAAATATGGAGATGTTGTTTGGTGAAACATTTGGACCTCATCCTCATGAAACTCCCCCTCATCTATTGGACCATTATCTATGGAATTAAAGAGCTGAGACAAGGCTTCCTTATTACTTACCTCTTTTACTTCTTCATTCTTTGGGTTGGTAGCCTCAATTTATGGTGTGTTGCTCTCACTTCATGGAAAGGGGGCTTGATTGACCACGAGCATAGAAGAATTGTATGGCTCGGATGCGAATATGTCTCTGCAACCCACAGTATCAACAACATTCTGGACCTCCACTTGAAATATCTCCACAATCATGAGGAACTTGGGGCAATCTAGCTCAGAGTATCTATTCATTTTATGGATCCAACACCATATAGATAAAGTAGCTTCAACAAGGTACATACCACTGGTCATCTTCTCCACATTAGCAGGTTGATCAAGAGGAGTGGGAACACCTCCATTGTTTGGCCTTATATTCTAAGTCCTATTTTTCCTCTGTGAGGGTGTCCTTTTGAAATTTTGATTGGAGCCTTTCCCTCATTAATATTTTTTTCTTGATGAGGTGTCGGCCTCGCGACTATCCCTATTGTCTTGGCTGAGGTTAGCCTGAATGTTACATTAAGAAGCTTGCAGCTAGTTGTTCTAATTACACAAGTGCATCATCTGTGTGCATATCTTCTTGATCATTTCTATTAGTTCATCTAATCGATCCTTCTCTGTATTGCTTGGTTGTGGTATTTTGGAGGAAGATGGGTTGTGCTACTGGTTGGTTTTGTTGGGCAGGCAGAAATTTGGGCCCTTGTAGGTATAATGGAACTTGAGGTTGTTGTGAATACACTTGTTGCTATTGAGGCTGTAGATAATGAGGCATAGGAGGCACATAATTCATTGGTTGTCTTGGATGGGGAACTATGGGTAGTTGCAAAACTAGATTCATGAGGGGCATCTGATGTTGGAGTGCTTGATTGAACCCTTGAATCTACATAGGATGAGCAACCTGCCCCAAGGAAGGTAGTGGACCAAAAAAAAATTTCCCTAAGTCTGTGCTAGCTTTGACTGCATCAACATAAGCATCCACCAGTCTGGCAGGGGGTGGGTTCATTCTTTTCACAAATGTTACAGTGAGATTATCTGGGGCAACATAGTAGATTGGAAAAACAACATCATTAAGTACATATGGAGTTTGTAACCTCATGTGCACTTGGTGGAAACGATCATTGAAGGAGCCTATTAGATCATTAACCTCTCTACGAATAGACATGAATTGTTGATATAGTTATGAAGAGATGACTGAGATCTGGTATTTCCTTAAGAAGGAATTCTTCAAAAGGTCCCAAGTGGTGATGGTCCCCATTGGTATATTGATGTACCAATAAAAGGCTTCTTCTCCTAGAGAATAATGGAAAAGTATACATGCCACATCTTCATAATCAATCTATATATCCTTCAATGATGTTTGAAATATCTTGATGTGCTCTTCGGCTATCCTTTGCAGATCCCAAGGGTTGCACTTCATACAAAATCCCTTCAGGTTCTTGGACATGTCATAGTGAGCATTGAACAGCAATGGAGAGAGGTTGTTCCCTAGCCAAGCCATGAGGGGAAGTGGAGGTGGTATTTTTTGTTCAAGAATAACTTGGGGTTGCGCAGGGGTAGCGGCAATTGGGACTGCGCCTGGAAATTGGAAGGTAGGGATAGGGGCAGCACCCCAGCTATGGGGAGCGAGTGGTGGGAAATATGTTTGAGGTGACTGAATGGAGGAGATGGAAGTGGAGAAGGATTGATGAGTATTGGTCAAATGGAAGGAGGGAGGTAAAGGTGAAGGTGAAGTGGATGGAATGGAGGAGGAAGAAGAGGTTGTGTCCCCCCTATTAGTCCTTTTAGCCCTTGTAGGGGGTTGTAGTTCTTGAAATTCCCCTTTGTTTGGTGTTGATCTTAAAACTCTTTGGAATCTCTCAGGGAAATATGACCCAATTCGATCCAACTTAACTCAAAAGGCCCTCCTTCTAGAACTAGTTCTTTTGATGTGTGTTTTTTCTATTCTTAAGACAAGTAATACATAGGTGCACTACATCTCTTTAAAGGAAATCTCCAACAAAAATCTATTGAAAATCACCCTAAGGTCTCTCGGGTGTCAGGTCATGACTTGCTTCGAATATCTAAGTTCTTTTGATGTGATCTTGTTAATAATCACAGGGCAAATATACGTAAGTTAAGATAGAAGAGAACTGGTTCTTCCAATGGAGTTCTTAAAATGGGAAAGTGATTGCACAACTGCTATAAGTTCAAACAATAGCCTAGAACTCCTATTTCAGCTTGAGATTTGGCTTTACAATGTGCAATGAACCTTGTTCTAAGTCATAATTAAAAAAAAAGGTCAAAAGGGCAGGGAATAGAGGAAGTTCCTAAACTTGTAACTATTGATGAATAGTGATAATGGAGGACCCTACAGTGGACATCCTTCCCAAAAAAAGGTTCCACTTAACCAAAACAAATTACAGTCTCATGAAACCTATGCAATCTTCTAAGGTCTGCAAATTTTCAACCTTTCATTCACCATAAAGTATGAACAAGAGATAGAACTTAAGTGCAGCATTCATAGAATTTTCATACTAGCTTTACACTACATTTTATCAGCAATAAACAACAAAAAACATGAACAAGGAAGGGCATCAACACAAAATATTTCTTCAAAACCAATGAACAACATTAACCAAACTACTAAAGCAATCTAAAACATATAGAATAGAAAAGCTAATTTACTCAAATTCACTAACTATGAGAAGAAGAATCATGTAACATAAAGTTAGAACTCAAGAATCCACCAAATCAATGAATTTATATTAAAATTCCAGTAGCATGTCTTTACAACAACTCAACTCTCTCTTGAAAATGAGAGGAGACGCCCTATTTATAGTGTCCAAAAATAAAAATGAATGGCCAAGATTTAATCTCATTATGTGGCCAAGATTCACTACAAATTAGGGTTTCACGTACCCCCAAATATATTGCAATTTAAAATTACATTTTGTCATTTAGTCTATTTTGTCCTCATGTGGCAGCACTATAGCTCTTTTGTCTTCTAGCTGATTTCCTTTTGCTGCAACTACTTGGTGAGGAACTCATCATCAATAACAGGGTTTCCTTCATTCTTCTTTGTAGTGACATATTCCATAAACTTTATGATCAATTCCTAGAGCTTGTTCCACTCCAATATGTCTTATTGAAGCACATGGAAGTTCAATTTCTTGGATTTTCTCATAAGCCCATCCCAGTCACTATCATACTTTTGTGTATTCCTTATCACCTGCTCGGATTGAACGAATGTTCATGCAACAAAACCCATAAAATCTAGCGTTAGTGCATTTGTGGTCCCACTCTCCATCTTTTTACGGAAGTATGGATTTATTTTCTCTAGGTCTAGTTCGATGGCAAGCATATCAAAATCTATCATTAGCCTTATATATTCTTCACAAGCCATCCTAATTTCCTTGACCCAATCAATATCTAGCTCCACCTAATGGAGCACAAGTACCAACACTTATTTTCTATGGTCCAAGCCCAACTTCCATGTCTCCACAAGCTAGTGGTCACCTTCTCTGAAAGAAAGCTCCTTTTCCCAATATTTCTAAGGTATCTTGAGGATAGCCTCAAGTTTGGGATATGTGATTCTGTATAACTTTGGGAAGTCAATGCAAAATTTCCTTATTCCCTCGAGTATCTTTTGTACCTCCAGGAACTTGTTTGTTGTCCTGACAGTGCGGCCTATGCCCATATTTCCATTCTAGAGGGCCTGTTGGAACCAATCCTTCATGGCCTTTGTCCAATTATTTCTTCTCTCTAACTTATCAATGTGGTCCTTGGACCACAATTACAGTGTCACTGATGATGTGCTAGGAAGCTCCTCGGCCGCCAGCCATTGTTGAATATAAGTTGTCATATCTGCCACATGTGCTTTTAATTCCTCCTTAGAGGTCTTATCCTTATGTATTTGGTGCACAATTGTGGCGACAGATCCTTGAAGATGGTCGATTTTCTACTCTCTTGTAGATGTCCCCAAATCAATGGTAGAAATATTATAACTGACACCTTCTTCTCCCACCACTAGGGTAGCTATCTGCACTATCCTGGATCTGGATGCATCCATCGTTAGGTGAGACCTGACCTTTGGCTTCTTTTCTTTATTTTGTACTTATTTGGGCTCGAGTCAAGATGGCCTCCAGCCTTGTGTTTAGATCCCTAGAAGGTGGAGTCTTATTTTCTAATTGTTTCTCTAGCCATTCAGGCATCTGAGACTCCTCTTTCGATGATTTGTGATCACCTTCTTCCTCGGAGGTGCATTGGATTTCCATTGCTTTGTCACCTGAAGCTTCCTGCTCTTTCCTTTCTTCTTCCTCCTCATCAAAATCCTGAATGAATAACATTTCTTTTCTTAGGGACTCAGTGGCTGCATGCTCCTTGGGGATGTCCTCCCCTTCAGTGCTTCTCTCTTCTTCTTCTTGTTCATGCCCATGTTCTTCATGATGTTCTATTTCTAGGCTCTTCTTCACGGCTTCATCCTCTTCTTCAGGCTTGTCTTCTTATTTTTCTTCCTTTTCCTTTTCTTCTTGATCTTTAGAAAGAGGCATCTCTTTATCATGCCTGGGTCTTTCATCTTGTTCCCTAAGTGGAGGCTCAATGTTCTCCTCCATTTTCTCATCTACATCCTTCTCTTCATCGGAGGGTTGATTTTCAATTTCCTCTCCAACATCTCTTAGTTATTGAGCCAACTCTTCTTCTAGCTCTTGGTCAAAGGTCTCCATGATGTACTTGGTTCCAACATCTTCTTCACCTTCCCTGGAGGATCTTGTTTCTTCTCCTTCATGTACCACTTTATCAATCACTAGATTCTGGTATTCAAGGTGCTCATGGTAGTCATCTGCTTCTTTTTTCATCTCCTTGGTAGCTTCCCTATCCTGCCTCTCCAACTCTTCTAATATTTGCATTTTTTCCTCCATTGTGGGTGGTTTAGTTGGAGGAGGGGGAACAAGGAGGTTATCCATAACCTGTGCTAAGGCGGCCTGTACTATCGGGTTCATTAACACTTCAGACAGCTCCATTGGGATGTTCTGCATGTGTCGAGCGAAAGCCTCTGGGAGTGAGAGAGTGGGTATTGGAATTGTTGCATTATCTAGTGGAAGGGTTGATGTTGGAGACATGGAGGAGGAGAGCGAAGAAGTAGAGGAAAAAGAAGAATCAATTACCATCACTTGTGTAGTAGGCATGGTGGAAGCAAGGTGGACTGAGATATCCACCGCGGGTAGAAAAGTGGAAACCATCACCTGAGAAGTAGGTGGAAGGGAAATAGTAGTGACAATGGCAACAATAATGATTGCAAGAGTGGATGCAACAGGTGGGGACTTTAGTTGGTTGGACTCTTGTTCCTCTCCTTCGTGGAGCAGATCCTCTTGGATGGTGGGAATCTCTGCAAAACCGCCAGATGTCTTTGATTTCTTGAAAGGTTCACCTTCAAGGCCTTCCTTGAGTACACCCTAGGCTTAGGCTATCATTTAACCATCTCTTTTCTCTTCCTTGATCATGTAGTGGGAGGATATTTTGAAGTTTCTCTCGTCGAGGCAGCAGTAGTAGATGCATTGTCAGTCTCACTCCCTAGCTCGTTCTCAAGCTCACCATATGTTAGGGTAACCCCTATAGCTTCAATTGGGAAATTAGCCTGTCGATCCATCCCTTCGTTCTTGCTTCAATGGGCTTCATAATAATTTTGAGTTCATTAAGCTCTTCTTCATTCCAGTCAATTAGTGGTAGTGGCAAGTTGGAAACAACATCATATCTTGGATCTACCACTATCTTTTCTTCTTCAACTATTTGATCTGGCACTGGAAACAAGTTCACTATTTTGACAAAGTATGTCATCATGTGCATGCAATTTCGCATATGCACCTCTTTATCATCTTTGTAATTAGCCCACAAGTCCTCCACATTATGTAGATGGGTGTACTCAAGCCCAACCATCTTCTTGAGATTTTCGTATGGATCCATCCACCGCAAGGCCGTGTGGAGCTCTAGGTTATATTCCACAAGTTCTTTGTCAGAGTATTCTGCACATTGGGATGTGTGGAGTTCATACATTCCTCAGCTGAAGGAGAGGGGATACGGAATCCCTACCCTATGGTTGTCACTTAGGAGGGTGTGTGCTCGTAGTTGTCGAGAGAGTTCAAGTAGTATCATCTAGTCATTTGGGTACTGAGGAAGCTTATATGGTTTTTCTGAGAAACCCTCAGCTCAAATGTATGTAAACTTTGGAAACTGTATGAACAGAAAGCCAAACCAGCGGATGAAAGCATTAGCACTATGTGACACCCTCCTTTCGAAGTCACCTCCAAGTATTCTAATAATATGGCCTATGAAGGCGTCATTGACTCTACAATAGTCTTTCATAAAGTTCTAGAATTGAAGTTTTGGATACCTTTCATAGACCTTCAATTCCTTGCCTGGATCTAGACTTGGTGCTACGAATAGTCCCCTGTATTGGGCATGGTCAACAAGCAAATAGAACGGGTACAATGTCATATAAAATTGTGAAGTCTTCTTCACTGCCACAAATTTCTCGTATAGGCACTGGCTAATCATCCCTTCCCAATAGAATTTGGTTTTTCGCTCAAATTATTTCCTCTACAAAGTAAAGCATTCACTCCTCAAAGAAGGCCACAGTTGGAAGGCCCATAACTCTGCTTCATAGGGTTACCAAATCATGGTAATCCTTGTAGAAATCAATTCGGAAGAGCTCTTAGGGAACTTTTTTTGCACTGCCCCTCTTCTCCTTCAGCCAGTACTGGTTGATAAGCTTCTTGCACTTGAGGTGATCAGTGTCCCACATCTGCTTACCATATTCTTTGGATGTTTCCTCCATCTCTCTGAAGGTAGGGATATGGAAAGTTTTCCCTATTGATTTGGTAGACAAATCAGCCAATACATTCCCATCCCTATCTACAATTCTTCTAGAATATTCTTGATATGCCTCCTTGCAGGCCATCACAAGCTCAGGAGCAATGAGAGTAGGTGAGAAACCAGAAGCCTTGGCTAACCCATTGCTTCTAATTCTTCTGGCATTTTTTTTGTGGGTTTGATCTAGACCCTTTACTTCAATTCATCAATATCTATATGTCCCAGATTTATATCTGAGATCTCCCTTCAATCTGTGGTGACCTTGGAGTTGATGGGTTCCCCTTAGAAATTGTACTTCATTTGTTCTTTATCCTCTTTTCCTTGAGGTGCTTTGGCTGGATTCATTCCCTTTTCCTTCTCCATGACCGCCTTCGAAGGTCCTACACCTAGTTCCATATATCCTGCGGGCGAGAGAGCAATAAGCACATTCAAGCGTGAAAAAATGAGGAAAGTTAGCCAAAATCCAACAAAACAATGTTAAATATGATAATTCATCACTTAAAAAATTCCTAACATATGTTTTAGATCAGCATTAGCCTTTCACTAGAGGGGGTTCTAACAATGCGGGCCCAAGGGTGCAGACTTCCTCTGCCTAGCAGTCGTTTTCAAGGCAACTGTAGAGGGGATGACAATCAGGGCAGGGCGGCCTACATGTCCCAACCCGCATCAATATTTTTTCATGAAATGGGGTCCAACGAGGAGGTCAATCCATTTTGGCACATGGGTCGAAATCTCTTTGAAGTTTTGGGATCATTAAGTTCATCTTTTGGTCATGTAGGTCCAAGGCAGGTGGAAGCAGGAAGTGGCTTGGCTGTTTGGGGCCCGACCGTTGAAAAAGCATTGGTGAGACGGTGTTCTGCATGTGGCATTCCACCATGCAGGACCCATGACTTTGGAGGGATGCATCAGAATTCATTTGGAGCTCAATCCACTACATATTGGATGATACGGGGAGACGTTGGGTCACAACCATTTGGAACGACAGGAACGAGGTGGAGGTCTGTGTGGAGAGGCCCGCACCAATGGGTCCAGGAATCCTTGACATCAAGTTATCAATTCATCACTTAGTGGGAGGCCTTCATGAATTCGAGCTCTGCATAGCAGGCAGATAGGGTTTGGCGGATGCTATGGAATGGCGGGAGCAAGATGGAAGTCCACTAATGGTCACTCGCAATAAGTGGACCACCTAGTGCTTATCACTTAATCATTTTCGCTTTTGAGTTTTGACGGATGTAGTGGGTTTGGGACTCACAGTGCAAAAGGTCGGTGTGTAAAGGTCATTTGGAACAGTGATTAAGTGATGACAACCCACGGCTGGAGGTCCATGGTGCAGGATCTACAAAATGTGGCAACACTTAATCATTTAAAATGCAGAGGATGATTGGCAGAGGCAGAGTCAGGGTCGAGACCCAGTCGCCGGAAAGGCATCACCCTTTCGCCTTTTTGAGTTAGCCATTTGTTTAGAGGTGAAAGGTTAGTGAAAAAAAGCAAAGGGCGGTCCACAAATAGGAGGATTTCTTTTCTTTAAACTCGGGCGGTGACCGCGAAGGTGGGGCCCAATAGGTGGACAGACGGGTCGCAAGGGTCATTGAAAACAACGGAACCAAGACAAAATCTCGTGCAGGGGTCAACCCACCTATCGGGAGGATGTGGTCAGATGGCTATTTTGGAATGATGTGGCTCAAGGGGCACTCCGCAGGTGGAGGCCCACGCTTGTGGACCCAAGAGGCATTGAAGGCTCTTTTTTTTAAGCTTGTAAATTCTATCCAATTTCAAGATGACCAAGATGAGGGGGCCTCCCAGGAGGGCGGGCCTGATGAGGGTGTTTTCCATTTAAATTTAAAGCATTTTGCAAGGAAAGTGACAATGGTAGCTAGGCTACGGGCCCACGAGGCACAAATTCTCTAGTTGAGGAATGGTCATGGGGACCTCAAGTCCGCACAGGGCCCACGGATGAATCTCAAAGTTTATCAAAATTTCAACTTATGGGTTTGTTCGCCAAAGGTTTACCCTAGTTTATTTTAAGCTTTCTTTCGAAGGTTTTATCAACTTTTATAGAATTTAAAGGAAAATTTGAAATAGTGTATGTGGTAGATGACTAACCTGTGAAGTCTGACAAAAATGGATGAAAAAATAGCTATCAGATGCTTTGAATCGGCGATTGAACTTAGTGGTTGCGACGACAGCATTGGTAGGAAGCTCTGACTCATTTCTAGACTCCTGACAGGTGAAAATGATAGCTCAAGATGGGCTATTTATAAAATTTTGAGAATTTAGTGCCACTCATAAATGCAAGTATGGTGGTGCTTTGGGTTGGTGAGTAGTCAGTTTGAAAAAAATGGCAGGAACAACGGATTTCACCAAGCAGACGATAGTCAAAAGTTATCCGTTTGGAATGACCAGCAGTGAAAAGAGAAAATCAGGCCATAGATCCAGCGAGGCGGGAGGATGTTGAGAGAAATCTGTTCGAAATGGAAAAGAGGCAAGCAAAACTAGCTTAGGGAAGATCGCAGGGGTGGACCCACATTGCCCGAAAGACACCAGTTTTAAAGATTAAAGGCAAACAGCCAGGGAAATCTCGTAAAGACTTAAGACCTTCAAAATTTGAGGGTAGCAAAATATGGTCAACTCAAAGTGATTCTTTTAATATTCCTTGACCACTTAGGACACAAAATAGGGGGCATGCAAAATAAGGTGATGACAAAACTAACCCAGAAAAATGAAAAGAGAGGGTCCCCGTTCCGAATGGGGCATGTGTGCTAAAGGCACAACAATTTGGTAGTCATATTTTAGTGTTTCAGTGTAAGTTTGTACAATCCAGATGGACTGGTTAAATATTTTTAGTGATTGAAGTTTTTTTTTTTTTGTGGATGGATCTGGAAGATTCGAAGATGTATTCTCATGCTTAAAGAAGTTTGTTATGGCGTTCATGTGTCATCTTCTTGTTGGGAAGTGTGTACATCAATGATCATTTGTGTTTTCATTAGGTTTGTCCGACCTATTGTTTACACTTCATTTGAAGAATAAAATTTAATTAAGGAAGTGTGTGGTTTTTTAGAGATATTATTTTTGATCTTGAAAAATGTTTTTTATTGGTCCACTCTTATTCCTTTCCACCGCAGGAATTTGAGTTGCCAACCTATTTTGAATTTATGAAATAAGGATTTTGTGGCTGACCTTGGAGAAATTTTCTAAGGATGAGGATGGTATAAAATCAAGTTGAATTATGAAGAGTTGTATAGCAATGTGATGCAAAGTGACGAAAGTAAGCCACAAATCATAAGAGCAGAAGTGTGTGTGAATTGTGATCACAGTTCTCCATTGTGTTGAAGGCAGTGAGATAAGGGTTTTTGCAATCCTATGAATGTGCATTAATTGATGTGGTGGATATTTTTGTTCTCTTTTATATCTATAGGCAATGAACCTCCTTGTCGGACAGTGATTCCTTTCTGTAGGCAGTGAGCCTTTGTACTTGGACAGTGAGTCCTCTTTTGGGTAGTGAGCCCTTGGCAGTGAACCTTCGTATTTTGTTTATAATCTTTTATATTGTGAGTTAATCCTCACCATGGTTTTTCCCTCATTGGGTTTTCCACGTAAAAAATATAGTGTTCACTGTGTTGATTTGCTTTCTATTTTTTGTGTTTCATGCTCTTACTTAATAATAGAACAGTGTGGTTTTAGAATTAATGAGTGTTGATTTTTAAGCTTGAATTGTGTGACAACTAATTCACCCTACTTCTTAGTTGTCCTATGCCTATTTAACAATTTGGTTCCTTGACTATCATTACTCATTTGTGGACAAGGATGGAAAATCAGATATGTGGTTGATTTAGTGTTTGAATCTTAATTTCTACAAGATTGTCCTCTTTGATATCTTAGTTTGCAATTTACTAATGTGATGATGAGTTTGCATGTTTCAGTGGTTGGATCTACGACTTATGCAGGCATGTGGGTTGGCCACTCATTCATTGTAGTGGGATGACTCAGATGTGGACTATCTATATCAACTAGGTTTGATTCATTGTTGTTACACATTTCATTAGTTGGCCTTGTCTGTGGTCATTTGTGCATTGGTATGTTGTTTCGATATTGAGAGGATGGATAGTTAGATTAATTGATTAGTCAGATGATGGGACTTGTAGCATATGGTTTAATCATGATGTCATGATATCTTGTTAAATTCATTGGTTATACACTTTCAGTGGGAGCTTTGATAGTGATGACTTGGCGGTGATTGGATTGGTTTGTGATTTTTGTTGGTGTTTGTATGTATCTTCTTGGCTTGGAGATCTTGATTTTACTTGTATGTTATTGATATTGCAGTTGAGTGTGTGTAGACTTGGATGATCTTCATGTAGAGGATGGTTATCATGATTCCATGTGTAACTCGTATCGCAGTTCAGTGGGAGTTGTTGGTAGTGATGTGGATGCATCACTGGTATGGTTATTTTCATGTGATTAGAGATCTATATTCTTGGTTTAGAGTGTTTTGCTATTATGTCATGGTTTACTTTTAATATGCGTTTAGATTTTGGCATGGTACTTGTTCTCTTGAGACCAGGATGTATGTTATGGTGCATGTGATCTCCTAGGAGGAGATGGTTAGATCAAGTTGTCATGATAGGTTCCTGATTCTGTGGTTGGATATTTGACATTGATCTTGGTAGTTCTCTTTGTATTGAGTACATTAATCATTTTCTTGATTACTTCATGATGGTGCTATGTTGTATTTGGAGTTTGGCATGTATTGGTTGGTTACAAGTACTCATGGATACTTGGAGACGTAGGTGATAGTTGGAGTTCTCTTGTGATTAGAGACAATTTCTTGAGATGGTTACTCTTTGGAGGTTTTAGTGGGAAGACCGGGGAGCTTTCACCTGAATATGGACGTGAGTTCATTATGGACCAATAGAGGAGATTGTTCTTGGAGTGAGTCATGATGACTTGGTTACCCTAGAGGAGCATTCTCATTCCCCACTCTTGGTCTACTCAATAGTTTGTTATATGAGAGGTATTTTCCCATTATATCTTTCAGATGTGTTATGTTTTGTGCTTTGATTTCTCATGGGATTGAGTTGATTCATCATGATTGATTATAGAGACTCTTTTGAGGATTGTTTAGAATGAGTTTATATGGTTTATCTTTAATAGATATGGATCTCGAGCTATGAATAGTTAGTTCTGGAGGATTCATTTTGAGGGATGTTATGGCATGGTTATCTCCTTGTGCATTTGAGTTTATGATATCATTCTTTGATGAGGATTGTTAGGAGATGGTTTATGGGCTGATTTTCAGTTTTGGGGATGGTTACTTTAAGTTTGATCTTCTTGATTGGAGAGACTTACATCCATGTTGGAATTATTACATTGATTCATATGTTGTACTTGGTCTATGAGACTAAGCGTTATGGATTTTTTTGAGGCTTTTCATTTGGGGAACTATTAAAAGATGATACTTGACACAGCGGTACACTTTTGAGGTATTGGCAGAAGGACATTATGGTTTACAAGTATTCTCTCTTCATGGTTCCTTCCTAGATGTCCATGTTCACATGATTTGGGGAGGATGGTGGCAACATGTTGTGAGAGATTATACAGCTCTTTGGGTTGCATGTGTGGATCATTGTTATTGTTCTTGGTACTTCATCCTTTGATTTACTTATTACACCTTGATATAGTGTTGATTGGTAGACTTGATATGCTTTGACATTACCTATGCAGTGCGAGTTCCTAGATATGTATGTTCTTCATTGACAAGTTTTATACAAGCAGCTTTTGATTGTAGTTTATGGGTTGCATATGTTCTTGGCATGAGTTTACCGATGTATTGATACCTTGGAGGTATGTATGGTTGGATGTATTAATATGTGTTGTGGATTCTATTTCTAATCATGTGGATTTTTACTTCATGGCAGCAGCTTGGTTGGAGCCTTCGTTATCACTTGGATTTAATGCTTGTGCTTGTGGATTGGTGTACTTTCACCTTGGCATGTTCCTTTTCTTCCATAGGTGGCATGTTGTAGGATGAGAGGATTTCTTGCTTGAGTTGGTGGTCACTTTGTTCTTATTTCAGGTATCTTGATGGAGCATGAGAGCATGTTGGAGATTCATGTGATTTCATGTACGGCTATGATGATGTATTTCATGTATTGATCCCTTATGCAATGTATACAACAAGTGGGAGAATGTTGGGATATGTTTTTGTACACCATTGCATAAAATGATTTATTATAATGTTGCAATTAAATAATTATTTAGTTGTGATGCACCTTGGTGGTGTGGTTAATCACAATAGGTAATTATTTGGAGACCACTTAATGTTGTACCATAACATTGTATTATTATTTAATGTGTGGGAGACATGTGATAATAATTTAATATTGGGGAAATATTAAATAAAGTGAAGTATTAGTATCCAATATTAAATAAGGGGTTAGTTGTTTTGTATTCACATGGTTTTGTGGTATGTGGTTTTTCCTTACCACTAGTTGTATTTTGTTTGAGCTTGTGTCTATAAAAGAAAACACATGTGTAGTGGTTTAGGTTGGCTGTGAGAGTTGGTTGTCATTATTGAGTCTTTCTGAGGAGTGCATTTGTGAAGCATGGCATGGGATGTGTGGATTCATGCTTGCACACGTGAGAGTGCATTGGAGGGCTTAATGCTTTAGAGTTATTCATTGTAACTCTTGTATGGCTTTATTTTTTATTAATATGATGGGGTATGGATGCTTTTGGAGGCTAGGTTTTTCCCTCTTGATGGTTTTCCTAAGGTATATCTTCTGTTGTCTTGTAGCTTGTCTATTTGATCTATACATTGTGGTTACTTTTATGCATGTTTATCTCTCATGGGGTTATGTAGGAAATGGATTAAGATCAAAATGCAATATTTCCTAACAACTCTCCTACCTAGTCTAATGGATATCACACTGATTTGGAGTTAGAAAATCCCACCTCGACTGTGGATAAGAGTATAAGTTTAGCCAAGTCTAGGAAAGGTGGTCGGGTTTCTAAGAGGGGATCGGTTCCCTCCTCCTCTTAGGTGAAACACAAAAATTTTGGTGATTATAAGGAGGGTAGTAAGGATGGTAATTATGGCAGCAAGAAGAGTGTGAGATTGGGGTCAACTAGTGGGAAATTTTTTGTTGTCCAAGGTGTGGAGGATCCTCTTTAGGAGGTTTCTAAAGGGTTATTGGTGAGTGGTGAGGCTAAGAATTGCCCTGCAATGGGGTAGGTTAAGGCTTATGATAATTGTATTGATCTAGATGCATCCCCTATTGTTTCTTTCTTTGAGGGAAAAGGTAAAGATTAGTTTGCTCCTCTTGTTGGTAATTTGGATGAAGAGCTTCGTGTGGGCTCACAACAGGGGTTGAATTTGAATTGGGAAATGATAGATATTAACCAAGCCTATAGTTTGGGGAAGAAGGGTTTGGATGTGTTTTTCAATCTGTTTATGGGATCCTTCAAGAAGAGCAAAATTCACATGGTTAGTGCAACACAATTGCTAGGCACAACATCTCTACTTTGAGAAGCACTGGGGAGCTGAACTCTGTCTTTAATATGGTTAGGACCATGAATTTCACTCTTAACCAAATGGTAGAATTTTCTAAGCTTAAAATGGATCATGACCCTAGAATTGCATCCCTCAAGAAGAATTTTCTAAAATTTTGTAAGGATCTCAATACTTTGGTCAACCTTAGCAAGGATTCTCTTGAGACCATAGTGAAGGGATTGGTGCTCTTAAATAAGAAAGCTAAGGACTGGATTGGTAAGCCCCTTCTTCCTAAACAAGGGGAGCATGTTGTGGGTGAGGTTAATGAAAAGGGGAAACAAGTTATTGATCTTGGGGTTGGGTCGAGTGTGTGTACTCATAGAAAAACCAAGAAAGGTAATGTGGTCTCAATGCAGGATGTTAAAGAGGTCATGGAGATGTGCAACAAGGTCATCACCAAAGATTTGGAAGTTGTGAGGATTTTAAAGGATCTTCTTTAGTTTTTGCTTCGCTCCTTTTGTGTTTGTTTCTTTTTTTGTTGATGATCAGTTAATTGTGGTTTAATTAGTGTTTTTTTTTGGGGGCAACTTTATTGTCTTATCTTTCATGCTTCCTTTTATTTTGTACAGGGTTTTAGACACCCTTCAAAACATATTTTCTAATAATCAAAAACAACATCAACTTGACACTATATTGCATCAATATAGTGAAGTTTTTATTGATGATGTGGGCCTTACCCACATATGATTTAGTACAAAAAAATTATTTAATTCTTGGTTTCTCTCTCCCAAATTTTTCCCTATACCCTTCTCTTGAAGAATGAAAAAATAAGGTGCTATTTCAAAGAACTAGTTGGTCAATGAAATATTAAGCCATGATATTCCCCTTTTGGTATCCTCATTGTGTTCACACCCAAAAAGGATGGCATCATGATGACTACATATTATTGATTATTACCCACTTAACTATATTTCATCAAAGAATAGGTATCCCCTTCCATACATCAACAACCTTCTAGAATATATTTGTGGGGTGCAATTGTTCACAAATATTGGTCTTAAATCAAGATATCATCAACTTATAGTGCAAATCAAAGAAATAAAGAATAAGTTATATTCAAAATGTAGGGACTTTATGAGTGGTTGGTTGTTACTTTTGGTTTAACTAATGATCTTGTAATTTTATGATCCTATTGAATGATGTCCTCCACGAATTCAACATCTTTTTTCATTGTTTACTTGGATGGAATCTTTTTCAATAAGACTTGGGAGGAGCTCATGCAACATGTTTCATTATTTTTTGAGAGTATGTACCAACAAAAGCTACAACCCAACCTTAGAAATGCAACCATGGAACCACACACACCCAATAAATTGGTTATATCATCAACCAACTCAATATTCATGTTGATTTAGAAAAAAAAAAAGTGATCTATGACTAGACCATACCATGTAACATCATAAATTTGTGCAACTTTCTTAGTATTAAAATCTTTCATAAAAGTTTTATCCTTTGGTTATCGCATGTTACCTGTCCCTTGAAGTAGATTATGCATGCCAAGGAAACATTCATATAGATCCTTGCACAATAGTGTACATTCAATGAGATCAAATAGTTCTTTTTATCTATTCCAATGATTGATTTTCTAAATATCACCTGTTATTTAAAAATTCAATTGGGTACATCCAGCTATGTACATATAGCATAATCTACTCTAGAGCATGGCTAGTTCATTGACTAAATATTAGAAATATTTAGTGATAGTATGTGTAGTGTCATAATTTGCATACCCTTACAATTTTACACTATGCTTTCTGCCCAGTTTGGTGTCCATTCCCTTAGTGGTTGTGTAGGCTCATTTCAATCCTTGCATTAACCTTTTTCCCTCTTAGCGTACTTAGGCCTTCTTTATCAAGGTCACTTATTTATGTCATTTTGTGTTTCCCTTGTGTTCTTGTAGCCTATCATTTTTAGCATAATTTTTTTGGACACTAGTGCTTAGCATGAATGTTCTCACATAGCACTAGCATCCTATAACAATTTATCATTCATGATGATGTAAATAGGTGTTTTACCTATCTAGTTTTCTAATAGGTCCCATTTACATGTTAATTCCACTTAGGTCTTAGGTGTATTTTCTAGAATTCTTAGTTTTCTAGATAAGATATTATCATATCTCATCTAGATAGCTTTTATTTAATGCTCATGTCCTAGGTTATTTAATAATTTTGAGGTAGTTGTCTAATTATACAAGATCAAGACACATGCCAAGATATTTTCTAATATTATTTCACATTTTTCCTTTATAAGCAAGGTATCATATGTACATCTTAGCCAATTCAATCCAATTAGTCCAATATAACTATAATATTGGGTATTGTATATTAGCCATAACTTACATCCATTATTGAAAATCTATATTCTTATTTTTCCCTCTTGTAGAAGGTTGTTTTTGGTCTTTGCAGGTGATCCTCAATTCTTGAGTCCTTGAGTGAATCTAACAAGGTCTCAAAGCTTCAAAATTACAAAACCCCTTCGCAGATATGAGGGTGATTTGAGCTTGAGATTTTTCTAGGTATGCATGGGGGGGAAGAAACCTCACATTGGAGTTTAGAAGGCCCAAAAACTCTTATTTTTCATATAAAATACTTGATATTTGGGCAAAAAAATCAAGCCATTTTTTGAGGGTTTGGAAAAAATCTATGAATAGTAATCTGTACAAACTGTATAGTGTATGGATCCTTACAGTTCATACATTTTGTAGGGGTCTAAAAATGATGATACATAAATCAACATATTTGCAAGTCCAATATTCACCTGTTTGCATCAAGGTAGCATCATATGGTACGATTTGCATAGGTCGGCATACACGTTGTATGCATGTTAGGCTAATGTCATATGGTATAGTTTATGCAAGTCAGCATATGCATTGCATGCATTAGTCATTTTAGGTTATATTTTCTATTGTTTAATTAATCAAATATTTTTTTAAAATTACCACCTGTCATTTTATTTTTCAATGCCCTCATTTATTTTGTACTCCCTGGTTAAGGCCTCAACACTTGGTCATGGGTTTAGCCTTGTAGGAGGTCCCATGGGACTCCGTCAAGGCTTAAATCCCATGGGGGGGAAGTGTAGGGCTTCCACCTCACCATCAAGGGTCGCCGCTTGTTCTAAGTCAACAATCATATGGTCAACTAGGCGCTTAGCACCTAAGGGCCACAATTTTTTCCCTTGAATCCCTAATATGGAATTTTTCAAAACACCATAACTTTCTTCCAAGGTGTCAAAATTTTAAAAATGATATATTGACAAAAGGATGGCTCCAATCAATTCATAGTGGTGCAAGCCATTTTTTTTATATTTTTCCTTGGGTGAATTTTATTGATGGTTGAAGCCAAATTTTCCTTTTTAAAACTCTGATCTCATAAATTTTTTCCAAATTATCCAATTTTCATGATTTTTATGGTGTTGGAAAGGTATTAAGGAGCTCTATATTTTTATCCATGCACTTTTTCCAAATTTAGCCCCAAATATCTTTTATTCAAATTTGTGCAAATTGGTATTTTGGTTGATCACTTGTACATACTAACACCTAGATAAATTTTGTCCTCTTGGGAAGGCTTCATTTTCAATCTAGATCATTTGGGAAAGCATACTTTTAGTTTGAGGATCTCGTTCTTATATATTGTTCTAATTTTCCATCTTTTATCCATCTTGGCATTGTAAACTCTGGAACATAATTTTGGCATTGTAATCATACTACATATAAAGTGCCACATTCATATAGAGGGATTCTTGATTGGGTGATTTAGGAGGGTCTCTTGGTGTGTTATTTTGAACTATTTTTCTTGTGCTCTTCTTTTTTCCATGGATCATTCTAGGGTTCCTTTTTCTAAGATCATATAACTATTCAACTTGGCATCATCATGCATGGATTGTTCTAATGAATCAAGCTCACTCTCTATATATTGAAAATAAGGTACCTAAAGCTACAAATACTAATAAAAAGATACAATGGATGATTGAACATACTAAATCTCTTGGATGTCTTCATAGCTTATTTTCTCAAGATCTCTCATTTCAACTTGAATCGTGTAAGAATTTCCATGAGGCTTGGGACAAATTGAAAACTTTGTATGGCACTACAAATGAAGTAAGAGACTATCAAATGATAATGAGCTGATGAGCCTTGATCCTAAGAACTTTGAAAACATTAAGGACTATATCACCAAGGTTAATGATCTAAGGGACAAATTTAAAGCATGTGGAATTGAAAAAAATGATATTCAATTGGTTTTAGTATATTGAACAAAATTGGTCATGTGACTATGGTACTTTTGTTTATAGATTCAATACTCATAGGTTGACTATGGGATCTACATATACTACACCTTAATTTGAATCTTTTTTTGAGATTTTAAAACATGAGAAAAAAAATTGTCTATCGATGGGTTTCATCAAGTCATCTAAATCTAATGCATTGTTGGGTAGTCAGGTGAAAGAATCAAAAAAAGCTGATAAGAAAAATAAAAAATTAAAGAAAAATCCATATTTAGATCAACCAAAGAATAAATCCTCTTCCAAAGAGAAATAATTTAAGAATTATACTTGTTCATATTTCAAGAAGCTTGGGCATGATGAACATTCTTGTTATAAGAAGGATATTGATGAGTTGAAATATCTTCTCAAAAATAATCGTATCGATATTCCTTCTAGAATGTCTAAGTCAACTTATTCTTCTTTAAAATAGTTTAGTAAGGAAAAAGGTCATGCCGGTTTGGTTACTACATTAGGAAGAAAGGGAACAATTCTTTGTTCTTTTTTAGGTCTTGGATCAGGTAGATGGCTTCTAGATTTGAGAGCATCTCATCATATGGCATCTTCATAATCTATATTATCTTCTTTTTATCCTTATTCTATGTCTCCTATTTTGATGGGAAATAATACATACTTGAGTGTACTTGGGAAGTGATCTATTAATTTTTGGGAGGGCACTTTCAATGATGTTTTGTCTATACCTCGTTTGTTGAACAATATTCTTTCCATCTATCAAATTATACATGGTAGATATGGGAGGACTATGGAATTCACTCCTGATTGAGTTATCGTTAGAAACTTGGAGAGTAGAGAGATTATTGCTATTACGATGGTTGACCATTCATCTTGGTTGTACACCTTTACAAATTTTGCTTCTAATGATGACTTTGTTCCTTTAGTTATTGATCATATTCTTAGTGTGGACCATGATTTTTACAAGACTTTTAGCTATTTTAACTTAGGTTTTCTCACATCATATCTCGTTCTTGAGCCTTTAATTTCATTTCCTCCATCTTTTGTTGCATTTGATAATGCTCATGTTGTCACAGTGTTGGCCTCTTGTCATTCAGTGCATCGGGATCTACATTGTCTTCTACCTATATCTACTTGGAATGCATACTTGACTAACATTACTCCAGTTTGATTTTTGAGTTCTATATCTCATATTTGGGAGAAATCATGACTGCATACATATTCTCTTTGATGGATATGATCCTTCTTTATTTGTTGTGAGGAAACAATCTAAACCTCTTATTCATTCTCTAAAAAAATTGGACGAGGATTCTTTGTCTTCAAAGGAAGTATATTTATCTTTGGATTGTGTTTTGCATTCATCTCTATTAGATTTTGGACTGAAATCTTCAACTGTGTGGCCTAGAATGCTTGTTTGGAGTGTGTCATCTTTTGATAGCTACATCACATATCATCCTTATTCCCACATCTTCCTTTTTGGAATGGAAATACATCCTACATATCATCCTATTTTTTTCTCCCTAAGGGGAGGAATATTGTTTGGAAAGATTGGATCATCTTTAGCATTCAATTTTGAGCTTCTACCATTGCAAGAGACTCGCCATTGAGGGGGGGTTGTATGGTCTTTATTCTTCTCTTTTATGGGGGGTATTTTTCCTTGCATGGGATTTGTCTCTCTTATTCATCATTGAGACCATTTTTTATTTCATCTCTCTTTTGGGGAGGAGTTTTATTCCACTGGTTTTTCTCCCTTTTTCATTTGTGAGAGATTGCATTTTTATTTTTGCATAACATGACCTTGTATTTGAGACCCATATTTCCATCATTTGCATAATAATCTACTCCCTAAGTTTCACTTAAGCCGGGTGTTGATGTAAATAGGTGTTTTACCTATCTAGTTGTCTAATAGGTCCTAGGTGTGTTTTCTAGAATTTTTCATTAGCTAGATAAGATCTTATCATATCTTATCTAGTTGGCTTTTCTTTAATGCTTGTTTCCTAGGCCATTTAATAATGTTGAGATAGTTGTCTCATTATACATGATTCAGACACATGTCAAGATCTTTCCTAATACTATCTCACATCTTTTTATAAGAAAGGTATCATATGTACATCCTAACATATTATCCATAATCTTGCATTCATTATTGTAAATCTATGTTCTTGATTTTCCCTCTTGTAGAAGGTTATGCTTGGTTTTTGTAGGTGATCCTAGAGGCTTGAGTCCTTGAGTGACTCTAACAATTCAAAGTCCATTTTGAGAAATTTTTTATTTGTTACCTTTCAAGCCCATGTAAATAGCTTAGAATGATCTATAATGACTCATTAGCCTCTTTCTCTTACATCATCTTCTCACTTTTGAATCTAATACTTCATTTTAGAAAACTCTTTTACTCTCTTGTGCTCTCAAGCTCACACAACTTTGCTAGAACATAAATCTCAAAATTTGATATAATATTCTCTAACAATACTCTCACAACATTATTTATAGCTCTTTCTCTATTTATTGGCTTCCTTGAGCCTCTACAGGTAATATCATTCTTTTTATCATATATCTCTAAGAATCTTTGGAATTTATTACATCCTTTATCAAATAATTTATCATGTTATCTATCTATCTTCGCTATTGTGGAGGTGGAAACACCAAATTAGGGGTTTGGATGAGGAAAACTACAAAACATTCCCAAAAAAAATCTCATCTTATTGTGTTTGTAGGTTAGGTGGATTCTAGAGTTCAAACTGCACATTATGGGACATGCTACTTGTGTTTGTGTTGGGAAATAGTGCAATGCAAGGATTATGTGCTACATGTTGGTTTCCTTGGTTGAGACTCATGCATTTAAATTATGGGCTCCTTATTTTCTATATTTCCATGAACCTTTAGTTATTACATTTTATTTACTTTTTTTTCAGCAAAAGGAATTAGGCTATATATTATATTATGAAATAAAGAAATTTGCAGAGTAGTTACAAAATTAACTAGTAATCTAGTTCTAGTTTGAAGCTTTTAGGAATCCCTAACATAGTTGAGCTTCAGGTGATTGACAATAAATACATGAGGCCACAATTACATATCAAAAAAAGATTGAAACTAGTCATCAAACACTAGCACCATGATCATTAAGTTGGAAAGACAGACCCAAAATGACCAACTTTTATGATGGAGATATGGACCCAAAATGACCAACTTATATATTTTATAACCAGCTTTGACAACACAACAACCTTACACCTCTATCCTTGAAAAGTATACTAAATTTTCCTCTTCTTTCTCAGATGAAATTTTGTCCCCTCGAACCAGAGGGGGAAGGGATGATACATGTGGTGGCACAGCTGGAGCATTCAAATGGTTTGCATGATTGAGCAGGAAGATTATAGCAAAAAAAAAATTCTTGAATTTTGAATCCATTTCCACACATATGCCATTTGCATTATGTTGCAAAGCACTTAATAGAATCCTTTCATTCCTTCACTCAAAGGTTATTTTCATGGCATCATAGATTGATACATCTCACCAAGTTTCTTCCATAGTTTCTCTACAGACGTCTCTTCATGGACATTGATTAAAAAAAGTCTTCCAAGCACAATCTGATTAGACCCTTGGCTTTATGGTCCATAACATCATATTGAGAAGCCAATGTAGGATCTGTAGGCCTTGAAACTTTGTCATCAACAACATCCTACTAATCTTGATCTATCAATAGATCCTCCATCTTCAACTTCCATATCTTAAAATTATTTCCAAAAAAATTATCCACCTCCATTATCCCTAATGAACTTGCCACCTTATGATTCTTGCAACAAGATCACAAAGTATATTCTACACAAGCTCCCACTCAAATTTGGATTAGTTCAAAAAACCCAACAACCCACAACTGAAACCAAAGGTGATCAGGCTCTAATACCGTTTGTAAGGAAGCTAAGGTAGTAGAACAACTTCCTACACTAATATTGAGAGGAGGATAATGTAAAACTTTACATATCTTTAATAGATACATAAACTTAAATAGAAATAAACATAAATATCATGCATACCACACCACAGTGATTTATGTGGGGAAACCCTTTCGAGAGAAAAACCCCACTCCAAAATCCACCCAATATATTAAAAATAATGAAAATTATAATATGCTTGCAAAGAAATCTTCTCATAGGAGTATCGCCAACCAAAGATCTAGAAGCAACACGACCACTATCAGACTCTTAGAATGCATCATAGTACATAGCCATAATATAATGCCCTCATAAAATAGGGTTTCCTTCTAGGGCAAGTCAATCCAATAAAATATCGACCATCACAACTGAGACCTAATGATGAACGGTCCAGATTTACAATAATAAAGTATAAATAAAATTTAGCTTTTGGGTGTGCGGCCCCCAAACCCCCACCGGAGGGATGATCCCTCCAAACCCCATGCCCCTCCACCCTCCCCCCCCCCTCCGCACTAATGTATCAATAGTATCTTATGTGTTAACAATGCTTTATGTAATTGCAAGGTTGAGACACATTTTCCCAACAATCTAGAACCTGAAACATTAGATATAACACCTCTGAATACTTTTGAACATCACATCCAAACCGCACAAGAACAACGTCAAGCATGAAGAAATGTGGAGCACAACACAAAACACATCTGTATCACATTGTGCACTCTTAATGCAAGTTTTCTTAAAAGCACTTGGAAACCAAGTGACCCTGTTGCATTTGCAACACCTTCTCAACACCACAAACACCTCACCATAACCACACTAGAGGTTGGCATCAATGACAATGTTAATGACAACATAGTGCAACAATCTCCCTCTTTGTCATTGATGGCAACACTTTCTCAAAAAACATCAACAAAAAAAGAAACTTTGCAACTCTAACTCTCAAGTAACTCTCCCCCTTACTTGGACATTTCTTTCCCTAGACTTCTCCCTCTTTCTTTCCTATGTTTTTTAGACTTCAATCTCTCCCCCTTTGGCATCAATGGCAAAGAGCAACACCTACATACTTTACTTCTCTCTCTCCCACTTCTAGGCACAAGATAGGCTCCCCCTGACTGCACCAACCAAAGACACGACTACTTGCTCCCCCTTAGAGGTAGTCTTCATTAGTCTAGTACAAATAATCAATCTTAAATTCCACCCCTGGACAAATGCACCATCTTATGCATCTAGTTGAAAAAAGGAGGGGCAATAACCCCTAGATTTTGGCTGAGATACTCAAATGTATCTTTTGGAAGAGCCTTTGTGAAAATATCTACTATTTGATCCTTTGTAGGCACATACTCTAGCTTTACTTCATTCTTATCAACTTTCTCTCTTAGAAAGTGATACCGAATAGAGATATGTTTTGTTCTTGAATGCATTACCGAGTTTTTGAAATGTTGATAGCACTTGTATTATCACATAGATAGAAATAGGTTCATCATATGATACTCTAATATCTTTCAATTTTTGTTTCATCCGCAAAACCTGTGTGTAGCAAGATGTTGCAACAATATATTCTTCCTCTGCAATAGATAATGACACTAAATCTTGCTTCTTACTTAACCAAGATATCATTTTGTTTCCAAGGAAAAAGTCACCTCCACTTGTACTTCTTTTGTCATCCACACAACTTTCCCAATTTGCATCTGTATAAGCACTCAAAGAAAATTCAGTATCCTTAGAATACCATAGACCATAGTCCAAAGTTCTCTTCAAATATTTGAATAACATTTTGACTACTACTACATGTGATTCTCTAGGATCTTCTTGAAATCTTGCCATAAGACATATTGCATGCATAATATTTGATCTAGTTGCAGTTAGATATAGTAATCCACCAATCATGAATCTATACTTGGTCTGATCTATCTTAAGAGATTCATCAGTTTTTCTCAATTTACAACCAGTAACCATGGGAGTACATATTGGTTTAGAGTCCTCCATTCCAAACTTCTTTAACATTTCCTTGACATATTTTGATTGTGAAATGAATATACCTTTTTCTAATTGATTGATTTGTCTCCCAAGGAAGAAAGTCATCTCCCCAAACATTGGCATTTCAAACTCCTTTTGCATCTCCTCTACAAACCTTTTACACATTGCCTCATTTCCTTCAAGTATTATGTCATCTTGGCATACACAACCACAATCAAGATTTTATTTTTCTCAACTTTGAAATAGAGATTGCTATCTGCAATACCCTTTTTGAATCCTCGTTGCAATAAGTATCTATCCAATCTTGCATACCAAGCTCTAGGAGTTTCTTTGAGCCCATATAATGCTTTCTTCAACCTACAGACCATATTAGGATCTTCTAACAACTGAAAACCTTATATTTGTTCAATGTATCCTCTTCTTCTAACTCACCATTAAAAAATACAGACTTTACATCCCTCTAATACACCTTGAAGTCTTTATGTGCCGCAAAATCCAAAAACATCCTAATAACCCCCATTCTTTCTACAAGAGAAAAAGTCTTTTCAAAATCTATTCCTTCCACTTATGAGTAGCCTTTACACACAAGTCTAGCCTTGTTTTTGACAACTCCATTCTCATTCAATTTATTCCTGGAAAACCCATTTAGTTCCTATCACATTCTTGTTTGTTGGTCTTGGGCCTAGTTCCCATGTCTGATTCTTCTCAATTTGTCTCAACTCTTCTTCCATATCTTTGATCCAGTTTTCATCCTTGCATGCTTCAGTAATTGTTTTAGGTTCTACTTCAAAAAGTAGACAAAATTTTACATGTTCCTCTGCCATAACAGCTTTTCTTCTTGTCAGCACACCTTTGTTTTTGTCTCCAATTATTTGATTCTTAGAATGATTCCTCTGCACATACTTAGGAGACTTAGGATTCTTTTCTGAAGCTTCTTCTTCTTCCATTGGAATCTCCTTTTCTTTCTCTTCTTCCTTTTCTTCTTCTCTACAAGGGGGTTCATCATATTCATATCCTCCCATCAACACTGAGTCGTGAAGTGATTCTTCATCCACTTTGACACTAGCACTTTCAACTATCTTCTTTAGCCTTTTGTTGTGGCACCTATATGCCTTGCTCTTTGTAGAATATCCAAGGAAGATTCCTTCATTTGATCTTGCATCAAATTTTCCTAAGTTTTCTTCATCCCTCCTAGTATAACATTTACTTCTAAACACTCTAAAATATTTCACAGTAGGATTTTTTCCATACCATAGCTCATAGGGGGTCTTTGAACTATTCACACTTGCTTGTCCTCTATTGAGAATGTAAATTGCGGTATGAATAGCTTCTCTCCAATAGACATCTGGTAGATTTTCTTCCTTTGGCATGGTTCTTGTTGCCTCTTGAATTGTCCTATTCTTCCTCTCCACAACTTCATTCTGTTGTGAGTCCTAGGAGATGATAAATGTCTCATTATCCCATGATCTTCACAAAAAAAATTTAAACTCATTGGAGGTGAACTCACCACCTTTTTCAAACCTCAAACACTTGATTTTCAAATCCATTTCATTCTCAACCATAGACTTAAATTCTTTAAACTTATCTAGAGCTTCTAATATTTTTTTTAGAAAGGTCACCCAAGTCATTCTAGAGTCGTCATCTATTAACAACATGAAATACCTTTCCCCTTGAGAGCTTCTTGTTCTGGTAGGTCCACATAAGTCTGTATGCAAAAACTCTAAAGGTCTTGTAGTAGAATATTCCTTAGTTTTGAACCTCTTCTTTGTATGTTTTCCAAATTGACACTCTTTACAAATTGTATTGATAGACTTTGTAATTCTTGGCATGTCTCTTATAGCATGAGTAGAGTTGATCTTCACTAGGCTATCAAAATTGATGTGACACATTCCTTGGTGCCATAGCCAACTTTCATTGATTTGAGTCATAAAACACTTACCACTAACACCCTTGAGTTGATAAACATTCCCTTATGTCCTTATTCCTACAACAACCAAGGTTTCAAAGCTTCCTTTTATGATATCACAACCATCATCTTGAAACACCAAATTGTATCTTGTGCTACACATTTATCCTACAATGAGAAGATTATGTCAGAGACCCTTGACATAAGAAACATCATTTATCTTATGTTTGCCATCAAAAATAATTGAACCTTTTCTACAGATCTTAGCAGATGTGTCATCACCAAACTTAACAAAACCACCATCATACTTCTCAAATTTAACAAAATTACTTTTATCACCTGTCATATGATTTGAGCATCCGTTTTCAATTATCCAGTGGTTTCTCTCCTCTCTTGCATGAAAGGAAATCAACATAGTTCCTTCAATACCGTGACCTATTTTTGGAGAAATTTCCTTTACACATCTTTCAAAGTTAGTATAATTAGTTCCAACATTCAAATCTATGAACAAGCATTCATCACTTCCATCATCCAGATAGTCGGATTCCTCATCATCAGTTGTACCATTGTCTTCTTTAACATAATAACTCTTCTTGAAATATTTACCTTTATGATCTTTATGTTTGTCATTTGAAACTTTTCTTGGACATTTTGAAGTATAATGACCTATCTTTCAACAATTGAAACAATTGAAGGGTAACTTACCTTTGTATTTTCTAGTGCCCTCTTTCAATATTCTTTTAAAATTTTCTTCCACTTCATCAAATCATCCTAATCAGATTCATCATTCTTCTCTTTCTTGTTGACTTTAAAAGAAATTTCCTTCCTTGAGGCATCTTTGTCAAGAGCTCTTAATTCAAAAGTAGTTAAAACACCAAACATTTGATCTCTAGTATATTGATCCAAATTTTGAGCTTCCTCAATGGAAGAAACTTTAGCACTATAAGATTTAGGAGGGGTTCTCAATACCTTTTTCACAATTTCACTTTCTTCCAATTTTCCACCAAGACCATTGATGGCATTGAAAATTTCATCCACCCTAAGCATGTTGCCTGCAATATCTTCATCTTCTGACATCCTTCGGTTTTCAAATTTGGCTTTGAAATTTTGCATCTTTGCTTGCTTGACCTTAGCATCTCCTTCATAAATTTTCTTCAGCTTCTCCCAGACCTCTTTAGTAGTTTGTAGCTTATCACCTTCACAAGTTCTGAATCAGAGAGCCCACTCAAGATAGCATTTTTTGCTTTGCCATTATTCTCATAATCCTTTATAACATCTTCACTTGTCAGAGGAGTAGTAGGCATAGTATATCCATCTTCAACTAACTTTTATACACCAAACCCTAATGAGACAAGAAAGGCTTCTATCCTTACTTTCCAAAAGGCACAATTTGTTCCATCAAACATAGGGACTTTGACAGCATTCATGTGCGACATCCAAATCTACCTCAAGTGGTTAAGCTTCTTCCAAGGAACCTCTACTTTGATACCAATTGTTAGACACAAAAGACAAATGAGAGGGGGAGGTGAATTAGTTGTGCATTAAAACCTTCAAACCCTTATTAATCATTAGCATGAATGTAAGAAAATGAAACATCAAGACATCCACAACCATACACAATAGAAAACCAAATTTTACGTGGAAAACAACCACGATGAGGATTAGCTCACTATTTGAATATCAATATTGATTACAAAAAGATCACTATTGAAAGGGCTCACTACCCAAAGGACTAACTATGCAAAAGAAAGAAAGGCTCACTACCTAGGAAGATCACTTCTTCTAGAATATAAAGAGAATAGAAATATTTTTTACAAGGAGGTTCACTACCTCAGAGCAATAGGAGAAACCACCACAACTATCTGCAACCTTCAACTCACTTCCTCCAACAACTTCTAACACACTGAAATGTAGACACCTTCTACTCATTGCTTCTAGTAGTCTAGGTGTTCATGCTCACACTCATATCTCAACTCACGATCACATCCACATCATTTCACACCACACTTCATAATTGACCTTGCATATGTATCCTTCATGGCCTTGAAAAACCCTCTCCAAGTCAGCCTCAATGAAACATATGCACCTCAAACATGCAACCACCAAATAGGTCAACATCAAACACTTCCATGATGGAAAGAAGTGAAGGTACACCACACCAAGGGTTAACTAGGACCAAAATATACACTAAAATTATATACCACACTTCCACAAACCACAAAGCACATCTGCAAATAGCGCTAAAATGCCAGGTTGGCCAAACCCACATTAACACTATCAAGCAACTAAATTTACACTTCACCAGGTCTGAAAACATCTTGCAGGCCACATAGCAACATCATACAACATCCTAGAATATTCCAACACCAACAAAATATTCAAACATTGGCGCAAACATATGAAATTGAGAATACTATCATCTTGTGCAACCAGTCAAACTACCACCAATATACAACTCATTAACTAAGCTTGTGGACCAGTTGAACACTAAACAATTCAAGGGAATATGGATACAAACATTATTAGCACATTCCCAAATCTGCAAGACAAGAAACTTTAGCGTGGATAAATGTGAAGCAATTCCATTTCTCCCAGAAAACTCCCTTCACAAGCCAAACATTGTCAAACACATCTTCTATTGCTGCACGATCTAGAACCTAAAACACTAGATATAACACTTCTAAACACTTTTGAACATCACATCCAAACCGCACAAGCACAACATCAAGCATGAAGAAATGTGGAGCACAAGACAAAACACATCCCTTTCACCTTGTACACTCTTTATGCAAATTTTATCAAAAACATTTGGAAACCAAGTGACCCTATTGCATCTGCAACACATGTTCAACACCATAAATATCTTCTCACCATAACCAAACTATAGGTTGACATTAATGACAACATAGTGCAACAAAAAGTGTCTCAACCTTACAATTAAAAAATGTTACTATTTATAATGTTTACATTTGAGCACAGCTGGATCTAAAGTTTCCCCCAAAACTATGAAATGGCTAAATAATCATGCAGGAAAATTTTCATCCCAAGATCATGTATGGATTTGAAGATATTAAAGTTTCCATTTTTAAGTTTTAAAGTCAAAATTGGCACACTTAGAGATCATTTTTGGGCCTGAAATTGGTCATAAATAGCAAATAAGGTTATAGCTTGATAGAGCACTTCATGAGCTTTCTAATCATTCAAATGGTTCATCAATCAGACTCTTGGATCAAAATTTATGGCCTCTGAAAGTTGGGTCTCCTGAATTAAAAATAAAAAATAAAAAAAAAATCAATGTGAAAATGTGTTGGACACATAATAGAGTTGTAAGGGGGAGTTACATGTGTTGGTGTGTGTTTTGACACATCATAGGGAATCTTTGATTTTGGATAAGTTGGGTGCCACTTTTTGGGTGGTTTTAGCACATGGTTTTGTAAATACCATTTGACAGTTTCATATATTGCATCTCTTATATATTAGGTGCTTGAGATGGAGGTTGTGTGTGAGGTTCTTATAGATTTTGAGTTTCCTCCAGATCTTTGGATGGTGATACTCCTATAAAATATTGGTCTACAAATATATTGGATTCTTATTGATTTTTGAATAATATATTGGGTGGCTTTGGGAGTGTGGAGTGTTTGTCTCGAAATGGTTTTCCCCAGGTAAATCATTGTGTTGTGGTATGAATGATATTTATGTTTATTTTTGTTTAGTTTCTATCACTTTTGTAAAGATCTTTTTTTTTTTTGCATAAACCCCCTCTCAAGATTAGTGTAGGAATTTGTTTTACTACCTTATTTTCCTTACATCATACATGCCCTAAGGCATTTTATTCTAATTTCTATTATTGACTTGCAAATTTGTGGCTAACTATATATTTGATATTTATATTTCATCTTTTACCCTTGATTTATCATTATACTTATCTTTACAAGGTTTTTTTTAATCCAGGATCTAACGAAAACACTAATTTGGCTTTGTGAAGACATTTTCATCTAAATCCTATTGTGGCCTCTCATTCAATTGATATTGAGATCCATATTGATTCAGTGGATGCTAATCATAATTAACAATTTAATTTCAAGCTTGAAACAAATGCAAATAAGTAATAATTTTCTTACATTACACATTTGATCTTCTAAGAGCTTTCTAACGTTATTCTTCTACACAATTGGTTGAAAATCTTCATAATTTGTTGACTGGTGCATTATTTGGTACAAATATTCATGGCATTGGTACTATGAATGATTCTTTATGCTCTTTACATGGTGCATCTTCCCTCTTATCCAACCGCTTTCCTTTATTGATCTTCATCTTGTCATGAACTCCTAAGCAAGTTCCCTATGAGTGTCAAGATAAGATTCATGAGTTATATAATATGCATTTAGATGAAGAAAAAAAGGAATCCAAGAAAGAGTTGCAAGGAAAATGAGACCATCTTTACCTCCATCACAAGAAGATCAAGATTTATGCCCCAATATACCCAAAGATTCCCATAGAAACCCTCTAAAGAGGGATGGTCTTAATATTTCTTATTTGTTTTAGGGAAAAAGGTATCCTTACGGTCCAAAAGTACTTTCAAAGGAAGAAAATAAGGTAAAATAATAATTATTATTCTCCAGCAAAAGAAAAGAAAGAACAAGTTATTTCTCATCCTCCATATGTACCAAAGAGAGGAAGGTTGCATCCTTATCAACAAGCAAAGAAGTTTAAATTTAGGAATCCCATTGCTACAACTAAAAGGCCCTATACTACTTAGATGCTAAATAACAACACTATTGCCAAGAAAGATCCACTTCCTAAGTCACGAGCAATGGGTACAAGAAGGCAAAGCACCTATCCCACATATTTTAAGAACATTTATAAAAAAATATCACCTCTTATCATGAAGAAGGCCATTTCCTTTAGAGTGGTTGCCAATAATACAATTTGAACAAAGATGATTTAATCAAAGATGACCCTTCCAATATTGTTAGTTGACATTTAGAGTGTCCATGTTATACATATTTACATATATATACATTAGTCTATTTATATGGTTTCTACAACTTAGGAGCATATTGATATTCTCCACCTTTATACTATGATATATTTATGTGATTATCCATATGATTCTAATCAATAAGGTTAGTGTTCTTGATTACATGTTGCATTGACATGATTTTTCCTTGCAATGGCTAGATCTTCCATGATTACCATGCTTAAATTTGATGTTTTTATGCTAACCTTACTTGCTCATGTTTATCCTAACAATGTTTGTATCTTATGCTAGCAATGTTTGCATCTTATTCTAATATCCTTTATGATTATTCAATATTTTCCTAATGCTTATCATCATGCTATCACACATTTGTTTTTTCTTATAAGTTCCTTTATCTAGCATTTATGGTTACTTTCACTTGCTTTGTAGCCCTACTTGGGGGCAACATTGGGGAGCCAACATTGCTTCGTGCCATTGTATGTGCTTTTGTGATCATATATTACTATCTTCTTGTGTTGTCACATGATATCCTTACATTCATATATGCTTACTGAGCTTTCTAAGGTTTAAATCATTTTACATATATCTTTTACTCTCCTCCAAATTGCATTATATGAAGGCAAGAAATTGGAGATGGAGAACACAGTAGTCAAGGTCAATAATAATACTTTTTGCAATGACTACCTCATGATTGATCCCTATGTGATTTTCCAATGGTGACACATTACTTTTGTTACTCCAAAACAATACCTATTGATGTTGTAGCCCTTGGCCAATATCCTTGTTCTATCCAAATTGAATATCTCTCTGCTTTCTCTTTTTCTTTTGATTTATGTTCATAAACAACACATTTTTAAATAGCTAAAAGTTGATATTCATTGATTTTTCTTTATTTTTTTGCAAGCTTTGAGACTAAGTACTCAGTACATGGGAGCATGTACCAAAAAGCAACATATTTATCCTTCTTCATATCCTTTTCATGAATGCACGTATATTTACTTTTAAGTTGACTATTTTGTTTTACTTTGGCATGCATCTTTATGGTATTTCCCATGCAAGTCAAAGTGGGGACAAAATGTAATGGTTAAAATTGCATACCTTGCATGTTGCCTCTTCATTTTAAGCTAACTTTGACCCAATTATTTTTATGCAATGATAAATGTACAAGTGACACAACTTCTATTGAAAGCTAGCACGTAACTTGAGCTACAACTAACCCCATCTACATGTATTCATGTGGTTTGGTCTTGATCTTTAATCTATCCACTTCCTACCCGAGTTCAAATCCACAATTTGTAGGATTGATCAAGGCTTGTGAAATTTCTGGAAATAAACCCAAAACTTTTAAAATTCAAATTCAACCTTTTTAGGCTAGCCTAACCCTTCAAACTAGCCATTATATGTCAACTTGAAGCATGAAATGTTTCACTTGCCACCTTTCAAGTTGTATTTAAGAACTAAATGTAATTCATTTTAAATGTCTAGAATCTAGCATCTAACATCTTGAATCTTTAGTATTAAGTATTCAAAAAGAAAAATTTGAGCATCTATACTAACTATTTGCTTGCATCATCATTTAAGCATTATGCATGATTGTTTGTTGATTTCAATTTTTTTCAAAAGTCGTTACATTGTTATCCTAAGGTTTATTCCAAAATAGTGTCCCTAAACACTACTTATTTGCAAATATAGGTTTTACAAATGTAAAAAGACAATCTAAATAGCAAAAAGCAACACAATTCAAATACGCACACCTTAATTCAAATCCATGCATCAAGTATTATCAATTCTACACGCAAAAATAATCCAAAACAACATATAATATTTTTTTATATTCTTAAAACATTCATTTAATTTAACCATATTTTCTAAAACCCTGGGAAATCAAGTATAGACAACTTGTACTATACTTTTCATCTATTGAATTTCAACTAAATACAATTTATTTATTTATTTAAATCCCACATCTCTTTGAGTGTATTACTCCAAATAAACTATCCTAAAGTAATTATTTGATTATTATTATTGATAAGATGTAATTTTATTCCCTTGAAAAAATTATTAAAAATCAATTAAAGAGAAATCATGGAACAATAGCATAAGCAAATTGAGAGCTTCTATTCTTGAAATCACATCCCTGCCTTGACTTTTAATTGAGGTAATAAAGAGGCAAATTACACACATTTGCAACCATTAAAGCATGATGCAAAAGTACACGTAGGCGTTCATTTATTATACTTTCATGACCAGCTTATACCATATAATTAGTGTTCCACGTCTAGGTGATGTCCCCAACATATTGGGGACTGCAGGGGTATACCCTTTTTCAGGACTGGACAACCAGTTTCATTTGGTGCATTAAAAAAAAATTTAATCTTTTACAGGAAAAAAATTGTTCAAAACTTATAAAAGTTTATATAAGATTGTCATTGCAAATGCAGCACATTGTATTTAATTTTTAAAAAGTTATCCGCTTTTAATTTAAATTATTTTAATAGCGATCCCCCTGCCATCACCTTGCTGCGCCCAAAATTTGGAAAATTTTACACCATCCCTGCATGCCCATATCCCAGGAACGCAGAGAAACACTGCATATAATGTTTAGTAATTCATTGACCCCATCTGATTATAATGTATAAACAGAACAACAAATTTGGCCTAACACCGGGCTGGGTGCTTATCAATCATTTACTGCCTAAATACATAAGTCAATATCAACCCAGCACATATTTGAACATCCACAAGATATCCTCGGATGATGCATACAAAATAACCTGTGATCTGGAGTGTGCTTGACTAAATTTTATTTCTTGCCGCTAATCGTTCCAACTGCAAGTATTGTACGGTTGGATCAATGTAGAAAGTAATAAAGTATAATCACCCTTGGAAGATGATTAACCACTTTGAAGCTTGTCAAAAGTGAATAACAAGATTTTGCATAACTACTCTGCAACATGATTTCAGAATTAGCAATGAAATTGTTGGTTGGAGGTCAATTTTCTTATGCAATTTCTAAGCTGACCGTTGTTGGCATTGTCCACTTCCGGAACACATTTCACACTCACTTGAATCCCCAGCAACTTGACTTAAACAGTACTTGATTCGATCCTCAACCACATTCTGCAAAGAAGTAACTTAATGAGAACTAACCACTGAGTAAAAGAAGTATACACCAATAAGTAAATGAAGTATACAAACTCATAGAGAACTACGCTTAGCCTCAAAAATTTGAAGCAGCAAAGACATATAATGATTAATTATATCATTTTGAAATCCTCCAAAGTTTTAAATACCACATGCAGATATTTTTGGGTTATATGATGAAGCACAATTACAAGGCAATGATATCTTTAGCCTACACCAACGACCTCAAGGCTGTATCCTTACATGCATCTGCATAATCTGTGAATTATTTCTATTATTCTATCCAATTTGAAAAAATGGGCAAAGTTCTAACTTGTAGGACACCACCTTCCAATAACAAAGGCCTAAATGATTGATAGATCTCACTTCGGGTGAAGGTGCAAGTGTTAATGTATTTAACTGGCCTGATTAATTGGAACAGTTAACCCTAATAACTTGTTTAAACCTTGTTTAGATTTTTTAATGTTAAAAGAATATATGTTTGCAGATATGATGAATGTGGCTTATGTACAGAAGTGCAGCTTTTTATTTGGCTAGGGATTCTAAATGGCGCACCAATGGCCAACCCTGTTTGTCTATGCTTTATTGGTAGAATGGAATTGGAGAGCCATTATGAATCTACATGAGATTTTAATAAATATCTAGCATGAAACTGCTAAGTGATTGGACGTTTAGTGGAGAAACATGTATTGATGGGTGCACACAATATAACTCCCTCATTGAAACATAGGCTTCATACAGTCTGTCATGTCCCCTTTTTCAAATTAAGATAATTAATAATATTATTTAAGGTGAGCCCAATAATCTCTAATTTTAAGAGCAACTTAATAATTTTATTATAATTAAAATAAAAGGTCTTTTTAAACATTAGTATTAAAATAAAAGTATTTTAAATACTTTAAATAAATAAATAGATAAAATTAAAAACTAAAATTATTATTAAATACTTGGATGGAAACTTAGGACTCAAGGGTCCAATTCGAAAAGGCATATCAAGGAGGCGCATATCTTCATTTGAGGATCATTCAACTTATCCTTTGCATCCAATTTTCAGATTTGGGTAATTTATTCAATCTAGGGCATCCAACGACAAAAACCCTTGGTTTATTTGGGGTCAGGGAAGACGAAAACCCTCTTGGATTCCACATTTGGGAACAAGAATGAAAACCCTTGCTTCCAATCTTGGGTGATTCCATTCAGGAATCACAACTGTGCTGGCTTGTGGAGGATTTGAAGATTTTCTCAATCTGCTATAGTGCTGCTACAGTGTTTTATGCAAGCAAACATCATCATATCATTGACAAAGCATGATTGAGGATTTATATATTGATTTTTAGACTTTTGAAGAATTTTTGAGCATCATACAGAACTCGATTTGAGCTGTTTCAGATAATTCTAGCTGAGCACCACATTGGGAGAGAGAAATTCAGTCATTCCGAGTATTATATCAGTCACACGAGCAGTTAGTTACATTATTTCAGTCATCCAACATAAGCAACCAGTTTATTGGAGTGAATTATCATCATTTCTAGGAGGATATCAATCATATCTGGACATTTTGCATGTGTTTCCAGACCTATTCTTATCTACAATATACATCTACAGCCATATAAGTTAGGGTGACATCATTTAGAGTGTGGGTCTAGTAGTTGCTGTTCCATACTTGTCATCAACAAATCTACATGTTCCCAGCCTAGCGCAATCCTTTGGAACAATAAAGTTGAATAAATTGTTGTTCCCACCTAGCACCACCATTGGAAGGATACATTTGACAATATCTTGCTTTTTCAACCCTATTTCCAGCAGATCTGCATCAATTCCAGCAGATTACAGCCTTTTCTAGCTTTGTACAGCTAGCCATACATCTCTAAACAGCAGCCATACCAATCACCAACCACTATTTGCTGTTTACAAACATTGCAAGGTCTGACCTAAATTTGACTTGCATCTTTTCAGCAGGGTACAACATTTTGTGAGTACAAATATATCTCATAAATTCTTATTTGTACTTTCCAAAATCTTCATTCATTGTTTTTCAGTGTTAGTGTAGGTTTTTATTTTCCTAGTTGGGTTATTTACTTTCCAGTTCCTATATTCCTAGGTTTTTCTTACACTTTAATTAAGCTTGCTTAGGTCTAATTATGTGAGTATTAGTGTGAGTGGGTGCAAGGTGTCCGCATATTCCATGGGAATTACACTTGCCTATCTTAGGCTATTGTGGTGGGCTCTTCCCATTGTTCGTATTTGCCACCTCTCCCCTCTCTCATAGTCTATTTATACTCACCTCCTAGCTTGTATTTTGCATCTTTGCTTTTGCATCCTCATAATGCTATTTTGTTTCTAGAGCATTTGCATTACTCTTGTGGAGACTAACTTTGTGTTGCTATTTTGATCTTGTGTCATTTGCTTTCACAGTTTCATATCTATTTATTTGCACTAGTTTTCTGGGTTATTCATCTTTTTAGACTCTAACATGGTATCAGAGCAGTTCTAGTGCAATATAGATTGTAGTTTTCTTATTTGAGAGTTTTTGGGGGAGCTAATAAGCTTTGTTGCAATTTTCTTCAAAATCTCATATGCTCTTCTCTTGCGTTTTTGAACAATCTAGAGAATTAGAAAGGATTTATGAAGATCCTGTTAAAATTGTAGGTTTTAGCATGCCGTTGCTTGACTTAGGTAGTTGATTGAGGCTTTACAAACTGTTTTTCATTTCTGGGGTCATTTTTTTTGTTGTTGGGAGCATTATTTTACACTAGATCCACATTTTCTATACATTTTAAAGAAAATCCGCCATCTGGGTTTTGTTCACAATAGAGAAAAACCATCTGGGTAGTTGCTAGTTTTTGCATGCAAGTTATACATTTTGCAGAAACTGAATCAGAATATTTCAAAAGACCCCCTCTCCGTTGACAATTGTAGATTTGAAGGCAGTTTTCAAATGCTTTGTTCTCACTCATACTAGCTCTGTTTCTCAAACAGTTTTTTTTTTAATTTGGGCTATTTTCTCATGCTCTTTGCAACAATGCAAGCTTTTTTTGATTTTGATGCAATGATTTTCAGAAATTGTAGATTCTCACCCGTGACACTGCATAGTTCTCATTTTGGAAAGTTCAGAGACTCATACGATCTCAAATTGAGGTGATGCTTTTTTTGAAAGTGCATGATTTTTCAAGTAGATCACAGTGGTGTTGTTAGTTTTACTTGGATTAGCTCCAGTTTTATACTTTCAGCATACATCCAATGTGTGAGAATTTTGTAAAGCATTGAAATCAAGACCATGAAGTATTATTGCTAGTGGAAGTTGTAAATGCACTAATTATAAGTGCCAACACATTTACTTAGGGGGGTTCTTTCTTTGAGTTAAAAGGGGGGGGGGCTCTTTCTTTGAGTTAAAAGGGGGGATTGTCTTGTGTGTGTTCTCTTCTTTTCAGCATCTCTTTTCTGCATTTCTTCATCATGGATGAAACAACAATACCCATCTTAACTCCTTACAACTACTTTGAGTGGAAATCACGCATGACAATCTACTTAAGTAAAACTAGATTACATAGGATAACGATGGGACTTGAAACTGAACCTGCTAAAGATGAAGATAAGCCTAAGTGGTTTAACAAACGTGATGAGGCCTATGGAACATTGTGTTTGTCTGTTTCTCCTGATTTACTATTCCACATCGAGTCTTTGAATTCACCAAATGAAATCTGGACAAAGCTAGAAACACTATTTGGCACACAAGATTCAATAAGGGGTCATATGTTGGAAAATGAACTAATTAGTTTAAGTTCACGCAATTTCAACACAATTCAAGATTTTTTGACAAAATTGAAATCACTAAAGCTGCAGTTAAAACAATGTGGTATTGATAAGAAAGATGAACAACTGATTCTTAGTATTCTCTCTAAACTAAGTTCAAAATATTTTGTCTTCGTTTCTACCTTCTATGCTACTAAGGGTGCACTAGGGACACAATTCACTATGCCGTCTTTGGATCAGTTCACTATCTCTCTCACATGGTAACAAGATAAGCTAATCCAGATAGGCACTCTTAAATCCTCTAAGTCACATGCTCTGGCTGTCAACCAAGGTACAAAAGAACAAAAAGGACAAAGTAGTAACAATAAGGATAAGAAACAGAATAATAGCAAGGAGAAAAAGGATCAGATCCCAGTTGCTTCAAAAGCAACCAATGAGACCCAATCTTCTAAGGGCGAAAAGCCTAAGAAAGAGAAGGTCAAATGTGCCTATTGTAAGAAACCCGATCATGATGAGCACAAGTGTTTGAAAAAACAAGTGGATCATTTGACACACATTCTTGAGAAGAATAGTCTTAGTGTTCTTGATTCCATCAAACAGAGTTCAGAAAAGGGTTCTCACAAGGCCAAAGACAACAGTAAGGGAAAAGGAAAGGGAAAGGCCCTTGTAGCTATTGTTTCTCCACCATCCACATGGGTTCTTGATTTAAGTGCTTCACACCACAGGACTTCAACTAAAGATGAAATTGAATCTATGGGGCCATGTTCTATGCCTTCCATTCTGATGGGTGATGACACTCCACTTGAGGTATGTGGAAGAGGATATGTTGATATCGAGGATGGCACATTTCAAGATGTTCTTTGTGTGCCCTCATTATCAACTAATCTCCTATCTATCTATCAAATCACTCACACAAGTACAGGTAAGAGAGTTGAGTCTACTCCTAATTCAGTGGTGATTCGTGAGATGCACAATGATTCTATAGTTGCAGTTGGGAGAGTAGATCATCAGTCTCGACTTTATTTGTTCTCTCACTTTGTTCTCGATCCTCCTTCGACTGTTCTACTCACTTATTCAAATGATGTGTGTAATTTATGGCATCAACGGTTTGGACACTTGAACTACCATTATTAACAGCAGCTCAACAAATAGGATATGGTTACAGGATTGCCTACAGTTCGCTTTTCTAAAGGTGTTTGTCATGGTTGCATTCTTGGCAAACATCTTGAAGAGAAGTTTGACAAAGGAAAAGCTTAGAGAGCCTCACATCTTTTGGAGTTGGTACATAGTGATTTGGCAAGGTCATTTCCACAGCCATCTTTCAGTAAAGCTCAATATGTTTTGACATTCATTGATGATTTCTCCAGGTACACTATTGTGTACTTTCTCAAGCAAAAGTTTGAAGTCTTCAATTCATTCTTGGAGTATAAGGCTTTTGTAGAGAAACAAATTGGAAAATCTATCAAAGTTTTGTGTATAGATAATGGGGGGAATATGTCAACCACAGATTTGTGCAGTATTGTGCTTCAAAGGGCATTGATTTGCAGCATACAATCCCCTATAGTCCTCAACAGAATGGAGTTGCAAAACAAAAGAATCGGTCCTTGAAAGAGATGGCTAATTGTATGATTCACTCCAAGTCTTTGGCACCACCTTTCTGGGTAGAAGCCATTAACTGTGCGTGTTATATCCAGAACCGCATTCCCCACAAAGCTATGAAGGGGGTAACTCCTTTTCAAGCTTGGACCAGTCAAAAACAGTCAGTTGAGCACTTTCGAGTGTTTGGCTCTAATGCATGGGCTCACATTCCAGCAGAGAAACGTAAGGCTATGGATCCACAGAGCAAGTCTTGCATATTTGTTGGTTACCCAAATGATTTCAAAGGCTATAGGCTTCTTCATCCTACCACACATGAGTTGTTCATTGAGAGGAGTGTTCAATTTGAGGAGAGTACTTCCAGTCCTTCTCTCGACACCTCTCCTACCACCATCGGCTTGGAGTCCTTGTATCATGATGATAGTTCTTCAGAGGTTCATAACACTTCAAATCATGATGAGGAGTCTTCTTCCTCCACTTCAGATGATGATAGTGATCATAAGGATGCACACAGTTCATCTTTAGAGGATGATGATTCTCCTCCAGATTCTCCTCCTTCTCCAACCATAGGGCCTCTTTGGGCTCGTCAGACTTTGCAATCAACAGGTGATTGGGTAGGGGACCCATCAGATCACAAGAGAACAAGGTCCCAGCTTTAGGATGCTCCACATGCCTTTCTTGCTTCATCTTCCGATCCACAAACTTTTCGGGAAGCTTCTGGTGTCCCCGAGTGGGATGCAGCCATGCAAGAAGAGTTCAATTCCTTGGAGAGGAACCGCACTTGGGATCTTGTCCCACTTCCTAAGGGAAAGAAACTTGTTCGATGCAAGTGGGTCTATTGAACAAAATATGCAACAAATGGGTCGGTTGACAAGCATAAGGCTCACTTGGTTGCCAAAGGATTCTCCCAAGTTCCAGGGATTGACTACTCTGAGATGTAATGAGCCTGCTCAAATCTGACCTCAAAGTGCTGATTGAAGGCTCAATGAATTTCGTCAAACACTTCAAATGAAAACCTTCAACTTGCTGGTTCGTGGTTACAGTCTGATGTTTGCTTGATAAATACTAACTAAAGACTTCCAATGATTACAATTCAACACTATGATGTCAAAACTATCATCTAGATGCGATGCAGATTTCTTTTTGTATTTAGAAATGCAATAGAGGTAGTATCATGACCTAAATGTGCAGCTACAGCTTATAGTCATTATATCAAATAGTTGACATACATCCTCAGATTAACATTCAATGCTCAAAAACAACAAGTGATATCTTCCAACTATTGATATGGTATTGAGAATGCAATCTTCTAACAATGATGTCAATGCCAATGCCAAGACTCTTGGCTTACAACTCATATAATGATTACAAACAGATCTGATACAAAATGTTCACCTACAGCAGCTACCATGAAATGCATCTAAATTATCATTAAACTTGTATAAATCAAAAGGAACCTGGAACGAGAAGTTGCCTTGAAGCATGTGATGAATTAGCAAGCAATATCTTGAATGTAATGACCTCTTGATCCTGAAACAATCCTCAGACCCAGCCGCCCCTGTTCTGATATAAATTATTTTCTATAAAATAATTCTCAGCTTCTATGCCCTCCAAAATACATCCAACATCATCTTCTAACCCTCTTATGAAGTGCGCCCAGGGTAGAAGAGAGAATCGAGCCAAGTTGAGGGAGTTACAAGCAAACCGTGGCCTCCATTATGACTGTAATTTTTCTGATGTTTAAATTATCAGACTTTCCCTATGCAATCTGCCCTTTTATGACCAATAAGAGAGATATGCCTCCAATGTTGAAGCGCCCAGCTGTCATAAACATCAATGATGACCTCAGAATTTATTCAGATTTTATTGCAAACTCCTTGAAGAAATCGCCTTCATGAGATAGCCGTCCCTGTTCACAGAAATCAGATCTCAGATTTAATTCTTGGCTGTCACTAAACCCCTCCAATCTGCACTTGAAAACATCACAAGACCTCCCTGATTGGTGCGCCTCTAATCCTTGTTGAAATCGATGTCAAGCAATGCCTACAATGATGAAGTCGAAGGCTGATATGAAGTCTGAAGACAAAGGTCTGAGAACACAAATACACCAATCTGATTATTCTTTCCAAACAAATATCATCAAAGGCTCCTCTAATCGATATTGACAAAATTGGAATCAACCCAGCAATACATCAGCTGCTATGAAGACTCCAAATCTGCAAGTAAATTTGGCCCTTGGCCACGAAATTTAGCCCAGCTGAGATGACTAACTTATCACCTCCACAACTTGCAATAATTCAGGCGATATTTCACACCCTCAAAATTGCGTACCAATTGAGAGTTTTCGTTCTCAATGGCCAATGGTGACTACTGCAGAAACCCTAGGCTCCACAATGCACATCAACAACATCAACAACAAATCTGGATGCCACAATAGTGAGACCTCAAGGTCTATTTATGCTTTTTCCTCTAGAGGTCAGCCTCAATAAAATAATATTATCTTTTTGACTTTTAGAAGATTCCAATATATTTTAATTTTTGCACTTTATAAAATATTAAAATATTATATTATCAATAAAGTGCATCTCAACATCAAATTATAAAATAAGGTTTCCATAAATAGAAACAATAATGATATATGATGGAAAACCTTACTCCAACCAAAAACTGAGCCAAGTAATCACCAAATGACTGCCAGATGACTCTCTCACCATGCCACATTAGCCTACGAGAGCCGTTAATAGGCTAATCCTGTTGATATGTCATTGCCAACTAGAATGGGGACATTACATGAGACTTTTGCACTAGTTATCAAAATGAATTCCATCCAACTTGTTCTTGCCATAGCTGCAGCACATAGATGGAATGTTCATCAGATGGATGTGAAGAGTGCTTTTCTTCACAATGATCTTCAAGAGGAGATATACATGGAGAAGCCACAGGGATTCGTTTAGGATTCTTCACTTGTGTGTCGTCTTCGGAAGTCTCTCTATGGCCTCAAACAGGCCCCTCGGGCTTGGTATGCCAAGATGGACTCCTCCCTTCTGATAGTAGGGTTCACTCAATGCCATTCTGATCCTAATGTCTACATATTGTAGCAGGATGATACTCACACCTTCTTGGTTCTCTATGTCAATGACTTGTTGATCACAAGGAGTCACTCATCCACCATTCAAACAGTGAAAACTTCCCTTCATGATCAGTTTTCGATGTCAAAATTGGGCTTGTTGCACTACTTCTTGGGGATTGAGATCACTCAGTCTTCATCGGGTATCACTCTTGCACAGTCTAAGTACGCACTTGACATGCTCCAGAGGTTTCACATCACTGATCGTAAGCTTGCACCGACTCCTTTTTTGTCAGGAGTCAAACTTGAGTCTAAGTGTTCTTCACCCTTGGTTGATGGTATTTTATATCGACAGCTTGTTGGTAGTCTCATCTACTTGACTCATATGAGGCCTGACATTTCATATGCAGTAGGCATGGTCTCTCGATTCATGCAGGAGCCACATGAGCTACACTAGAAGGTAGCTAAGAGGATTCTTCACTACATCAAGGGTACTCATAGTTATAGGATTCATTATGCAGTGGACGTCAATTTTGACATGGTGGGACACACAGACTCAAATTGGGCAGGCAATTCTCAAGATCGCAAGTCTACTTTAGGATATTGGTTCTCCCTTTGTTCCAGTCCAGTTTGTTGGTCAAGCAAGAAGCAATCTGCTATTGCTCTTTCATCTACAGAGGCTGAGTATCGAGGAGCAGTTAATGCTACTACTGAGGCCATCCGGCTTTAGAACATTCTCACTGAGTTTGGCATTCCCTTTCAGAAGCCTACAATTATCCATTGTTACAACCAGAGTGCAATTCAGATCTCTCGCAATCTGGTCCATCATCAGCAGACCAAGCACATCAAGATCCACATGCACTATATTCGAGAGCTGATTCATGATGAGATCATTGATCTCAAGTATTGTCCGACATCAGATCAGACTTCCAACATCTTCACCGAACCCTTCACTGAGAGCAAGTTCCTTCATTTGCGAGCTTTGCTTGGGGTGCAGTTGGTGTCCTCTTCTAGGGGGCTACTTAGTCCTTTTCTCTCTCTATTTTGGGGAGGTCTCTCTCTCTACGTGTGGGGGAACTTTGATATGTATATGGGTACCTAACATGGCCTCATTTGCCAGAATCCATCATATTTTGCATCCTCCTAAGCTGTGCTTAAGGGGGGGTGTTAGTGTAGGTTTTTATTTTCCTAGTTGGGTTATTTATTTTTCTATATTCCTAGGTTTTTCCTACACTTTAATTAAGCTTGCTTAGGTTTATTTATGTAAGTATTAGTGTGAGTGGGTGCAAGGTGTCGGCATCTTCCATGGGAGTTACACTTGCCTATCTTAGGCCATTGTGGTGGGCTCTTCCCATTGGTCGTATTTGCCACCTCTCCCCTCTCTCATAGTCTATTTATACTCACCTCCTAGCTTGTATTTTGCATCTTTGTTTTTGCATCCTCATAATGCTATTTTGCTTTTGGAGCATTTGCATTACTCTCGTGGAGACTAACTTTGTGTTGCTATTTTGATCTTGTGTCATTTGCTTTCACAATTTCATATCTATTTATTTGCACTAGTTTTCTGGATTATTCATCTTTCCAGACTCTAACATTCAGTGGCTGTACTGTTCAAATAAATCATATTGGAAGGTTATTTGGCTCCCCTTTCAAGATTCGCTTCATCCAACATTCTAGGGTTTTTTATGACATAAATCAGCTAAGTTTGATGTTGTTTATTGCAATTGTGGATTGATATTAGTAATTTAAGGGTCTTGAAAAGCATGGTCAGAATTTTTACTTGCTGTTTGGATTCATTTCCTTTAAAAAAATCAGAAAATAAAGTAAAATACAAAGGGAGACATTACACAGTCAAGCATGGTATTTTTTTAATTCATTGCTAGCAGAGTTGATCTTTCAATTGACAAGTCAAAAGTGAGGATGCCTTGATATGGTTTAGTTTTTGAATGTGCAAATGCACTTTGGTCCATGGGTCATGGCAATCATAAGCACACACTAGAAAGCATGGCATGAAGAATAGTGGACGTGGATGCCAATTGCACGGATGTTAACCTGGCAATAATGATGTGGTAAGGACAGTGGTGGCTGACATGGAAGATGTCTTTGAACCTGAAATGATGAGTTCAGCTATCATTTTAACAGCTAAACATGACTACAAGTCTACAGGAATGGTTAAAAATACTTTGAAATGATCTAAAATGACGTGTCATGTGACTTGCCAAATTGAAAAGATTCTTGGAAGATTGGAGAGTCAAAGAATAATACAGAAGATATCAGAGAACGAGAGCATCATATAATAAAGAAGAAAGGCAAATGTATAAAAATATTTTTTTGGTGACTGAACCATACCATTAAGTTACAAGACCTCGAGCTAAGCTGTGAAAATGTTCTTCACTAGCAAATGCCTACGGGCAATGCATGAAACTGAGGAGATAAGATGCTGCCATTGGATGGCTAGATGAGCGACCACATCTATGCCAAAGATTATATCCATAGAAAGAAGGAACAAGACAGTCCCTTATCTCCAGCATGACCTAAGATGGGATACATTTAGATTTGCGAAAGATACTGAAGCAATAGAAGACTGAAATTGAACTGCAAATGCTATTCTTTAAAAGGTTGAACTTCAGCAAGAGATAAGGCTTTCTCTCCATGTGTGTATTGTAACTCTTAGTTGTGTGTACATGCCTTTATTTTGTGTTGGGTGAGTTTCTGATTAATTGACCTACCAAGTAGGCTGTATATTCATTGTTGTGTGTATTATAATTGTGGAATCCCAGATTAGACTGTAGGAAGTGGTAAATGCTACTCATTTCTTATCTGTAGATATGTAATATGGTATTCAAGTTGATAGATCCTTGGTAACATTTTCTACCTTCAACTGACAGGTCCTGGATTGCTTTCTTTTAATTATAATGTTGCCCCTAAAAACTTAGAATGACTAGATAGTATAGACCTAAATGGGCATCATATTCAAACAAAAGTTACCTCCTAGAGTTAAGCATAGCATAGAAATGATGTTGCACAAAAAGTTGCTGAATTTGATTGCCCATGATAGTGTTAGACGGAGAGGTCCCACAGTCTCTCTGATGTTGCTTCTAGTAGGGTGCCTGTTATAGATGTTTGTCAGAGTGGGACCATGCAACAAAGCTCAGATGGAATCTTGCAGAGAAAACAAATTTTAAGTCTCTTGATTCCTTGGACAAACCAAGGGTGCAAAGGAAAAAGCTTAGTTGGCAATGTGCAAAAGTGCTTTATATTGGTGTTGTAGCAATAACGAGAAGGTCAGGTTGGCCATTTTTCTTCTAGAGGAAGCCACAACATTGTCGCGGTTGCATGAGGATTTCCTATTATGAATCTGGCTAGGTTAGTTGGGAGTTGTTTGAAGAGAGTTTTCAGGCCAACAAATGTGTCTGAATATTGTTATTAGAAGCAGATAGACTTCCATTTCTTGAAACAATGATATGTTTTGTAGCTAAGTATCATGCAAAGTTTCAGGAGCTTTTGAAGCATGTGGACTGCTTAAAGGATAAAAATGTGAAAACGAATTGGTTTCTGATTGCATGACATCCATCCATTGCAGGGGTAGTGAGAATTATGGAGCCACCAAAATTATATGAACAGTTTGAGAAGTACAGTACGGAGAAGTCCAGCATTTGGTAAAACAGAAATCTCATGATAAGCAGAGAGAGTGCCTAAAAAGTCCAATGGGCAATGCTAAGGAGACAAGCCTCCTTGGTGCAAAGATTTCAAGTGACCTTATTGTAAAGTGAAGTTCTGAAATATCAAATTCAACAAGGAGATACAAGAATACCAAATTGAATGGTGTCAAGGATAGCAACAGTTCATGCCACAAAACACTAAGAAAAATGATGAAGGAATAAACAAGGCAATAAGCAAGAAAGTGTTTTGTTTGCAGTGGAGGTCATTACATCGCTAATTCTCCCCAATGGAAACAATGGCCACAACTCACAAAATCAACCCTTGAGAAAGAAACTTCAAGTGGTCATAAACTGTAAACAGCAGTGGATAACCAACGTATAGCACATCAAGCCATGGTGGTGGAAGTAACAGATAAAAATGATGATATAAATGCTTATTCTTTAGCAGATCTAGACAAAAGAGATTCATTCATTTCTCCATCAACATTAAGTAGATGTGATATGGTGGTGAACAAGTAAACTAGGATCTCAATTTTAGAACAGCTTCAAGAAAGTTGCAACCTATAGAAGAAATTATTAGGGGTTGTTCCTTAGCCTTAGGTACAACCATAACCCAAATAGATTTGTATTCATATAAGTTGCTACAGTGTCTTGCTTGAGATGATATGGTTGGAATCTCATAGAGGTAAGGTAGAGTGCTATGAAAAATGTGTGGAACGTTTTGATGGCCATGAAATGCTTGAAGAATCCCAGGATAAGAAGATGGTGGTGCTGATGCCACATGTGTGCAGTAAGACTAATTGAAGAAGAACCCTCCTCAGTGTTGCACCTAAGCATGTGAATGTCCTTCCAAAGCAGCTACATGTAGTGCTATCTAGAAAAGAGAATGATTTAACAATTGATCTACTTCAGGAACAAATCTTATTTCTAAGATATCATATGGGGTGACAAACCCAAAACTCTGGGCACTACAGATCTAGTTGCAAGAGTTGATAAACAAGAAATTGATCAGACCGAGTATGTCAATTTGGAGAATATTAGTGCTAAGAATTGATGAACTGTATAATGAGATGAAAGGCACAAGGCAGTTCTAAATTCCATCAGAGGAGAATAAATGAAGACATTTCAGAACAAGATTTGGCCATCTCAAAATATATGACAGCAACAATCTCAATTCTTTTTCAGTTCAGAATTAGCATTCATCTTAAATGCCTCGTCTATCTTCTTCAAAAACAGTTTTCAAGAAGTAAGGTTCTAGTAATACTAAATTCTACATAGAGTTACTATTTTTATTGGTTTGGGCTGAGGCCTTTGAGATCATTGGATATCTTGCCTGACCTAGGAATCTGCTACTCATGCAAGAGTTCAAACCCAAATACCACAATTAGTTGAATAAGTGCCAGCACTCCAAAACAAACTCGTATACATCATTAATATTGCCTTACATTATTCATTTTCGATACCTAATGTAGTTGTTAACAATATGATAAATTATAGAGTAAAACCTGAGTCACGAGAGTGCTTTGATAAATTACATACAAAAATCAAGAAAAGTGAAAAATATTCCCTAGAGAATGAATGAGAAAAAATTAAGCTAAAAAGATTAAGTTTAGTCAATACCAATACACCAAAAGCAAAGAACAATCTAACAAGGAAAAAATGACACAGTAAAAGAAAATTGCACCTCTAGAATATGAATCCTGAGACCATGAAGCTGAATGTCAACAGGATAAAGCTGTTCTTAAGGGGCATGTGTGCGTCTGCATATGTGTAACAATTACAAGGAACTGAATCTACAATCTTCATTTATGGTCGAGAAACATAAAAGGTTCAATTTTCAGGATGACAAGCTTCATGGCAGTAAGTGAAGATGGCTCACAAGAAAGGGACCTTTAGGACAACTTTGGTAAATTGTATAGTCCCCATTTTCGATGTCCTCTTTTAGACCAGTCTGGTTTTGACACACTTACTATTTTTAGTAAGTGCTATATTTAGTAACTAGTCCGACAGGCTGAGCAATGTAGGGTTTCCTGTTTGGGCAACGAGTGGAGGTTGTCCAATGAGCTTTAATGTCTTGTGCCAGTACTTTCGGTGGGGTTTATCAGTGTTTTGGGTGTGGCTTTCTATTTTTAGCAGGGTCGGTATGGTGCTCATTGTCTATAGTGAGTCTTGGTGCAATATCAGTATTTCCGACGCATATCAATATTTCTCCAGTTTGAGTTTTTGGGATGTCACTTACTATTTTTAGTACTTACTAAAAATAGTAAGTCTACTTCGGGTGGCTGGACTTGGTCAGGCTTATCACAGCAGCACTAAGTTGGTATAAAGTTACTAAGGCTAAATCATTTTAATATTTGATTTATGCTTCAAAAAAAGTCTATTATAAAGTAACTTTATAATTTAACATTAAGGATCAAAAGGGGTCATAGAAAGGACCTTGGACACCTAATGATGTAACTTGAAGTTGTTTTTAAAATTTATATCATTTAAAATGCTTCCTTGAACTTGGGCGCCCAAGCTAAGATGAAGGTAAATATTAAAAATAAATTAAAATTAAAGGCAAATGAGAAATGGCATGGGTTTGAGGGTGGAGATGGTCACCCTAATTTGGAGACTCTTTTAAAAGCTCATTTTAAAGTTCATTTTCTTGATGTTGGATGTTGGCTGCTTACAGAGATGCTGACGGTATTGTACCAAAAGGTCTAAGAAACAGATTTGAGGACAGAAACCCTCAGAATCTAAGGCTGGTTTTAGCAGTGAAAGACCTGCTCAAGCTAGTGTAATGGTGATTTCATTTCAGGAATCACATATGGGCGAAAAAGATGAAGACTTTCCAATTTCTTTGAGGATTTCAGTTTGGTTTTTGGTTTGAGTTTGTATTCCTTCTGTTTGACATGGTTTATTGGAGTTTTGGAGTAATTTTTAATCCAGTTCTGGGCACTTTCATTTCTGGACCTGAACAGAGGTTTTTGCTCATATCTTTCAAAGGGTTCAAGCGTTCCATGTGGGTATTGTTTCATTGGGAGGCTCTCTTCAAGGCGTTTCCAGCAAGTAAAGGCTTGCAATTTTTGGTGGAGTCTCTGAATTACTAGGCAAGATCGCCCTTATACTGCTTGGCACCATATGCTGGGAGTCTTTCTCAGTTCTGGTCGGTCTTTCCTGTGAAGAAGATTCAGTATTTGGAGGGCTTAGGGAGGACGACCTAGCCCATCTGTGCATTATGCTTGAAAACCACAATCATGTGTGATAGCATAGCATTGTAGGAGTCTTAATCTGCCGACAAGGAGCTATTACAGGCTGCTGCCACTGATTACTGAGGTCTGATGCAGTTTTTCTTAGATGTTGGGAGGCAAGGAAACAGGGAACAAGCCTGAGTATTGATCGAACCATGTTTGAGCTTCATGCTTGCTGCTAAACATCTTATTCCAGGTCTGGAAGACTTTTTAAATATGATATTTATTAGTTGTAAAAACTGTTCTTTGAATGGAAATTGAAATATGATCATTGAAGGCAATGAATGTTAACTTTCAAGTAAATCTCTTGTTTGTTTTATTTGCAAAACTGTTTTTATCATTTGGCATTTTATAGCATGACTGTCATATAAGAGACTCAAACAAACAAATCAGAAAACCAAACACAAAACCTTCATTCAGCCGTTGGAAAGAATCAGAAAACAAAAACAAAAAATATTGGGGGTTGTTTATTACATAAATGGTATTCAGTTCTGGTAGAAATGTTAATCAGATGAACACCAGGAAGTAAACAAAATAAGAAATAGTGACTCCTATTGTCAAAAACATCAAACTAAAGAAGGATATGCAAAATAACACTACAGCTTACAAAGCAAAAGAGAAAAATCCTGAAAATTGCTTATACTATAACCATTAAATCATTTCTTACCACCATTAGTTCATGCAGACCGAGTGGTGCCGTAACAATGTATGGGATACCAGGATGCTCTTTTGCTGCCTCTGCAGCCAAAGCTGGGATATCCTGCAAGGATGGTATACCTTTTAATCACATCTTCCATCTCAAGGTTTTTTGAATTAACTCCGGATTATGTTGATATCTCATTTTTAGTTTGGACACAGACTAACGATTGAATACCCTGCATAGGTAGTGATTTTTCACCAATAGATATGTTTATTCCATGAAAAAATAACCTTTAGCATAGTTGCAAAGGGAAAACAGAATTATATGTAAAGAGTCAAAAGTGAAGCCACACCTGTTTCCAGTGGCGTCCAGGAGATAGAAAGTAAGGGCTTATAATAACTCTGGCAGCACCTTGATTCACACATGAATCGAATGCTTCTTTAATTGTTGGCTTTGCTATCTCCTGAAATTATTTCCAACATTAATAGCTTCAACCAAAATTCCAAATCAATTAGATATAAACCAGACATTTTGGTCAAAAATGTGAGCAAGCTACTTTGGAATATGCCAGATATACCAGTGCAAATGCCCATAAAACAACTCCTCTGTATTACTAATACTTAATTCTTACAAAATTAAAATATTTGTGCAGAACTAAATACTGGAAAAGCAGAACCTGAAGTTAGATTTTTCAGGATTGAGCTTAAACCCTAAAGTTCAGGGTTTCAAAATTGGGATTTTTTTTCTTGTTTTTGGAAGGACAATTGATTGTCCACAGAAATTGATATAAATGTGACAACTTCAAGATTTGTTATCTTTACAAATGAGAGCGACTCTCGGAACATTGGCTATTCTCTATATTGGTAGCAGCAGAATAGAAATGGTTTTATCTTTGTTTGCAATTTCCAGATTCCAGTTCGGGTGCATGGCTGTGTTGCACTTCAGACTTGAGTGATATTACCATTCATAGATTTTCCAAATTTGAGTTTTCGTTATCTTCCCGCAATTACCCAACAAATAATTCTTTCTAAGTTAAAGCAAAAAGCAAAAAATGATGTCAAAACAGTAATGTCTGGGATTATTCAAAAGGCGAAACTGTATGGGTTTATTCAAAATGTTGATAACCTCCTACGTGAAACAAGAAGATTTTGCATAACAAGCCCAAAATACACATTTGTAATTGCAATATCATTTGCATTGCAATTTTACATACGAAAATTTCTGATAATAGCGGAATATGAATCTTTACCATATGAGCAGGTTCCACAATTGGGTGACCCGTTTTCTCCTTATACATGTCCACAAATGCAACTGCAATTCATTAATACCAATCTAAGCCTATAGTAAGCAACCATTGTATCATATATATCAACCACGTAATGGAAAAAGGAGAGCATTGACTCACGAAGCATTAAATTGGAATCTTCGCGCCTGGAACCATGGTCAACTATGATAACTGCATCCTGCTCTCTGAATCCAGATTGCTCCTTTTCAATTGCGGATAAAATCTTCCTTTCCATCCGATGAGCATAAATAGGGTTAATTCCTATGTGGACATGTCTTGACCTGAAGTGGGTAGATAGAGAAAATGTTTGTCCGACCAGAGGGAGTCCCCTGTAAACTTGGGCATGTTAATTTCTATACCTTATTTTGCCCAAATGAAACGCATGCTTATCTTAATAAAGTTTGAGGAGATGGATTTACCAAGTTGGAGCACGAACAAAACTAGCTGACATAATCCTCTGCAGGTAGTTATTATAATGTTTCAGTTGCCATTTCGTCCCCTGGAATGTGGGATTGAGATTATAAACATTCTCCACTATCATCTGAATTTAGATCTTCTGTATCATTGGGGCTAGCGGGTTTCAAAGTTATTAAGTAATTTCAATATCTTAGCAATGATTTATTCGTTCAAATTTCTGATCTTTTTAAGAAAAATATTTAGTTTAGCAAAATTGTTATGCGTTCGATTCCCTAAATTCCTGGTTTAAACGCATTTGACAAATTTTTGTTTTTATAAATGAAATAGATCTCTTTGTACAGGTGCTTAAATAAACGCATTTGACAAGTTTTTGTTTTCGTAAATGAAATAGATCTCTCTCTATATATTTGTACAGGCGCTTAAATAAAAATTAATTTAGGTTATTTAGATATTTACATAAATATAGTGAATTAGATTAATCTATTGTATATATAGATATAAGAAATAAAAATATTAAATGAAAGTGTTTAGTTTTGTATTTAAAGAAGATGAATAATTTTGATGATGTTCTAAATTTTATATATCTCAAGATGGTTGGAGAATGTCAAGATAAAAAAGTGTGAATCGATAACCTTTCACAAGTGAAATGATGAACTCAATAGGATAGCTATCATATAAATGAAGAGTGTGAAAATATACAATGAGAGTCTTGCATATATACGCAAGAATGAGGAGGTGAGAAGGTAGGAGTGAAACTCTGACTACCCTCTAAAGGTGCAACACTTGTGAGCTCACTTAACAAGTGTGTGAACAAGTGGCAAGTATGCATGCAATTGGTGCTTGAAGAGATGAGTACATGTGTCCCAACCACATCAAGTGAGACAAAAAGGTAAAAACCCCTAAGTGGAGACTTAACTAGTGTGAATAGGGGTCTCTTAAGTAGGCTAATAGCTAACTAGATAGATAATATCACTATTTGCACCAACACCTCCCCTTAAGTGCAACTTAGGGAGTAATGTATGCACAAATGATGAGCCCCGACTACTAGGCCATGTTAGGTGCTCATGTACAAATTTCTCATAAAATAGAAAAAAAACCTAGTGACTCCTCTCCAAAAGAGAAATGATGTAATAAAATGGAATATACAAGTGAAGAATATAAATAATAGGACTCAAGATGACCCCCTAAGGACTACTTTTTTCACAAAGTACAATGAATGTTCCCCCCCATAGGAGAGAAAAGAGAAAACGTCTATGTGACCCCCCCCCAAATTTTGAGAAAGAAAGAAATCCATGTGAAGAAATGCTCCCTCCCAAAACTAAGATGAGAAGAGAAACCACATAGGCTCCCCTTGAGATGATGCTTGTAGTGTTGGTAGATGCTCGACATTGGATGTTGAAGTTGATCCATGAATGCTAAACAATATTTCTCCCATTGAAAAGAAAGACACCACAAATGTGTGCAAGATGAATTTATATTCCAAATAGAAACATGTAGGAAGTAAGATGAAAGTCTCTAAATTCTACACATGGTCCAAAGATTGATATGATTCCCATGATGTCTTTGATTGATGTTGAATGATCTCCAAGCCAATGTTCAACTATGACAAATGTTGATTATATGGGTCAAGTACCATATAAGATTTAGGAACAAAGACCATACTATATACATCTAAAATCAGTCAGGATAATTAATTAATTAAATACAAGGTATTTAATTAATAAACATCTTATTTCATCTACTTATAAATAAATTCTAAATTTATTTATATAGTTCACATTTTCTAATTCTTCTTATCTTATATCATATTCTTCTAATCTTAATTTAAAAAATAAATTCAAATATTTTTTTTATTTAATTAATATCTTCTTACTAAATTTAAATAATTCTAAATTTAAATTTAGTCACATGTCTATAACTTTTCCTCTTGCCACCTCATGTGTCTCATGGATTTAAATATCCTTAATATTTAAATGGGCTTTTTCCACAACAATTTTTGAAACAAACTTAAGACACTTGGCTCTCTTCCTCCATTTATTCTCTCTCACACTTGGAAAAGTGTTCTATTAAAGGGAACCATCTCCATGATTCCCTCTAACTTCTTCATCCTCCACCCTCGATCTTTCCAGCTAAAATCCTAACCGTTGGTTGTTGCCACATCAAAATATGCCTTGGAAATCCTATAATACAACCTCATTCTACAACATTTCATATCCCAACTTTGAGCAATCTTACTATGGAGAAATTTCATTTGAGCATTTGAGAGCATTTGAGCATTTAGCAATTAGCAATTAGAAGCATTTAGTTTAGCATAATCATAGCTTTAATATTAGTTGCATCTTAGTTATCATAGCAGTTTTCATACAACATTTGCATCATAGTCTTTAGCATCATATCCTTATCACATCATCACTATCATTTACAACATATCATATAGTTTATCAATCATCATGTACGAATAGATTTACTGCATCTTCCAACATTTTGTTCCTCAAGTTGTCATTCTAAAGGTCATAGTGCACACACACTGAGAGCCATTATGATTTAACGAATCCCTAAAGATAGGAAACAATGGGATGATTTTAGAGATTTTATCTGTTTCAATTCAATTAGTTTTGTGATTTGAATTCTCTAATGCAATGTCTTATTGATTGTGTTGTATCTATTGCTTTTGCATTTACACATTTCAATACTTCACAATATATTTTGGTGCCCACCGTGGGGCCTACCCCCATTTTTATTGACATTTTCTGGAAAGTTATGTTTTACAGATCTGGACGAGAATCTCTATGTAGCACATCTATGGTTTCTTTTAGCGCATATGAGACATCTTTTAGCACATCCAATCCCTGTTACGACACATCCGAAGAATCCTTAAGCACATCTAGTCCATTTTACAACGCATTCAGGGGTTCTTTTAGTGCATTTAGTTGTTCTTTTAGCATATTCAGTAGTTTCTTTAGCGCATTTAGTAGTTTTTCTAGTGCATTTGTGTAATCTTTTGGTGCATACGGTTAATGTTTTAGCGCATCTGGTTTACTTTACAAAATTCAAAATTCTAAGAACTAATCAATATTTTATGTGTTGCAGGTTCTTAACACACTGGTTAAAGATAATTATATCAAACTATTGACGGTGTTTGCAAAGGATGGAGTTGTTTAATGGCTTTCTTTGATTAAATTAGGCACCTAGTTTAATTAGAAGGTTAACGAAACCCTTGTCTATTGTGTTTGTAAAATGATAGGTATATGCTCTCCCCTTCATTGGGTGACCAGAATGTTAGACTCACTATTTCTTGCTTTATATTAACACCTTTAGAAGGTCTATCGTAGTGGGAAAAAGTACTCACCCTACAGGAATGACCTAAGTGGGAACAACTAAAGCCAAGTTTTTTAGCCCACTATAATCAAAAGTGAATTCGAGGAAACCTACAGTTCAACGGTAGTGTGCAAGATAATCATCCCAAAGCCTTTGTTCTAAAGGTTGGGAGGTCTCCTAAGGGATTTTATCTATTGTCGCACCAAATGAAAACCCTTTCTATGAACCTTAAGTATAGAAGCTAGCTGAGTCAGTCTCTGAACACATTTAATATTCATAGTGCAAGGGGAGGGAAGAATTTTCCCCCAAGATACTCACCATATAACTATCAAGGATCATTGGCCAAAAGTGGAGGATTCGACTTTGGTTAAGACCTAGGAAAGGAAAAAATACAAGTGCCCTCTATGGGGTGACATGGCTGTGTGAGCTAACATAGTTCTAATATGTGGGTTGTGATATTTTAAGTGACCCTTGCAGTTAGAAAAGTGTTTGATATGTTTGATACTATGCTATACCTATGGAAATCAAAGTAATCATACCAGATTCTTGAACATACACGTAATGTTTAGATTGCAGGCTTGACACAACTATTTTACAACTTGTTGTTGTGTTTGAAGTAATTTTTCAAGAAATCATCCATTTAAGAACACTTAATTCACATAATTCACAAACAAGAAAAACAAGCAAAATTCATTGTTCAGAAGATTATACCTTGGAAACATTCAGATTCACTGATTTAAAAGAAAAATAACCAGATAAACTGTCAAAATAGTGAAACAATTCCAGTTTAGTGCATGCATTCCCTATTCTAGTGCATCCATTGCTTTTTCTAGCACATCTAAGTCATTTTACGGTGCATTTGGTATGTCTTGTAGTGCATCTAGGGAATTTTCTGGCACATTTATTCCCTTTTTTGACACATTTGCACATCCATTTAACACATTTACCTAATATTCCAATAGAGAATTAAGTTGAAACCACATTTAGGGGCAGTCGAGCAGATCATTGGCTTTATCTAGCGCATTTGACCCATATTTTAGTGCATCTAAGTCATTTTCCAGTTTCATATGAACCATATTATAACACATCTAAGGCATCTTTTAGTGCATTTAGTCCATCTTTTAGCGCATTGGGTCCATTTTCTAGAGCATCTAGGGGACAGTCTAGTGCATCCGGTCTCTGTTCTAGTGCATTTGTGCCATCTTTTAGTGCATCCATACCCTGTTTTAGTGCATCTAGTAAATTCAAAACCAAAGAGTTAAATTCACCATTTGTCCATCAGTTTGAACCATAATTAAGGATCCTTTTCAAAACAAAATTATTCCTCGGTCACAATAGTGTCTTTAACTTAATGAAACTGGTCTTTTCAAGCGAACTTCTTGAAACCAAACTAAGATCTAACACCTTAAAGTGCCTAATCATCAATCATACATCTTATTATTAAGCTAAGTTTCATCATCAAGATTTGTCATCCTTCATCACGAAACAACGTTGTATAATCAGATTCAACTTAGTTTTATCAATAGAATTTGTCATTGTATTTGACTTAGTTATTATTCTTGGTAATCCTCCAAACAAAGATCAAAGTTTAGTGAAAATTATAACACTTGTATGCCTATTCAAACAAGATCACAAAAGCAGAAACTCAAAGAAAAAGAAGTAGAGACTCAAAACACCATGGTTGAAGGTGAAGAAAATCCATTCCATAGATTTCACCAACCTGAAAATGGTGAAATTACTAAGGAATACATTCAAACAACTCAACAAGTCCCAAATTCCACAAATTCATGGAAAATATTTTTGAAAAAGATGGAGAAAAATACTTTTTAATGTTGGCTAATCAAGGTATCAAACTTCCACATGACTTTCATGTTAATCAATTGAAAGGAGCTCCTAAGAATTGAAACTGATCCACCAAACACAGATCTAATGGCTGCATTAACTCATCAAATGAAAAATATCCAATAGCAGATTCAAGACATGCAAAGAGGAACCACAAAAAAGATATCTGCTACAAGATATCTTCCCATATCCTTTTGATCAAACTATCAACATGATTCCTTTTCCCAAGCATTGTGAATTTCCAAAGTATGATAAGTACAATGGTACAACTAATCCTATAGATCATGTGAGGGAAATTCAAACCGTCAGCCTTGAATTTGCACACGAAGAGACTTATTTGATGAGATTGTTTCCACGAAGCTTGGGTGGACAATGTATGGAATGGTTCTCCAAACTTTCACCAGGTATTAAAACCTTTGAAGAGCTAGTTAATAAATTCATCACCCAATACTCTTACAACATCCAACATGAGATAACCATGAAAGAAATTTGCAATAAAAAACATAAAAAGGGTGAATCATTCCTTATATATTTACAAAGATGGAGAAGATTGTTTGCAAGATATGCTTGTCCCATACCCGAAAAGGAAAAGATGGAAATGTTCATTGATAATCTAAATGATGAGATGAGCTATAGTCTTGAATTGCAATGTCCACCTACCTTTGAGAAAATGATTGAAATGGAGTAAAAATCAAAGAATCCTTAGTCAAGAGAGGAGTTTTGAAAATTTACAATGAAGGAAACAACTCAGCAAATTCCTCCAATTATTATAACAGCAGTGATAAACCAAAATTTTGGCAAAGAAATAAAAATGATGGTGCAGCTGAAACACAAAATGAAAAACTAGTCTTTAACTTGACAGTTGTTGCCTCTAAAAACAACAGAAACACCAATCAAAACAACAATTTGAACAATACTAAGTCTAAACCACCACCATATCAAACATCATCAAATCGAAGAATATTTACACCTTTGGGACAGTCACTCGAATCAACATTAAAGGAGCTTCTTGTAGCCAAGGTTATAACATTACTAGAGGCACAAGATTGGGAACCAAGAGTTAAACCTTCGTGGTGGAATGATGCACATTATTGTGACTTTCACAAAAACAAGGGTCACAAAACAAATGACTGCATGCAATTGAAACATTTGGTACAAGATTTAATTGATAGAAAGGAAATATTTGTAGAAGGACCCCAAACAAATGTTGATCATGGAGCATTCAAGAATCCTTTACCTAACTATGAAAAAGGGGAATCCTCTTCAGCAAACACCAAAGGAAAAAACGTGAACTATGTTTATGATTTTACCATTCTTCATATTGAGGTAGTTGATGATCAAACCCATGATAATAAAGACTTTAGTGCAGCTGATAATGCAATTAATGACATCACAATTGAGCATGAACAAGACATTTTTATGGTTGATAATCAAAATGATGACATTGTTGCAATAGAAAATCAACTCAATGTCACCCACATCAACACCAAATCAAATCAAATTAATGACATCGTACCAATAAACCTAATCACACATGTTTCTGCAACTAATAATCAAATTAATGTCATTAAAATCAAAGAAAAAAATTGTCAACCAGTCAATGCAACCACAAGAGGGCAGGCCAAAGTAATATTGAAAGGAGTTGCATCTAAGACACATGTTTCCCCTGCAACTCAACACAACATAGTTGATCAATTGCAAAAAATCTCAGCTCAAATATCCATATTGGAACTCCTCAAAATTTCACTAGCTCACAAAGAAATTCTAGAACAAGCTCTAGTAGCCACCACAGTACCAAATAATTTGGAAGATTGTCAATTCCAAGCTATGGTGGGACACTTGACTGCACCTCATTGCCTATCATTTTTTGAAAACGATGATGTATCACTCACCCATCCACATAATGTTGCCCTCCACATTGAGGTTTTAATTCACAAACACTAGGTCAAATGTGTTCTAATAGATGGTGGAGCTGGCCTAAATATATGTACTTTAAAACTTATATGTGCCCTTGGATATTCAAAAAATGCAATTAATGCTAGAAGAAAGATCACTATAAAAGCCTATGATGATGAAGATAGATCTTCCCAAGGATGCATAGTGTTACCAATTCAAGTGGGATCAATGGTAAAAGATATAATCTACCAAGTGTTAGAAAAGGAGTTGACATACATTATACTCTTAGGACGTCCTTGGATCCACTAAATGCAAGTAGTGTCGCAACGTATCACCAGTGCTTGAAATCTCCTTTCAATGGACAAGAGATTACTATTTTAGTTGATTCCAACAATCCTCAATAGTGCAACACTCTTAAATCAGTCCAAGATACTTTTATACCATGTGATAGGGAAGCCATCACTCCTAGTTCATCAAAAAAGGATGGTCAAATCAGTTCTTTGTCAAATCAGCTTGAGGAAAAGGTTTATTCAAAAGACAAAGGTATCAATGATTCCATGTCCTCAAACAATGAAAGACAACTAAATTCCTTATCAAAATAGTTTAAAAAGATCCAATTGAAAGACAAAGGCATGGGTGAATATTCAATTGAGCAATCATTATGTCTTTCACAGTTGCTACCTTCTCCTAAGTCCTATGGGCAGCCGTCCACATAAAGACAACAATCCTCACAACCAACCACGCTCTTTGACAATAAGTTTGTAAAAGAAGGAACTTTAGTGGATGAATCTGAAGACAAGGATGTTTTAAACTAGTTGTACAAAGATGAAGAAGCATCAAAAGCTTCAACTTCAAATGTGCTAACTAAACCATATGGTAAAGGATTTTCTATTTTATAAAAGATGGGATATGAGGGAACATGTCCTGTCAGCAAAAGAAAAGAAGGTATCATAGAACCAATACAACCTATCATAACCAACTCAAAGGAAAAAATAGGACTAGGATATAGAGAAGAGTCAAAAGAAGAAACCAGGCAGCATGTTGCTGAAAGAATCCTCCAATTGCGAGATAGTTTCAAAATAGATTACAATGAGTATGAATGGGAATCGCTCTCTGAAGAATCTTGTCATGAAAAAGAAGATGATGTGATACAAAGGTATGCACTAACACGTATGGAGGGACAAAGCTCAGGGTCTATACCACTTGAATTTGGATCACAACATATCGATGACTCTAGTGAAGATGATTAGACTTCGAGCAAGATAGATCCTACGGAAGAGAACAACATCATAGACCTTGATATTGCTATTGAACACTTTGACGACGTTTCCAGCATGACACTCACCCCTTTTGACCTTAACCAATTTGATGATTCCTTGCCATTGGTACCCCTCAAACTAATTGACTAGGACCAAATCGAGTTGCTTGATATCCCCATCTTTCCAAACGATGATGCCATTGTGAACTTCCTTTGCTTTAATAATCTTGAAACATGTTCCACCAGTGAATCTCATAATGAAGCTTCAAATAAGGGGAGTGCCAAATCTCTCAACTGCAAAATGAATATCAAAAATTGATCTAATGGTGAAAACCATTTAATGGCAGTATTAGATCAAGAAAAAGTAAAAATAAAGAGTGCATCTAATAGTGAAAACCTCTTCGAAGCACCAAAAGATGGGAGATTTGACACTCTTCCCGAGCGCTATCATGAGAGATATTCAGTACTAGTTGAGCCCACACAATCCATCAACATTAGCACAACTGAAATAGTGAAGACCCTACATATAGCAGCATCCATGACAAAGGAAGAAAAACCAAGCTTCACCAAATTCTTTGAAGAGAGACAAGTCAAATTTGCTTGGTCCTACACTAACATGCTAGTCATAGATCTATATCTTATCATGCATCATTTATCCCTGCCACTTGGAGAGAAGCCAGTGAAGCAAAAATTGAGAAAAATGCATCTGCCAATCGCCTTGTTAGTGAAAGCTAAATTGAAGAAACTACTAGATGCAGGATTTATTCGACCTATTGATTATGTTGAATGGATCTCAAACATTGTACCAGTTTCAAAACCAAATAACATCATCAGGATATGTACAAATTTTAGAGATCTTAACAGGGCTTGTCTGAAAGATGACTTCCCTTTGCCTAACATTGACATTATCATGGATTTAACGGCAAGTCATGCAATGCTATCACTTATGGATGGATTTTATGGCTACAATTAGATAAAAATAGCACCAAAAGATCGAGAGAAAACTACTTTCACATGCCCATGGGGTAAATTCTATTCCAACATCATGCCTTTTGGGTTGAAGGATGTTGGAGCTACATATCAGCGTGCGATGACCACTATCTTTCATGACATGATGCACATGTTTATGGAGGATTATGTAGATGACTTGTTGGAAAAATCATTCACTAGAGAAGGAAATCTGGAAATCCTAGACAAAATTTTCACCAGATTGGAGAAATTCAATGTACAGTTAAATCCCAAGAAATGTGTATTTGGTGTGACATCAGCTAAACTTTTAGGATATATTGTATTGGCTAAATGCATTGAGGTGAATCCTACGAAAGTCAAATCCATCATGGAGATGCCTTCTCCCAAAAATATTAGCCAAATTAGATCTTTATAGGGACAATTCCAATCTATTAGAAGGTTCATCACACAACTAGTAGATAAAACTCATCCTTTTAGTCACTTGCTACACAAGAATGTTTCTTTCAAATGGGATGAAAAATGTGAAGCAACTTTTAATCAACTGAAGTATTATTTGATGTCCCCACCTATACTAGTACCACCAACAGAAGGAAAACAATTATTACTCTACATAGCAACAACAAAGGTACCTTTGGGCGCTCTACTAGCACAGGAAGATTCTTTGGGAAAAGAAAGAGCTATTTATTACATTAGTAGGACCTTGAATGGCTATCAAATCAACTACACATTTATTGAAAAATCTTGTTTGGAATTAGTATTTGCTACTCAACAACCAAGACACTACATGTTAACCCACACCATAAAAATCATAGCAAAAATTGATTCATTGAAGTATCTACTTAGCAAAGCTACCCTGACATGAAGACTAGCCAAGTGGGTAATGATATTGAGTGAGTTTGACATCTAGTATGTGGAAAGGAAAGCAATCAAGGGCCAAGCCATAGCTAATAAATTAGTTGAAGCACCATTACAAGATGATCATCCCATGAACATTGAGTTTCTAGATGCAGATGTCATTACAATGTCAACACAATAGTGGATATATATTTTGATGGATCTTACACATAACATGGATCAGGTGCCAGAATCCTATTTGTCATGCCTCAAGGACACACCATTCCAAAGTCTTATAGGTTAATGTTTCCTTGCACTAACAACATACTTGAGTATGAAACAATGATCATTGGAATCAAAACAATCGTAGAGTGGAAAATCATAGAGTTATAGGTCTATGGAGATTTTCAACTAATCATAAATCAGGCGAATGAGGATTATTAGACAAAAGATGACAAATTAATGCCATATAAAAGAATGGTGGATGATTTCAAGAAGTACTTTGCAGAGATCAAATTTGAGTAGATTCCAAGAGGGGACAACAAAGCTGCCAATGCTATGGCAACAATTGCTTCTTTCCTATAGATACCTCAAAAATGAAGCCATTATGAGTTCATGGTGGAAAAACTGTTTAACCTTGCCTATGATAAACCCAAATCCCAAGTCATATACCATTTAGTCAAAGCTGACTCTTCTATCTATGGGAAGATCTACACCTACCTAAGAGACAATACCCTACCACTAGATCTATCCTAAAACCAAAAACGTAACTTTATTCAACAAGCAACTTGACATATCTTGATAGTCGATGTACTTTATCGATGAGGTCTTGATGGTACTCTCCTTCAGTTTCTTGAACGTAACAAAGTTGAAACCGCTTTACACGAGGTTCATGAAGGTATCTGTGGAACTCATTCAAGTGGACTAACTCTCACTAAAAAACTCCTACATTTGGGGTATTACTGGCCGAATATGGAGGAGTCTTTTCAATTTGTCAAGAAATGCCAAAAATGTCAAATCCATGGAAACTTGATATATGCACCAACACAATAATTGCAACCATTTGCATCAACATGGCCCTTTTGTCAATGGGAATTGGATCTTGTAGGTAAAATTCATCTGTCATCTTCTAACAGGCATAAGTTCATCATCACAGCCATAGAGTACTTTACAAAGTGGATTGAAGCTATTCCCCTAACCACAATCACAGGAAAACAAATTGCCTCTTTTATCCTAAATTACATTATCTGTCAATATGGCATTCCTCAAGCCATTGTCACTAACAATGGCAGACCCTTCAAGAATTAGGACATCCAAGAACTTTGTGAAAGGTTTCATATCCAACATCGATTTTCTATGTTGTACTACCCTCAGGGAAATTTCCAGGCAAAGGCCTCAAACAAAACCATTCTAAAAATCCTAAAGAAAACCGTCAACGATGTTGGACGTGATTGACACGTTCAACTGAATCCTACTCTGTGGGCTTACCGTACTAACATTTTCACCTTGATAGGAGCCACACCATATGCTCTAGTCTATAGATCATAGGTGATTTTACCTATTGAGGTTGAGCTACCATCACTCTGAGTGTCTTTGAAGGGAATCATTTCAGAGGAAGATTAAAAAGTATCCAGGATACAAGAGTTGGAACTATTGGATGAGTGTCGTCAACATGCAATTGATCACTTGAAAGCCTATCAACAAAGGATGTCCACGAGTTATAATCACCAAGTAAAACCAAGAGAATTTCAGGTCGGTGACTTGGTCTTGAAAGAGAATTCACGAAATCAATAGGATTGAGAGAAGGGGAAATTCAAACCAAACTAGCTAGGTCCCTTTGTCATCGTATTGGTCTACGGATTTGGAGCCTATCAGCTATCTACACTTGAAGGGGATTTGTTTGATGAGCCTATCAACAATCTTCATCTCAATAAGTTTTATACCTAGTTCATCTAGTGCATGGTAAAAGTCCTGAAAAAATACAAAAAAATAGAAAATTCCCTGAAAAAATCATTACCTTGATAAAAACCTAGAAAATAGGCATCATGGTGACAACAAAAAATACAAAAATACAAAAAAGAAAGAAGCAAAAATCGAAAAAACAACAAAAAAAATCATAAAATCTGAAAAAGTGCAATAAAAACAAGTAGTGAAAACCTACCAACAGGTTCTATTTGTGATAGATTAGCTTTTCCATCTATTTGAGCATGTGTCGACCATTCACTTTCACCATCATCCTGCCTACTATCAGAAAACCTCATGTACATATCATGGCATGGCAGTCATGTCTCACCTTGGACTGGGGGAAAAATATTGAACTCACTGGGGGCAATAAACTTTGAGCTTAAACCAACAAACAAACAACAGTTAGACAACACAACAAACACAACAATCATAGTGCAACTTAACATTGAGCATCAATCATCAAACTTTACACATCAACCATCGATATCAAATAGCTAAATCAATCAAATAAAAAAAAATCTAAATGGATGATGTTCTTATAAATCATGGCTTTATCACTTTAGCATGAATGTTCAATTGTTGTACTTTGATTTTTGTTATCATTTCTTTGGAGCAACTCGATGATGTCTTGAACTAGAGGAGCAAGGAAGGAGAATGATTTTTCTTTGTCTACTGTCTATGAGTTAATCATTACTACGGTGCAAATTGTCACAAAACATGCTCTACAAAGTATTATTAATGGAATTCCTAATTTGCATAGGAAAATGATTAACTCTTGTTTGTTTATGCGAGAAATTCTCAAGTCATCTCATTTTAATTATACCTAGATGCTTGTGTTAACTTGCAATATCAAAAATCATGGAAGTAGTACTCAGGTCATCATGGTCTAATTATACCATCGATGTTTGTACTTACTTTCAACAATTCAAAAGGCTCAATGATGATAAAAGCACAACAAATAGATTGATAAAATGACAGCTTTGCATATTTAGATTTGCATGGTTGAGTTAGATTGCATCCATATTATTTTTGCATCTGTATTTATAGATTTTTCAAGGCTGGAATTTTTTTAAATGATGCTATCTCTATCATTAAAATATTGAGTATACTTAACATTAAAAAAAACATATCATTCTCATGTAGTTGCATAATCATTTGCATATCATACACACATTATAAAGCATTATTACATCATGCATTCATTCATGCATTACATCACATATATTTACATCAAGAAAATACAAAAATAAATTTCATCACGTATCATTTGCATAATCACATTCATCTCAAATAACATAAAAACATCATCCATAAATCATTTAGAATCATAATCTATGAATTATCATATCATCTTTGCATCCATACATCAACCATATCATCATCATATTAAAACATCACATAACACATAACATAGAAATAAAATGCATCCATCATAGGATCATATAGATAACATATGGATCACTAATCATCATTGCATATCATATAAATCTCAAAATCATAATGTCAAGTATACAATGATGTATGGAAAAGTGGAGAGATACAACATCAAAAAGGCAGTGAATCAATATCTCATTATAATCAATGTATACATCATCAAATCTCTCAAATACATCAAGGATCATCACAATGGCTATGTGTTGCTAACCCCAGACAACGTCATCCCTGTACCTCCTATTGCACCACCCAATGACCCTACCCCTGGATCTTTGTGAGGTGGTGGCTCTATGACACCCCTACTGGTGGTCCTAGAATGGTTGTGTCTTAACCTAGTAGACTCAACATAACTCACATGTTTCTCTCTAGGCACTACATCATAATACCGTAACATGTAATCCTCGGCCTCCCTGGCGGAGCGTCATACCTCTCTGAGGTAATTTATTTTTGATGTACCCTCAACCACTCTTTGTAGTCTCTCTACCAAGCCCTTTTCCTGCTCACACTGTTGTCTCAGGCTATCTCTCTCTGCAGTGAGTGTAGCAATATGTTCCTGTGCATGTGTCTACATCTGACCCTATATCGAAGCCAACTGACTCTATAAGGCCTATACTTGTGACTGTAACACAAATATCTATGTTGGCTAATGTTGTGAAGGCAAACAAATCTGAACATGTTGTGTTGCAGCCACCAGTGATCACCTCCTCCAAGGAACTCTAAGAAATAATACTGGCCTACCACCTCCACCACCATCACCATCTCCACCACCTCCACTATCTCCATCATCACTTCTCTCTCCTCCTCATCTCCTCCATCTCTCCTCCACCTAGGTGCATGTGGTGGTGCCCTCTCATCATCGTCCAGTGTAGGTATTGGCTCATCTAGACTGGATATCCGTGGGAAGGGATGTGCAAAGAAGTAGTGGGAATACTCATGTGATACTGCAACCTCTATAATCTCTTAGTGATACTCCCATATCACTAGTTGGATTCCTTGGTACTCTTGACATGCTGCATCATATGATAAAGCGGGTCCCCACTGTGGTATATCTAGTTGTCTTCATGCATAAAGAGCCACTCCCTAGGACATGTCCTATACTCTACCATATTGTCGCAACACTCTCCCAAGAAGGAATCTCTCAATCACAAACTAAGTCCTCCCAACCAGTTATTTAGCCATGCACACATAGGGCATCTCAATGTCATCCTCTGACCACAGCTCACAGGAAAGATATGTCCTCCATGTAACTGTATTGAGATCATCCAATAACCTCCTCCAGTACTCTAGTTTTCCTAGCTTATGCTAGACAATTGGACCTATGTATTTGTGAACATATGGATGACTAGATGGTCATTGTCTATCTGTAATGGGATGAGTGATAGCTATATGCTCCCACACCCATATTTGTAGCAATGCAACTCCAACTGATAAACTGGATGCTCTAAGGTTCACAACTTGATGTAGATTGTGGTACAAATGTGCAAGCATGCAGGATCTCAATGCATATTTGGTCCCTTGTGTGATCATGCTCTCCAAAATCCAACCCCAACTGACTGAGAGTCCCTTCAACCTGCATTTGTGACATAGAAATCCTCCAATAAATCCAACAAGAACACATGGAAATGTCATGTATGCATCAATCATCTCTCACCATGGAATCTCATATCCACAAATCTAATCATCCTCGAAGACTCTCCACAATGCATTTGTACCTCCCTGCTTAGTGGAATCATACACAACCAGCTCTCTGACAACAAGAATCCTCAAAATTCGGTAAACATCCTCTGGTGTCACTTTCATCTCACCAGTGGGTAAGTGAAAGGTGTTATGGTCACTATGCCACCTCTCTGCCAAAGCAGTCAAAAGTCCCCTATTAATCCTATGTTGGGGCATATCTAGCAAAGAAGTCAATCTGAATCATCCAATCACATTTAGATCAGCCTGATCCAAATGTGGAATCAAATCCTAGGTCCTCGGGAAAAGCTCCTATGACATGAGGATTGTCGAAGGCTCCTATCATCATAACATATTGCAAATCAACAATCTTATCAATCAATCAACATCAATTAGCTTATCAATCTAATCAGCTCTGATGAGATTTTGATCAAATCTCGTGAGCGTCTATCATTGGTCCTCACCTATCATGAGGTCAATCATCATTACCCTATCATTGAATCTCACCTATCATGAGATAAATCACCATCTAATCTATCATCATCAAACAACATCAAAACATTAGTTGACATGATCAACAATTATCAAAATCAAGGAGTCTAATTCACATTTCATAAATGGCCTAGATGCACTAAATTAGTGTTTCAATGCGCTAAACAATTCTATGTGCTAAAAAATTTCATCAATGCACCAAAATAGGGTCTCAAAGTGCTAAATCTCTATATGCGCCATTAAAATTCATCAATGAGCTATTCTACTACCTCAATGCACTAAAATGATTTATGTGCTAAAACTCTGACCTAATGCGCCACAAAAAATCACCTATGTGCTACAAAACCAATTGCACTACTACATTTATCAGATGTGCTAAATCTAAGTATGAATGTGCTACTTTACTATATGCACTAAAATCTAGAATCTATGTCCTAAAAATATGAGCCTATGTGCTAAAAGACTCTATGTGCTAGAACAAGCATTCAATGCGCTACATCGGGGTTCCGATGCGCTAAAACACGAAAAATAGAATTTTAAACATTAAAAATGCATGAAAAACGAGATTCAAATTTACAAGGAGGTTTTTCAAGGTATGTATCAGAGGTCCATATGCTGCCAGGCAATTGTGTCATCAAACGCACTTGAATCCGTGGGTCTGGATTGGAATCACCATCTTGCCAATTTTGCTCAAAAGTTGCTCAATCACTCAAATTTTCAAAATGCAAATGACACAAATGACTTGCTTTTCACCTTTTTAATCTTTTAAAGGAGTGATAACGTGGGATTTTTTTTTTTTTAACCAGGGGTATTAATTCATCAATCAATCACCTGGAAAGTTCAGTATCATTTTTTGGGAGATAAATTGTATCAGCATCATAAAATTTGAAAATCATTAGAAAATCATGAAAATTTCAAAAAAATCAAAAAAATCAAAAATTCATTGATTTATCTCCTGAGGGGGCATATATCCATCATCACTCGAAAAACCAATGTTTGGGGCATATCAAAAAAATTTGTTAGCATCACCAACAAATTTTTCGTTGAAGCAATGTGTAAACACATCACATCAAAGAGGGGCAAAATGTATAAACCTAAAATCAGTCAGGATAATTAATTAATTAAATACAAGGTATTTAATTAATAAACCTCTTATTTTGTCTACTTATAAATAAATTCTAAATTTATTTATATAGTTCACATTTTCTAATTCTTCTTATCTTACATCATATTCTTCTAATCTTAATTAAATAAACAAATTCAAATAGTTTGTTTTATTTAATTAATATATTATTACTAAATTTGAATAATTCCAAATTTAAATTTAGTCACATGTCTACAGTTTTTCCTCTTTCCACCTCACGTGTCTCATGAATTTAAATATCCTTAATATTTAAATGGGATTTTTCCTCAAAAAATTTTGAAACAAACTTAAGTCACTTGGCTCTCTTCCTCCATTTATTCTCTCTCACACTTGACAAAGTGTTCTATTAAAGGGAACCATCTCCATGATTCCCTCTAACTTCTTCATCCTCCACCCTTGATCTTTCTAGCTAAAATCCTGACCGTTGGTTGCTGCCACATCAAAATATGCCTTGGAAATCCTATAAATACATCCTCATTCTACAACATTTCATATCCCAACTTTGAGCAATCTTACTATGGAGAAATTTCATTTGAGCATTTGAGAGCATTTGAGGATTAGCAATTCACAATTAGAAGCATTTAGTTTAGCATAATCATAGCTTTAATATTAGTTGCATTTTAGTTATCATAGCAGCTTTCATACAACATTTGCATCATAGTCTTTAGCATCATATCCTTATCACATCATCACTATCATTTACAACATATCATATAGTTTATCATTCATCATGTACGAATAGATTTACTGTATCTTCCAACATTTTGTTCCTCAAGTTGTCATTCTAAAGGTCATAGTGCACACACACTGAGAGCCATTATGATTTAACGAATCACTAAAGATAGGAAACAATGGGATGATTTTAGAGGTTTTATCTATTTCAATTTGATTAGTTTTGTGATTTGAATTCTCTAATGCAATGTCTCATTGATTGTGTTGTATCTATTGCTCTTGCATTTACACATTTCAATACTTCACAATACGCATACATGTGTAGTGATAATTGAACTAATAAGAATTTGGTATTGTTGCAAAGGATATCAACATAAATGATGACTAAGTCAAATAGGTCAACTCATGAATATCTACATAATCTATCATGATAGAAGCTAGTGTAGGTGAGACAAGAGCAAGATCCAAAGATGTAAATGGTGATGCAACTTCATCAATGTTGACATCACAGAGAAGATGAATTTCCTCAATGGTTTCATCCAAATTTGCAAGTGGGATTGTACAAATAAAGATGCAATTTAGATGGTAAATAAACATCCCAATGTAGTGGATCTAGAATGACGATGGAAATATCTTGATGCAAAGAATCACTAGAACTCATGGATGAGTCAATATTGGATTCAGATGTAATAACAAGTGATTTAGGCTTTGCAATCCTAGAAAGATGTTGGAAGAGATGATGTGAGAAATGAGGATAGAATTCATCCCCATGTTGATTACTCTCATGATATGTGCATTTCATTTTTTAATTTGTAGACATGGTCTAATTATGAACAAAATGTGAAATGTAAGTATACCCCCTAGAATGATGTGCAAGAGAATTCCAACTTGTGTGAAGATTGGATGCTAAATCGACCATTTATAATGTATGGCGATTTTTACAAATTCTGAAAAATTAGCAATCTAAATCTTAAGAAAACAAGCAAATATGAGTTCCTTGCAAATTTTGATATGTGTCAAAAAAAATTTTGTGAAATTTCGATAATCAAGGTGAAAGTTATGCCTTATTGAAACTCACTTATAAAATTGACTTTGGAGGCCAAAAAAGCATTATAGCAACACAAATTCCAAATTGTCTCAATGCTAAAATGTTTGCAATGGAAAGAGATTTTTGTTGACTATTCACAATTGAAAAATTAACTCCCTATTTGCAAGTTATGCAAAAATTAATGTGGATGTGGCTCGATGTAGAGGTTGTGTGATGAGTAGGATATTTGGTAAACCCTATCAGATGTTTCCAAATGATTTGGACGATGGTGCAAGGCTCGAGATGAACATGAAGCTTGTTGGAGAAGATAGCAGGTGTGGGAAACCCTAACAATAAATTTGAGATGATCTAATCATGTGTGAGAATCTCGAGGTAGTAATTGCAAGTCAGTGAAGAAAGAAGACAATCAAAAAATCTCTAAGAGTTATGTTTTCAAGTGAACAAAGAGTGAGAGTCGTGCAGTAGATAGAGAATGCACATGTAAAGAAGATTCCTATACTGTAATACATAATATCCTCTAGGTGTTTGCATTCAAGGTGAAGAGAGTGTGTCATGTAGCAAGATAGAATAGTGAATGTTCTAAGTGCAGATGAGAAGAGAGTGCAGAGTAGAGGGATGTGGTGTTGAAATTGCAACATCAGCAGTAGAGAGAATGTTTGCATAGTTGCAAAATAGAGGTTGAGCAGTTATAGATCATACTTGCAACAAAGAACTGGATTCATGTGAATCACTTGTATTTGTCAATGTAAATCTGATTGGTTGGTGCCATTAGATAATTGAGTTGGTGCTTAGAGTAGGGGATTGGTGTCTCCTTGGAGTTGGTGCTCCTAAATTAGGGATTTGGTGCTTCCTTGGGTTGGTGCCTTAAAATATTGTAACAAAAGACTTATTTGTGATGTTGGATTTGAGCAGTAGACTCAATCAACCTTTGTCACTGTGGTTTTTCCCATCTTGAGTTTTCCACGTATATCATGTGTTATGTGTTGCTTTGTGTGTGCATGTTTATGTTGCTACATATTAAGTTTCCAATTTGCACATTAAGGGTTTAAGGAAGTATTCTACACAAAAAAATTAAGGGCTAAATTTTAAGATCTATTGATTCACCCCTCTCTTAGTAGATTGGTGTGTTCCAACAATTGGTATCAGAGCCCTAGGTTCCCTAGGAGAAGCTTAATCATCTGGGGTAGATCTTGGTAAAGGGTAAAGTGAACACAAAATGGTTAGTCAGGAAGGCTCATCTACAAAAGAAGTACCTCTCTTTAATGCATCATACTATAAGTTTTAGAGCAGTAAAATGAAAGAATATCTAAAATTATTGGGGTTTGATGTGATGATATCCGTTGAGAAGGGATACAAGGTTCCTACTACACCTCTAACTATTGAGGCTGGAAAGACGACATTTCAAGATGATTCTAAAGAAAGGTTTTCCATTATGATTAGGTTGTCTGGATCTATGCTTGATGAAGTCATGCATTATGAGACTATACATGAAGTTTGGAATGAGTTAAAGAGAATGTATGAAGGTGATGACCTTGGAATTCAAAATGGGTGTCAAGATTTATCTTTCATTTAATGTTGTTTGTCAGGTTTACATTCAAAAATGCACTTAATTAAGCCTTATAAGTGCATAAAGGGGTCAAATAAAGCATAAGAAAGGTGTAAATAGTGAAATTAAGCCTAGAAAAGTATGAAATCTTGTTACAAGACTTTACAACACTTCAAAATAGGACATGATAAGTGATGAAAATGTGATTTTTAGGTGAATTGCATTGAATAGAGTCTAGAAAAGTGTAGAAATGTTTTACAACACTTCTCAACACCTTAACAAGATGCCATTATTTGCATTTTAAGGACCTAATGTGAATGTTTAAGCCACATTACAACATTAAATCAAAATAAAATGGACCAAACATCATGAAGAAAGGCCTAAAAGACCATGAAAATGACAAGGGGCCATTTTTCTATGGCACATTTATCCCCCACTTTAGTGAGAGGATGAACTTGCTTGAAACTCACACCAAAGTAGCCATGCATATTGAGAGGTATCCTAATGCACTTATGTTAGCAAGATGGAATGACAACGAACAAGAGGGATGATCAAGCCCCCATGATGAAGATCCCATGGAAAACTAAACATAAGAACAAAGGAGCACACATGTGAAAGAAAATGGAACAACTAGATGAAGCTTTGATCGTCTATCCAACTAGTTGTGGATTAGATCTAGGTTGTTTGTTTGAAAAAGAGAATGCATACTCAATTTGGGGTGATATAACTCATGGCGGTCTTCCGGGTGAGAAAACCCAAAAAGGTGAAGTACATACGGTAGTTGGTATGCACCCACAAACACATAGGTGGCTATGGGGAAAGTCATGCCATTGAATGGGCTTCCCACTCAACCATATCAATGTTATACCTCCTAATAACTTTAACAAGGTGCCACAAAGGAAAATATTGGTTCATTCTTCATGAGACAAGCAAAGCTTCGTATGCTTAGAACTCATGAACAAAAATCAAGGTACCACTGGCATGCAAGTTGCATTATGCAAGGTGGCAAAAGTGTAAAGTATAAAATGTAAAAATGAAAAAATGTAAAATGTAAAAGTGTAAAATGGAAAAGATGTTCAAAGGAGTCTTGTTAGGTTGATGCAAGGTCTGTCACTTAGGGGACATTGTGTCTAATTTATCCAAGAGAGGACCAATAAAAGAATAAAATATTCACAACTTAGGGGATGCAATGTGTCACATCAGACCACCAAGAGGAATGTACTATGCTAAGATAGATCATACTTATGAAGGACATCACACCCAATGTCATCCACAAAGTGACAAACACATCATATGAATTGACAAGGCTACACTAAGAACCAAGAATGCAAATGAAATTATGCCAATGTATGCCCCCTACTTTAAAGGAGTTGTTGCACATCATTCTATGAGCAATTACTTTAAAGTAGCGAAGGAAAGAAAATGAAAAAAGGAAAAACAAGACATGAGAGCCAACTCAAAAAGCTCTATGCCAAGTCATATGTTTTTGAGTTTAAGGTTGCATCATGTAGACAAAAAAGAAAACAAAAGAAAGGGAGTTGGCCCCTAGAAGAGAACACACCAAACACATAAGGGATCTATGGATTTTGGATCAGTATGTTTGTTGCTACAATGTTTTTATTAAGGAGCTCAGAACTGTCATCATTCCCCAAAGCACATAGAACTAGAAGAATGACACAAAAAGAGAAAAAACAAAAGAAAAATAAGATCCATTTTGGGTCAACATCGAAGAGACATTGTAGTCTCAATGCTTTGCACCATCCCCAAAAGGAAAACACAAGCGGAAAGAAAAAGAAAAATATCTTTTTTGTCAACATGAAGGAGACATTTCAGTCTCAATGCCTTGCATCATCCCCAAAAGGAAAACACAAGTGAAAATGAAAGAGAAAAAGGAAATTTTGGGTCAATATGGAATAGACCTAGGGCATCTCAACGCTTTGTGTCATCCCCAAAAGGAAAACACAAAACAAAAAGGAAAAAAGGAAAGGGACCTTTTGGGTCAACATGGAAGCAACATAGGGCGTCTCTACGCTTTGCGTCATCCCCAAAAGGAAAACACAAAACAAAAGCAAAAAAGGAAATGCACAACATATAGAAGAATAGAGGTATAAATAGAGGAAGTGTACAAAGAGAGGGAACATCAAATGCATGACACGAGGGAACACAAAACACTCATAAGATGAAAATGTAAAAGGAAGTAGTAATGCAAGTGTAAGTCAACCATTAACTAAGTTATTGGTTTCTCAATCTTAAGTAGTTAAGTGGAAAATGAATAACATAATTAAGAGACAAAGACAAGTGCATTACAAGGACAAGGCTAATAACTTCTTTCCCCCCACAGAGTGTAGGGAAAGAATGAGCTGAGGTGGGTGATGTGAAAGGGTCATGCAATAGTGAGAATAGAAAATTCTACAACTATGGCATGATAAAGGGATTTAGTTTTTATGGGATAATAGGAAAGAAATCGGTATTAGTGAAGTGATACTTATCCAGTATGTCCTTCAATTTCTGACATTCTTTGGTGAGATGTCCAAGAACACGATGATATTTGCAAAAAAATATGTTAGAACATTTAGGATAGATGACCAACCTATTCATAGGTGGTAAAAGTATAAGACCTTTGTTTAAAATTAGTTGAAGTCTCCTTTCACATTCAAGTAGAGGATGAGTAAGTTTTTTCAATTTGTAAGGTCATTTTCATTTTCTAGACTCTCCTTTTTCATGAATGGAAAGAGGAAGAGGACCCATGGGGATCCTAGCATCCTTTTCATTAGAATCAGGTAATGGTTGTTCACATGGAAGAAGAATGTTTAAGTCAGGAGGAGAATCAAAGATTACTATACCATCATCTCGAAGTCTCCAATATTCAAAAGGAGGTCTATCAGGATGAAGAGGATCTTGATATCCTAATCCTATGGTGTTTTCTTTTGTTGGTTTTTGTTCAAGAAGTTGGTGAATGTCATGTTCATATTTTTTGTCATAGCCTTGTTTACTTAGGATAGTAAAGCCTTTGCCATATGTTTCTTCAAGGTTTATGGGAGTATTTGTGACTTTGTGATCATAAAATGGGTGAGGATTTGTTTGTTGAGAGGAACTAGGTTCACTTGATGGAGGAACTTGAGGTCCTTCATTGATTTTGGGATGTAAATATGCAAAATGATTAGGAGGTGCAATAGTAGGAAGATCTTGTGGCTTCATGGATGGGTAAAAGGCTGCATTGGCTTCTAGGTTATCAAGGAATTCAAGTTTGATAACTTGTTCATGCTATCATCATCTTCTCCAATGATGTCTACATCACAAGGAGGACAAGCATAAGGAGTTGAAGGAGCATGAGGAAGCTCAAGGTCTTTAGGGTCACAGCCAAAGGCACAATTGGACATGTCTACCAAGGATTTTAATGAATTCCAAAACTTATTAAAATAAAATGCCATGATGACAATGAATGCAAGTAAACTAAGATGCAAGAAAATAGAAAGCAACTACAAAAAATTGTAATGCTGGAAATACCCAGAAAATGCCTAAAAATGTTGTTATGAATGTGCAGGTGGATTGATTTTCCTAGGGTGGCGAATAAGTCCAGTTATGAGATTTTTTTGTGTTTTTCATAAAATTTAGTGATTTTAATGCTTTTCAAATGCTAATGAAGGATGAAGATGCATATTTTCAATTTTTTCAATGATATGCAATGCAAAAATGAAATCTAAATGAGTTTTTCACCAATACAATTTTAGAAACCCTAGGATGCAAAAACAAGACAATACCCTAATTGAATTTTGATGCAAATGAAGTCTAGGATGCAAGATACAATTGAAATAAAAAATGTAAAGTGCTCAATATATAGGTTCACCAAAATGAACCATATATTTTTGGGTAGGGCTTATAGGCTTCTCTTGTGCTCTTAGGATGTCTCACCTAAAAGTAGAGAGATAAACCCCACTCAAAAGTCTAGCTAGGTTAACTCAAATTATGAAATGTATGATGTTATTTAGACTAAATGGAATTATCTAAGTGAAATTAAATGAACTATTTGATTGATTTTGAATGCTAAACCTAAGAATTATGCAATGTTGGAAAACACAGTGATGTTTGCAAAAAGCTTAGAATGATGAATGAAAATGCAGATTAAACTAAATAGAAAATAAAATCTTAGAATGTGTGCACTTGAGAAGATGAAGAGGACTGGAAAGCAATCTAGGAATCTGACAAAATCTGATTTTGAGCTAATTGGGACTCATTCGCCACCCTAGGTGAATCAGTCCTAGGTCATGGTTTTTCTACACAAAAGTTATTTTTTGCTAACTGGGTATTTGGATCTGCATCTAACTCAAACTTGTACCTCAGGAGGGACTCATTCAACATGCATGGTGAATCAATCCATTTTCAAATTTATGTGATTTAAAAATTTTGTTCTGCACCTTGACACTTGTACAACACTTTCTAATGGAAACCCGAGTCAGGATCTCAAAAAACTCCTACAAAACAGCTTAAAATTGTTTGTCTAATGGGGATTTTTCCTTGTTCAAACCCCTAGTTGGGTAATTAGACCTCAAATATTGAAAAATTGACACAAAACTCTAGCCTTAGATATGTTAAAGACTAGGAAAATCTAAAGTATGTCAAAAACCCTATTCTATTGTGCTAGAATAAGAAATACAAATGTGATTTGAGTGATGACAAAAACCCTATTCTATTGTGCTAGAATAAGAAATACAAATGTGATTTGAGTGATGCAATACCTAAACCCTGGAATCTTACAACACATAAAAAATGGAGATAAAATGACATGCAAATGGAATGTAAATGAAATGAAAACCTTAGTCTGAAGATAGAATGAAAATGGAAGATGGAATCACTTTGAAACCAAGTCTTTAGGTGTGATTTGATGGCTAGTTGCATCTCCTCAACCTAGATTTCTCCATGATTCACCATAGGCATCCATCATCAACCCTTTGCAATGTTGAATCTTGACCTAAAGTGTGAGCTTCAAGACCTACAAAAAAACCCTAGTTTGTTGCCCCAAAACTTCAACTTTGCTAATGAAACCTATTGTAAAAGACTTGACTTTAGAAATTTCTTTGTGTGAAATGACTAAAAGATGTGTAAAATGACTTAAAATGAGTATTTAGAAGAAACATCTAATTCTCCTGTTATTTAAACCTAAGAGGCTAACATTCACCAGAAATTTAAGTTGAATGAATTAAATTCTCGCTCAAAATTAAATTTTCCCTCAAAAGGGACTCATTTGCCACCCTTGGAAAATGGGTCCCACCAAAGGGGACTCATTCGCCATGAATGGGTCCCACTACCAATTTTTGAAGGTGGTTTTTTGGGATATGAAAGAATTAAGTGTTTTTTGTTGGGTTTTAAGTGATTTCTTAGGTGAAACGAACCTCTAGATAAAAAATAATGGGTCTTAGGGGCCTATAAATGTTGTTTTGAAGGATAAATGATGCAAGGGGACTCAAAAGTGGGTCTAATTATGCATGAAATTATCTCTTTTCTCAAGAGGGTCCAATTTTCTAGGGCACATTTAGCCCCCACTTTAGCACCCATATGACTCTACATGCATATTTAATCTAAAGGACTCTAAATAGTGCACTTTATTACATAAAAGGATACTAATTCAAAAGACGGGAGAATGAACCAAAATCTACGGTTCACATCAGGTTCACTAAAATGAATTGTAGATTTTTTGGTAGGGCTTATAGGCTTCTCTTGTGCTCTTAGGATGTCTCGCCTAAAAGGAGAGAGATAAACCCCACTCAAAATTCTAGCTAGGTTCACTCAAATTAGGAAATGTATGATGTTATTTAGACTAAATGGAATGATATAAATGCAATTAAATGAACTATTCAACTGATTCTGAATGCTAAACCTAAGAATTATGCAATGTTGGAAAACACAATGTGATATGGAAACATAAACTAAATATAAAGAAATGCAAAATAGAAAAGAAGAAGGTTGATTCAGAATGCACCTAGAGGTCTGATGAAGATTTTTGAATATTTTGAATACTAATAGAGATCACTAAAAATCATCAGTGGGACTCATTCACCATTGATGGCAAATCAGTCCTGCTTCTAATGAAAACTGTTGAAAACTGATTTATGAGTGTCGAGATCTAGAATTTGACAAAATCTAGATTTCCAACCTTAGGGTGGGACTTATTCACCATTGATGGTGAATCAGACCTCTCCCAAAATTATGTGAAATCAAGGACCAATATTGTAGCACCAGATCTGAGCTTGTCTTCTTGTTGGGTTGATGGAGTCAAATCTGCAAAAAATGGACTGTAGGTTTCTCCAAGCTTGAAATAGGTTTGATTTGACTTGAAACACTTTGTTGACTTCTTGTCCACTCTTCAACACCTAATTGCTTGATAAATCTGCATACACAAGTCTTGTTGAAGAAATCTGAAGTTATATCAATGGGTGCTCCAAGATATTTGATTGATGTTTGATTGGATGATGCAAAGTGCTCAAATGCTAATTGAATGCTTAGTGAATAAGGAGATTTCTTGAATGAATTAGGAGATGTAAAATGAGGAGAAAAACACTTATTTATACACACTTGTACCTTAGTAACCTAATGATACCTCATCACAAGCCGACATAAGTGATTTTGAATAAAAACCCGAAAGAAAATTTGAAATATTTTGAATTTGGAGCCAAGATGGACTCATTTGCCACCCATGGTGAATGGGGCCTACCTTGAACTTGAAAATGGGTGTCAGGAATTATCTTGCATTTAATGTTGTTTGTCGGGTTTACATTTAAAAATACACGTAATTAAGCCTTATGAGTGCATAAAGGGGGCAAATAAAGCATAAGAAAAGTGTAAATAGTGAAATTAAGCCTAGAAAAGTGTGAAATATTGTTACAAGACTTTAAAACACTTTAAAATAGGACTTGATAAGTGATGAAAAGGTGATTTTTTAGGTGAATTACAATGAATAGAGTCTAGAAAAGTGTAGAAATATTTTACAACACTTCTCAACACCTTCACAAGATGCCATTATTTGAATTTTAAGGACCTAATGTGAATGTTTAAGCCACATTACAAATTAAATCAAAGAAAAATGGACCAAGCATCATGAAGAAAGGCCTAAAAGACCATGAAAATGGCAAGAGGCCATTTTTCTATGGCACACCAATAGAACCATCTACAACATATTTGGTATGGTACACCCACTTGCATTGAACCAACTTTCTTTCCTTAGGAAGAGGAACTTTATCCCAAGTATGATTATTTATTAGAGAAGAATACTCATCTTCCATTACACTATCCCACTCAAGATTACCAACCACCTCTAAAATCTTCTAAGGACCATCTTAAATGGTATGACTCAAAAGACTAACACCCAATTTTTGGGCATGACTATGATGGGAGTCTAAAGGATAACTTTGCAAAGCTCCAAGTGCATCAATAGTATTTTGGGCCCACTTGGGTAAAGGCTCAATATTTGGAGGTGGTGGGATAGTTGTAGAATCATCCTCATCCTCAAGATATGAGGAGTGAGTAGTAGGTGATGAGGGAGAAGTTGGGGATGGAGAATCCATTTGAGGAAAGTGCTCATCAAACTGGACATCCCATCAAAAAAAAACCTCTCTAGAATTTCTCTTAACATCCTCACAATAACCAAAAAATATGAGTGGTTTTCTCTTCCTCTCCATGGCTTTTTTCTAAGCTTTAGGAATGAATGCCCAAGCCTCACTACCAAAGACTCTAAATGAAGATATGTTAGGTTTGACGTGTGGTACCAAGCTTCCTTAGGAGTCATATGTCACAACGCCTTGTGAGGCATATGATTCTAAATATAATTGGCACAATTAACTACCTTATCCCAAAATGAAGAATGTGTAGCAGGTATGTGTAGGATCATGATGGCCCAAAAAGTGGTGATATGATGGGTATGTGTAGGGTATGTGGCTAACAACTTTTTTTTACCCAAAGCTTTCTACCAATATAAATTATGCTATACTTTGAATTTAATAAATAATTATTATTCATTTTCTATTTGAATTACGAAGTCCTGATTGATAGGCTGATTGAAAAAAATCTATAGCTTTGAAATAGTATCACATTTTTTGAATCTGAAACATGCATCACATTCTATGCTTTGCATATTATAGGATTAAAAAGAAAAATTGAATTTCATGAAGTTTTGACCAAGTTAAGGTAGTTAGACATAGGAGTTTTTATATTTTTTAAAAGTTGTAATAAAAATTCATAATTAATTATTTACTTGGAAAAAAATTACAAAAAAATATGCATCACATCCAGACAGAGTCCTCTACTTATATCTAAAATATTATAAAAAAAATATTATCATTTTATTATGGTTAGGGTGGTCAGACAGAGACCTACTTCTTATTTTTTCCCTGAAATTTAAGTACCAATGCATTGAAATTTCAAACTTTCACCAAATAGATTTTTTATTTTTTTAAATAAACCTAGTAGTTTAGAAACTGCATTCAATTTGCTACAGATTCTATTATTACATATTTTTGAAATAATATAGATAACTTATTCAAATTTTTACGTCAAGTTGCCTAACTCTAATTCTTCTAATTTTTTTGCCACTTAAGGGCCTATTTTTTCCATGATGATCCTACATATACCCTAGCATGTGACAGAATCATATAGTTGGCCATATCTCGTAAAGTTTTTTTCTTTCTCTTAGCAACACCATTTTGCTGAGGGTGTGTGGAACTATAAACTAATGTTGCAAACCATGCTCAATGAAAAAGTCCCTACAAGATTGATTAACATACTCCCCCCATTATTTGTGCATATATGCCTGATAGAAATACTAGATTACTTCTCCACAAATTCCTTAAAGATCCTAAAATAATCAAAGGAATCACTCTTGTACTTAAGAAAGTACACCCATGTATGCCTAGAGAAGTCATCAATAAATGTGAGCACATATTTGGCCCCTAAAAATAAGAAGTTGAAAATGACATGAGGTAACAATGAACCAAGTCTAAAGGTTCCTTGGTACGTGTAGCTCTACCCATAGGAAAATAATCCTAGTGATTTTTTCCAAGAACACATCCTCGACAAACATCATCAATATATAAAATATTAGGGAGCCCGAACACTAATTCCTCTGTACTCATTTTCTAGAGATATTTGTAATTGACATGACCAAAATGTTCATGCCACAACATACTCATAGTGTTTGCATGTGCTATGCAAGATGAACCTGAACCAACTAAAATCTCAAAACCATCAAATTGGTATAAATGAGAAGAAGGATCAACACTCCCATTGGCCACAATAATATCAAGATCATGAAGTTCACAAATAACTACATCATGTGAGGAAAACTCAACTAGCCTACTATTACCAGATTGAAAAATATGATACACTGAAAGAAGATTGGTGGAGATATCAAGAACTACAATTACCCCTTGAAGAAAACCACCCTCAAGTGTGATACTACCTAAGCCCAAAATTGAAAGTTGTGTAGAATCCCCAACTACAATCTAAGTAGTCTTGCAATCTAAAAGGGATGAGACCAAATATTTTGAGTGTGTCATATGATGTGTCACACCAGAATCAAGTATCCATCGAGTTGTAGAAGTTAAGGAATGTGTAGAAAGAGCATGACCTTTACATGTAGATGAGGAAGAATATTTAAGGGTGGAGATGTTATGATATTGCATGGATTCCTCAAAATCCTCTAATCTCTTCCAACATTGATTAACTAAATGTCCCTCCTCACCACAAAAACTACAAGGTTTGCCTAATTTCTTCATCCTATAGGAAGCTTCAACATACTTAGAATTTTTATCATACCAAGGAGTGGTTTGAGGTTTTTGTTCTGACTTTTGAGATGTTTTGGAGGAACGCTCACTACTTGATGTAGAATGTGTCTTGGGCTTTTGTTTCTCCTTGTCTTTCCCTTTGGATGTCTTTGCTACCAATGCCTAGGTTTTGGAACTAGAAAGAGATTCAAACTAAACCAAATTTATTGTTCATGAGTCAAATAGTCATAGAAAACCTCAAAAGTAAGCATAGTAAATGCATCACCCAATGCATCCATAGTAGAGTAGAAAGTAGAAGAAAAGACCTAAAATGACCCTCAAAACTTAGATAGAATCAATAAAATAATTTTTTTTTAGTTTTATTCTTCCCACAACCCTACAAAAGAGATTTGAGTTCAACTTAAACCTCTACGAGAAGTCCTTAATGGAGGGGAAAGAATTAGGTGCAAGTGATGTTAATTCTGCCTAAATTTGGAGAGCTATATAATCATTGATGGTGCTAAAAATATCACTAGATCTCATCCACATAGCCTTAGGAGTGTTGCAAGGCTCTAGATAAAATAAGAGATTGTCTAAAACATACAGTGAAATCAAACCCATAGCCTCATCTGTCTTGTTCCTATGTTGAAATATCTCAAATTGATGAGTCAATCATGTTGGTTGTACTTCATCCAAATTGGAACATAAACCCTTAGACATGAGAATTCTAGTCATTTGAGCTTTCCAGGTATAATATTTGTGTGGTGTAAGATGTTCAAATGAAGAGGTGTCCACCATGATGGTTGAGGTTTTCAAAATAATGTGTGGTAAAGGATTCCTAATATCTAATGTATATAGATATAGAAAGCAAGAAACATAACCCCCACAATAGGAAAAAATAAACCCAAATATAAATTTGAGAGAAAAAAATCTTAAAAAAGCAAAAACCACATTAGAGATATCTCTATGTACCTAGTGAATATTTTGGAAAAATGGACTGCATGGTTGTGTAGAGCACTGAAAGCTTTCTAATGCCCATTCTTTCACAAAAATAGAGTTTGTATGCACAAGTTATGGACCTAGAAGAATAGAATCATGAAAAAATTCCTCCATCACTGGATCAGTCTTGGAACCAGCTTTCTGATGCCTATTCATTTACAAAAAATGGACAAGTGAGGCCTAAAATATACTAGATTTATTGAAAACTACCCAATTTTCTTTAGAAAATCAAACAAGGGGCTTAACATTGCATGAATTTTTTTTTAAACCTCTAATTTTTTTTTGAAACCCCACGTGAAATTTTTGTTCAGGCCTAGAATCAATGGCACTGCACAGTATGGCATATAGATCCATATGATGTATGGATTCATACATTTTACGTATTTCGTATAACTACAAAAACTTCTACCTCAAAGAACGTGCCCTCCAAAAATCATCCCAATTTTTTTTGCATGGATTTTCATGAAATGATAGTCAATCTATATGTTTTTTATCACTAGAGGCACAATGGTGAGGTTTGTTTCACTCTAGGATGCATTGAAAATTCACTCAAGGTCATATCCCTCAAATTTTCAACAAGAAGCTACAAATCTAGAGCTCTGATACCATATTGAAGTTGCAAAACTAACTCCATAGGACCTAGAAATCACCTATAAGCAAATATCCTATCACAAAGAGGAGATTAAAAAGGCACAATGGTTCTCAACAACTAGAGAAAGAATTGGTGGAAAAATCTTGAATTGATAGTTACAATGATACATCAATCCTTATGAAAAGGAGATAAAATCCCTAGAAGTGAAACCCTAGGAGAAGATTACATCATCATGTGACAAGTCTCACAATCTTAGCAATGAGATAACATCAGCTAATTTGATAATGCAAAAAGGAAATCCTAAGTTTAGTTTAAGTAAAGAAAAGGGGACCTAATTAATTAATCAATATGAATTAATTAATTAGTTGATTAACCTATTAATTTAACAGGGAAGAACAAAATATGCATATGTGCCCCAAGGGCATGTGAAGGTTGTTTTATCCTAGTCCTCTAGAGATATTCTAATATGGTTAAAGCCACTAAATCCATCTAGAAAGGAGAAGTATCTTTTACCTGCTAGGGATTCAAGCACTTGATCAATGAATGGTAGTGGAAAGTGATCTTTTCTAGTGGCTGAATTTAATTCTCTATAATCCACACACACTCTTCACTTTCCTTAGGTTTCTTTGGGACAATAACTAGAGGTGACACCCATTGACTGTCAGAAATGGGGTAAAGGAAACCTACATCAAGCAATTTTTATAATTTAGTTTTGACTAAGTCTCTTAGTGTAGGGTTCATTTTCCTCTAGGGTTTCCTGATTGGTTTGAAACCATAATTAATGTATATCCTATGCATGCATAGGTCTAGGTCAATCCCCTTTATTTCATGGTAATTCCATGCAAAGGTTGTTGTGTGTTCCTTTAACATAGTGGTCAGGGAAGTCTATTGTTCAACAATTAATTCACTGCTAACATTTAACATTTTACCTAGCATGATTTCCAAAGTCTTAGATGTTATTTGCACAAATGAAATGTCACGTCCTACTATGTCTAGGACACATTGTTGTGGTAGAAAAGAATGGAAAATTTGGGATATTGGCTTTGATGAACTTGCAAGGATAATATTCTATAGAGGATCTTGCAGACATGTCAAGAAGTACTATTGTTGCAAGTCCCTACCATAGATATTTTGTATGATATGTGCTTTCAATTCATCCTCATCTTGGTTACTTAAAAAAGGGTTGAATTCAATAGTCATGAGAGTTTGAAAGTAGTACTAGTCTTCCTCATCTAGGGTAGGCCAAATGTTCTACTCTAAGTCTGCATGAGGTTGGGCTGGTGGATAAAGGACTAAATTTTAAGTCATGTTTCCATTTGAGATAATCATGTTTCCATACCTACAACCTATAAATGCATATATTATTTCTAACCATGGTCTTCCTAGAATAAGGGGATATCTTGCAATGTTATCCTTTGGTTGCACTACCATAAAATCTCTAGGGTACTCTCATGAAACTAATTCTATGAACAAGTCCTCAATGATGCCCTAAGGTTTAACTGTTGACCTATCTGCTAACTGTAGAACAATGGGTGTAGTTCTAAGGTTTATTAACTATAATAGCTGCACTATTTCCTTAGTAATTACATTAATAGCTACCCCAAGTCAATCATGGTATTAATTATGAGAATACCATTTATCTTAACATCTACTATAGGACTCCCAGGATCTGCAGACTTAGGGACAGTTATGTTTCCCAACATAATGTCAAAAATTTTCCCTAAGACATGTATGGTATGAGAATATTTTCTCTTTTCCTATATTTTTAAGGAAAATTTATCACTTTTTTAGTGTAGATGGGAATCTCCTTGATGGCTTGGATGAGGGGTATCCTTATAGACACATCCTTAAGCTATCCCAATAGGTCATTTTTAGCTTGGGTTTGATGTCTTTGCACAACTAATGTTTCAAGGAAAGGAGGCTATAGACTTCTATTAGTTGGGTGGCCCCAGTTTGACTCATCCCCCTTAGTTTGGTTGTCCAATATCTCTTATGGGGGTTCTTCATCAGCCAACTCTATGATTTGAGGGGATGAAGGTCTAGCTAATTGTTTCCCTGATCTGAGGTGGACATCACTCACCTCCACCCCATAAGTAGTGTATTGAATAGCCTCATTAGTATAGACCTATTGAATAGGCTTGTTATTTGGGTTAGGTGCAAGTTGAGTTGGTAGTTGAGGTGCTCTAGGTTGCTGAGGTAATGGATTTTTTGGATAGGGAATGATGGCTTGTTGTTGTGGCTACAAAGGCTATTTTGGCTACTGATAAATCATATTTTTTTTTTTTCCATTGCTGGCCTTTTTTCCATTGAGGTTCCCATTGGTTTTGTTGTGGTGGCCATTGAGGGTTCTAGTTGGATCCTTGATAGTTTTTTTGTGACCACATATTTTTTTTTGTTGGTTCTAGTTTGGTTGAGGATTTTTCCATTATGTGTTTTCCCAAGGCTAAGGGTTCCAACTAGAAAAATTTGATAGCTAACTAGAAATGGCATATAATTCAAGGATCTTGAGGTATACCTTACCTTGGTTTCCATGGTTTCCTTTGATAAATGTAGAAAAAATTTCCATCTTCACCCTCCAATGCTTGAAAGTCTCTTTTCCCTAGTTTGTCCTTAGAAATACTCTCCACTCTTTTACACTTGCAATTAGCTTGTCTTTGAATATAATTAGGGCAATATTCAGTAAGGATTACCTCTTCCTCTTATTTCTTCTTCTTCACATGTAAAGTGTCCAATTGGGTAGCCAAATGGTGTATGATGTCTTCTTTCATGTTTTATAGTAGGTTACTTAGGTCCACTCTAGAGACACCTTTGATGTCTTTTTGATGGAAGATGTTCTATCTCCTCTTACCTTCTTTGTGAAATAATTTAAGTAGTTCTTGCATGCCTTGCAAATATCCTCAAATGGTGCTTGAGAAATATCTCATGTCCCAATTGGATTAGGTGCATCCATATAGCCTACATTAATTTTCCTTAAGAATATTAGCTTTAGGGACTCATCAAAGAGCCTATTTTGGTGGGACTTCTTAAGGAAAAATTAGAATCTCTCCATGTAGTCTTCCAAAGTTTCATCCTCCTTTTGAGGCATCTTGAAAATGTCATCTCTTCTTCTTTCAATTCCTCTACAATAGTCCTAGTACTTCTATAGGAAATTTTTCTTCATATATATTATTCCAATTAGGAACAACATATCTTCTCAAACCCATAAACCATATTAAAGAAACATCCTTCAAGGTTGTTGGAAATAGTTTGAGCCTTTGTGGATCTATTGTATAATCATAGCTTCTAAACAACACATCAAACTCAAACAATAGGGTATATGGACCCTCAGTAATCAAACCATAGAAAACTAGAAATGTTGAAGGAGGTTTGTTCTTTAATGTAGTTTCCCTCTCCTCGTTGGCAATGGGGAACTCAAAAGTTACATGTTCTAGTGGGTCATCCACCACTGCATTAGTCATGGTTTGGAAGGTCTCATCTGTATTTGCAGTGGATGTTGGTGAAAGGGAAAGTTCTTCTTTAGGAATACCCTCACTCTATTCATTGTGATCACCAATATCCTCTTTAGCTTTGTGTGTTGAGGGGATAAATCTTCCCAAAGCATCTTGTTTCCTCTGCATACAAAACTTATTACTTTTTTGTTACCCACTCCAACATAATATTAATAAAAATTTCCGGTGTTGATGGATTAGAACCTGATTATTCTAATGTGAAAATAAAACTATAAACTAAGAAATCTTGAAATAACATAGAAGAACCTTGAATTTAGCACCATCCTCAAAAATGATGCCAAAAATGTAAGGCCCAACCAATGCTTAGTAAACTTTTTGATAAACACACAATTCGAGGTGGTTTCTAGCTAAAAATTCTGCTAAACCCTTGTAAAGACTCCATTTAATTATCGACTAGGGCTAATGTAAGCTTATGATGATGATGAAACTGTATGTGCATCCAAAGATTCTATACTTCTTATATCATCTAGTATAGGTGTTTACACATGTGGAAAAACATAAAACATGAAAAATATTAATTCTATAACTATTGCTACATGTACCTACAACTAAAGACTTTGACTAGTTAACTATTAAAACATGAACTCTACAACTACAAAAACTGTTAACTATGACTTCTAATGACTTGACCCACTCTAGAGGTTGACATATTGAGAAAAAAATCATAAAGTACAAGACAAGATCTCATTCATGATTTCATTCTCATACATTAAATGAAGAATCTAATTAAGATGGATGCAATAAATAGAAGAATCTATTGCAACAATAGAAATTAATGGTGGAGAATAGTTACCTTGAGTGGCCCTTCTTCAAATTACTATATCCATGAAGTAAATTCAAATATAAACTCCTTGAATCAACTAAACATAATGATAAACTAAAAAAATGTCATTATATAGAACAAGATTTCACAACCTTGCAAGAATCTTCAAATATATCTTATTAATGATAGCATAACTAGAAAACAAGTATTGTATGTGTAATAAAAACTATCACTATCTAAACATATCCACACACTATATCTACTCTTTGACCACCGAGCCAACAATATAGGTTTGGGGGAGGTTTATTGAAACAAGGACTCAAAACAAAAAACTAAATGCAAATCACCAATCCTCTATGAAATAGAGAGTGACAAGGTATGCATAACTGAAAACATAACTAAAAATGTGGAAGAAGACAATTAGGACTGGAACTCTATTTCAATGGCATAATAGAAGTGTGGATTGTGGAAACAATCATGTTAGCTTCCCAATCAAAGAAAATTCCTTCTCCCTTTAGTGGTCTTATTAAATGACACGGTGATTCACAATCATCCTAATTAATGAACACCTCTATTTTTGCAATTGTTGCATTCTTCTTATTTTGGAATCTCCCGTACATCGCTGTCTAAAATCCTTTGGTTGTGGGTTTCACTCCCTAGTTGTTGTGGGCTACAATCTACTTGCTCTAGCTTCTCAGCTACAAGGAGTTAGTTCATCCAACATATACATAATACTAATAACCATAAATTAAACATAGATCCATACTACATGTCATACACACTCACACAATTAATCATGCAATTAACAACATATCATGATCATATTCCCATAAATCAAAACTAGGTTCAAGTTGCATGAAAGATATAAAAAGATAGATAATGTTTAGGAATGCATATGAAATGATTATTTGGAAATACCTAAAAGTATGAACTAAACAATGGAAAAATAGTTAATACTTGGTCTCATCACTTCCTTCTCTCAATATCTCCACCTTCCTCCTTCCCTCCTCTACTTCTCTCTATCACCTCTCTCTCACACACACACTTCTCCCTCCCTATCTCCCCTTCCCTCTCTACTCTCTCTCCCTACCTCTCCCTCCCTCCCTCCTCTCTCTCTCCTCTTTCTCTCTCTCCTTCCCTCTCTCTCTCCCCCTCTTTCTCTCTCACTCTCCTTCCCTCTCTACTTCTCTCTATCTCACCATTATCTCTTTCTCTAATTCTCTCTATCTCACATATCTCTCCCTCCATCCCTCCTTCCCTCTCTATTTTTCACTATGTCCCCCTCTCTTTCTCTTTCTCTATATGTATCTCTCTGTCTCTCTTCCTTCCTCCCACCCACCTTCCCTCTCTACTTATCTCTGTCTAACCTATTCCTCTATACCTCTTTCTCTCTCCCTCCCTCGTTGCTTACCTCTCTCAATTTCTCCACCTTCCTCTCCTTCCCTCTCTACTTGTCTCTCTATCACCTCTCTCTCTCTCTCACCTCTCTACATATCTATCCCTCCTTTCCCCCTCTCTATCTCACATATATCTTCCTCCCTTCCTACCTCTCTCTATCTCTCTCCTTCCCTCTCTACTTTCTATCTCCCCCCTTTTTCTCCCTCTATATCTCTCTCCCTCCCTCATTTCCTCTCTCAATCTCTCCACCTTACTCCTCTCTCTACTTCTCTCTATCACCTCTCTTTCTCACTTCTCCCTCCCTCCCTCCATCTCTCTCTCTCTCCTTCCCCCCTCTTTCTTTCTCACTCTCTCCTCTCTATGTATCTCTCCATCTCTACCTCTCCCTCCCTCCTTCCCTCTCTCTCTCAATATCCCCACCTTCATCCCCTTTTGTATCACATATTAGTGCACATCAGAGAGAGAGGAGGGGGGGTGGGAGAGAGAGATGGGAGGGAGGGAGAGCTAAAGAGATATAGGTGAGATAGAGAGTTAGGTAGAGAGAGTGGTAGGGAGTTATAGAGGAAGAGGTAGGTATAGAGATGGAGAGGGAAGATAGAGAGAAGAGAGAAGTGGAGAGGGAAAGAGAGAGGGAGGGAGAGAGAGGTGAGATAGAGAGAGAGAGAGGGAGGGAGAGGTAAAGAGGGATAGTTGAGATAGATAGTAGAGAGGGAGAGATATGTAGAGAAACACACACACAAAGTTGAGATAGGTAGTAGAGAGGGAGAGATAGGTAGAGAGAGAGAGGTGGAGAGATTGAGAGAGGGAAGGAGATAGGGAGGAAGAGATAAATAGGTATAAAGGGTTAGGTAGGTAGAGAGAATTAGAGGGAAGGAGAATGGAGGAGATGGAGAGGATGGAGAGAGAGAGAGAAGGTTATAGAGAGAGAAATAGAGAGATGGGTAGGTAGACAGAGGAAGGGGAGATAAAAGTAGAGAGGGAAGGAGAGATGGAGGGAGAGGTAGGGATGGAGAGAGAGGGGTGAGAGAGAGAGAGAGAGAAATAGAGAGAGATAGTTAGAGAGAGGGAGGGGAAGATAGAGAGAAGTAGAGAGGGAAGGAGAGCTAGTGAGGGAGGGAGAGAGAGGAGAGAGAGAGAGAGGTGAGAAAGAGAGAGAGAGGAGGGAGGGAGAGATAGGTAGGGAGAGAGAGGTGAGATAGAGAGAAAGAGAGTAAACAGGGGGGAGAGAGAGAGGGGGGTCTAGAGCCTAAGAGATGAACAATGAGATAGAGAGAGAGAGAGAGAAAGATGATACAATTTTTTGATTACTCAAAATTTGACATGTTAATTAGTGAAATTTGACTAAGTCTAAAAAATTATAAGATCTTCCAAAAACTAGAATTTGCATTATAACTCCTAGAGATCCAAAACCACTCAAACATCCTAAAACTATATACATGAAATATAACTTAAAGTATAAGAAAGTAGTTGTTTATATGTAAATGTCAACTTATATGTATATAGTTTCCTTCGTAGAGAAAGAGAAAGATAAAGACAAAGAAAAAAAGAAAGAGTCAACAAATGCATTTTAAAAAGTCATACTTCACATTTGGCAAGTGCCAAATTTGTCACTTGCCAAAATGAGTTGCATTGGGAAATACCAATCCAAAGGGTTGGATTTTTCCTTGGGCATCCAACCCAATGGGTTGGACGATCATTTCATGCCAATGACATTATTTTTTGAAAGGGTAAAAAAATTTCACACATTTTGGTTGTGCTCTCCATCAAGTTTACATGTGTTTCAATAAAAAATTATAAAAATACTGTGATGACACTAGGCTCTCTCTTAGCTATCTAACCATATAATTTTTTAAAAGTTTTGATTATGTTAGGGTTTTTATCTATAACTTCTCCTGTTGGTGCCTCATTTTTTGTCACAAACCAACATGTGCTAGTTTGGGTATAGATTTTTACTTGTTCATCAAATTTTGAAAAAAAATTATATTTTTAGAAACTAGACTCCATTCTACATGTATTGAAAAAATATTGATTCTCGATTAGTTTTTAAAAAAATTAGGGGGGAACGTGCTCAATTTTTTTTTCAGGATGTGTCCACTTCGAAAATTTATAAAATATTATATATTCATTAAAAAATTAGCTTAAAAAACTAGCATAAACTACATGGTGTTAGCTAATTTCTCACCGTAATGATTTTTGAAATTCTAAAAAAAATAGTCAACATTTTAGCAGGACAACAACAAATGCTATGCTATTTTTTTAATAAAAATAGGACCACTTTGTGTGGTCCCACTTTTTTAAACCCTTGAAAAAAAAGGATCACTTTTTCACTATATTAAATAAAACTTAGTAGTGTAGAAAGTAGATTTGAAGCACTACTACTTTTGTTCTTGTTGCATCTTCAAATTTTGAGTCTAAATATCTTCATTTTCTCATCAAACATCAAACTTTGCTAATTTCAAAAAAAAAGTGGTATCTTAAGAGCCTTTTTTGTGTCACAACTTGGTGCACATACCTGAAATCAAATTATGATTTATTTTTTTCCTCAACACTTTTGATTCCAAAAAAAGAAGGGATCTAGTCTAGGGCACACTACGCCATAGACCAAATTTTTTTTCTCTAAATTTGAATATGTCAATGTCAATAATTTATTATTATTTCAATTGTCAGATGTCAACATTTGATTTTTGGGAAATTAGAATAATTGCATATAAATACAAAGTATTTTCACTATTTTAATCCTAACAAAAATGACTAGCAATTTTATTTAAGCAAGTGGAGATCCTAAAAACCATTCAAGAGTAGTCAAGAGTAGAATTATCAAAATTATTGCAACATTTCATCATTCAAGCATCATGTCATTTATTATGTAAGTTTGTGTTCATGTGTGTATGTATTTTTTATGTGTACTAACACTTGTAAGGGATCAAATCAATTGAAGTCAAGCAACAATTGATCCCTGGAGGTGATGAGTGTGGCTTTAATCCATCAAGGAGATCAAATCTAAGTGGTAAGTTACATCAGGGTTTTCAATTCATTAATTTTTTATCATTAGCCTCTATCCAACCAAGGATGCACTCTCTTTTATCATAATTTTCCATTGTGGAGGTAGAAATACCAATTCGTAGGGTTTGACATAGGAAAGCCCCTATATGGCACAACCCTTCCCCTCCTTTTATGTGTGTAGGTTATAGATCTAAAGTGATATAGAGGAATATTTAAGGATAATTTTTCATCCATGTATTCAAACCCTACAATTCGTCAAGTCACATAATCTAAATTTTCTCATCAATAGATGAAGTCCACAACAACAAATCTAGGAAGATAGAGGCTACAAAATGATGACCTCAATCATGTACAGTTTCAAATTTGATAAAAGAGGAGGACAGTCCAAGGTGCACTATGCCCTAGACTTTTCAAATCAAGCTCAAGCTTATATCTTAGGTACATTTGTGTCTACCCTTTGCATTTTTGAAACTCATTTTTTTCTATTTGTATTCAATTTCTCAAAATTCATTATAGACTACTACATTTTTATAGTTTACATAGTTTATTGCAGCATTCAACATTAGTCAATTAGTAATCATAGTGTAGTCACTAAAAAATGCCCTAAGCCTTTGAACACCATTTTCCTAATCAATTCCCTCTCTTCCTTACATAATTAAATAATTTTAATTATTTGATTATTATCTAAATCATATTTCTTCTATTTTTTAAATAATTTTAATTATTTATTTAATTACGTCACTAATGTCCCCTTTCTCTCTATAATTAAATATTTTTTTATTTATTTAATTGTTACCATTTTTCTACTATAATTAAATAATTATTTTAATTATTTAATTATTCATTATCCTCTTCCTCTATAATTAAATAAATTTTATTTATTTGATTATTTACTAATTTTTCCTTTTCCTTTACTTTTGAATTAAATTATTATTTAACTAAAAATTCAATCTTTCCCTTTTTTTCTATAATTAAATAATTGTTTTAAATTATTTAATTATTCACTTTCCTTCCTAGATTAAATAATTTTATAATTATTTAATTTACTCTAACAACCTCTTTTTTTGTGCCATCCTTAGCTCTTCACATCTTAATTAATTTCCACCCTTGATAGAATTATTTTATAATTTAATCTCCACCGCCCATCCTTAACCAAGCCCTATCTTTTCCCTAATTTATCCCTAACCGTATTTCATTTATTCTAAAGAAATATTGGCCATTGATTTTCATGTCATATTGGCTTTCAATCCTAGCCCTTCATTCAAAATTAGTTTTCTATAAAAGATACCTCTCATTGTCATTTTATTCCTAATAATAATAAGAGAATTCAAGCACTCAAGGAGACATGTACAATCTTCAATATTTTTCTATCACTATCACTAGGCTTATTGTTGCATACTGAAAATTTGAGGGTAGTCAAGCATATAAAGCAAGATGGAGAAGGACAATGGAGGTGAATCAACCATGGCATAGGAATATTGGTAATATTGCTTCATATTTTATGCTACTATGTTCATTTGTGCTTCATTGTTGCTTTATGGACTCTAGGGTTTGAGTTTTATTTATTCATGCCTTTTACCTTAATTTTACCCTATTCTACATTAGTAAACCTAACATGAACTGACTGGATTTGAAATAATTTTTGAGAAATTTTGAGTTTCAAGTCTGCAATGCATCTATAAGGTTGAATGATAGATTTGAGAGACAACATGATGCATTTGTGGCATGGCACAACACATTAAAAAAAAAATTGCAACATATTTGTGAAGATAGAATGTTGCATTTGTAGCACCGAGACCCGCATTTTCTTAACTATAGGGAACATCATTTCATTAGTCCATTTTCATGATTTTCTGTCATTTCTTAGCTTTCTGGTTTTTATTTTTGCATCGCGACAAAATAATTACATTATTTCCATTTCGGGATTTTCCAAATTTTTCCAGATTTGAGTGGTTTTTAGGTCATAAATCGCATCTATTTTGTCGATAAGCCAAATTTTCTTTTTGGTTCTCCACAATCACTATCTGGATCACCATGGTCACTTTCTGGTGCACCGCAATCGCTTTTTGATTCACCAAAGTCATAGTTTTGTCATCGCATCCATTCTAGAATAATGAGCCACATCTATGATATTTTGAGCCACATTTTCCTATTATTGTTAATTAGGGTCTTAATTAGGGGTTTTTCATTTTATGTTTTTTTCATTTGATAGATTAGAGTTTTTTGTGTTACTAATATTTGGTTGAAAGCTTGTGGCATTCATGGGGACAAGAATTTATTATCAAGACTACTAATCCATGTTCTTGCAGGGATTTATTTTTATTTGATTTTTAAATAAGAACATTTGTATTTTGGGACTTAAAGAGAACCAAGTGTCTTTACTTTATCACATTTTCAATTTGGGATTAAAAAGAACCATTGTTTTCTTTGTCATGTGATATTTTTTGTGTTTTGAGGTGTGTATGCTCTTCCCTCACATGTTATATGATCTTTGGAATCAAAAACACTTCTCAACACTTGCATTGTCACACCACACATTTGGTTTTCTAAAGGTTAATGAACACTTGCTAGTGTGAGAAAATAAATGTGTATGCTCTCTCCTCGCAATTTTATATGATCTTGAAGATCAAAAACATTGTATTTGTATCACTTTTTTTATAACCCTTTAGAAGGGCCTACCAATTGAGACACATCCTAACAAAGAACTCATTGGTGACCCAAAGTGGTTTTCCCCTTAGGCTGCTATTTAAAAGGATAAGATTAAAATCAAGTCCAAACTGATGTTAGCCTTGACCATATAATGCCAATCTAAAAGGGGAAGTACTCTCATGGTATTCTAAGTACCCAAGTAGGGTTGGTTAAAGACTTAAGTGGATTGTTAGATGCTTGTGAGGTAGTAAGTCCCCGTGTAGTGACTTGAAGACAATTACTTAGAGGCACACCCTTATTGATTGAGTTATTTATTGGTGTCATTCTCAGTTCAAAGGTGTAGCATCGCGTGTTGAAGTAACTCACCATATGGCTCCCTTGAGATGAGACAAAAAATCCTTGGCTTAGCATAAGCTACTTTTTTACTTGTAGCTTTCCAAGGAGAGGGTGATTGGTTCATCCTTCTAGTCCTGGAGGCTCCTATTTTTCCTCTCTCACAAATTCAAGATTGTATACACCCCCTTTAAAGGTGTTCCTACATTTGCATCAAAGGAGAGATTCCAAGTTGTGGGCCTGAGATTTGTTATCATTGGCCATTGACCTTAGGGATAGGAAGTGTTTTATGTGTGAAGTGTTTTTGAATTGTGATTAGAACCATGAAAATTGGGGTGTATAACCCTTGAACATACACATAACACTCACAAAATTTGGTCACTCAACAACCAAGACTTGTTTTTAGATTATTTTTTGTGTTTGAAATCACATTTCACAAAAACCCAAGATGAAAAATCAATCAAATACACTCAAACTAGAGTCAAACACACTATTCACTACATCTATAAACTATAAAATGAAATCGCAAAAATAGAGCACTGCATTTGCTAGAAATTATGAACCACATTTGCAAGATAGTAAAATGAATTTGAAAGACCATGCACTACATTTGCTAGTTGACAAAAAATTTAGGAAATTCTAGTATGGTCTTATTTTGGATCAATTCCTAATTGTAATCATCTCATCAGACTACAAACTTTCCCATTTCAAATCATTCATTTCACTCCATACACTTAGGTTTCCATTGCAAGTGTTGCATGCATCTAAGTTAAACCATAGGTCACTCTTTAGTAACATACACTTTTGCATACTTTAGGATAGGAGACTTATTAGACTTTTGATTAGAACATTGTCACAAATTTATATTTCCTTGACCTTGTCTTTTCATCAATCAATATTTTTCATTTAAGTTGGTTCTTTAAACTCATAAATCTAGTTTGAGGCCACTTTTTCAATCATCATCACTCTAGTCTTTGTCATTTTTAAGGTCTTGACAATCATATTTGCTACTTTGGACTATCTTAGTTTTGTTAGTAACCTCTTCTTAGGTCCAAAAAAGTGCTTAGTCTTACTATCATACCACACCCTTCATCATAACATCACATTTGCATACTTTATTCTTAGTCCTACAATAGATTTTAGATCATAGTGACATTGTAACCACATCTCAATTTTGTCTATTGTCACTTGGTACCTTAATATTGTCCATAAGTACATCATCATTTGGCATTTCTTATATATTGAAAACCCAAAAAACATAGCATAGTTTCATACTTTCTAGTCTTAGTCTTATCATTGAATTATCATTCCTTAGACTTCATATCCATTCATCACAATTTCAAATCTTATATGGTCCAAACGAGATTACAAAGGAAAATAAAATAAATGGATTACACCAATGAGGATCCCTTTTTCAATCCTACTAGCAATATGAAGTTTGGGTCTTTCTCCAATGAGACACCTAAGACACAATCATCATTTTCAAATCCTTTTGAAAGATTCATAATAAAATACATCAAAAAACTCTAACTAAAGAAGAGATTCATGCAGCATCTCAAGACCCTAGTGTGGAATGGTTTGTAGATGAGATGGTAGTATAAGACCCATAATGATTCCTAGAAAAAATGTTACAAAGTGGAACTAAACGTTCTTATAGTTTTGATGTTAACACACTTTCCACAACACTTATCAATGTGACTACACAAAACCAAGGACATAATGCATCTACTCCTAATCATAATATTCCATAAATACATGCTACCATGCCATTAGGAGGGACATCACAAAATACCACAATAGTCAATGTGACACCTCTATTTGGGACACAAAGTTCACAAGCTATAACACAAACCCTTAGAAATACATTTAATCCATTTGGTTCATCATCTAATGCTACGAGTGCTTCAACATCCAATCCCTTTTCAATGGATAAAAGAGAGTCAAACAACAAAATGTGAAAGGTTTACATCAGTGGACCTAAGCCACAAACAAACAACACACCAAATACCAATTGGAACTCAAACACCAACACATCATAATGTCCTACTACAAGTATTCCCCTACAAAGCAACACACAAGGGCCTTTTCAACAATATGGAAACCAAAATTCACATGGAAAAACAATCTCAAGCCCATTACAAATGCAATTTAATATGAATCCTCCAAACATCAACCATATTCCAAATTTCACTCCAAATATCCAAAACCAAATTACAACTTTCACCCATCACATGCATTTGGCTCCAACACCAATTCATCCACCCAAAATATTGGATTGCAAAACTCAAATATGGGACCATATCATAATGTAGTTACAAACATAGCGGACACATTATTGACTCAAGTTCATTTCTTGACAAACCAAATGCTTGGATTACAAAGAAAAGTGGAAAACCTACAAATATCGACAAAGAAAACTTACTCAACACAAGAGTTATGTCCATACCCTTTTGACAAGAGTGTATATATTCCTCCATTTCCTCACAACTATGTTATTCCAAATTTCACCAAGTATAGAGGAAAGGGAAGCCCCATTGAACATGTGAGAGTTTCACATGGCTTGTATAGAAATCACATTTGAACACACATACTTAATGATATTGTTCCCAAGGAGTCTCGTAGGACAAGCACTTGAATGGTTTTCCCATTTACCTATAGGCATAAGAACATGGGACGAACTAGCTGATAAATTTGTGACAGACTTTTCTTATAACATTGAAAATGACATTACCATAGCCACATTGTGTCATACAAAACAAGAAGGTGAGTCATTTATATCATTCTTCCAAAGATGAAGGAGTTTTGCTAGTTGTTGTCCTTGTGAGATAGTTGAGAAAAAAAGGGTTGTCATGTTCATTGAAAACTTGGTCACAGAGCTAAACTATGAATTACAATTCCATTGTTTCACTACATTTTCTAACCTTCTTGAAAAAGGAACTCATTGTAAAAGAGGAACTTAAAACTTTCAACAAAAATAAAAAATCACAAAGTACCTCAAATGATAAAAGTATTGGGCTCGCAATAAGAATGTCACAAATGACAAAGTTGTCAACGCAAAGGCCATACTCAAATTTGGTCCCATGATTACCCTTAAAGAACCTAATGCATCAAATTATCCACCACCTGTCCTTGAGCAAACAACAAATGCAATCCAGAATAACCAAGGACATGGGCCTCAAAGAAACTTTCCACCATGACACAAATACACTCCTTTAGGGGAGCCCATCGAATCCTTCTTGAAACAACTTTTGTAGTCTAATGTCATACAACTACTAGAGGTGAAACATTACAACCTAGGGCCTTTCAAACATTCATGGTGGGATAACAATTCCTTTTACAACTATCACCATACTAAAGGACATAAAACTTCATCATGTAGACAACTTAAAAATATAATCCAAGACCTTATTCAAAATGGCATCATAGAGGAAGATAACCAACAATCGACCTTCAATAGTGACCATACCATTTTTAAAAATCCTTTGCATGACCATGGGATAGGGAAAGCCTCTAGTTTGGGTACAAAGACCAACAACCAAGCTAACTTCACTCATGTTGCCTATGACTATACTATAAATGATATTTGAGACTTAGATAACCATGTCAATACCATTACTATCAAGAAGCCACTAGAATGTGCAATGACAACATGATGAACCAAGGTGAACCTACAAAGTGCTCACCCTAAACAATAGCCAAAATCCCAATATAATATCTTAGACCACTTGGGTAAGACACCTACTCAGATATCTATCCTTGAGTTACTTCGCATAACTCTCAAGCACAAAACTATTTTGGACAAAGCATTACAAGACACTTATGTGCCTACCGACCTTGATGCCAATTGATTCTAGGCAATGGTGGGATACTTAGCCAACACCCACCACATCACCTTTTCTAACCAAGACTTCTCCTCACAAAATCCCAACCATAATGACCCTCTACACCTAGAATTCTATGTCAATAAACATGAAATCAGATGAGTCTTGATAGACGGTGGAGTAGGATTGAAAATTTGTACTCTAAAATTGTTCATGGCATTAGGTTTCTCTGAAGCTTGTGTGGATACAACAAAGAATATTATCATAAAGGCTTATGATGATGAAGAGCACTCTTCCAAGGGTATCACACCACTACCTATCAGAGTTGGGCCTGCCGTATTGGATACAACATTCCAAGTGTTGGACCTGTATCTCGCCTATAACATTCTCCTTGGTTGACCATGGATTCATGCTATGAAGGTTATTCCATCCACCTACCATCAATGCTTAAATTTTCCCCACAATGGCATTGAGATCACAATAGCTAGTGATCCTAACCCTTTTCAATATTGCAACAACCTAAGAGGAACACCTAAGCAACAAGTTCCAATCAATCAGGAAGATTCATCATCTGCTTCATCCCATTACGTCAATCCTTCCACTTTAAACAAATAATCCACTTCCAAACCTCCATCTCCTGATCCTGACATCCAATTCCAAGATAATGGGTGTGGAGACTATCATATGAAGACATCCTATGTATCAGTAAATTACCAACACCACTAAAATCCTATGGTAAACCATCAGTTGTCAAAAAGGAACCCAAGGTCACTATTTGAGCATCTCCTACCACAAATTTCATGAAATGGGGAGAGTTGAGTAAAGAAGCTATTAACAAAGAAGATGTCTCCACATGGTTATACAAGGAAGAATAAATTGAACCCAAGCAACTCCCAAACAAACAATATGGAAAAGGCTTCAAAATCATGAAATGCAAAGGTTATGATAGACACAACAAACTTGGTTTGCACAAAAATGGGATGATAGAACTTTTTCTACCATCCAAGCAACCAAAGAACATAGGGCTAAGGTATAAACCATTAAAAGTGGGCACTCCTAGTACTAAGGTACTTTTGAGTGAGGAAGTGAGTGCTTCAACGGATATCAAAACATCCAAGGACTACCATACTGAGACCAACTCCAACGAGTGGGAGTGGGACTCTTGCACATCTAGTGACTAGACCTAGCTGAGACATTTAAGGACTTGACATATCTAACCCGTTGACCAAAAGCAAAGGTTGTATTGATTCCTTTTGGGATCTTGATAATACTTCATTTTTTACCCTATCTACCCATTCATTTAACCTTAACAATACTAATGATGGCTTGCCTCTAGTATACCTGCAATTGATAGAGTGGGACCAACAAGGACCACCCACCTTAATGTATTAAAAAATGATGAAGAAATCACTGCATTTATGGGATTATGCAAAGGAATACCTTATGGAGATCATAAAGCTAGATTTACCATAGATCTTAATAAAATGGCCTACTTTGGGGATTTTTTCCCACCCTCTAGTCGTAAAAGTGAAAATGATAAAATAAAAAAAAAAGGTCTCTAAGTGAAAATCAAAAGGTTCCTCTAAACTAAGAAAAGGTAAAAAGGATGCATCCAAGGGTGAAAACCTCTCTGAGGAACCCAAGGATGAAGGGTTGGACTTACTTCCCATAGAGCAAGATAAATCACCCATGCTAGTAGAGAAGTCTATGGAAGTCAATATAGGCACTAATGACAATCCCACGATCGTCCACTTTGTGCTCTTCTTTGACAAAAATAGAGCAGCCAGAGTTTTGTGCCTTCTTCATAGAGAGACAAATCAACTTCACTTGGTCTTATGCCAACATGCCTTGTTTAGACCCTGAGTTGGTTTTACATCACTTTCCATTGTTTCTCAATGCTAAACCAATCAAGCAAACACTAAGGAAAGTGCCCCCACAAATTGCCCTATTGGTCAAGGTTAAGTTAAACAAGTTACTGGATGTTGACTTCATTTGACCTATTTACTATGTAGAGTGGATTTCTAATCTAGTACCAATGATAGCCAACAAGATGAATCTGTATATGTACTGATTTCTGAGACTTAAACAAGGCATGTCCAAAAGGCACCTTCCCCTTACCAAATATTGACATCATAGTGGACTTAATAGTAAGGTACAAGATGTTATCCCTCATGGATGGTTTCTTGAGATATAATAAAATTAAGATATCCCCTAAAGATTAGAACAAGACAACTTTCACATGTCCTTGGTGAACATATTGTTGGAACGTCATGCCTTTTGGATTGAAAAACATCAGAATAACATATCAATGCATCATGACCTCATGCAAACTCTCATGGAAGATTATGTGGATGACCTATTAGCCAAGTCATTAAAAAGAGGTGATCATCTATGAGCGTTAGAAAATATTTTCAAGAGGCTAGAAGAATACAAAGTATGGCTAAATTCAAAGAAATGTGTTTTTGGAGTAACATCAAGAAAGCTCCTAGGGTACATTGTTTGTAGAAGAGGCGTTGAGGTTGACCCTGCCAAAGTAAAATCTATCATAGAAATTCCACCACCAACCAATATAAGTTAGCTATGAACACTCCAATGTAGACTACATTCCATCTAAAGATTCATCGCACAACTGGCAAATAAATGTCAACCATTCCAACACTTGCTAAGAAGATGAGTACCATTTGTGTGGACAGATTGATGTTAAGAGGCTTTTCAACAAATAAAAGATTATTTATTAACACCACCAATCCTAATGTCTCCTATTGATGGAAGACATCTCATACTCTACATATCAACAACCATGTCAACATTGGGCGCATTACTTGCACATAACAATAATGAAGGAAGAGAAGGAGCAATTATTATATTAGCCATACACTTGTGGGATATGAGCTCAACTACAGTCCTATCAAATGTTCCTACCTTGTGATGGTTTTTTCCACTCAAAGACTTAGGCATTACATGTTGAACCATCAAATGAAGCTCATTTCCAAAATAGACCCCTTAAAATATCTTCTCAACAAAGCAGCTTTGACAGGTCGGTTAGCTAAATGGGTAATGATATTAAGTGAATATGACATTAAGTATGTTGAAAAAAAAGCAATAAAAGGATAAGTTATAGCCAACCAACTCATGGATGTACCTATGACAACAAACCATCCATTGGTTTCAGACTTTCCTAATGATTCTATCATCACACTAGACACCTTAGCCACATGGAAGTTATGTTTTGATGGATCTCACACAAGTCATGGTTCAAGAGCAGAAATATTATTTGTTACACCTTAAGGAGATACCATACCCAAGTCATTTAGAATTTATTTCTCTTATACCAACAACATTGTAGAGTATGAGGCTTTACTTATAGGACTTCACATGGCTATCAAATGGAAGATCAAAATCATTCAAGTGTATGGGAAGTCACAATTGGTTATCTGACAAGTTAACCATGACTATGACACAAAGGATGAGAAGCTCACTCCTTAAAAACTGATGGTTGACAGTTTTAAGCAGTACTTTGACAACATCATCTTTTGGCAGGTCCCATGAATTCTAAACAAAGTAGTCGATGCAATGGAAACAATCAGTTCTCTCTTGGACATTCCAAATAATGTGCCACAATACGAGTTCTTGATAGAACAATTATTGATCCTTTCCTTCAATATTCTCGGGTCTGAGATGGTGTGTGAAATTGTTGGTCCTAACTCCCCTTGGTACAAAGATGTTTATGACTACCTACATGACCAAGTTATTCCCCCTGACCTATCTACCAATTAGTGCAAGACTTTCATCTGTAAGACCTCTAGATATGCCATCATCAGTGACATTCTTTATCGTCGAAGCCTAGACAACACCCTCCTACGATGACTCGATACCAATGAAGCAAAAACAACCTTACGAGAGGTACACAAGGGTATATGTGGAGCCCACTCTAGTGGTCCTACTCTTGCTAAGAAGATCATGCATTTTGGATACTATTGGCCCATGATGGAATGCAATGTATACCATTTTTTCAAGAAATGTTGATAGTGTCATATTCATGGATACCTTATACATGCACCAGCTCAAGAGCTTCAGCCAATCACATCACCATGGGCCTTCACCCAATGGGGACTCCACCTCATAGGTAAAATCCATCCCACATCATCCAATGGCCATAAGTTCATTATTATAGTGACTGAATACTTTACCAAATGGATTGAATCTATTCACGTGACATACATTACTGGAAAAAATATATCTAAATTCATTCTTAATTACATCATTTGTTGGTATGGTGTCCCGCAGTCCATTATCACTGATAACAGCTGTCCCTTTAAGAATCAAGATGTCTACCAATTATGAGATAAATCTCATATCCAACATCACTTCACCACCCCATACTATCCATAAGGTAATAACCAATCTGAGGCATCTAACAAGACCATCATTAAAATCCTAAAGAAGACTATCAATGATGTTGGTCATGATTGGCACCTTCAACACAATCCAACTTTATGGGCCTACCACACTAGTATTCATACTCCCACCAGAGCCACACCATATTCATTAGTCTTTGGTTCTGAGGCCATCTTACTATTGAGGTCAAGTTACCTTCCCTGAGGGTATCCATGCAAGGGATTATTGATGATGAAGAATATCATGTATCTAGACTGCATGAGTTAGAACTATTAGATGAGCAAAGAAAAATACATTGGTTCATCTACAAGCTTATCAAAATCATCTTCATCGTAGCTACAACAAGAAGGTTTTGGTCAGACATTTTGACATTGGTGACTTGGTTTTAATGGAAAATTCTAAGAATCACATAGAAAGAGAGAAGCCTAGAAAATTTGAACCTAATTGGTTGGGTCCACACATCATCAGGATAGTATACAGATCTAGAGCATATCATCTTTTGACTCCTGAAGGTGAACCATTATCAAAGCCTATCAATATCGTGCACTTACACAAATTCTACACCTAACTTTAGAGAGCCAAGTGTCAAAAACCTATAAATACAAAAAATGAAGAAAATTGTCACCTTGATGAAAACCTAAAAAAACAGGCATCTTCATGACACCCAAAAAAAAAATTTAAAATTAAAAAAATAGTAAAGAGAAATAATTTGTCCAATAGTGAAAACCGCTTCGGTGGTGCTTTGGATAAGTACCATGTTCAAAACCTAGAAAATAGGTGCCATGTGTAGTCAATCTTTTCTCCATCATCTAAAATCATTCTATTTGGTTTTCCACCCTTTCTCATAATAAATTCACCTTCATGCATTCTCATGTCATCCATAATAACACTTTTTTATCCTTTCCATGGCCTAGAATGATTGAAATTTTGCATCTTTTCACCTTCCATATCCATCCATGATAAGGTGATGACAAGGGATACTCTCCCTTTCAAATCTAATCACAAACACACATACAACTCTATGCAAGAAGGCAGAAAATTAAATTAAACACATAGAAATGGAAGAAAAATCTGCAACATATATTAAGTTCAAATCTAAAAATGAATTACATAATCATGGAGCTCATATGCTCACATACAACATGGGCTTCCCACATACAAAAATATGCAACTCAACATTCCAACATCATTCTAGTAGCATCTAGATATGCAACAAACAACTCTCCAAAATCCCCCCTTCACCAAATTGCAAGCATCAATATATAAAAATTGTGTGAGAAGAAACCACTATTGGTTTCTCAAAACAACCTCCACTAAACCACCAAGAAAACCCGTCACTTTCTTCCTATCAATGCTCTACCATTCATCAAAAAAAATTAAAATTATTTTTGGGTTTGGTGCACCTCATTTCCAGTTTTTTTGATAATTTTTAAATTCATAATTTTGTTATCGTATGAGGAAGTTATGGTCATTTCACTGCGACTAGGTCTCATAATTACAACCTAGACAATCTTTTCCCAAAAATAATAATATGCTAGTCAAACCTCCAGAATGCTCATTACTCCTTCTTATCATGGATTTCCTCTTCTTAGCATGTGCATTCAATGTATAATTCAAATTTTTCTTCCTACATTACACCCACTCTCTCCATTCCATCAATATCCATCATTCTAGTCCTCCAACAAAATGCAATTTCAATTTTTTTTTAATGGAGTTACGATTTACAATAATTGTCCACTCACGAGCTTAGACATGGAAGTTTTCCCTTTTACAAAATTAACACTTCTCAAATATTTTAAAACAATAAAAAATTGAATCAATTAATTAATTTATTTTCCCACAATCCATCACCAAATTCTGCTATGTTGGAGGAGTTGAAAATTTCAACAATTTACACCAGCTATAGCCAAAAATCAAAATAAAACACAAGCATAAAACTTTAAAATATTTTTAGTTGTGCAATATTTCTTGGTACCCATAGATGCTCCTACATTAGACACCTGGGGTAGAAAGTTTGTGAGCATAGGCTCACAAAAGTGGAGTTGAATGGTAGAACCATTCTTTCAGATTGTAAGCAATCTGCAGTGAACTCCATTGTTGTCCCAAGTGAACATGAAATATTTTATTTTTCCTCTTTTTCCAACATCTTGCTAATAATAGCTTCACTCTCCTCCAAAATATCTTCTTACCATTCTCCTCTCCTCTCGTGGACTTGTATCCACCATGTACCATCCTCCAAATAATCTCTCTACTTCTCTCCTCTTTCATGGATTTTGACCCACCACAAACTCACCACCTCGACCAAATATCTCCTGAAGCTTCCTCCATAGCTTAGATACATGCAAGTATACATCTATATACCACTCTGGATCCTCACAATTATTTCTCTTTCTAACTATTTTCTCGTCTCATAATGCAAATCCTTTACAAATTCAACATTATAAAACTCATAAAAATCAAATTTTACCTTGATGACTTTTTATGTCACAACATCTTCTTATTCACTGCTGAATGCTACTATCTTTGTTGTTGCATTGAAAAAATTCTCTATCTTTGCAATCTCTTCCTCAAGAAACTCTTGGTCTTCATTTGGTTCCTCATTGAACACTAGATCCTCATGCATCACTGCATACTTTGTTTTAACTGCAACATCCTCAACTGCTACAATTTTTACTCTTTCACTTTCAATTGCAATACTTTCACCTTCGCTACTGGCTGCCATCACTGTCTTTGTGTCCTCCAAAGGACTTAACTCTGATGCAACATAATTTTCCTCTTTGATTGTTGCATTTTCTCTTTGCTTCTCATCCTTTACTACAATCTTACCATCTTTCTTCACACTATTCTCAAAACATACTTCATCAACATTTTCTCCATCTTGCTCACTTGCATACACAACTATGACAAACTTGTTTCCTTTCTTCTTTGAAATTTCATCAAACACTTTCCACAAACTCTCAATATCAAACCTCTTAGGTATAGACTGTCTCACATTTGGCGATCAGTCTACACACACATTCCATCCCCAAATCCTAGTGCAAACTGCCTCACATTCGACACTTTGCCTATACACTCAGGAACTCCTACACTGATACCATTGATGACAAGGGATACTCTCCCTTTCAAATATAATCACAAACACACATAAAAATCTATGCAAGAAGACAACAAATTAAATTAAACATGTAGAAATCAAAGATAAATCTACGACATATATTAAGTTCAAATCTAAAAATGAATTACATAATCATGGAGCTCATATGCTCACATACAACATGGGCTTCACACATACAAAAATCTGCAACTCAACATTCCAACATCATTCCAACAACATCTGGATATGCAACCATCAACCCTCCAAAATCCCCCTTTCACTAAATTGCAAGCATCAATATACAAAAATTGTGTGAGAAGAAACCACTATTGGTTTCTCGAAACAACCTCCACTAAACCACCAAGAAAACCCATCACTTTCTTCCTATCAATGCTCTATCATTCATCAGAATTTTCTAAATGCTTTATGGGTTTTGTGTGTCATTGTTTCCAATTTTTTAGATCATTTTGAAATTCTTAATTTTGTTACCGTATGAGAAAGTTATGGTCATTTTATTGATATTGGGTCTCATAATTATGACCCAGACAATCTTTTCTCTTTTCCCAAAAATAATAATATGCCATTCAAACCTCCATAATGCTCATTACTCCTTGGCATGGATTTCCTCTTCTTAGCATGTGCATTCAATGTACAAATCAAATTTTTTTTCCGCCTTACACCCACTCTCTCCATTCCATCAATACACATCATTCCAATCCTTTGACAAAATACAATTTCATTTTTTTGAATGGAGTTACAATTTACAATAATTGTCCACTCACAGGCTTGGACATGGAATTTTTCCCTTTTATAAAATTAAAACTTCTCAAATTTTTAAAACAATAAAAAAGTGAATCAATTAATTAATTGATTTTCCCACAATCCATCACCAAATTTTGCTATGCTGGAGGAGTTGAAAATTTCAACAATTTACACCTACAACTAAAAATCAAAATAAAACACAAGCATAAAACTTTAAAATATTTTTGGTTGTGCAAGATTTCTTGCTACCCCTAGATGCTCTTGCATCAGACACTCAGGGTAGAAATTTTGTGAGCATAGGCTCACAAAAGTGGAGTTGAATGGTAGAACCATTCTTTCAAATTGCAAGCACTATGCAATGAACTCCATTGTTGTCCCAAGTGAACATGAAATCTTTTCTTTTTCCTCTTTTTCCAACATCTTGCTAGTAATAGCTTCACTATCCTCCAAAATATCTTCTTACCATTCTCCTCTACCCTTTTTGACTTGTATCCACCATGTACTATCCTCCAAATAATCTCTCTACTTCTCTCCTCTTTCATGGATTTTGACCCACCACAAACTGACCACCTCCACCAAATCTCTCCTGAAGCTTCCTCCATGGCTTCTACTTGCAAGTATACATCTATATACCACTTAGTATCCTCACAATATTTTTTCTTTTCTAACTCTTTTTTCATCTGACAATGCAAATCCTTTACAAATTCAACATTATAAAACTCATAAAAATCATATTTTGCCCTGATGACTTTTTTTGTCACAACATCTTCTTCACTGTTGAATGCTACTATCTCTGTTGTTGTATTGAATAACTTCTCTATCTTTTCAATCTCATCCTCAAGAAACTCTTGGTCTTCATCAAGTTCCTCATCAAACAATGGATCCTCATTCATTACCACATACTTTGTTTTAACTACAACATCCTCAACAACTGCAATTTTTACTCTTTCACCTTCACCTTCACTACTCATTGTCATCACTGTCTTTGTGTCCTCCAAAGGAGTTAACTCTGCTGCAACATAATTTTCCTCTTTGATTGCTTCACTTTCTCTTTGCTTCTCATCCTTTACTACAATCCAACCATCTTTCTTCACACTATTCTCAAAACATACTTTTGGAATATTTTCTCCATCTTGCTCACTTGCATACACAACTATGACAAACTTGTTGAGGCTTGGATATGGAATTTTTCCCTTTTATAAAATTAACACTTCTAAAATATTTTAAAACAATAAAAAATGAATCAATTAATTCATTCATTTTCCCACAATCCATCACCAAATTTTGCTACACTGGAGGAGTTAAAATCTTAACAATTTACACCTGCAACCAAAACTCAAAATAAAACACAAGCATAAAATTTTTGAATATTTTTGGTTGTGCAAGATTGCTTGGTACCCCTATATGCTCTTGCATCAAACACTTTGGGTACAAATTTTGTGAGCATAGGCTCACAAAAGTGGAGTTGAATGGTAGAACCATTCTTTCAGATTGCAAGCAATTTGTGGCGAACTCCATCACTATCCCAAGTGCACATGAAATATTTTCTCTTTCCTCTTTTTCCAACTTCTTGCTGGTACTAGCTTCACTCTCCTCCAAAAACTATTCTTACCATTCTTCTCTCCTCTCGTGGACTTGTATCCACCATGTACCATCCTCCTCCAAATAATCTCTCTACTTCTCCCCTCTTTCATGGATTTTGACCCACCACAAACTGACCACCTCCACCAAATCTCTCTTGAATCTTTCTCCATAGCTTTTACCTACAAGTATACGTCTATATACCACTTTGAATCCTCACAATCGTTTTTCTTTTCTAACTCTTTTCTCATCTCACAATGCAAATCCTTTACAAATTCAACATTATAAAACTCATAAAAATCAGATTTTACCTTGATGACTTTTTCTATCACAACATCTTCTTCTTCACTACTGAATGCTACTATCTTTGTTGTTGCATTGAAAAATTTCTCTATCTTTTCAATCTCTTCCTTAAGAAACTCTTGGTCTTCATCAGGTTCCTCATCGAACACTGGATCCTCATGCATCACTGCATACTTTGTTTTAACTGCAACATCCTCAATTGCTGCAATTTTTACTCTTTCACTTTCAACTGCAATACTTTCACCTTTGCTACTCGCATTGTCACCACTATTTTTGTGTCCTCCAAAGGATTGAACTCTTCTACAACATAATTTTCCTCTTTTATTTTTGCACTTTCTCTTTGCTTCTCATCCTTTACTACAATCTCACCATCTTTCTTCACACTATTCTCAAAACATACTTCTACAATATTCTCTCCATCTTGCTCACTTGTATACACAACTATGACAAACTTGTTTCCTTTCTTCATTTAAATTTCATCAAACACTTACCACACACTATCAATATCAAACCTCTTAGGTATAGACTGCCTCACATTTGGAGATCGGTCTACACACATCCCACCCCCAGATCCTAGTGCAAACTACCTCATGTTCGACGCTTTTCCTGCACACTTAGGAACTCTTGCTTTGATACCACTGATGACAAGGGATACTCTCCCTTTCAAATCTAATCACAAACACACATACACTATGCAAGAAGGAAGAAAAATAAATTAAACACATAGAAATGGAAAATAAATCTACAACATATATTAAGTTCAAATCTGAAAATGAATTACATAATCATGGGGCTCATATTCTCACATACAACAAGGGCTTCACACATACAAAAATTTGCAACTCAACATCCCAATAGCATCTGGATATGCAACCATCAACTCTCCAAAATCCCCCTTCACCAAATTGCAAGCATTAATATATAAAAATTGTGTGAGAAGAAACCACTATTGGTTTCTCGAAACAACCTCCTCTAAACCACCAAGAAAACCCATCACTTTCTACCTAACAATACTCTGTCATTTGTCAGAATTTTCTAAAATGATTTCTTTGTTTGGTGTGACATGTTTCTAGCTCTTTGAATCATTTTGAAATTCTTAATTTTGTTATTGTATAAGAAAGTTATAGCCATTTTACTGAGACTGGGTCTCATAATTATGACCTAGACAATCTTTTCTCTTTTCCCAAAAATAATAATATGCCAATAAAACCTCCAAAATGCTCATTACTCCTTCTTGGCATGGATTTACTCTTCTTATCATGTGCATTCAATATACAATTCAAATTTTTCTTCCTTCCTTACACCCACTCTCTCGACTCCATCAATACCCATCATTCCAGTCCTCCAACAAAATGCAATTTCATTTTTTTTTTAATGGAGTTACAATTTACAATAATTGTCCACTCTCAAGCTTGGACATGGAAGTTTTCCCTTTTAGAAAATTAACACAAGTCTCAAATATTTTAAAACAATAAAAAAGTGAATCAATTAATTGATTGATTTTCCCACAATCCATCACCAAATTATGCTACACTGGAGGAGTTGAAAATTTCAACAATTTACACTTGCAGCCAAAAATCAAAATAAAACACAAGCTTAAAACTTTAAAATATTTTTGGTTGTGCAGGATTGCTTGGTACCCCTAAATGCTCCTGCATCATAAGGCTTATTTGGTTCCATCCTTAATAAATTGGTCATATTCCCGACTAGGGGAAAGTACTTAACTCATGTCTTCAACGGGTCCTAGACCTGGTATTGGAGGTCACTATATCAAAAATAAAATAAAAAACTTCAAAAAATCCAAAAAAATAAAAAAAATCTTAAAAAACAACCAAAATCCAAAACACATCAAAATCCAAAACATCCAAATAACCTTTAAAAACTCTAAAAATAGAGTCAATGTCAAGTCATGTCAATCCAAGTCTAGTCAAACTATGTTGCCTCTATGTGTATAATGTAGGCAAGGGCATCTTCGATGAGCCCCTGAGGCACTAGGTCAGTCTTTTAAGGTTTGTTGAATAAGGTCAATCGTCATTCATAATAAAACAATACAAGGTCAAAGTCTATCGAACTATGAGGTCTTTGTGCATTGTTACATAGGCAAGGCCATCTTGGATGAGCCCTCAAGGCCCTAGGTCGGTCTCTTAGGGTTTGTCAAGTCTTTCATCATCCACAATAAATCAAACACTTTGATCAAACACAAACAGTCATCTAAACCTCAACCAAATCATGAGCAACAAGACAAACTATCCAACTAGTCTTCAAACCAAACTACTCAATTTCCTAACCAATTAAAACATCAAACATCAAACTTGTCAGTCAATGGTCTTATACAAGAAGTGGCATTGTTGAAACCACACTTGACATCTTATACGACTTGCCTCATTTCTCGAAACTAGACTCGACCTTATCAGTTGTCTTATATAGGATGTGTGCTTCCTGAAATTAGAAATCATCATATATCAACCTTATCATTTTCCTTATGCAAGTGGTTGCATGATCGAAACTAGACTTGACATCTTATACAACATGATTCCCCTCTTGAAACCAGGCATTGTCAATCAATTAATCTCATCAATCTTATCAGCAAACAATCATTGGAAAACAATCTACATGGTTGTTGACTTTGTTGGTCTAGTTTATATATTATCTTTTATTGATTTTTTTTTTGGCCATGTTATAGCCACCTCGAGGATGTCTCATGAAGGATTTAGAGGAGTGGTGATACCTCATGACCCTTCTTTTCTTTTGATTGTTGTTTGTGGATTGTCTTGATAAAAAGATTGGTGCAACTTCACTCTTAGTATGAGTCATGGCATTCATTTTTTGTTAACTATCTATTTTTGCAAGTGGATAACTTTGCACACCTTGGTCTATGTCATACCATGGTATTTATTGTCCATTTGTCATATTTTAATGCCCAATGATGATTAAATACATAGCCTAGCATCTCTTCAGAAAAATATCAATCTTTCTTTGTCTCCACTAACTCCATGATAACATCCATCCTAACACTTCTTCTATCCACATCTTGATGGCGTCTTGTGACACACAAAATATCCTACATATATAATCATGTTAGAAGAATATAGGCAGCACCATAGGTACATTAGTTCATCTATATTGCATTAGAAAATACAAAAATATTAATACTAGTTCATCATAGGAATCATACAAGTATCCACATAGGCACTGCATGTCATAATCATATCATATCATCCTAAATTCATAATCCATTATGCATACACTACATTGCATATGCATTACATTTGCATAGCATAAAAAAGAAATCATACGTAGCATTGCATACACGTCATATGAGCATATCATTGCATTTACATCGTCCATAATCATTGCATCAATATATCATACATCCATAACATCATAAAATTAAATGCATTTGTACATACATTATCATATATAAACCATCTATAACATACATTAGGCATCCATAATGCATCATAACATATAGAATTATCTCATAACCAAATAGAGTGCATATACATCATAAGGCATCACATATCATCACATAAAACAATGTATATAATATAGGACAATAGAACATATAGTCACCGCCAAAATCATGCATCACACACACACACACACATATATATCAAAAACGTGTCATAGTACAAAATCAAGATGTCTCCCATAATGGAGCTTGCAGGCTCAATCAAAAATAAAAGTGTTTAAATACATATCATAAATATGCTCTAGCATGAGCTACCCATGTCTCTTGATGGGGATGGTCATGGGGATGGTTTCCTATCCTTTGGTACCAATAAACCTGATGGCCTAGGCCCTAAACCTAATGGTGGTCTATCATATGGAGTCAGTCTAGGTTGAATGACGCCACCACTGCTCTATAACCTACGTGAATGGGACGGGATGTAGCTGCATGTCTATGTATACGATGGTGCTCTCTTGGTCAAGGGTACCTAACGCTTGTACAAGTCTCTAGAGTACCTCACCTCCTACCCTACCTAGAATAACTAGTGACCTAGCTCACCCATGGGACTAGTAAGAGTAGCAATAAAATATAGACAATGTTAATTTTCCCACTGCCTGCCAATAAATGCCAACTCCCTCTCTATCCTAAGAGTTTCAACCTCAGCCGCTAGTGCCTATATCCTAGCATCTGTGGCATCAATCTGAGCCTATAGGCCAGCTGGTCTCTTTTCCACTAACCCCTCTCCATCCCTGATTGGTACATCCTCTAGTCCCTCACCATGCTCCTCTCCCATCATTATCTAATCTCTAACCATCTGCTCTTGCTCTCCCATGTCCTTCTCCAACCACTCCTCCTCTCCTCTCTCCTCCTCCACCTCTACCCTCGGACCCTCCTAATCAGGCTCCTCTCTAATGGGTGAGAGTTTCCTCCTCATCCTCTATTGTCACCACCATCATCCCCTCTCCATCCATCTCCTCAACCTTCATCTCCTTCTCATCCCCATCCTCTAAATCGTCCTCGTGGGCCTCTACCTCTATGCTCTACTAGCGTTGGATGGTCAAGATTTGTCAAGGGCTCTGGCCTATGGGTGATCCACCATACATCATACCTAGGCATGGTTCATGCATCCACAACCTCTAGTCCTACACCCCACCAAATTGGCTGAAGTGCATCAATACCCTACCCGATTGTGACCATGGGAATCATTTGTCCCCATTGCTTGATCTCTCTTCTCAATCGTGCATACTCTACAGTCCCAACTAGAAAAACCTGGTGCTCACCAAACTGCCTGTGGACCTACTCTAGAAGATACATCTCAATAAAGTGTTGATATTAGACTATTTTTCCAATCAAATATTTGGCCTGTTGGCACCACGAAAAATGCTCTACGTTGCCCTCCCATATCTAGCAATCCCAGTAAGGTCTCCATATGAATGAAGAAAGTAAACCAATGACATGATGCTAGTAGCCTACATCTCCAACATGTGTCTATGTCACCACTCCTCCATACAGGAACACATAGGCCATACTAACTCCTGACTCCCAACCCACTGGTGGTCAGAACATGACAATGTGCTCCCAAGCCCATATCATCAGTAATGTCATCTCGTAGCTGATCGACTATGCTCCTTGGTAGGTGACATCATGTAGCTAAAAATACAACATCACTATTAAGAGGTATGGTCACTGTACATAAATTGTCTCCCTACTTAGCATGCCTACTAACATCTCCCCTAGTCAACTAGAAACTAGCATCCTCTACAGTCTAGAATCACAATCTCAGCTATCACTATGCACAAAATCACATTGAACTAGTGATATCTATTAGATAATACCTCCAATTGGATCTCATACTCCTCAATGTCAAGATCTATGATGTCCTCATGCTCGTATGTCACCTCAATCACCTGGTATCCACACTCAAGATCATAGGACACCCATGCTCTATAGATTGGCAGTCTCAAAATTTGGTATACATCCTCCAACGTAACTATCACCTCCCTTGTTAGAAAATGGAAGGAGCTCATCTCCGAGTGCTATCTCTCAGTGAGCACAATCAAAAGTCCCCTGTTAGCCTTGACAGTGGGCATAAATGTCACATAGTATAGCCCCAAAGAAAGAAGTTGATCCTTCTCTCCATTACTTAGTTGCTCTCGTAATTTGAATGTTGATGGTTGGCTCTCCTAGGTATAAATTAGATCATATCTCACCTACGGTCACAAGCCAGAGCATTGTGTCAATTGAAAACCCTAATCAAACCTATTGGACCTAGATTGCAAAGGAAACTTTATCCAAACTTGGGGAAAAAGTTAAATAATTCAATTGTGTCACACTGCTAAAGTACATGTGATTCACTTGGCAAATGTATCACACATTTTGCATATATGACTTACATTCATAATTGTGTCACACACCTAAGCATATGTGTCACTTAATTCATTTGCAGTCAATCCCTATCACTTGTGTTGCATAATCGCACATGTTTCATACAATCACACACATGCAACTCACATTCACGATTATGTCATTCCTGACCACAGGCGCGATGCAAGAAACTAATATCGTGCACTTTTACAGTTACATCACATCACAATTTTCAAACACTAATCTAGTAGTTGTGTTGCACCGTACGAATGCAACAAACCACCCTACATGTGGTTAACACGATTGCATATGTGGCGAATGGGGCTCATTGCATTTGTTTGCTCACATTTGGAGCCTTAAAACTACTAAAAATTGACAAATTGACAAAGAAGGGTAAGTGCCCGTACCGAGTCCCCAGAACCCTCTGACCATTTGAAAGTCCTGACTCAGAAATTGCAGTGTGCATCATGCGGAACGAGTGACATCTTTGCAACAAGTCACACTCATAGTTCTCTCTTCACTGAGGGTTAAAATGCACAAATGGTCAAATTTACTACCAAATTTTTATTTATACCCCCCTAGGGTTAGGGTTTTTACTGCATGCACTTAATGGTGGGTCCCAAACCCTAATTTAACCATCCTGAGGGTTTTAATTTTGAATCTTTCATTGTAAATGCATGTTATCTACTATCCAAGTTGCTTATTGAAATAATTTTTCAAAAATTGGAAAATTTTTTTTGAGGGGGCATAGGTCTACCTCATTTTCTTTTCTACCACACTAGAGCATATTTTTTAACTAAATTTCTTTGACACAACACAATAAATTCCATTATGTCAAAGAGGGGCAAAATGTAGACACTAAAAAATGTCCTAAGCCTAGGAACACCATTTTTCCTTGTCAATTCCCTTTCTTCCTTACATAATTAAATAATTTTAATTATTTGATTATTATCTAAAGTCATATTTCTTCTATTAATTAAATAATTTTAATTATTTAATTAATTCATTTTTTTCCTTTTATTTCTTCCTCTCATTAATTAAATAGATTATATTTATTTAATTACGTCACTAATGTCCCCTTTCTCTCTATAATTAAATAATCTTTTATTTATTTAATAGTTAACATTTTTCTACTATAATTAAATAATTATTTAAATTATTTAAATATTCATTATCCTCTTCCTCTATAATTAAATAAATTTTATTTATTTAATTATTTACTAATTTGTCATTTTCCTCTACTTTTGAATTAAATTATTATTTAATTAAAAAGTCAATCTTTCCCTTTTCTTCTATAATTAAATAATTGTTTTAAATTATTTAATTATTCACTTTCTCTCCTATATTAAATAATTTTATAATTATTTAATTTACTCCAACAACCTCTTTTTCCATGTCATTAGGTTATCTCTTCACATCGTAATTAATTTCCACCCTTGATTGAATTATTTTATAATTTAATCTCCCCATCCATCCTTAACCAAGCCCTATCTTTGCCCTAATTTAGCCCTAACCCTATTTCCTTGCTTCTCAAGAAATCTTGGTCATTGATTTTCATGGCATATTGGCTTTTAATCCTATCCCTTCATTCAAAAATGGTTTTCTATAAAAGAGACCTCTCATTGTCATTTTATTCCTAATAATAATAAGAGAATTCAAGCACCTAAGGAGACAAGTACAATCTTCAATATTTTTCTATCACTATCATTAGGCTTATTGTTGCATACTCAAAATCCAAGGGCAATCAAGTATATAAAACAATATGGAGAAGTGCAATGAAGGTGAATCAACCATGGCATAGGAATATTGGGAATATTGCTTCATATTTTATGTTTCTATGTTTATTTTTGCTTCATTGTTGGTTTAGGGACTCTACGGTTTGATTTTTATTGATTCATTCCTTTTACCTTAATTTTACCCTATTCTACACATAGATCAACAATTCAATCACCAATCAATCTCACAAAGGATTAAAACTTAGATCCACCATTCTAACTCTCCTTATTAGGATTTGTAGTCAAGTGGATTTGTGATCATTTCTAATCCTACCTACCTATAAATTGGGAAAGGTTTGATTTAGGACCTAGATCCCTTTTTCCAATCAAACACTTACCATTATAGCATCGGCAGTCACATCCATGAGCAAAAGACTTTGAATATAGCTTTTGCATTTTGTAGTAAGATTCAAGGAAAATCAAGAACACAAGTTTGTGCTTGTGTCCTCCATGCCATGATTAAATTCATCATTCACATTGACATAAAACATATCATTATAGATTAGATACCTTACATTTGGTCTACTGTACATAACCTTTGCAAAGAAGTGTCATTGACAACCTCTCTTTTTTTGAAACCTACATATTTTTTGCTTTGTTGGAGGTTTATTCCTAGGTCATCAAGACCAAATGCACACCAGTAGCTACAAAGAAAGCGTCATCTTATCACCTTTAAGCACCAGAAAATTAAATATCATGTAACCGTACACATGAATGTTGAAGGTACAAACCATGAATACATAATTATGGTATGATATTTGAACTTATCGATCTCAATCATTCTATGGCTCATGTGGACAAATAAATCTTTTGCACATTCAAGAAATGATTCCCCTTGACCAAAAGCGTCAAGTATGTGAAGAGGAATTGTTGCAACATGGTCAATGATTGTGTCACCTTCCACGATAATTGGAATCCACTCCAAATCACAAGAGGAAAAATGATAGAGTCCATCCCCTACATATTGCACTTCTAGCTCCTTAAGAATTTCCCGTTTCCATTGTCTCCCCATCCTAGGTAAGGAAGAAATTAGAACATCTTAAGTTAGATTAGATTATGTAAAAATAGAAGAAATTATTCCTCGAACGTAAAAAGTATACTTGAATTGTTGCCACCAATGTGAAATAAATAGGATTTTGTTTGTATTTGTTGAGAAAATAATGAATCAGCAATTGATTGAATCAAGATAGGCATAAATGTGAAAATTTTCCTAGCAACCATGACGTAATCGAATGAAGAGTTCAATTTTTGTGAGGTGCATAACCCCCTTTTACCTAAAAAGGAAGGTTGTGAAATCCAACCATTTGTTTGGCGTAAGTTGAAATGAGAAGGAAATGCACATCTTACACAAGATGCAATAAAGTTGTGTTGGTTGAGCAACATGATGTGTAGTTCAACCTACAACTTTTTGTGTAGCCTAAAATTGTAATGTGCATATTGATATGCAATTGCTTGTACAGATGCATCTAAAAACTATAGAAAATTGGAAGTTAAATCAATTTTTGTGCATGTGTGTATATGTCATATGATAAGAAATGTTAAGAAGCCCACTAAAACCTTTGTGAAAACCTCAAATTTCAAAAAATATGCTTCCATTGCTACAACCAATGCCAAACAAATAGCATGTTTGCATCTATTGACAAAATAATAAATTAATATTTGAGTGAATCAAGATAGGCATAAATGTGAAAAAATTCCTAGCAACCATGGTGTAATCCAATGCAAGTTGAAAACTACAGTGTGTGGTTCAACTTGCAAGTAGACATATAGAATGAAAGTAAAATCACAACCCCACATGAACATAAAATAAATTCAAATTATTTGGGGTGCACATACCTCTTTTACCTAAGTAGGTAGGTTGTGATATCCAACCTTCCCTATGGGGTGACTTGAAATGAGTAGGAAAAGTACATCTTATCTAGTGCATGAACTAAAGTTGTGCATGTTAAACAACATGATGGGTAGTTCAACCTACAACTTTCTATATATCCTATAATTGTAACATGCCTATTCATATGTAAATACTTATATTAATGCAAGAAAAAAATTGGAATATGGGAAGATATGTTGGTTATGGTACATGTGTGTATCTATTAAAATTGAGATGAAAGGTTAAGAATTCAACTAAAACCTATGTGAAAACCTAGAATGTCAAAAAAATTGTTTGCATTGTTATCACCAACATGAAACAAATAGGAGGTTATTTGAATTTGTTGAGAATATAATGTTCATCAATAATTGATTGAATTAAGATAGGCATAAATGTGAAGAAAATCCTAGTAACGATTATGTAAGCCAATGCAAGCTGGAAATCACATTGTGTAATTCAACCTGCAAGTCAACCTACACAATTAAAACATAACTACAACCCTACATGGACATTCAATTAAGAGTTCAATTTATGTGGGGCACACAAACCTCTTTTACTTGAGGAGAAAGGTTGTAAAATCCAACAATCTATTTGGCATAAGTTGAAATGAGAATGAAATGCACATCATACACAACATGAAGTAAAGTTGTGCAAGTTGAGCAACATGATGTGTAGTTCAACCTGCAACTTTCTATGTTTCCTAAAACTATAACATGCATATTGATATGTAATTACTTATACAAATGCATTTAAAAAATACAAAAAATTGGAAGACATGTTGGTTGTGAAATATGTGTGTATCTGTTAATTGAGATGAAAGATTAAGAAGTCAACCAAAACCTTTGTGAAAACCGTGAACATCAAAAAATATTCTTGCATTTCTACCACGAAAGTGAAACAAATAGGAGGTCATTTCCATCTATTGAGAAAATAATGAATCAATAATTGATTGAATTAATATACACATAAATGTGAAAAAAATCCTAGGAACGACAATGTAAGATAATGTAGGTTAGAAATCACAGTGTGTAGTTCAACTTGCAAGTGGACATACACAATGAAAGCACAATCACAACCCTACATGGGCATTCAATGAAGATTTCAATTTATGTGGAGTGCACAACCCTCTTTTACCTAAAGAGTAAGGTTGTGAAATCCAACCATTTGTTTGGTGTAAGTTGAAACATGAGCAAGAAATTCCCATCTTCCACAAGATGAAGTAAAGTTGTGTAGGTTGGGCAACATGATGTGTAGTTCAACCTATACAAATTTCTATGCATATTGATATGAAATTGTAACATGCATATTGATATGAAATTGCTAGTATAGATGCATCTAAAAACTATATGAAATCGATATAATTAGAAAGGAAGGTATAGATGAATTTAGAGTATTAAATCATCCTATTGCCTCCTTTAAGGAGATCATCTCCTAAGATTACCTTGAGAGTTCATTCAACATGGGGATAGTCCATATGGAAATAATGTATTAGACAAATGGGTCAAGTGGCCCCCCTAAAACAAGTGTTTCATGCATTTTTGAAGTGGCAAGTATACTCTTCTATTCCTCACCATCTTACATCTCTAATTTAATATCAGTGCATTTCAAACATAAATCGTCATAATTGAAAGTATTATGTTTAGAGCATGGGTTGTATATGAACTGTTCTAGAATAATAAATTTATTGATAAGATAGCGCTTGAAAAAGTGAATGGAGAAGGACAAGGATAAATTATTCATAGAACGTTGTGTAAAGCATGAGTTGCATATAAATTGTTCTAGAATAATAAATTTGTTAATAAGATAGAGCTCGAAAAAGTGAACGAAGAAGGATAAGGATAAATTATTCATAGAAGGTTGCATAATAATATAGATGCATCTAAAAACTATATGAAATCGATATAATTAGAAAGGAAGGTATAGATGAATTTAGAGTATTAAATCATCCTATTGCCTCCTTTAAGGAGATCATCTCCTAAGATTACCTTGAGAGTTCATTCAACATGGGGATAGTCCATATGGAAATAATGTATTAGACAAATGGGTCAAGTGGCCCCCCTAAAACAAGTGTTTCATGCATTTTTGAAGTGGCAAGTATACTCTTCTATTCCTCACCATCTTACATCTCTAATTTAATATCAGTGCATTTCAAACATAAATCGTCATAATTGAAAGTATTATGTTTAGAGCATGGGTTGTATATGAACTGTTCTAGAATAATAAATTTATTGATAAGATAGCGCTTGAAAAAGTGAATGGAGAAGGACAAGGATAAATTATTCATAGAACATTGTGTAAAGCATGAGTTGCATATAAATTGTTCTAGAATAATAAATTTGTTAATAAGATAGAGCTCGAAAAAGTGAACGAAGAAGGATAAGGATAAATTATTCATAGAAGGTTGCAGAATAATAAATTTGTTGAAAAGATAGAGCTGGAAAAAATGGACGGAGAGGGACGAGGACAAGCTATTCATAAAAGAAGTCCTAAAATGATTTTGCAGCGCCTTATGAACATGTGAGTGCATTAATTATGGTCGTTGGGATTACATTTTCCAACTAATATCAACTATATTATTTATGTGAGTGCATTTATTATGGTCATTGGGATTACATTTGCCAACTACAATGTCAACTGTATCATTTGGTGTTTACCCGAGCTCGGCGCAAGACAAGCCAAGAACGAAGATGATGATGCTACCTCTGCTACTCTTTTTCTCTGCACTGTCTGCTCATATGGCAGAGTCTTCTAATTATACTGATCAATAAGCTCTGACTGGTTTCAAGGCTGCTCTGTCGCTCGATCCATTTAATTCCTTGTTCGATTGGTCTCCCAATCACACCTTCTGCAATTGGAGTGGCGTTACCTGCTCTTCTCACCATCAGCGTGTGGTTTCCTTGAATCTCACAGGTAAGGGACTAATTGGCCCCATCTCTCCTTTATTGGGAAATCTTTCCTTTCTTAGAGCAGTTGATGTCTCCAATAACAGTCTGCGAGGCCATATTCCATATCAGCTTGGAAGGCTATTTCGCTTGAGAATGCTTGATTTGTCTTATAACAATTTGAAAGGTCCCATACCATCCTCTCTAGGAGACTGTCGTTCCTTACAATCTCTCAAACTAACGTTTAACAATTTAAGTGGAAACATTCCTTCTGAATTAAGTCGTCTTTCAAATTTAGAAAAAATGTTCTTAGCAGTAAACCCACTGACAGGTATTATCCCACCTTTCCTTGGAAACATATCGTCCTTAAGTGTCATAGTTTTGGCCCAAAACAAACTCCAAGGTGGCATTCCTGCTGAGTTGGGTATGCTTAGTCAGCTAAACTGGCTTAATCTTAACTTAAACAACTTAACATCGTCGATCCCTGTCGCCCTCTCCAACTGCACTAGTCTCCAAATGTTCCAGCTATATAATAACCACTTAAATGGCCCAATTCCATGGGAGTTTGGCAGGCTATCAGAATTGCAACAAGTGTATTTGGGGGGAAACCAATTCAGTGGAGAAATAGCCATCTCAGTTAGCAACTGGACTAAGCTCCAAGTGCTTTATTCAGAGCGCAACCAACTGAGCGGCATGGTTCCCCTGGGTTTTGGCAAAATGCAGCAGCTGAGACGGCTTATTTTGTGGCAAAATCATTTTGTGAGTGGAAGCAGTACTGGTTTATCTATTCTAACAGTGTTAACTAATTGCTCCAATTTGGAACAGCTTGCTTTGGGTTTGAATTATCTCACCGGAGTCTTGCCCACTGCAGTTGGTCGCCTGTCAGTTTCACTCTCTTTCCTTGCTTTCAACGATAATGACATTGGGGGAAAATACCAGAGGAGATTGGTAACCTCACAAACTTGGCATTCGTAACCCTAGAAATAAACAGATTCAATGGGACCGTTCCATCTACAATTAGTAGACTTCCAAATCTGGAGAGATTATATCTGGATTCAAACAATTTACAAGGAAGGATTCCAGAAAGTTTTGGCCAAGCTGAAAGGCTTGGATGGTTGTCAATCAGCAGGAACATGCTTTCAGGGCAAATTCCAGATAGTCTGGGCTACCTTCCACAATTAAGAAGGCTTGAACTTCATCACAATCAACTGTCAGGTAAACTACCTGCCAGTTTAGGAAGATGCAAGACTTTGGAAATGGTGGACTTGGCGCACAACAAACTAACAGGAAATATATCTCCTGAATTCGCAGGTCTTCAGAATCTTCAGTTCTACTTCAACCTTTCGAGGAATTTATTGCAAGGTTCTATTTTGGAAATGAGCAAAATGGTTATGGTTCTCGCTATAGATATATCTCAAAACAACTTCTCTGGTAGCATTCCAAGTGCACTGGAAAGCTGCAAGGAGTTGGAATATCTAAATCTTTCTTGGAATGCATTTGAGGGGCCAATCCCAGCATCACTGGCAAATCTGAAAAATCTTTAGTACATGGATCTTTCTTGCAATAATTTGTTAGGTACAATACCAGTGGCTTTCAAAAAGATGAAAAGACTCCACCATCTCAATCTCTCTTCAAACAGGTTAACCGGAGAGGTTCCAAAGGGAGGAACTTTTGAAACACTTGATGCCTCAGAAATTAAGGGCAATCTTGGCCTCCGTGGCGAATGGATAAACTTGCCGCCATGCTCTCATTCCAAACACAAGCAGCCATCAGTCTCCAAAAAGGTAATAATTCCTGTTGTTGTCGGCATTGCAATTTTGATCATGTCTCTTCTATTGGTAGCATTTTCCTATAGATGCAGACGTTCCAGTATCCCTGCTCTTAAAGTATGGCCTCCAAAAATTTCATATGAAGAACTTGTAGATGCAACTGGTGGGTTCAGTGATGAAAATATTTTAGGAATTGGCAGTTTTGGGTCGGTTTATAAAGGAATTCTAAACAATGGTACAAAGATTGCTGTTAAAGTTCTCAAGTTGCAAGATGAACATGCTCACCAAAGTTTCAGCAGAGAATGCAATGCATTAAAGAGAGTTAGACACCGCAATGTAATTAAAATTATTTCAGCATGTTCCAACCTTGATTTTAAAGCTTTGGTTCTTCCATTCATGTCAAATGGAAGTTTAGAGAGTTGGCTGTATCCTCATGAAGGGGGTGAATGCAGATTGAATTTGAGTGATCGAATAAAGATAGCAATGGATATAGCAGAAGGAATATGGCATATCTTCACCATTATTGCTTTGTTCAAGTGATTCATTGTGACCTAGTCAAGCCCAGTAATGTCCTATTAGGAGATGATATGACTTCATATATAGCGGATTTTGGTGTTGCCAATCTTATTTTTGCCAATTCGATGGATTCAACTTCTACAAATGCACTTAAAGGGTCAGTCGGCTACATTGCTCCAGATATAAATTTTCACATTATTGGAAAATACATTTTGCTAGTTTTCATTTTTGATCTTATATGCCATTGAATGCTTCAAATGATTTAGCAGTCTAATCCTTGCTAATATGTTATTATAGAGTATGGAATAGGCGGAAAGCTTTCGACAAAGGGAGATGTATATAGTTATGGAATTTTAATCTTGGAGTTGTTAACGAGGAGGAGACCAACAAATGATATGTTTATTGAAGGAATCAATCTACAAAAATGGATAGAAATGAATTTTTCAAACAATATCAGAGATGTGGTGGACAGTAGCCTGCTTATAGATGCTCATGAACCAGAGACATCAATAGTAATGGAATGCATTACTCAAATTATACAAGAGACTCACCTCAAGAACGTCCCGATATAACTGAGATAGTGGATAGATTAAACATAATTAGAAGTTCATTTCTTGATACTCCTGAAAATTTTCAATTCCCATAGATATCTTACCTCTTCTAGATAATACAAGAGGTATAAATATTACTGGTTCAAGGATCAATGGGGGTTGGTCTACGTCTACGTCCTAGTTCTAAGTTATTATTATTGTTTTGTTTATAGGCCGATCATAAAATGATAATTCGCTTTTGTATTATAGTATATTGTATTATAGTATATTGTGAGGAGATGAAATAATGTCTAGAATGTGATGCCTAATGTGGTATATAGTATATTTTAATATGATTTAAGATGCACAAGTATATTATAACATGGTTTAAGATGCGCATTTGAAATTTTGGACCATATGAATCATACAGTTATGATGGAATATTCATAAGGAAATCCTCATAAAAAAATATTTTCTTAATTATTATTTTATTATATTTGTTAATTAATATTATAAAATTTGTAATGTCAATTTCATGCAAATGGTAATTTTCATTTTTTTCGGAGTTATAAGTAATATTTAAAATTTATTTTATTATATGAAGATGTTTTTCTAAAATATTAAAAATAATAATATATAATAAAAGAAAAATAGGATAAGAATTGTTTTTCTCTTTTAAAATTTTTAAACTTAGATTTTTAGATAAATAATAATAAATTTTTAATAAAATTTTATTTTATTTTCCACTTTTTAAGTTTGTGCTACTTGTAATTTTTTATATAAAAGTTATAATTTTACTTTAAACAATTTATATATAGTTTATATTTATTTTTAATATTTTATTTGAAATACTCTTTATGTTTTTTTTATTTTTTGATAGGTGAACGCTTTTGATTGGAGCTATGAACTAGTGAGGCCACATTTGAGGGACCTCATCCCCAATTTTCTCTCCATATCTCCTCCTTCTTTCTTCTTGCCACCTTCAATCATCCTCCCTTTGCCTCCATACTTACTCCTCTTATCCTTTCTCTCCCCCTCTCGTCACCTCTTTCACCTTCACCTCCTTCTCTTCTCCTTTCTCTCCTCCGTACTTCTCCTCCTTACTCCTTTGCTTCCTCTCCTATCTTTCTTTCTTCTCCCCCTTCTTTAGTCCTCCTACATCTCTCATCTCCTCCTCTTCTCCTTCCTCCTTACTCCTCCACTGCCTCTCCTCATATCTTTCTTCCTCCTCTCCCCTTTCTTTACTCCTCTCCTCCTTCCTTGCCTCCTCCTACTTCTCTCGACTTATCCTCTTCTCCTCCTCCATCTTCTCCTCCCCTTTCTCTTATCCTCCTTACTCCTCTGCCCCTCTTGCCTCACCTCCTATCTCTCTTCCTCCCCCTACACCTCCTTCACCCTATATAGCTCCTCCTCTTTCCTCTATCTGGCATGCTTCACTAGCTTTTCTACCATCACCAACTTTGTTTCCGTCACCTTCTGCTTCCATCCGCAGCCTCCTTGTGATCTCTCTCCCCAACTCAGCTCTTCCTTTGTTGACCCCATAACAGTGCCCATCAATCTCACCCATTGCTCCACCATTTTCTCCTCATGCGTTGATTTTGTTGTTTTTCTCCTTGCACCAATGTGTATTCCCACCATCCACCGTGGGATTCAAACCTTAGGCATTTCAACTATTGCCCTTGCAACTTAACCATTGCACTGTGGGGTCAACCCCTACTCTTTATGTTAATATTGTTTGTAATATATTAATTATATTTTTTAGGTACATATTTTATTAATATTTTAATTCTAATAAATTAAAAAAATAGTTTTATTTTTAATTTAATCATTTATTAAGTTAATAAATTTATTTTTTATTTTATTTTTTTATATGTTAAGTGCTACCATTTTTTGGGGAACTCCCAAATCAGTGAATGACCTGGTGCTTTCTGGCTGACAAGACCACCCATTTGCCATATGTCCTACAATTATTGTTGCTCGTGTTGATTTATCTCATTCCTCTTATGTCTTAAAGGAGTGCTCAGTGGGAAAAGAAATTTTATAAGAAAATTCCATATTTGATGAGATATTTTGTGGTTCTTTTGGGTTCATGACCTTAGGTTTTAATTCTATCTGCTTGATATGACTATTTTCCTTCGGCTTTCCTTTCTTTAGGGTTTCCATGCAAATTCATCATTTTTCACAATGGTTCAGGCTTCACCATTATTGTTTCACAAGCATCAAGGTCTCAAATGCTTAGACATGATTTTTTCTTTGTGTCAGCTCGATCTCATGGCGGTGGGAGTTTACCTAAAGATCCTTTGTTTTGGCCACCGTATAGTTGTGTTTGTCAATTGTTTCCTTGGTATTTCTATGTTAGTTGTTAAGGGTGTGCCTCGTTGGTTTCTATCCATTGACTCTCTCGTCCGTTTAACCAGCACAAAGGATCAGCGAGCTTTCCTCAATTTAATCACTAATCATCAGTTGAAGAAAATTCTTGAGGATGAAGTTCATTTAACTATCAAAGATGTTGAACTGATTCTGGGCCAAAAGTTCCTTTCTACAAAAAGCAAGTATCGGGTTAACTCTAATATTTCTTCACATTTTGTTTCGTCCATGCTTGATATGCACGTTTCTAAGGCTCAGGTGGAGGAGTTAACTTGAGAGTTGTTTCTTCCTCATCTTCTCAGGGGATTAGACGAACTTGGATCGCTGCACACCTGGGCATTGGCTTGCCTTTCCTACAAGATCCAGAGTGCCTATCGAACCTAGTGGTTTGATTTTACCCAGGCTTCGTCTTAGATGTGTCAGGCCGCGAGTTGTTAGGTCATCGCGTTCAAGTTATCTAGGGTTACAGGTTTCTGCTCAAGCTTCTTCATTATGAGCCTATTGAGGGTTTCTAGTGGCTGCTCAACTTTGAAGATGATAAAGACTTTGCCTAAGAGTGGCCCAGGGTCTGGCTCATTTTTTTTTGTATAGCATGATACTGGCCTAGTGGCTTCCTAGGGTTTTTGTTATATATGTGAAAACAAGAAAATCTAGATGTTCCTATCATTAAATGTCAAATATGTGGATGGTTGAAGCAAAATGTTTCTAGGGTTTGACTTACATGTTTCTACCATTTTCATCCTAGAGTTTCAAACACCTTTACTTCAGTTTAAATATAATACTAAGGACTACTTTACCTATTTTGTCTTGCTTAATGGTTCAAGGTTTCAATTCAAAGTTATTTATGAGATGAATTCCCATAGATAAATGTAGTCTTGGTTACATGACAATCAATTAGAAGTTTAATTAAGCTTATGATTCCTTTTTCATTCATGCAAAACCTTTGTTTTTCGTTGGTTAAAGTTTTGTTTCAATTGGATAATTTTATGTTAGAGTAGTTGTTGTCATTGTTTTTAGTTTGTTTTTCCTCCTTTTATGGTTTAAAATTTAACTCTTCTAGATGCACAATATTGTCTAGCTTATAGTGTATAATGATCTTTAGTGCATTTCCACATTGTTGTCTAGCATTTAGTGTTGCTTATTTTCCAGTTGGAACAGAATATTCTATTAGTGGATGTTTCAATGAAGAAAATTATTTAGCATTAGTTTCCCTTTTCATCAATGCTGGCTTTTATTTTCTTTGTTTCATTTTCCAGCTAGCAAATGTAATTTTCATGATGTAAATGCATTTATTTTCTAGTTGGAGCAATGTATTATGTCAGTGGATGTTTCAATGGATTACAATATTTAGCATAAGTTTCCATTTTCATCAATGTTGGCTTTATTTTTTGTGTTTCATCTTCCATCCAACAAGCATTTGGATAAATATTATGGGTATGTGCAAGATCATGTTGGGCCAAAAGGTGGCGATATGATGGGTATGTGTAAGGTGTATGGTTGACAACTTGTTTTTTACTCAAAATTGATGAAACGAAAAAGGTTTTTTAAAGGATATTCTCAGTCTTCCACCAATATAAATTATGTTTTACTTTGAATCTAATAAGTAATTATTATTCATTTTCTATTTGAATTATGAGTAAAGTTCTGATTGATAGGTTGATTTAAAAACATCTATAGCTTTCAAACGGTATCACATTTTTTGAATCTGAAATATGTATCACATTCTATGCTTTATATATTATAGGATTAAAGAAAAAAAAATGAATTTCATGAATTTTTAAACAAGTTAAGGTGGTTAGACATACGATTTTTTTTTTTTTAAGTTATAATAAAAATTCATAATTAATTATTTACTTGGAAAAAAATTACAAAAAAAATATGCATCACATCGAGACATGGGTCATCTACTTAATCTAAACTCTTATAAAAAAAATTATCATTTTATTGTGGTTAGGGTGGTTAGACAGACACCTACTTCTTATTTTTTCCCTGAAATTTAAGTACTATTACATTGAAATTTCAAATTTTCACCAAATAGATTTTTTTTTAAATAAACATAGTAGTTTAGAAACTACATTTAATTTGCTACAGATTCTATTCTTACATATTTTTGAAATAATATAGATAACTTATTCAAATTTTTATGTCAAGTTGTTTAACTCTGATTTTTCTAATTTTTTTGTCACTTAAGGGTCTGTTTTTTCCATGATGATCCTGCACATACCCTTATATTGGTTGTAATCTTTCCATGTTTTGGTTTTCCTATCCATCATATGGTTGGCCTAAGTGTGCTTCTCTTAGTATCTAGAAGCTTTGTCTATCCTCATTTTTTTTAGGGTAATATGATTGTTGCTCATATGATTTTATACTCCTTAAGTGCAGGGCCTTGTATTTCTTTATTGGTTACTTCCACTTTTTACTTCCCTATCATCGGCTTAGCTTTTTAGATTGGTTTGCCTCTAATGGTTAGAGGGGGTGCTATGGTTCTCTGATGATGGATTTTTGTGAGGGTAATGTAGGTTTTCTTTAGCTCCTAGGTTGACAGCCTACCCAAGGCCTTAGTGTATAGCCCATTAGCTTCAGTTGAAGTTCGGTTAGGCTTTGGAAATGTTATCATTTGCTCTTCTAGTTTCACAAGATATTATAGGTGTGAGGTTAGGTTCAAGTACTATATATTTATTTTTTAGGTCAATTTCCTTTAATCTTTCTAGGGTTGCCCAAAAACTTTAGAGTGAGTTTGGGTTACAACTCTAAGTTATTCTAAAAATCCTAACTGAATTCTAGTTGGAATATGTAGTCTTTTATCAATGAATTCCCATGTCAATAGTCTATCGATGAGAGGTTTTATTAAGCTTCCTTTTCATCAATGCAGTTCCTCTATAGCTTCATTTTCCACTGGTATAGGTTATAGTTTCAATTGTATAATTTTATGTCAGGGTTCTAATTTAATTTAGAGTTATTGTTGTCGTTATTTTCAGTTGTGCTTTCCCTTTGTTTATGGTTCAAAGTTTGTAAAAGTATAGTTAGGCGTAATTTCTAGCAATTAGTATAGCTTATTTTCCAAGTTTCAATGACTACCTGAAGCATTTAGGGAGTTGTGTTGTAGGAAATCTATTTGATCTTAAATTTCGTTGAAGAAAGAAAGGCAGTGTTGAAACATTGAGAGCCAGTATGATAAACCATTTCCATCCTCTTGACTCTAAATTTCTAAAAGAGTCGCCTAAAGATCAAACATAGTTTTCCTTTCAATCTCAAATGTATGCCAATGTACAAAGCACACATGTAGCACCAGGCCTATCATTAGCAACCCTAACTTCCTTGGAATCCTTATCATCATCTTATCTTTTTAGTTTGATGTCCATTGATTAGTTAGTTCTAAAATTTAGAATTATTATTGCAATCATTGCAATTTTTCTTTCCCTCCATTTAAGGTTCAGGTTTACTTCTCTTGATGAAAGGTATAGTTAGGCATAAGTTCTAGCAAATTGGTGCAGCTTCTTTTTTAGGTTTCAATGAAATGTACTAATGTAGAGCTAGGAGGATCACAAATCAACTCATCATTCACTTCACAAACAACACTTGATTCCACACAACCAATCTGAGATTAAGGCATACAATTACTTGTAGATTCCTCAAAACACATTTGACATCACCAAAACATTGGACTCAAACTCTATTCCCAACATAAACTCTCTTCAATGGAGATGAACTTCAAGGGCTCCAAATTAACTCCTATTACAAGAGGCAATATGCAACCACATAATGTGGGCATGACACAAGAAAATGATTTGATTTGAATGCATAATTAAATAAAGAAATACATTTTTTCAAGCTTACAAATAATGGAGAAAAAACCTCCTCAAGAACAATACAATCGCACATGTAGCTGAATTTTCACTCCCAAGCAAGCCCATATCAAGAATCATTGATTTGAATCCAACTTCAAGTCATTTCATCCACAACTTCCATGCAAATCCATACTTTTCCATTTTTGAGGGAGAGGTTTTGAGAGAAAAATGTCAAAATGAGAGAATGAAATGAAAAGACAAGCCCTTTTACTTTTTATTTTCTATTTTCTTTTTTCTTTTTTCACTTTATTTCTCTCTTCTTTATTTTTATTTCTTTTTCACCAAAAACATAATTTTCATTAAATAAAAATTGTCTAATTCATTTATTTTCCTAAAGAAAATTAATTAATTTACACATAATTCCTTTTTTTTAGAATTTAAATAATTTAATCCATTTTTTCCAAAGTCAAAGGAATTTTTTTAAATAACAATTTTAACTAAGTACAATGATTTAAATAACATTTCTAATGCATATCAAATTACAATCTCTTCCTTCTTTTCTTTTCTTTCCCAATTTATTAATACCCAATGCATTACGCACTATTCACATACAAATTTAATATTTAAAATACAATTACATCCTAAGGGGAATAAACGACTACAATACAACTCGTGCAATTATTGGGTTTTGCAACATACAAGTACACAATCAACACCGATTTAGATTTGAAATTGTAAGAGAAAACAAGACTTATCTCACACTCGATCGAGCGTAATAGAGGTTACCAAACATAATAGCCCAAAGTGACATCTTTGATTAACCATTGTTAGGGAATAACTTAGACTTGCATATCAGATGGATAAATAACACTATACTTATAACCACTCAACACACATGTCAAGTGTACCTACTCAATATATAATAGTTGAAGTATATAAAAATCATACATAACAGGGTTCAACACCATATAACCATTTGATCATGATAAATGTAATACTATCCATGAACTAAAGTGTTAAGATAAACTAGCCATATAAAGCATAACACATGTATCTCAAGGAAAGCGATAGTAATGAAACATGTCAAGTCCTCACAAGGAACTTGGCATGATACCATACACACATCTCAATGCAACTAAACACCAACAATCAACATGTTGAGGAATCTCATCTCAAAACATTTGATTAGTCCAAGCACACCATATAGAGAAATAAAAAAGCTACGTAACCAAGGCTATTAAATAAAATGGTGAAGCTAAAATACTAATCAACACCTTTGCAACAAGCACAAGCACAACCTATGCATCCCATGATGCATAGTTGAAAAGGGATATCGATATCTAGTCATCTCCAGAAGAAAAAAAAAATGGGAAAGGAATTACAAATAAGCTTGTATAAAACCATCAAGTGGTATTACAAATCCCATGTGTCTCTAAACCACGTATTTAAGAAACCATGTCCCCCTCATTTACTTTTTTTTGTACTAAGTTTTCTCCATATTAAATATTTTACCAATGCACAAGCCATATTAAATATTTATCACAATGCTACATACAACATACAAATTGGTGTCAATAAAATATATCCCATATGATTCACACATCCATAGATTCTCTAGGTGCACCACAAATCAATATTATATTACAAGTATTATGCAAGGTGAACAATATACTTTTTTGCAACAAAGTTGAATAAAGCTTCTTGTATTTATATCCATCACTTCTAATTTTTTTCTTCATAAAAGAGTATTTCTATCTAGAAGCAAATACCCAAATATTTTTGTTAACAAAGAGGTCCTCCATATTGAGATTCTAAACATTAAATTTTGGTCCATTAAACGTGTCCACCTTTATTCTAGAAGTGTTTGCCATATATATTTCTTGAAACAAAAGATCAACTACAAAACTACAGTTGAGCAAGGATTAATTAAAATAGCCTTACTCCTCCTATGGATCTAACAAGCTAGCCAATATTTGATACCAATAAAATGAAATATCCACCAAATCCTAATTAATTATATGAGGAGTGTTGATGTTTATGGCAGCGTTAGTAGTATTCTTCCAACGATCTCCTTTACATCATTGGTTAAATTAAATATAGCCTTGGGGCTATTTAATTTATAGAAGATTGTGATTTCTCAAGAGACATGTCATTTTTTAATGATAATTAATATTTAATGTGAAGAGGCGCTTCACATAGCAACATTGGAATTATTATCTTGGCTGAACTTCCTTGTAACTTGCATTTTATTAATTGTAATTATATTTTTATGATGGTCAACCTTGCATGAAGAGGTGCGACCTCTCTCTCCCAAATTTTATAAATACAAGTTTGTTCCATTCATTTGATCAAGCAAGTTAGAAGTCTCTTCTCTTCTCTCAAGTGTGAATTACCAAGAGCAGATTGTGAATTCATCAGCTGCAAGGTTGTAAGGTCATCAAGAGCATATTGCAAACTCTTCAAGAGAAAATTTGAGTTGCAAGGAAGTGCAAATTATTTTTCTATCATTGCATCTTGTGAAGGTGCTAATTATTGGCCTTGAGATTGGCCTCATAGTAAAGAGACTTGTTTCCATTATTTTCATATAATAGAGAGATCTTTGTTGTTGGGTTTTTCTCCCTCAAGAGGAGGGTTTTCCCAGGGTATTTTTTGTGTTATTGTGTTCAATTTAAATTAAGTTTTTGTGCTTTACATCTGATCATAAACCTAACATGGAATCAGAGCGGGTTTTCAAAAGATCATGATCAGATTTCTTATAACAACGATACTCTTTAATCTCCCTCTCATTGTTGTCTATCTTTATCCATTAGTCAAGATGGTGAATGGTCTTAAGATTGAGGATAGACTCGAGGGAGCTTCAAATTATACATCATGGAGGTTCAGAATCATGCTCACCTTGGAAGAAAGTGAATTGGCCAAGTTCGTGTAGAGAAAATTTTTTGAGCCTACTGATGAGGAAGAGAAGATTCAATGGAAGAAGAAAGATACTAAGGAAAAGAAGATATTAGTTGATTCTGTGAAGGATCATATTGTTCCCATCATCTCTAATATGAATATGGAAAGGGAGATGTTTAAGTCTTTGTAGGAGACTTGTATGAGATCAACAACACAAGCCATGCACTTCCATTGAAGCAATAACTTCATCATGTGAAGATGGCGGAAGGAGAATCTGTCATCGCTTACTTCATGAAGATTTCCAAATTGAGAGATCAACTCTCTTCTATTGGTCATTTTTTTGATGTCAAGGATTTGACCATGCTTTCCCTTAATGGTCTTCCTTCATCTTGGGAGTCTTACATTCAAGGAATCAGTGCAAAATCAAAACTTCCCAAGTTTGATCGTTTGAGGGAAAATTGTATTCAAGAAGAGTCTAGGTTGGCTGCGAGAGGTATTGGTCGAAGCACTAAAAATGAAGACATTCATGTTCTTTCTACTCAATCCACGAAGAAGAAAGAGAAAGGTGGAAAGAAAGGATATTTCAAGAGGAATAGAGATAAAGGAGTTGATGGTGCTCCCACATTCAAGAAGAAGTGGGACCTCTCCAAAGTCCAATGTTTTCATTGTGACATGTTTGGTCACTATGCAAAGGATTGGCCCACTAGGCCTAATCAACATGCTTCATTTGTGGATGTGGATGATATCTCTCCTCAGAAGGATTCTAGGGAATTTCTATTCTAAGTCATGGGCATGTGTTCAAGCCATGAAGGTTGTGTGCTGATCTGAGCGCAAGAGCAACGTATCTTACTATGTCCAGTATTTGCATCCATCATAATGTTTAAAGAGATAAGTATTCTTTGTTTGTTGAGTTATATCATTTAGTTGGATCTTGTAATTAGTAAAGAGAGATAGTGGTTTCTCTTGAATTATGTTCACTAGCTTAAGATCCTTTGGAGATTTCATTTATTGCAAGTTATTTCATGTTGGTTGTGAAGATTTCTAAGTGTGACTTTGAAATAAAAAGAGAATTGCAATTTTGATGATGATTAGTTGGTCACATCGATATCATTCTCTAATGCATGAACTGTGATAGAGCCTTGAACTCTTGGAGAGAGTTGGTTCTACATACTAACTGCATAATGCATTCAAGAAATCTGAATTTGCGCAGATTATTTTTTTGTTGTGTTGAGTTTAGCACTCTCGAGAGGAGTAAAAGATGGAAGAAAGAGTTATATCTGAATTCAATTAAAGATAAGTTCTTTATTCCTTCATTCTGATCTTTTGATATTTTCTCATATTTCACTTATAGGCTTATCTCTTTATTTATTGTTCATAAACTCTTATGTGTCCATGCTATATCTTGAGATAGTAAACCTTGTATGATTCTAGCCTTGATATTTCTTTGGATAGTTATAAACTGCTAGTAATCTCTCTCTAAAATGCTTGCAGGATAGTTCTAGGGGCAATAAGGTGATGAGAGATTGCTTAGTGATGAAAAGCTTGAGGCATCTTGTGAGGAAGTCATGTTGACCAAAGAAATGATCAAGCGTGAAGTCACAACTTGCAGCCATGAGACTGAGTTGGTGGCTAGAGGGAGTTCACTTCCATAAGTCTTCTTTGCAATCTCTGAAGCAGGGATCAAGAGGGAGTTTTGTGACTCACTAAGAAGAAGTGAAGGTTGCAGTGTTGCAAGGCCAAGTGTTAAATCCTTGAAAGACCTCTTCAGCTGTTGAGATCATAATTGCACAAGATAGTCATCTGGATTTGATATTGGTAGCTCCGCAATCTATTCAAAATAGAGTGATCTGCAATGAGGTCGAGGAGGTCTACCCTGAACTCTCTACAGTACTAGAGGTGTGCACTGGAAAACATTTATCTAAGGTGAGTGTTGCAGGAAATCTTGGACGAAGAAGTCAGAAGGTTGATTCAAGTACTTGAAGATTCAGAGGGAGCCTATTGAACCTAAAGTTCATATGGAAGTATACTATTGAGATTTCGTATGATGGATTTCAAATCCATGTCTACGCGTATGGAGACCAACCTACATAAGTTGATGGAGGCTATAACTAGTTTAGACTTGGCGGATCCCACAATGTATAGGCAGTTGATTGGATCCTTGATGTATCTAGTCAACACTAGACCAGATATATGCTATGCGGTGAGTGCACTTAGTTAGTTCATGTGTGAACCGAAGCAAATACATCTTGTTGCAACAAAACATATCCTGAGATACTTGCATGGCACAGTTGGATATGGATTGGGATATTCTTTAAGTGTGGATCTGGAGTTGCATCGCTATACTAATTCTGATTGGGCAGGGTGTGTCACTGATCAGAAGAGAACCTCCAGATGTTGCTTCAGTTTGGAATCTGCTATGATTTCTTGGTGCAGCACGAAGCAGTCATTTGTAGCGTTAAGTACAATAGAGGCAAAGTACATTGCAACTTGTGTGGCAGCTCGAGAAGTAGTGTGGCTTCGTAAGCTCCTTGCAGGATTGTTTGGACAATCAATGGAGCCTACTATCATTCATTATGATGACCAGAGTTGTGTGAAGCCTTCTGTCAATCTTGTGTTTCATGACAGAACCAAGCATGTTAAGATCAAATACCATTATATCAGAGATATGGTATTGAGGAAAGCTATATAAAGTTGAGGTTTATCAGTACTGATGAGCAGACGATAGACATTCTCACCAAACCTCTCTCCAGGATAAAGTTTGTGTACTTTTGAGATAAGCTTGGTATGGTGGAGAATACAACTCTAACTGAGAAAGAGTCTTAGTATTAGTGATCCTCTTTAATGAGTTCTTCTATGTGAGAGAAGTTCGAGGTGAAATCCCTTGTTAATGCATTCTTCTCTACAAGAGAAGTTTGAGGTGAAAGCCCTTGTTTCCACCCTCTGGGAGAGTCATGGTGGATGTCATGTGTGTGACTCCATGATAACATCACGTGAGAGAGTCCGTGATGATTTTTTGTACTTGTGTTTCACCCTCTTGGAGAGCCATGGTGAAAGTCATGTTGAGGTGGCAACATCATGCAAGTGATGAACACTTGTACATACCATACATGGTTTTAGCCATTATGGTTGATATCATGTTGAGGTGATATCTGATATCACGATGAGGTGATATCTTTCTTTTCCACATATGGTTGTAGCCATTGTGGTAGATATCACAATGAGGTGATATCGTTTCTTTTCCACATATGTTTGTAGCCATTTTGGTAGACATAACGATGAGGTGATATTTCTTGTGCAGCTGGAAGTATACTCCCTAACTGAGAGGGAGTGTTGATGTTTATGGCAGCGTCAGTATTATTCTTCCAATGATCTCCTTTACATCATTGGTTAAATTAAATATAGCCTTGGGGCTATTTAATTTATAGAATATTGTGATTTCTCAAGAGATATGCCATTTGTTAATGATAATTAATATTTAATGTGAAGAGGCGCTTCACATAGCAACATTGTAATTATTATCTTGGTCGACCTTCCTTGTAGCTTGCATTTTATTAATTGTAATTGTATTTTTATGATGGTCGACCTTGCATGAAGAGGTGTGACCTCTCTCTCCCAAATTGTATAAATACAATTTTGTTCCATTCATTTGATCAAGCAAGTTAGAAGTCTCTTCTCTTCTCTCAAGTGTGAATTACCAAGAGCAGATTGTGAATTCATCAGCTGCAAGGTTGTAAGGTCATCAAGAGCATATTGCAAACTCTTCAAGAGCAGATTTGAGTTGCAAGGAGGTGCAAATTATTTTTCTATGATTGCATCTTGTGAAGGTGCTGATTGTTGGCCTTGAGATTGGCCTCATAGTAAAGAGACTTTTTGCCATTATTTTCATATAATAGAGAGATCTTTGTTGCTGGGTTTTTCTCCCTCAAGAGGAGGGTTTTCCCAGGGTATCTTCTGTGTTATTGTGTTCAATTTGAATTAAGTTTTTGTGCTTTACATCTGATCATAAAACTAACATAGAGTATTACAAGTTTTGTAATGTATGTAAATTTTAGCATATTTTTGGTCTAGTAAGAACACTTAGTATGAATAAGTTCATATAATATAATAAGTACAAGAGAATAGAGCAACCACAACACAATGCGATGCCAAATGTACCTTAAGAAACACTTGCAAGGAAAAATAAACCTCCTAATCACTATAATGTTTTAATTAGCAACACATATTACAATACAATATCAAGGTCTTCATGTTTCAATGATGTTTACACTTTAAATCTAGAGGAATGTTGGCAACATAAAACATAACATATATAATTATTTATTTACCTAAACCATGTATATATACAAGCTAAGAGACCTAGCTAACTAATAATGGTTTTTCATTTAATCATTGGCTCAAAACCATGAGCCAAAATTCAAAGAGATCCACATTTTGTTACAAGGTGTATGCCCTTGGTCTCCTTGTGTTGTGCAATGCAACGCTCGAGTTCGTGACATGGCTTAATCGCCTCCTGTGGATTCATTAACTCTGGCAGTTGTATCAAGCATTAATATGTTGATATTTTGGTGTGATCGTCTTTACAACAATTGGTATTAGATCCTAGGTCACGGGTTCAAACCCATCACTTGTGTTGGGGGGATTGTTGCAAGGTGTGCACCCTTGGTCTCCTTGTGCTATGCAGCACAACACTCAGGTTTGTGACATAGCTTAACCACCTCCTGTGGATTCATTAACTTTGGCGATTGTATCAGGCATTAGTAGGTCAATCTTTTGGTGCGACAACAACCATATTTACAACACATTCAACCCATGTGCACCACTCCAAAAGTAACTCCTCTACATGTTAGAATGTAACTCTCATTTGACTAGCTCGACCCTTATGACCAAGAGGTCCAAATGTAACGTCTGACACATGACAAATCATGTCAACTATAGAATATTAAGATTTTATCCAAGTGGGGCACACTTTTCAATGTGGGAACATTATTCCCAATATTAACAAATGTTAAATAGTTACAACTAGACCTAGGATTTTTAAGATTTATATCAACACTTACTCCTCTAGCTCTAACAAAGTTGGCCAATCTTTTGGAAAATAATGGTGTTGATAAAGAATACTTATAGTCTTATGCAACACCTTCATTAAATATTGATTGAGATTGGAAAATATATTATTTATGAAGCCTCCCTAAATTCTAATTACCGTATTCTTCCTACGACCCTGTTATATTAAAATTTGTTGTACTTGTGATTATTTTCTGCCATATTAGGTTCTCTAAATGACTAGTAGTTATTTGCAACTATGATGAGGTGGATCCACTTTGACTTATCAAAGGAATTTTAGGCGAATCTTACATGGGTGAAGTTAGACCTTTGATCATCTATTAGGGGGGATTTCATTAATAATCTTGTAGATGTGGCCCCAAACGAAATGTAATGGCTATATCTTTTATGTCTCTTCCTTATAACAATGTTTAATAATAAAATGGTGCTACCTAAGATTGAGAAATTAGTGTAGAAACCTAAAGGGTCAACTAGGAATGCTTCCATGGTAGATTTGTTTCTAGCAACAAAGGAAATAATGACATTTTACCACTAGCTAAAAGAGGTTAGATCTTACTATCAAGACTTAGGGAAAATCTCCTAGTTACCCACAAACATAGAATCCTTAAATTATTAAGTGCATATATAATTATTTCACTTGCCTCTATTAAAAAGGTGTTTGCAAAAAAATATTTGAGAATTTTTCAAGATGTGAATCTTATAGCACTTGTTGTTTCTTACTCTAGTTCATCATTAGGTTAGGGTTAGTATGGGATTGAGAAATTTGACTTACATGAAATGGATGGTTAAGGTGTTTGTTATAAGTTGTGTGGTTGCATGATGGGGTATTCAAGAATTTAATTGTAATACATAAATGTGTCTCTAGCTTTTTGGTTTGTTGGAATTGGAGAATAGGCCTAAAATTCGTATTTTTAAATATCTTAACCAAGTTTATTATTAGGTTTATAATATATGAATCTATCTTAGAATATGTGTTATTTCTAATGATAGTGAACTTGTAACTATAAATGTGTAACTAACTAATATAGTTTCATAGGAGAGGGCCTCAATAGAACCATCACTAGCTACAAAAAAGAAAAATCAATCAATGTACCTAGACTCTAAATTAATATTAAAGAATCAAGGTTGATTAGTTGAGACATATAAATTAAAAAGAAAAATGAAAGTGAAATTGTGAGGGATTAGGTCTTACTTTGAATTCAACGTGTTGTTGACTTTGACTATTATAAAATTATGATAGATACTTGAAATTTGAAATTTGGAAATAGTTCAGAGCTAGATCAAAGACCAAAGGTTTTTGAGGTTTGAGAGTTTGGATGCTTGAGACAAGATTGTTCTTCTAATTTGGTTCATGTCATGCTATTCCATCTTGGATGGCATAATTTTTTCTAGTGCAAAACCCAACCTTTAGTACCTACAAAAGATGCCCATGTAGTTGATATTTATTCAAGAAAATAAAGTAGCACTAAAGAGCATTGTTGAGAGCCTATATGCACACATTGAAGTAAGCAACTTCCTTAGTCATAAGTTAATCCCTTAAATTGATCTAACAAGCATAAAAAAGAGATAAGTTGACATAGAAGCATCTTAGAGATAATTGCAATCTTGCACCATCTATAAAATAAATTTCTCTTAAAATTATTAACTCATGAATAAGGACCATAGGCTCCTATAGTTCAAAAAACCTCTAGGATTTCATTTTTAAGTATTTTTTATTTTATTTTCTCTTGTAATTTGGAATGTTCCAGTTAATGGGAATCTTGGAGATCCACTTCCTCCACTTATATGTAGGTTACTAATAGGTTATGAAACCTCTTTCAATATGAAGATTGCATATGACAACATTAAAATTGTGTAAGAACTTGTATGATATGTGTGGATGAGAAGTTACATGAGAGGCATATTTGACTTGAGAAATAGACCTTGGAAAACAAAGTGCTCTATTTTGCACGTTGATGCAAATTCATTTGTAAGTGTATGCATGGTGGAGAGGGTGCTCACTAATGACATCCTTATGAGAGGATATGATCTTATGTGATCCTTTGATCCATTTTGATTATCTTTCAAATGGTTGTGAAAAGGTATCCTAAGATGTTTCCTTTAAATACACAATGTAAATATACTTGATTTAAAGTTTTTGGCATGCACATTGATAAGTAATGATTATATTCTAGATTTACTAGCCTTGAAAAAATATTTTGAATTTAAACATTAGAAACATGATTATACTTGTAATTAAATCTAAGGAAGATTTGATCTTGAAACCTAAGTTAAAGTATTATAAACAAAAATATTTAATTAGCCGATAGGTTATATATATTGTGAATGCAGTTTGAGCCAAAACCTATCTCACACCATTTAACCACTCCTGTTAAACCATTTTTCAAAAAAAATTGTTGTTCAAAAACCACGTGGATCAATTTTTCCCTCGCCATTTGTTCCTTCTCAAATTTTTCAGGCAAATAATGGCTTAGGCTAACAATATTTTGCCTCTCGTAAAGGCTAATAAAGCGGGCGATGAAGTGTGTAGAAACTCATGACGATTTTTTATGCCATGAAATAAGTATTCAACGGCTCCTCTTTAATTCATTTCAAACTTTTTTTTATCTTATTGTATTACAGATTTGATTTTTTTACGGTGACGTGCATAAAACAAGGAAAATTTTCTCTAGCCGGTGAATGACTGCGCACGAAAATTAAATCAATGGATGTAAAAAATTATTATTATAAATTATATAGTTAGATTTTGTGTTTAAATAGTAACGGTAAATGTTAGAATTGTGAAACAAGCACAAAACCATGAGCCATGAGATTAAACAACAAATAAACACACCTTCCACGCAAGAGATCTGCAAACAAGAATTGCTATATTCTTCAACAATAAAAAGCTATAGAAGCAAGAGACTTTCAAGAAGATATGAAAGCTCCAAATATTTTTCGTGAGTAATTACAAAGAGGGTTGAATTCTTATAAGAGAAAAGCCCTAAATGAGAAAGGGATCAAATCATGACAAGTGTCAACATCACATGATATGTGACCTAATGATCTAATATTAGCTCAACTAATAAAGCATAAAACACTCCTAAGTTTAGCTTAAGTGCACGAGAATAAATTAGACTAATAATAAATTAAAGATTAATTAATTATTAGCTAATGCATGATTACTCTAACACCCCCCCTTAAGATGAACTTAGGGAGTAACTAAAAACCCTAAAAATAATGCATGATGGGTCTTGGCAAACAAGGCCAGATAAGGTACCCATGTACAAACAAAAGATCTCTATAATGTGGAGAAATAGAGAAATAGAGAAAACCTCATGGGAAAAAATCCACTCCAAAAAGAGATGAAAGCCAAGTGAAGGATTGAAGATGCCCCCAAACAAGGAAAAGTTGTCCCAAAAGAGGAACATGTAGAGCATCACAGAAGCACTGAGAAGTTGTAGACTGTTTTCGAATGAAGATTGGTATGGTGTTGAAATGAAGAACCTCCTCTGAAATAAATGATGATCAGGATCAAGATATCAAGAATCTGCATGAGTGCCCTCAATGGCACTACTAGAATCAAATGGCAAACAAAGGAAAAATATCTGGAAATTGAAGATACAAATATCAAGATCAAGGAGACTACACTGCATGAGTGTCCCCACCAACACTACTCAAATAAGATGGAAAACAAAAAAAAACATATGGAACTCAAAGATACAGGTGGTACATGAATCTGCATGAATGACCCCAACGACACTACTCAACATGCAAGATGCAAGTCGATAATATAGGTACCAAATAGTCTGAAGAACATTAATCATGAGAGAGATAAAAATTTGCATGCATGTCCTCAATGACACTACTTAAGTCAGATGGAAAACAAAGGAAAATATCTACAACTCGAAGATACAAATGATACAAGTACCAAAAGTCTTTGATCAAATGAAAAATGAAAGGTTGCCTCCAGAAATAGGATTGTAAGAATGTCCATATGGTAAATGATCCATCTCACCTCAAATGCAAGTAACCAACCATTGATGTACGCTGCATATAAAAGTAAATAGGAACAAGAAATAGATATGTAGATCACTCCAACTGGTGAAACTGAGAAAGCATTAGCACCAACAGTAGAAACCCCCCCATAATGTTGAAAAGGGAGAGGCGTGACAGGTACACTAAAACTGAATGCTAGAATATAGTGCATGATAAAGAACCAAGAACATCTAAATGTGCAAACATGAAAGTACAAGCAGAGATAAAGGGTGTGCAAACTAAGGCACACACACATAAGAAAGGTATGAAGGAAAAACAAAAATAAACATCAACCCCCATGGCACTTTATATCATAGTGCAAGTATAATAAGGCACAAAGTGATGTACAAGATCCCATAATACATAAACACCTATTGTGGCACTTTATTTCAGTGTGTCTACATAATGAAAAATTCATACAATGGAAGCCCATAATATCCAGAAAGGACTACAACCGAAAATACAATTCTCTTATAGAAAAAGAGGAAACTAGTAGTACCATGATGAAGTACATGAAAAAATATGCACTTTAAAAAAAAATGACACCCAAAAATGTGTCTGGATGTAGAAGATATGGTCCGTCGAAGTCTCCAAAATGAGAACAAAACAACTACAACACTGAGAAAATAAAATTCTGGAAAAAAAAAAAATAGAAGTCAAAAGTGGAAAACACCTAGACCACTGTGAAGAGCATGAAACTCCACCCCATTTCAAAAAAAAATGCATTGAAAAAGCCCACCATATGACCAAGATATGGCCTCTAGAAGTTGAGGTGCAAAATTGAAAAGCCCAATGGAGAGGGGTAAGAAGGGGAAAAAATGATCTCCGCCAAATTTGTCAAAAAACCACCAAAAATAGGGGTCTGCTAATTTTAGAGTTGCTGGTAAAAAATCCTCCAATTATAATGCATGTGGATTATTTTGCAAAAAAATTGCCTTTTTATTTTTTTAAAGAAAAAAAGACAAAAAAAACTTTATATATTTTTTTCAAAAAAATATATAAAAAAATAGTTTAAAAAATTAAATTAAAAAAAAAAGTTGTGGGTAGGGCCCAAGGTGGGACCACCACTTGTATAGATGACAATACCACTCCGTAGCCCCCACAGTGGTGGCGAGGCCTGAAGGGCCAACAACCTGCCACTATTGCAAGCGGTGGTACCCCTTGGGTACCCTGCCCCATATGGGTTACAAAATTGTGTTTAATAATTTTCAATTAAAAGCTTTCAAAAAAACCTGTGGACCTTTAAAAAGGTTTTTCACAATTTTTTTATTTGATTTTTTTTCAAATGCGGGGAAAAAATATAAAATATATATTTTTTATTTTTACCTCGAGTTTCATGTTGGGGAGGTCATACGGCTTCCCTAGCAAATTTTTTTTGCCTCAAATGCCAACTTCACAAAATTTGATGATTTGATAGGCGATTTTAAAGTTTTTGGGCCTTTTAAGCACGATGGTGATGTTCGTTTTGGCTCAAAACGCACCAAAAATGTAGCTACCCTTCGGATCTAGAAACAAAGTAACCACTTCAAAACCTCATAGATCTAGCGTCAAGAATCTAAATCAGGCGAAATAAAATCCAAATTTAACTTTCTCGACAACTCTGATCCAATGGAGAGGTCTTTTTTCACACAAAAAATTTCCACCTCCAAAATTTGCAAAGAAAGCAAAGGGGATTCAGATTTGAAGCTTGCAACCCTTGTTAAAGAAGAAAACCTCATAAATTGAGAAGGGGTTCACTGAATCCACACTCTGATACTATGTTAGAATTGTGAAACAAGCACAAAACCACAAGCCACAAGATCAAACAACAAACAAATACACCTTCCACGCAAGAGATTTGCAAACAAGAATTGTTATATTCTTCAACAAGAAAAAGCTATAGAAGCAAGAGACTTTCAAGAAGATATGAAAGCTCCAGATATTCTTCATGAGTGATTACAAAGAGGGTTGAATGCTTATAAGAGTAAAGTCCTAAATGAGAAAGGGATCAGATCAGGACAAGTGTCAACATCACATGAGATGTGACATAATGATCTAATATTAGCTCAACTAATAAAGCATAAAACACTCCTAAGTTTAGCTTAAGTACATGAGAATAAATTAGACTAATAATCGACTAAATATTAATTAATTATTAGCTAATGCATGATTACTCTAACATTAAAGGATTTTAATCACAGACATTTTGAATTCTCTAAATTGACATTTTAACAAATTGAAGTGTATGGCATAGCAATATATCCACGTGTTCGTTTGTGGTGAACTTAGTTGATATCTACATAGTGGGGAGGAGGTATGGGCATAAAAATCAAATTCAATCATCAAAGGCGTATAAATTAATAATTATTTTTTATATAATTATTTTTATTTTACAATTATTATAATAAATAAAAGTTATGGTTTATGATTAATATATAGATAGAATAGATAAATATTTAATTAATTTTTATATTTTATTTTATTTGTAAATTTTTATTCCATATTTTAATTATAGATTATTAATTTGATATGTAAATGATTGTCAAAATTTATTTTAGTTATTTTTCATGAACACATTCATTTCATTGCAATAATTAGTAGTTGATTTAAAATAAAATATATGTGGATTATAATATGAAATTAATAAACATTCAAAATTATTATAGTTATTATTATAAAAAAAATTAGTGTAATTAAATTTGTATTATTCTTTTATAATTATTACTACATTAAATTGTATTATTATATTATAATAATATATTATTCTATTAGATTATTATAATATTATTATATTATATATTTGTTATTATATTTATTATTACTATATATGTTTATAATGTAATTTTAAATTTGTATTATTATTTCATAATAATATTTATTATTATAGTTAAATTATTATAATTTTTTAATGTAATTAAATTTGTATTATTAAATTAAATTGTATTATTATATTTAGTCGATAGGCTATATATATTGTGAATGCAGTTTGAGCCGAAATCTATCTCACGCCAATAACTGCTCTCGTTAAACCATTTTTCAAAGTTGTTTGCTATTCGGAAACCATGTGGATTAATTCCTCTACCAACAACGTGTCGTCATATTTAATCGATATTTATTGTGCACTCCGTGAGAGTCATAAACATTACCAATTCCTTTGCCAACACTGTGTCGTCATATCTAATCAGTTTTTATTGCCCACTCCCGTGAGAGTTGCAAACATTATCAAAGATGTTCAACATTGGCCATCCCTACTCTTTACGAACCAGATAGGAGTAAGGATTGATCAGGGATTGCTCTTTCACAGACTACGGAATGGTATTCCCATAATTGCTTTAATCCACCTCTAATTGTAATCACGAGACATCATTGGATTGATAAGATGAGTCAACTAACTAACAATCACAATTTTATCCTACTACGACTATGATCATCCTTTCAGGCCCAAGTGCCCAAATTACTTATGAGCAAGCCTAGTGCAAATCCCTTATCTAGGGTCGATGTCATCTTAACTGTGGAGCCTCAATTATCTGTTGCAGAGGATCTACTATTCTCTAAGTTTATGATATGGTGTAATCATATACCACTATTGTGTTTAGGTTTTAACTGAATATACTTTTCTATTGGTGTAACCCTTGCACCCTTTCAGATGCAAGTGCTAGTATATATTAATGTGCTCATTTGAAATCAAGATCAATGAATATACCAATGAAATTATGTACCTAGATTGAGAAAAAAAAAATGTAGTAGGTGCACTTTTCTCCTTTACACCAAACACTGAACAAATATGCGGGAATTTTTTATTCTATATGGAGCAAAATTCCCGCAGAAAAACAGTTGCATAATACAGATTTAGATTTCGCTTCATGTAAGACTGTTTAATCGAAGTCACAGAGTCACGAGGTAAAACTCTTAGCTTTATGTAGCACCGCAGGATTTTAATCCAAGGTTTAGATTTTTCAATGGTTTTTCATTCTGAAGTCAATCAAAAGCTTCGGCATACGACGAATTTTCGGTGTTCAATTTTACCCAATACAAACAACGCGTCTGGAAGAACCCTGCTGGAAGATAATATGGTGGAAAGATAACATGGCACTGATGAATACGAAAAATGAAAATCATGAAACATCTACACCTTTTTATGTGTAGGCGAAGTTTCGTCTTCAGGTCAAATTTTCACCCTCAAACCCATGCCTTGGCATTTCGCAAAACATATGGTGCTAACGTTATTACAACTACACATGAACAGAATAACCAGAGGGTACATACTAATAATGAAGAAACAACGGCATTGCATCGATTGCAGGAATGCATCAAGACAAAATCTTTGGCAGAAGGCAAGCTTGTCCATACCCACATTATCAAAACCGGATCTCAAGATGATGTTTTTCTAGCATCTAAACTTGTAATTATGTATGCAAAGTGTAGGAATTTGGAGGATGCCTGCAATCTGCTTGACAAAATGCCTGAACAAACACTGGTTGCATGGAACGCCATACTTGGAGGCTATGCACAGAATGGCAGACTGGACGATGCACGTGATGTGTTTGATAAAATGCCTGAGCGAAATGTTGTTTCCTGGACAACCATGGTTGCGGGACTGGTGCAGGGAAGAAGGCTACATGATGCACGAGTATTGTTTGAGAAAATGCCTGAACGAAATGTTATATCATGGACTGCAATGATTGTTGGGTATTCTCAGAATGGGGATGCTGAAGAGGCTCTCGCCTTGTTCTACCGAATGCAACAGTCAGGAACAAGGCCGAATCAGTTTACGTTTAATAGTGTCCTTAGTACTTGTGCAAGTCTGGGGGATCTACAGCTTAGCAATGTACTTTATGGGCAGATTATCAAGATGGGACTGGAGTCAGAGCTGTCTGTGGGAAATGCCCTTGTTAATTTATATGTAAAGATTGGTCATTTAGATAGAGCAAACGAAGTGTTTGACAAAATGCCTGAACGAGATATGTATTCCTGGACCGCACTGCTTACAGGATATGCACATAATAGTAGGATGGAAGATGCGCGCTACTTGTTTGATAAAATGCCAGAGAGATGTGTTGTTTCATGGAGTGCAATGATTGCAGGATATTCTCAGAATGATAGCTGCGAGGATGCTCTAAACTTGTTTATCCAAATGCTGCAGGCAGGGGTGAAGCCTAACCAGTCAACACTGGCTAGTGTTTTGAGTGCATGTGGTGGTCTTGTAGCCCTAGAAAGTGGCATTCAAGTCCATGTACATATCATCAAAACAGGATTTGAGTCAGACGTCTTTGCCCGGAGTGCCCTTGTTGATATGTACGCCAAATGTGGGAACATGGAATGCGCAAAACAGGCATTTGACACGTTTTCAGAAAGAAATGTGGTCTCGTGGAATTCAATGATTGCTGGATATGCTCAGAACAAGAGAGTAGAGGAAGCATTTGAGCTCTTTACCAAAATGCCTGAGCAAAATTTGGTCTCCTGGAATTCGATGATTGCAGGATATTGCCAAAATGAGCTGGCTGAGAAAGCACAAGAACTTTTTTCCCAAATGCAAATGGGAGGCTGGATCCCAGATCAGTGTACCTATACCAGTGTACTTAGTTCATGTGCAGCCTTGGCAGCTATGGAACAGGGCAAGCAAACACATGCCAAAATTATTGGGTGTGGATTGGTGTCTGATGTCCTAATGGGGAGTGCTCTTGTTGACATGTATGCTAAATGTGGGAGCATTGAATATGCTCGGTATGTTTTTGATAAGATGCATACAAGAAATGTTGTTTCATGGACAATTATCATTTTAGGATATGCCCAGCATGGGCATGGCAAAATTGCACTGCAACTCTTTGATGAAATGCAACGGGCAGGCATGAAGCCAAACCATGTTACCTTTGTCGGTGTTCTGATTGGCTGCAATCATGCTGGCCTAGTGGATGAAGGCTGGAATTATTTCACTTCAATGAGTCGTGATTACTATCTTGCACCAAGGGAGGAACATTACGCATGCATGGTTGACCTCCTTTGTCGAGCTGGGCATCTGAACCAAGCTGAGAAATTTATCAATGACATGCCATTTCAACCAGATAGTATTATGTGGCATACTTTGCTTAGTGCGTGTAGGAAGTATGTAGAAATAGATCTAGGTGAACGTACGGCTGAACGGCTTATTGAAATGTCACCAGAAAATCCTTCGATCTATATAATGCTGTCAAACATTTATGCTGCAGCTGGCAGGTGGGGTGATGTGGCAAAGGTGAGACAGATGATGAATGACAGAGCAATAAAAAGGAGTCCGGGATGTAGCTGGATTGATGTCAAGGGCAAGGTACATGCATTTCTTGTTGGAGATAAATTACACCCACAAACAGATAAGATCTATGAAATGCTGGAGAGACTATCTGGACAGATCAAGGAAGCAGGGTATGTACCTGAAACAAATTGTATACTGCATGATGTGGAGGAGGAGCTGAAGGAAAACATTATTTCCCACCACAGTGAGAAGCTAGCCATTGCATTTGGGCTTCTTAACTTGCCACTCGGTAAACCTATTCGGATACTCAAGAATCTTCGTGTATGTGGTGACTGCCACAATGCAATCAAATTCATTTCCAAGATTGTTCAACGACAAATAGTTGTGAGGGATGCTAGCCGCTTCCACCACTTTCAAGATGGTCTTTGTTCTTGTGGAGACTACTGGTGATGCTAAAGCTCATTAATAAGAATGCAACACGAGTTGAAACACCATCTTGGAAGCCAAGGACAAGGTAATTCATCTGCTTTTGCTACTGAATCTGAAGATTTGTTAATCAAGTATATCATTTAGTTTTAGATACTGAACTCAGTTGAACTTTGTATGATGCCAGAATCTTGTCATACATCACAAGGCATATATTTGCAACAGGCTTGGCTCTCAGATAGCAAGCATATTCTGAAGGTTCTGTCAAAGCTTCGCAATTATGAACATCCAGATAAGGTTTTGTAAATTATATTTAAGTTTGGCCTTAGTCTTTTTAAGTACATTCTTGATGCATTCATTTATTAGTAAAATACTAAATTTGTTTATGATAAACAATGAAACCAAAACTTTAGACACCATGCTTCTTGTTGCATCTGACATGCCTCATGTGAAGCCTTTCATGATCTTTAGTATTTTATAACTACTATCTTGGATGTTGTGTGGTGATAATCTTCCTTATTATCTGGCAGTATTGCTTATTTTTGAAGACTGCAGGATCCGAACTTTAATTCCCCCTTTGAATAGAGTGCATAGAAATTTAGACTGAGACTTAAGGATCGGACTTCAATTTCCTTCGGATGGAATCACAGAGAAATTTAGACCTGATAATTTTGAATCTGGTTAAGACTAATTTTCTCCAATCATGTAGATTGATGATGCATTGGAAGTCACACAACTTAATTACCCCAAAGGAAGCCTCTCAATCTCATAAAATGGTTTGAATTGATATAATATTATGAACCAGATACCTTTTGTAACTTGTTTAATAGGGAGATACATAAACGCTAAGACAACAATTATCTTTCATTTCTTTTGGCTTTTTCTGTTCATTAAAATCATTTTTACTGATACAGCCTTATGGGCGTCACATGCTGATCACAGAAAGCCAGTTGAGCAATGTTCCCAGAGCCAGGTCAGCGAGAGTACAATGGGGAAGAATGTAAGTCGTAAAAGACATTATATATTGTGAAATTTGAACTGTCAACTTTTTGTTGATGTCTAGTTCCTCACAGATTATGCTTGTCTCAAGTTCTGATTTATTTTGGTCGGTACCCATTTTGTTTCTTTTTTTGCAGAGGATCCAAATTCCTTGTTCAAAGGCTCAGCTCTGATGCATGATGCAAGTTCACTGAGAGGACATGGAATCCCTGAGATTCATATCATCTTAATTCACAGATGGAAAGAAATGAAGAGAAATAAACATTGAAAAGTGTCAAGGACCTGATTGAAAGATACAGTGAGGGTTAAATCTCATTGAAAAGATCAAGATGTTGAACAGATCACCAGTGACTACAAATAATTCATCCGATTTAATCAAATCTCAAAACAATTGTAGAATGCTTTTTAATTATGACAAGACTAAACTTTACAAGCTTTAAAAGCCTAAACATATCAAGAAATTCTTAAATCTACCTATAGAAAATATCATCCATAAGTGACCATATGGTGTATTCAGGATCATAGCATGAAATTTGTGAATTTACCATGCACATGGTTTCAAAACAGGTGTTAAAACAAGATTGATTATTAGTTTATCAACAAGTGCAATATTCACCACCAGATATATCATAAGCGACATGAGGCATTACAAAATTTGTGTGCGCTGTGCATGCATTTTCTTTTAGTAGTTTTGTATAGAAGCCACAACCTATTAACAAGACAGAGGTACAATTACATGAATCATGTGCTTATTTTTGCATTTGTTTATACAAAGACTATTGTTAAATTCCTGTAATATATGATTATTCCCATGCCCCTTCCAAAAGATGGAGTAGGGTGGAGTTGTGGACCTAGTTTTCTAATTGTTGAAGTTAGAAAGCTTTGTACTTACGTAAGTTGAAAAACCTAAAAAAGGTTTAAGAACTTTTTAGTACCTTTGGATTCACATATATTCGAGGGTTGGCCCTCTTAGGTGAAGAGACAATCATGTCACGCCGTCATCTTTGATCCATCAATAGTTTATGGGAGTTTGATCTGCTCAAGGTTGATCTTGAAAGGGATCTGCAATCATTTTTTGTCTTCAGGATTAATATTGAGAAGTGCCCATATAAACATTGTTCAACAAAATCATCATGGTGATTGCTTTGCCTTATTATTAGATCACGGTTTGTTGGACTCGGTACCATGCCTCGTTATTGCTCAGGTAGTTGCCTTTGGCATGATAGCTATTACTAACTATGATGCAGTTTTAGAAACACAACACAATGGCATCTTGGGATTTAAGAGTATGATTTCAATTTGGCTCTAGACTTGTAGTCACAAGTATACTTCTCAGTTCATTGTTGAGCTAATGACCTTAAATGAGCTTCATTTCTTTGTTGTTGGGCTCAACACCCTAAACAAGCTTCATTAATTTGACACCACATTTTTTTCCTAAATATTGCTCCTCCCAACTTTTAGTCTAATTGGTTTAGAGATTAGTGAATCCTTTGAATTTGAAACGAAATTAGTGTTGAAGTGTAATAGATGTTGATCTTCAAACCAAACCCATATTGGCTAAGTCTTGCTTGAAGAAATTTTTTCAAACCTTGATGACTAATTTCTTGATGTTAGAAAGCATTGAGTCAATCACACAATAATTAAAAAACCTCAAATGCAGAAGTATATACAAATAATTACACCATCAAATTAGTCTTCCATTCCTTCAAAAAACTTATAAGGCAACCTACACAATTGATACAACTCATTTTTGCACGGAAATTCATTGTACTCAATATGTTACAATCTCTTTATCTTGCTCTTATCTTTATACTAATTTAGCTAAAAAAAGTGATCTTCCAAAAATCAACTTTACTTATCGAAGCATCTTTATCGCTTACAAGGACAAGATGGAAGATAAGTCTAAATGCTTATCTACACTTTATTTAGACTTATTTAGCTATATAAAAGACTCACTTTTACATCAAAAGTGAAATTCAAAATAAAATAATTCAAACCACTAGAATTTTTCCTTGCACATTCACATTGAACTTGTGCAAAAGTTCCTATACAAGTTAAAAAAACCTCAACACTCTCTTTTAGTGAGGAAGGAATTTTGCACCAATTTATCAACAACCTATTGATTTGTTGCTTCCTATAAATTGGAAGGTTCTATAGCATTGCTCATCAATGCTATGTAGTTAGGAAACTTCTTTGGAGGCTTGTTCTCCCTAAATGTGCTTCTAGCGGCCTCTACATTCTCTTGAGCATCCCTCAATGTTTGTGTGAACCATCAAGGTCTTTTGATAGAATTGGAAGGGGTTGAAGTCTCTCATCTAAAGGTTGTCATGAATTGGAAGTAACTGGTGTCTTTGGAGGCTCATGCTTAACCTTTAGAGATTATTGTTCTTCATCCTTTTCCATTGGAAAGATCTCATGAGTCTTCATGGATGCAAAGTCTTCCTCAAACTTCACATCTCTACTGACTACTACTTTCCTATATTCTGGAATAAAGACCTTGTAGGCCTTCAAGTCTCACTATAACCTACAAATAAACCCTTCATACTAGAAGGCTCTAACTTGGTTCTCCTTTCTACATGTATATGGATATAAACTAGATAACCAAAGATGAAAAAATAACCCACCTTTGGCTTCACACTATTGAATGCCTCTTTTGGTTTCTTGTCCTCCAAAATCTTTTCTTGTGGATATAAACTATTGTAAGACATGCTTCTACCCAAAGAAACATTGACAAGCCTAGGTCATGAATCGTGGCCTTAGTAGCCCCTATTATGGATTGGTTCTTCTATTCTACAACCCTATTTTTCTTTGGTTGTACAAAACTGTAAACTCCCTCTTTATCCTTTCTTTCTCATAAAAACCCTCAACTTCCTTGGAGGTATACTCTCTCCCATTGTCTAATCTCAAAACCTTGATCTTCTTCCTTGTCTAATTTTCAATTAAAGCTTTGAACTCCTAAAATTTACTAAATACCTCATCCTTGGTCTCTAAGAAGTAGATCCACGTCTTACGAGAGAAGTCATCATTGAAGGAAATATAATACATGCTTCCCACAATTGATTTTGCTGACATCATTCCACATGCATCTAAATGCACTAGGTCTAGAATCCCCTCAGACATGTGCTTGTTACTTGGGAAAGTGGCCTTGATATGCTTTCCAAGGTGCATCCTCTATATACACCCTACTATTCAACACTACACAATGAAATTCTTGTGACAATTTCCCTCAAGAATAGACAATGCTTTGTGATGCACATGCCCCATCCTCTTGTGCCATAGCTCACATAGATTATCACTATTATGACTAGAGCTTGAATTGGCTCACCCTATAACCTATTTAGATTTCCTTCTCTAACACATATTACATGTCCAATATCTAAGATCAATCCTTTTGGTTTGATAAGAAATTGTTGGTTCTTGAATTATATATCATAGCATGTGTCCTCCATCACAAATTGAAATTAACATTTTCCCAAGACTAGGAACAAAAAACACATCATCAAACTCCAAAGTAATACTTGATTGTAGCTAAAAGGGAATTATACCAAATCTTTCTATCAAATACTTGATGGCATTACTAAGCTCAACTTGAACTTTAGAGTTATGCTTTTTCAAGTTGGTTAATTACTCTTCAGTTGATTTCATATGTCTAGAGGCCCCATTGTCCACATACCAAGCATTTCTAGGAAACATGCTAGTAGAAAGACAAGATACCATTAAGAAATATTTCTCAAACTTAACACCAAACTCATTTGCCTAAATTCTGATGAGAAATAAATAGGTTCAATACTGATTGTTGGGAAATTCAATCTCTATCCAAATATGACTTCAAAGGATGAGATACAAGGCTTGGATTACAACAACGTGAAAATTTGAAACTTATATGCAAATCTGAAAATTAAGTTGCCTTAATATGGAAATACCATGATTAGATCCATCTTCTTGATGATGCCAAAAAAACAACCAATATAACATGTTTATAAGCACTACTTTATGTGAACTTATAACAACAATAAATAAAGAACATCATCACCATAAGATAGTAGCAAAGAGGCACAAAACAACAACACAAGATCATCACATAACATGAGATTTACATGGAGAAACCTTTGCGGGAAAAAACTCCACCAAGAAGAGATGCCAAGTATGTATTATCATCAAATAAATGAGATTACAATACAACCATTCCATTCTCCTCTTTGTCTCCAACATGGCAACACCTATGTACCTATGAACAACCTTCTTTATGCCTCCACCTATCCTTGTTCTTGCAGAGTAACACTGCATTCAACTATTATGTATGAAGACATATTTAAAGCATTGCAATTCTTCAGAGATGGAAATGTGGCCAAATTTATGTATGAAGACATATTTAAAAAGTATGGAGTGCCAAGAAAAATTGTAACAAATCAAGGTCCCTAGTTTACATAAGAGTTGATCACCAAATTGGTCCAAGAATATGACATAAGGAATAGGAGGTCAACACCCTACAACCCTCAATCCAATGGGTAGGTGGAAGTAGCAAATAGGGAGATTGAAAAAATTCTAACTAAAAAAGTGTAGATTCGCAAGAAGGATTGGTAGCCAAGTTTCTTGAGGCAATTTGGGCCTATAGGAAAACTTGGAAGACCACAACAAGGTTCAAACCATATGAATTGGTGTATGGAAAAATAGTAGAACTTCCTATTGAATTTTAATACAATACACTAATGATAATAGTTGAATTGGATATGGACTTGACAACAACACAAAATGGGTGATTACACAATTTGAATGCATTAGATGAAATAAGGATGGAAACTATGCACCACACCAAGGTTGTTCAAAAACAAAGAATTAGATGATATGATAAATTCATCAAAACAAAGGAGATCAATGTGGGTGATTGGGCTTTTCTCTATGACTCAAGGTACAAGGAATATAAAGGAAAATTATAGACAAGATGGTTAGGCCCATATGAGATACAACAAGTATTCCCAAATGGAGCAGTACAATTGCAGAAAATTGATGCAATCATATTTTCACTGCTAGTTAATGGTCATAGATTGAAAATTTATAAAAATATAGTGCAAAAGGATGAATTCCTTCTTTCATTGATGCACCAATATGGACTAGATAGTGATTCTGACAAAGACATTATATCATACCTCACAAATTCAACAGTAGATACAATAGGTTCTCCAATTGACTCAGTAAATGTGATACACAATTGAGGGGGGGTGAATCAGTTGTATCCTAAAGCTTAAAAACCCTCACAAACATTTAGATCCACATTCATTAAATTAAACCTTAATCTATTATAATGATTTAGTATGAAAATAAAATAACATAAATTGAATCAAATCAACACCATGCATAAGATAACACCATATTTATGTGGAAAACCCAATATGGGAAAAACCATGGTGAGGATTATTCTCACTTCCAAAGGATCACTACCATAATACAAAAGAATATAGAGAAGAGTTTTACATAGAGAAATTATCCATCTCAATGCAATAGAAAAATCCACCACAATATCACCAACACCTTCATAGCTTCACTGAAGAATTGTAGACACCTTATCACTACATCCAACAATCTAACACATGAAAGCTCATATTACACTTCTAAAATTTTCACTCTAACACTCTAAAATTCACATAATTCACATCATACTTTTCTATCTTCACATCAATCAACAACTCAAATCATATTTATATCATCTTCAACCTTGAAAACATTCTACAAGGTTGGCTATGCACCTCAACCATGCAAATTCAAATTAGGTCAACACCAAAACACATCTGTGGTGGATAGAAGTGAAAGCAGACCACACCACTCTTTATCTAGGAACCAAATCTATAATACTATGCTACTACATGCTTCTACAAACAATAAAAATCCACCATAATTAGTGTAAACACCAAGGTCAGTCGTTACCCATGTAAACACCATTAAAATTTTAAGTGCACACTTCCTTTGATTCAACAACTTGTAGACAATAAATGTCACCTGAACACAATCTAGAATATTTCAAAAATACCCTAAACACCAACAAACTCCTTTGCAACATGTTTCATTTAAACAATGTACACACCTAGTACACTTAGACAATTCTACCATACACTACAAATTAAGAAATTGAATTCCAAAGAACCAAACCTTAAACAACTTCCATTGAAGAAAGATACCAACACTATCAACATGCCTTCATATCCAAAAGACTTGAAACCAAATTGTGGAGAAATGCAAGGCAAAAACATTTCTCCTAGACACCTTTGTAATACACTATTCACACACTAGTGAACACAAATTCTTCTACACAATGATATAGAACACCAAATTCTAAATACACCACCTTTGAACACCTCTTATTAACATATCTAAAATTCATAGATGGATCTTCAACCTAGAAGAAATGTGGAGCAACACCAGAACACTACTCTTCAACCCATAACACACTACAACAAAATGTTTCCTATTTTTATCAAATTTTCTCAAAAGCACTTGGAAACCAAGCACTAGGAACACCTCCTCATCATCTCCATCACTTCATCAACCATAGAGATAATCTTATCAAAGAGAAACTAGAGGTTGACACTAGTAGCTTACTAATTACAACATAATGCAACTAACAAAGCATCATCAATGTAACATAGTCAATACCAACAAATACGCATACTCTTGCAACAATCTTCTTCTCATATAGTTGACATCAATGAAAACACATGCTTGTTGACATCAATGACAACACCAACTACTCATACTTACAACAATATCCACCTTTTTCATTGATGGCAACACATGATGTGAAAAACCATCAACAACAATAGCTCTTCTCCATACCTATTTCCTTTTCTCTTTTCCCATTACCCACTCTCCTTTATTTATCTATACTATTTTATCCCCCTTTCTCAATTGACAACTATTTTTTTTCTCATGATTCTCTTTCCCTTAATTGTCTTCTCTTTCACATGAATCTGTCCCCCCTTTGACATCAATGGAAAATGACAAAAGATTTGCATCACTTATGTTTCTCCTTTGACATCAATCAACATTCTAACAATTGATCAGTATACTCCCCTTAGGATCACATTCCATACCACACTAATCAACAACTACTACATAATGACTACCTACCCACCCTGAGAGGTAGCCACCAACATTAGTCCAGACTAAAGAATGGATCTTGAAATCCATTGGACTAATGCATCTCCTTTTGCATCTAGTTCAAAGGAGAGGAAATAACCCCAACTTCTCCTATAGATACTCAAACGTATTCTTAGGAAGATCCTTAGTGAATATATCAATAACCTGATCCTTTGTAGGCACATATTCAAGCTTAACTTCATTCTCTACAACCTTCTTTCTCAAAAACTGATACTAAATTGAGATATGTTTTGTTCGTGAATGCATTACTAGATTCTTTGAAATATTGATAACACTTGTATTATCACAGAAGATATAAATTGGTTCATCATATACCACCCTAATATCCTTCAATATTTTCCTCATCCAAAACACTTGTGTGTAGCAAGATGTTGTTTCAATGTATTCTACCTCTGCAGTAGATAAAGATACTGAATCTTATTTCTTAGCCATAACACCAATCTACATCCAAGAAATAATGCTTCGCCAATTGTACTTTTCATATCATCCACACAACCAACCCAATCAACATTTGTGTAAGCACTCAGAGTAAAATTAGTATCCTTTGGATACCATAGGCCATGATTCAAAGTGCCCTTCAAGCATTTGAATATCCTCTTCATTGTTGCAACATGTGACTCTCTAGGATCTTCTTGAAATCTAGCCACAAGATAAACTACATGCATGATATATGGTCTAGTAGTAGTTAGATATAGTAGTCCACCAATAATTGATCTAAAATTGCTCTTATCAACCTAGAGATTCATCATTATTGCTCAGCTTGCAACTAGTTGAAACATAGAAAAATAGGATAGGGAAGTTTCTCAAAATGGAAAAGTGGATCCAAAGAGGGAAAATGGGTCATACTTCTCTATTTTCATTAGGAAATGATATCCACACCATGAAATGACTATCAACCTTGTGGTAAATCAATTCAAAGTGTGAATCTACAAATTTCCCTTTTATGTAAGGACGGGGGTATGAGTTAAATAACACTTTGGGGAGAAAGATTAAAAATAGCAAATAAACTCCAAATTGTGATCTATAAAGTGCATTTAGAAGCTTAAACATAAAACTGATGGAACCTACAAACTTTAGGGAGAATATGGAATGGATAAATCTTGCATCCCTCTCACCAAAAGTGCTTTTTCAAGGCTCACTGAGGACTCATTTTCCCTATGGAAAATGGGTCCTTGCTAGGGCTCCTTGAAATCTGTTTCTGGGTTCTATTCTCCTATGTTTGCACTCCTAGATTCTTGAATCTCATAGTCGCAAAGTGAAAATAAATTTTGTAGGTGAATTTCTATGATTTTGCAAGAATGTGACAACTTTGACAGCTTTGAAAACTCTGCAATTTTCTTGAATAGATCTTCCATCTAAGATCTGCAAACACACATCAAGAGGAGAAAAATGTTGTTTTTTAGGTGAATGTGGGTTTACCTTGGTTAAACCCCATTTTTGTAATTAAACCTTGAAATGAAATGAAACATGAAAGAAGGAATGATGAATGAACAAATCTATGTCACAACTCACCAAACCCTTGCTTGAACCTTTGATAATGGAGGTCTGCAACTTGCATGAAATGACTTCAATGAATGTAGATCTTGATACTTGAATCTTTCCTTGAATATTTTGACTTGAATGATTGAATTAGATCTTGAAACCTACATCAACATATGAGCTCCAAAAACATGCATGACTCCACATAACTTTGACATAATGCTTGGATCTTGATTTCTGCAACAAATGATGAATAAATCTTCCCTTGAATGCTCTTGACAATAATATTGAATCTTGTGAAATTTATCTCAATTATGCTCTTGAAATCTAATGTTAATTTGATAAAATAACCTTGTATTTATAGTAACTTATCTTTAATTCAAATTTCACAAGCCAACCTTGAAATATAGATTTGAAAATGTTAAAATAATACCAAAAACACATTTTAAATTAGGTTCCTTGTGTTATGGAATTTATGAATGTCAGGTTTTATCCCTCGAAAATTATAATTAATTATGCTTGGATTTGAATTAAAGGGGTCAATTAAGGAAAATTAACCTCAATTAATTAATAAAGCCCTAGGTTAGTGTGAAAGTGTAAAGGTACACCTTACAACACCAAAAAGAAGGCACCATTAAGTCCATTTTAATTAATAGGGCCCTAAACTTAATGTGAATATGTAAAACATATTACAACACTAAATTAAGGCATCATTAAGCTAATTTTATTATTAATTATTTATTCCCAAATTAAGTGTGAAAAAGTGATACTTTTTCCTATACTACACTAGTAACCATAGGATTACACACTGGTTTAGAATTTTCCATTCCAAACTTCTTCAACATTTCTTTGACATACTTTGATTGTGAAATGAAAATACCTTTATTTTTCTAATCTATTTGTAACCCAAGGAAGAAATTTATCTCCCCAAACATAGACATTTCAAACTCTTTCTGCAAAATTCTTGCACATAGCTTCATTTCCTCCAAAGATTATGTCATCAACATATACAAGCACAATCAAGATTTTATCTTTTTCAACTTTAAAGTAAAGATTGCTATCTACTATACCTTTATTGAATCCTTGATGTATCAAATACTTATTCAACCTTGCATACCAAGCTCTAGGAGCTTGCTTCAATCCATATAATGTCTTCTTCAATCTATAGACCATATATGGTTTGTCTGATAAATGAAATCCTTTTGGTTGTTCTATGTATACCTCTTCTTCCAATTCTCCATTCAAGAAAGCGGACTTCACATCCATCTGATAAAATTTAAAATCCAAGTATATGCTACAAAATCCAAAAACATTCTGATAGATTTTGTTCTTTCCACTGGAGCAAATGTCTCCTCAAAATATATTCCTTCAACTTATGAGTAGCCTTTACACACAATCCTTGCCTTGTTCCTTACTACTCCATTCTCATTTTTTTTTTTTTTGAATACCCACTTAATTTCAATTTTATTTTTTGTTTGTTGGTCTTAAGACAAGTTCCCAAGTCTGATTCTTCTCAATCTGCAATAGTTCTTCTTCCATAGTCTTCATCCAATATTCATCCCTACATGCCTCAAACACTGTTTTAGGTTCAACTTCAAAAAGTAAACACATATTTACCTATTCTTTAACAAATTTCCTTCTCGTCAGTACACCTTTGTTCTTATCTCTAATGATTTGATCTTCATAATTATTCTTTTGCACATACTTAGGAGTTTTAAGAGTCTATTTTGAAGCCTCTTCCTCTTCAATATGTACTTCTCTTTATTTTTCTTCTTCTCTACAAGAAGATTCTTTTGATTCATATCTATATATCATCATTGAATTCTTCTATAAATCTTGATCAGCTTTGACACTTGCACTCTCAACAATCTTTCTCAATCTCTTGTTGTAGCATTAGTAGGCTTTGCTTCTAGTAGAGTATCTAAGGAAGATACCTTTATCAAAACTTGCATCAAACTTTCCTAAATTATCTTCATCTCTTCTGATATAACATTTTCTTCCAAACACTTTGAAGTACTTGACAATAGGAATCCTTCCGTACCATATCTCATAAGAAGTCTTTATACTATTTTCACTTTCTTCAACTCTATTAAGTATATAAATAGTGGTATGAATTTCTTCTCTCATGTATACTTCTCATAAATTTTCCTCTTTCATCATTTTTCTTGCAGCTTCTTGAAGAATCCTATTCTTTCTTTCAACTACTCCATTCTGTTGAGGAGTCCTAGGGAAAGACAAGTGCCTCTTTATGCCATGATCTTCACAAAAGATGTTAAACTCATTGGAGGTGAACTCTCCACCTTTGTTAGACCTCAAACATTTCATTTTCATATCCATTTCATTCTCAACCATACTTTGAATGCTTTAAACTTGTTTAGAGATTTTTATTTTTCTTTGAAAAAAGTAACCCATGCCATTCTAGAATAATCATCAATTAATAGCATGAAATACCTATCACCTTGAATAATTCTTACTCTTGTGGGAACAAAAAGATCTATATGTACAAATTCCAACAGTTTGGTAGTAGATTGTTCTTTGACTTTGAAGCTTCTTCTTGCTTGCTTTCCAATTTGACATTCTTTACAAACAACATTGATAGGCTTTGTAATCTTTGGAAAATATCTTACAACTTGAACTCAACTGATTCTTACTAGGTTATCAAAATTGATGTGGCACATCCTCCTTTGCCATAACCAACTTTCATTAATCCAAGTCATAAAGGAATTACCATTAGCACCCTTAAGTTTATAAACATTTCCATCTTTTCTTCTCCCAGTAGCAACCATAGTTCTAGATGATTTTCTAATCTCACATGCATCATCCTAAAACATAAGACTATATCCTTTTCTACACATTTTTCCAACACTCAAAAGGTTATGCCTTAAACCCTTAACATATTAAACATCATCAATATTATGCTTTCCATCAAAACTGATAGAACCTTTTCCATATATCTTAGCAAAAGTATCATCAAACACATCATCCATCATATTTTACAAGTTACTAAACTTACTCTTGTAACTAGTCATATGATTAGAGAATCCAATGTCAATGATCTAGTAGTTTTTCTCCTATCTAGCATGTAAAGCATATACCAAAGTACCTTTAGTCTTATACTTTGTCTCCAAAGGGATTTCCTTCACACATATCTCAAAGTTAGCAAAAATAGATTCATCTTTTAAAGCCATGAACAAGCATTCATCATCTTCATCTCCATAATCAGATTCATCATCAGAAATACTTGCATCTTCTCTAACATAATAACTTTTATTAATCATCTTTCCCTTGTTCTCTTTATTCTTGTTATTCAAGGCTATGTTTAGACATCTTGAAGCATAGTGACCTATATTTCCACAACTGAAACATTTGAAAGGCAGCTTACCATTGTACTTACCAATACCCTTCTTCATTCTTCTTACATATTTAGCATCTATATCATCAAGATCCTTCTGATTTGATTCCTTGATCTCCTCTAATTTTTCAGCCTTAAAAGTAGTCTCAACTTTTGCACCACTGTTTGTACCAAATTCTCTCACCTCAAAAGAAGTTAAGGATCCATACAACTAATATCTGGTATATTGATTCAAATTTGAGAATTCCTCAATAGAAAAAACTTTATGGCTACAAGATTTAGGAAGAGTTTTGATAATTTTCCTTACCACTTCTAGTTCTTTGAGTTCACCACCAAGACCTTTGATGGAGCTGACAAATCCATTACCCTTTACATATAGCTTGTAACATTTTCATTTTTAGACATCTGTAGGTTCTCAAACATGATCTTTAGATTCTACATCTTATCTTCTTTAACCTTATCATCTCCTTCATAAATACTTTCTAACTTTTCCCAAATTGCTTTAGCATGTTTTAGATTCATCACATTCACTAATTCATAATTAGTAAACTATTTAAAAGATCATACCTTGCTTTACTATTTCTTTCATATGTTGTGATTTCATTAGGAGTACTTGGACCATTTGTAGATTCAATGTATCAATCCTTAACAGACTTCTAGACATCAAATCCAAGATAAACCAGATAATGTTCAATCCTTGTCTTCAAGAATGCATGATCTGTTCCATCAAACATAGGGATATCTTTCTTGTGTGCCATCCTATATCTACTTCAAATGATTAAGCTTTCTTCCAAGGAACCTTGCTCTAATACCAATTGTTGAATTCACAAGATAATTGAGAGGGGGGGTGAATTAGTTGTACCTTAAAGCTTCAAAATGCATAAATATTCATATCCACATTCATTTAAATAACCCTTAATTTGTTATAATTATTTAGCATGAAAAAATAAATAAAAAATTAATCAAATCAACACCATTCACAAGAGAACACCATATTTACATGGAAAACCCAAGATGGGAAAAACAATCATGAGGATTAGCTCATAATATATAGTAATATCAACATTAAATACATAGGGCTCACTGTCAGAGAGCTCACTACTAGAATAGAAAATAAGATAGAGAAGAGTGTTACATAGAGAAATCCATCTCAATGCAATACATAAATCCACCAAAATATCACCAATACCTTCACAACTTGACAAAAGAATTGTAGACACCTTTTGTTCACTGCATCCAATAATCTAACACATGAAAGCTGGCACTGCATTTCTCAAATTTTCACTCTAACACTCTAAAATTTTCATCATTCACATCATAATTGTCTATCTTTGCATCATTCAAAAACTCAAATAATATTTATATCATCTTCAACTTTGAAAACATTCTCCAAGTTCGGCTATACACCTCAACTGTGAAAATTCAAATTAGGTCAGCACCAAAACACTTCCATGGTAGATAGAAGTGAAAACAAACCACGCCAATCCTTATGTGGGACCCAAATCTATAGTACCATGCTACCACATGCTTCTACAAACAATAAATGTCCAACGTAATTAGTGTAAACGCCAAGGTCAGTCGTTATCTGTGATGATTCCAATTAATGGCTCAATTTTGATAGGGTCTATTATCTATTTGTTGTTGCTATCATAGACTTTGACACTTGGTTGTTGATATTTTCCTTAAAACCATAGACCTTTGGCATAAGTTTATCCTTGCAACATTTTATGATATTATCATGCCATGTGAATTATCTATGTTGATTTTACAAGTGGTTGAATGAATGTTACTAAGGTAATTATAGATATGCAATTGTTTGTGCGTTCTAATGCTATTATGTAGGTTTATACTAAGATGGTGATGTCAATGATACTTGCTATGTAGAAGGAACTCTTGCTAGCTGGTCAGTTGCCAAGAAAGTCAAGAAGATGATCATTAAGAGGTCAAAGGAGGGAAAAATATCATGGAGGGAAATTCCTAATTTGAATAAAATAATGCAACTACGTTTTAATAGTCATGTTTGTTTGATGAGAAATCTAGGGAGTGTGTTGTGCTAGATTCTTGAGCAAGTTTGCTTTGACCAATTTGGCTCATGCATAACTTCCTCCATCTTTTTCTATCCTTTCAATAAGTGGAATCCTCCTATTTTGATGGAGTCAACTGCCTAGGTAGTTAGGGTTAATCAATAGTTTTTATCTCTATAAATAATGGTTATATTCCCCTTTTGATAAGGTTGGATATTTTGAGTTTTTACTTGCATTTTCCATTTTTAGCAATACAGTGATATCACTGAGATGCTATAATCATGCTTTCAAGAAATAATATGATATTTTGAGTTGCTACATTTGAGTTAGCTTAAGGGAGACTCACTCAAGGGGGGCCACTTGGTGAGAATTCCACCCAATTAGTTTAGAATTTATTTTCTATTTAGTAATTAGCTTCAGTTTTAGCAACTGTCTGTTCCTGCAACCATTGAAATTTTGTTCTGTGACTTCCTGTAGCCAAGGTAGAGAGAGTAGTTTCCTATCTATTTGTTGAGATATCTACTCCTATCTTTCATTTCCAGTCTAGTTGTTAATGCTTGGTGTAGATGTTGATTTATTCTCAGTTTTTAAGTTGATTTCTTTCCAGCATTGTTTCTTTCCTAGTTTATGGATGATTACAATGAAGCCCTAGTGCACATAAGGTGCTGACCCATTTCAAGTTTACGTCCCTTGATTGACAATTGAAATACACCTTAATGATGAGTGAGATAGCTACTTAGTGTAGATGTTCAATCTCTAAGTCACAACTCTATGGGCTTAGTTATTAAACCATTAAAGGAGGCCAACATTTTTGGCACCATTGTTGGGGATGGTGTCAAACTAGGAAGTTATTTGGAGTCATTGATAGTCTCTTAATTGCTGTAGTTGTTAGAAAACCAAGATCTAATTGCAAACCTGAATAGAAGAGATAAACGAAAAAGTAGAAGCTTTGCATAAAAACATGCAATTTGGTATATTCGAAAAGACCAATAATTGCAAGAGATAATTTGCTTTATAAAAGCAAAGACACCTAAACCTAATCTTATCTTGAGCAACAAGATAGCTCGATAAGATAAAAATAAGATCCTATAATTTAGGAAATAAATAAATCCTAAGTAAACTTATGCTAAGTGTAATTAAATATTAATTACACTAACACCCCCCCATAAGTGCAACTTAGGGAGAAGTTAATTATTATGCAAATATGAGTCCCGACAACAAGGCCTGATTAGGTACTCATGTACAAATGTAAAGAGAGAGAAAACCCAGTGGGAAAACCCCCCTTCAGAGAGATGAACTGCTGCGAAGAAGCACTGGAAGAACTTTGATGAAGCAACATTGGAACCCCAAATCCGGCAAGCAAGGAAAGATAGTTCTATTTGCAAGATACCAATTGGAATAAAAAATGCAACAACAGACCCAATGCCAAGGAACACTGGAAACTCACATACTAGATCAACTCTGGAATCTGTAAGTAATAGTAGATGAAAGGATGAAAGGACCCATAATGGTGACAAATTTGGAAGTTGTGTCTTGAAGCCAATGCCAAACTAAAACTAAAACTACCCATAGGACGAGTACCATCAAGATTCTAGAACATTAACCATAAAACCATGGCCTTCAAATGAGAAAGATCTAAACCAATATGGATCAAGAACTATAAAATCCCAATGTGAAGTGTGAACTGAAACAAACCAATGATGTGTCTAGCCAAGCAAGAAAGATGCTAAAAGGAGACAACAGGAAACCAGACAAACTCATGTGGGTTGTCACCAATATGAAAGATGGATGAAAGAACCCCCCTTAATGGAACTTTATATAAGTTCATTATTACAATACCCAATGATTGCATAAGGAGATAATGCAAAAATACAGAAACATATGTGAAAATGCAAACCTAGAGCATGTAACAAAAAATGAATGCATGCCTAAAATAAGTTATGCATTTTCTAGAAATTACCTCAGATCTATGTAGAGGTCGAAACCAGATTTCCAACGTCATGAAAATCATGAAAAATGGATAAGCGAGTCAAAAGATACCTCTCCCGGAGTGAAAAAGGCAACATCTGACTTTCGAGGTAGAAAAAGGCATAAGAAAAACCAAAAAACCACACCTACACCATTGTGTAGAGCTCGAAAATAGCTTTTCGAGAATATCTCATTTGCAAAAAAATGATGCCATACGAGAAAGTTATGATCGTTTCCGTGAAAGTGCTCAAAAATTTTCTGATTTGGCCATCTGCAGCTCTCAAGAGCTAAAAAAATTCGGCCCCTAGTCGCATGCAAGACCAGGGGCTGGCACGTAGGGGGTTGGGCCAAAGCCCTTGGACACTGATATGACTAGCTTGGGGGTTGGATTGGCGCAAGGGGCTGAGCTTGAGCACTGGTCACCCATAGGACCAGTCCACTACAGTTTAAGCCCGTAGGGTCTACACTCCTGGCGGTGATTTGGTGGAGTTTGCCGGTGGCGGTGGAGACCCGGTGGTGGTCGCTGGGCGGTGTAGTGGCAGCACTGCCTTTTTTAATGGTGGCACAAAAAAACCAATGGTTTTTTTGAATTTTTTATATTTTTTATATTTTTTTATATTTTTTTTGAAATTTGTGCATCGGAATGCATGCTTGGGGGCCGTACGACCCTTGGGAAATTTTTTTTTGCCTCTCCAGTCGACAGTGTCCAAATCGGACAAACTTTATATGGAAATAGGGGTTTTTGGGCACTACAAATCCAACGGCAAGGTTTGTTTGGGCTCAAAGTGCTCCAAAAATTAGGCGACCCCTAGATCTATCAGAAAAATCCCTGATCTTACAACCCTCGCTGATCTGGAAAACGGTGATGAAAATCAATAAAATAAAAGTCATTTCTAACATTTTCCAGTGCTCTGAATCCAATAGAAAACCCCAATCTGATCCAAGACGCTGCATAATGATGCTTAAGGAATGAAACCCTCAAGGGACCTTGAACGAGCTCTACAATGAAATCCTCCAAAAAGGCTTAGAAGGGGCTACGAATCGAGGCTCTGATACCATGTTAGAAAACCAAGATCTGATTGCAAACCTGAATAGACCTTCCGCAGAAGAGGAAAACAAAAAAGCATAAGATTTGCATAAAAACATGCAATTTGATATATTCGAAAAGACCAATAATTACAAGAGATAATTTGTTTTATAAAAGCAAAGATACCTAAACCTAATCTTATTTTGAGCAACAAGATAGCTCAATAAGATAAAGATAAGATCCTATAATTTAGGAAATAAATAAATCCTAAGTAAACTTATGCTAAGTGTAATTAAATATTAATTACACTAACAGTAGTATTTTTGAAATTTTTCTCTTAGTATACCCTTAATTTAGGAAAGTAATGACCTACTATTCTTTCACCAATTATTTGTGTGAGTTGGATGATACTGAGTTGATACCACATGCATAGAGGAAGGAGAAGAGATGATTATGCGAGATTCCTTCCTAATGACCTTGATCCATTCCAACTAGTTGAAAATCAAAATCTACCAAGAGACAAAGAAGAAGAAGAGGAACACCCTTTTACTGATGCATTTCCTAATGTGACAAGTTCTAGCACTTCCTCTAAAGACAAAAATTTGATTGAAAATCCATTTGCTTTGGAACTCTGTGAAGTAGACATGGTTGATGCAAATAGAAACAGACCCAACCAACCATCTTTTCCATTTCCTATCACTCATTAGAATGAAGTTGACAACCTCAAAAAAAATCTCTACTTTAGTTCTTCCTAAGTTTTATGGACTTGTCACAAAAGACCCTGACACTTTCCTATTTGAGTTTGATATCCTCTGCAGAAGCTATGACTATACTACCGATGCTCATAGGATTAAGTTGTTTCCTACCACCTTGAAAGAAGCTGCATTAAGATGGTTTATAAACTTAGGTAGGAATATTATGGAGACTTGGGAGGATATGAAAAAAAAGTTCCTTGAGAAGTGCAAAGAATATTGTAGGGGTAATGATATGAGAGGATATGACATCTTTAGGATGCAACAAAAGGAAGATGAGAGTTTGGAGGATTACATTTCAAGGTTTCTATTTTTCCTATAGAAATATCCACATCATACACTCAATGAAGAGTCTCAAAAGCGGATCTTCCTTAGAGGAATCAATGATAGTTGCATTGATGCTTTGGACCTGATGGGAGGAGGAGATATCACCCAAGTTCCTTAGGATGATATTAAGAAGATATGTCAAAACTATTCCATGGAAGCTTCAAAGAAAGGGAGAGGTTACCAATCCTCTATGGGTAAATCATCAACCAAAGGAGTTTCAAGGATGATTATTACTCACTTGTTGGAAGATTTCAAACAAGACATCATAAAAAATCTGGCTACTTAGCTAGATACACTTCAAGCAAAGAAGAAACATGAGGAGGCAAAGGCAATGTTGGCAAAATATTGCCCTCATTGCAGACAAAAGGACTACAGATGCAAAATGGTAGCTAATAGTGACAAAAAATAGATCCCTCTTGAGTTCAATCCAATCCAGAGCAATGATGATCAATTCTACTACATTTCACAAAGGAGACCATGGGCTCCAAGACAAGGTATGCCACTAGATCCATTATCTTTTGTTGGGCCTTATTTCAATTCTTATCCATCCGGTAACCAATGGAAACCCTCATATGCATCCAAATATGGAGGATATCCACCATAGCCTTGGAATAACCCTCCAAATTCCTGGCCCAATCACCAAAACTCTCCACCCCAGTGGCAACAACCTTAGGGGAATTGGAAACATACATCCCAATGGAGGGGAGGACAACAATGGCAAAACCAGGCAACTGGTTACATGCAACCACCTTCACAACCTCAAAATCCTGCTATAATGCCTCCTCCTACTAGCTCAAGTTCGAATACACCTAGACCTACTCAGTTACTAGCTCAACCTACACCTAACCCAAATAATAAACCACAACAATAGCTGGTATACTCTGTAGATCCTAATCAATTCCCTATATATGCTGTGAGTGTGAGTGACATCCATTTGCGTTTAGGAACTACTTTTCCATCTCCTTCCACTCCTATCATCACTGATTTTCCTGTGGAAGAAGAGGAGCATCAAAATGTTCCCAGTCAACCAAGTGTTCCTAATAATCCTAAACTAGTTCAACAGACTACTCAAGATCCACCATTCCCTCGAAGGATAGAAGTTGCTAAACAAAAGGAAGAGGAGGAAACAACCTTTGACATTTGGGATTAGCTAAAACACATATGAGTTAAGATACCTTTGTTTCAAGCCATTAAATATGTCCCTATAGATGGAAAAACAATCAAGGAAGCATGCTTTAAAAAGCCAGGGAGTAAAAAAAAAATACCACACTATAGTTCATGTGTTTGGATAGTTAGCAAATATCATGCTTGGGAAAGTTACTGTTCCCAAATACACTAACCCAGGTAGTCCAATGGTAGGAGTTATTATAAATGGAATCCAAATAAAGAATGCTCTAATTGACTTGGGAGAAAAAATAAATGTGATGATGAAGGATATCCTATAACAACTAAATGTTGCAAACATGAGACCTACCCTTATTGTCCTCTAGCTTGTTGATAGTTCCACTGTCAAACCTGATGGTATAGTAGAAGAACTTGTGGTAACTCTAGACTCTTGGGAGTACCCAATAGATTTTATAATCATTTCTCCTAAAGCTACACTAGGAGGGTATCCTATTATTCTAGGGAGGCCATGGTTAGTCACATTAGATGCTTACATTGGATGTTGGTCATGGGACATGACTATTTCTGATGGGAAAAGCACCAAAATTCTTGTTCTCTACCCTCCTGCCCAACCATTCCATGATATGGATAACACCATATGGCCACATGTTGGAGAATAGGTTGAGGAAGTCAATTCGGTGGCACAACTCATGATGTCAGGCATAATTTCTTTCATGCAGCTTCAGGAAGAAGATGAAGTGCTATCCCACATGATTCAGAACCATTGTGAGGTACATGAAGATTCATCTACTCATAAAATTGGTTCTGCAGGTCCAGTGAAGACACTTCTTCCCACTCTTCTTGCAACTGAACTTCTTGCAACAATTGATATGCTTCATACATTGCTGCCACATGAATTAAAAATTCCAAGTATTAGTGAAACAACTATGATTGAGTTAACCATACAAGTGCAAGTTTTAGAAGGAATACATTTGAATATTAACAACAAATTGAGTCAAGAGCAACAACTGTCCATGGAAAACTTGTTGAAGACACACCAACATGCATTTGCATGGGACTACCATGATATGAAAGGATTGGACCCCAAGCTCTATACTCATAGGATATATATTAGAGGTGATTGTACACCAGTGAGGAAACCAAAAATGAGAATCAACCTTTCATTAAGGGATATTTTCAAAGGGGAACTACAAAAATTATTGGATGCGGGATTTATATACCCAATCTTAGACAGCCAGTGGGTGTCCCCATTGGTAATTTTGCCTAAAAATGGAGGTAAATGGAGAGTCTATGTTGACTACATGGAACTCAAATTTTCCACCAAAAAGGATCATTTTCCCCTTCCTTTCATAGACCAAGTACTGGATTCCCTTGTAGGAAAGCATTATTTTTCTTTTCTAGATGGATTCAGTGGCTATAATCAGATACAAATTGCACCCGAGGATCAAGAGAAGACAACCTTTACCTATCCATGGGGGACTTATGCTTACTTAGTACTTCCATTATGTTTGTGTAATGCACCTACAACTTTTCAAAGGGTAGTAATTAGTATATTTTTAGACATCTCACATGATTGCATGGAGATCTATATGGATGATTTTACTACCTATGGTGTTGATTTTGTAGAAGCATTAGAGAATCTAAGGAAGGTTTTATAGAGATGTGAAGACCATAATCTATCCCTGAACAGTGAGAAATTATTCATGATGATGTAGGAAGGAGTAGTCCTTGGACACTACATTTCTCAAAAATGAATTCAAGTAGACCCGACCAAGATTGAAGTGATTACAAATTTTCATATTCCTAAAAAGCAAAAAGATGTTAGAAGTTTCTTGGGTCATGCAAGGTACTATAGGTGTTTCATCAAATATTTCAGAAAAATGACAACACCACTGTACAATCCTCTGACTAAAGATGTTGAATTCTAGTCGATAGAGGACTATGACAAAGCATTCTCTAATTTGAAAGCAGTTTTAACCCATGCTCATGTACTCGAAGGCCCTAATTGGGAGCTTACTTTTCATATCCATAAAAATGCATCAGATTATGTTGTAGAAGCTATATTGGGACATAAAGAAGGAGAAATTGAGAATGCAATCTATTTTTTCAGCAAAAACCTACAAGGGGCTGAATTTAATTACACAATGACAAAAAAGAAAATGTTGGCAGTCATCTATGCCCTTAACAAATTTAGGCACTACATAACAGGCTATTAGATCTTCATTCATACAGACCATGCAGCCATAAGGTACCTCATGAATAAGCCCTTGGTTTTAGGAAGGCTAGCAAGATGGTTGTTTTTGATGTAGGAGTTTGACATCACCATTGTTGATAAACCAAGAAAGGCAAATGTTGTAGTAGACTTTCTTTCTAGATTGACTACATCAGAGGAAACTCAAGTCATTGATGAATCTTTCCCTAATGAAGATTTATTTTCCATTAGTGTGCATACACCTTGGTATGTTGACATAGCCAATTACCTAGTTACTGGGAGAGTTCCTCCTCATTTCTCTCCAAAAGAGAGAAGGGTTCTCATTGAGAAAACTTTTCCTTTCTCATGGATTGCAGGTTGTTTATGTTACATTGGACCAAACCATGTCATGAGGAGATGTGTAAGGGAAGATGAGACATATGATATATTGCATGCATGTCACAATGAACCCTATGGGGGAAATTTTATAGCTAAGAGGACAACAATGAAGATTCAGGATATTATTGGCCCACACTTTATAATGATGTAGGTAGGTATACTAGGAAGTGTGATAGATGCTAAAGGATGGGCCAACCAACTAAATCTAATGAGATGCCTCTTTACCCACAGGTAGTCATCACTCCATTTGAAAAATGGGGACTAGATTTTGTAGGTCCCATTGATCCTCCATCAAATGGTAAATCTTACATCTTAGTTTGCACTGACTATGTGACCAAGTGGGTGGAGGTTAAAGTAATGAAGCATGCCAGAGATAATAAGGTTGCAAAATTTCTTTATGAAGAAATCTTCACTCATTATGGGGTCCCAAGGGAGATAGTGACTAATCAATGGGCTCAATTTACATCAACCCTTGTCACAACACCGGTTAATGAAAATAATGTGAGGCATAGGAAGTCTACCCCCTATCACCCTCAGGCCAATGGCCAATTTGAGGTGACCAACAGGGAAACTGAGGCAATTTTGACCAAAACAGTGGCTATTCATAGGAAAGATTGGGAAAATAGAATGCCAAAAGCCATCTAGGCCTATAGGATCACCTGGAAGGAAACCATAGGTTTCACTCCTTTTGAATTACTGTATGGGAAGACAACTATGATGCCCATTGAATTTGAGCATAAGACTCTCAAGACTACACTAGATCTTGGGATGGACATATCCGAGGCACAAAAGGACATAATCATGTAGCTAAATACTTTGGATGAGATGAGAAAGATAGACCTACGTCATACTAAGGTATTGCAAAATCAGAGGGTCAAATGGCATGATAGATACATAAAGGAAAAGTAGTTCCAACCTAGTGACTGGGCACTCCTTTACGACTCCAGGTATCAAGATAATGTAGGAAAATTGAAGACTAGATGGTTGGGACTGTATGAAGTTGCAGAAGTATTTCCCAATGGTGTTGTACAACTCACAACCATTGACCCTATCAGATTCAAAATTTTGGTCAACGGTCATTGTCTAAAGTTGTATCATAAGCCAACGTCTAGGGAAGAATTTATGCAACAACTTAATCAGCACCCAACCATCAAATTTCTTGTAGCTGAAGAAAGTGGACCTAGTGTCCCTCCTTCTAACTGATCCAGGTACACATGCAATCACTTCATAATAAATATTTCCACTTTTTTGGGAATCCACTTCATCAATCCACCCATCCCCCCATCCATCTCCATCTTCTCTCTCTTCCATAACTTCACCATCACTCCACTTCACCATCACTTCATCCCATCATCACTGCATTAATTGCTTAACCATACTTTTTAAAGGTAATCAGTACTTTCTCCACATTCTTTGCAAAGATACTCCATGTTTTTAGGTATGTACGTGAAAATTTGTCATATCTTAATTACCTTTAGTGCATTTCTTTAATTACTGTAATTTAATGTGGATATTTCACATAGCATAAAATTGTACTCCACCCTGTCAAATCATAATTACCACCCAACTTGTGTAAACACTTGCTCTAATTTAGGTTGGGGGGAGTTTCAACTCACAAGTCCATGTGTCATCCATGTTAGAAAATTTGAATTAAGATAATTTAAATGATAAATTGAAATGACGGCTTGCATGTGTGAAACGTCACTGAACCACCGCCATTTTTCTTGATGATAGCCTTCATTTATTGTTCTTTATTTCTTAGTCATAATATTAAACATCACCCAAAAAGGTAAATTGGTGAGCTACATGACATTGGCATCAACACTACAAAAGAATTGCAAGAAGAAGAAGTTGGGGTTTTCAGAGAGAGATTGGAGGAAAAGGAAATTTAGCTGAAGTGCTTGTTTGATAGCGAGTAGCTGAAACAATGGGAGGTCAGCTAATTAGGAATGAACCCATAGTTAATGATGTGGTAATGTAGGATGCACCTTCTCTAGTAGAGTTCAAGAATTTTGGATGGCTGGATTATTTCCTAAAACTTGACAGCTACAATGAGGACATTGCGCAAGAATTTGCATAGACACTCTCTCAGGGGAAGGCAATAGTAAAAGGGTTAGAGGTGATCACTATTGAGGAAAGAATTGTAGAGGTAACGGGTTTCCCTATTGATGGAGAGCCATACCCTACTACCAAAGATGCAAGGTCAGCTAGGGCTCAATTTACTAAACCTAGTGACCCTCCATTGGTTGTGGATAAGCAAGGTACAAAAATAATTTCTCTACCAGAGCCATGGAAACAAGTAGCCATCCACATTGTCAAGTATATTACTTGTGAGGGTCACCAGTCATGCCTCCATTATGTAGATTTCAAGCTCTTCAACCATATGAGGCATGGAAGAAGAATGAACATGCCCAATGTGCTATATCACCTCCTTGCAATCATGGCAGCTGAAACACAAAAAGGTAGGGATAATTTTGTCTCTCACCATTTTTTAATAAAATTGTTAGTAGAGAAATCTCTGCAAGAGTTGTCTGACATGGCATGGGAAGAATTTGTAAACATTGATCAATTTAGACTAGAAAATGTATGTTCTAGAGGTCAACCTCAACCTCGTAGGGTTAGTAGGGAAGAGAGGGTTGTTGAAACCACTCCTGGAGCATCAACCTCTTGTACAAACCCTAGTTCAAACCCTCCTGCAGCCAAGCAAGCTATTGAAATTGGTTCTTCAGAGTCAGAATATTCAGATGAGGAAAGTTCATCCTTAGATTCTGATGATAATGTACTTCCCAAAACCCCAATTCAAACTAGGGCTGCCCTTAGGAGAGAGGAAGCATAGATGAAAGAAGAAAAAATGAGAAAGGGGAAGGCCAATAAGCAAATGATAGAAAAAGCAACACCAAGCCCTAGGAAATTAAATGTTGATAACACTATTCTTCCTGCAACTGAAGAAAAAGATAAAAACCCTCCTAAGAATCAAAACCACCTAGGCCATCCACCGGTGTACCTCCAAAGAGAAGCCCTAGGCTTAGAAAAACATCTAGGGAGGATATAGAAGCCCCAATGGGGTACATGAATGTTGAAGAAAAATATATTTTTGAAGAGCAAGCAACTATAAGATTAGTAGAGCTTGCTACCATTGTAGAAAAGGTTGAGAATCAAGAGCAAGAAGAGGATCAAGAGCCATATGAGAATAAAGAAATCCCATAGTAAGAACAAGATGAGAATCTAGAACCCCTATAGCTAGAGTAGGATGAACAACTTGAATCACTACAACTGGTGCCACTTGAACAAAAAGAATTGGTGCCAAGGAAGATTTTGGTAGGAACACATAAACCTCCTAATTTTTCATGGAATGATGTAGCTCTGAAACTTTGGAGTGAGATGCAAAGAAAAGAGGAGGAATGGAAAAAGGAAAAATGCAAGCTACAAGATGAGATTAAAAAGAAAAATACAAAGATTGAAGAAAAGAATGCAAAGATTTCTCCCTTGAAGGAAAAGGTAGATAATGTGGTGAAATAATACCCAAAATGTTGGCATGTAGAACTCCTCCAAGAGTGTATGCCCTGCATTTGAAGGAGTGAAATATTTCCTTTCAATTGTCATGGATTATTTCAGGTTTGAGCCCTTCTCCTGACACTCCACATGAGTTTTTCCAGGCCTACCAGTTTGCCCCTCCTGAAGTTAAAAATATATTGTGTGAACTATACCTGCATAATTATGTTGTGTTTGATGATCATGATTGGAATCCCTTATTGTATATTGGAGATATTCATTTAAGGGAATTTATGTATTGGATTCAAAATGAAATTATTTGGGGGGAACAATATAGATCTTATATGGAAAGAGAATTCCATACTCCCTTGCCTCTCAAGGTTGAATCTAGTAATCTTGCAGATATTTTCCAAACATGGCATATAATTCTTTATTGCCCAAGCTACAAGAATAGGATTATTCCTGTTAGAGAAGAATCCTACAAGGAATATGAGAAGGTAGCTGAAACTTTAGGGAAATTGGTAATGGGATACCTATCACAGAGGTGGAATAGTTTTCCAGATGAGTTGAAACAATTTGAACCCCACTCTTTGCAAAATTATGCTGCAGCATGCAAATGATTTGACAGATATATACAGATTGGAAAGTTGAGACAACATTTTTGGCTTCCATTAAAATTTCAACCACCTACACTATTGTGGCATGTGCTAGATTACAATTTTTATCAGTATGACATAGCTGCAGAAAGGGAAAGATGGAACAGATTGGAGAACAAGCAAGGATTCTACTGGGATCCTAATTTAGACACTACAGAGACCGATGTGGGATAGTTGGTAGTTGGTGACTTTAGGGCATTGACTAGGAAAAATAATAGTGCTCCTTCTACTAGAGGACCAACAAAACATTACATTGGTGGGAATGATGAGTCCAATTAATGGCTCAATTTTGATAGGGTCTATTATCTATTTTTTGTTTCTATCATAGACTTTGACACTTGGTTGTTGATATTTTCCTTAAAACCATAGACCTTTGGCACAATTTTATCCTTGTGACTTTTTGTTCAATATTATCATGCTATGTGAATTATCTATGTTGATTTTACAAGTGGCCGAATGAATGTTACTAAGGTAATTATAGATATGCAATTGTTTGTGTGTGCTAATGCTATTATGTAGGTTTTATACTAAGATGCTAATGTCAACGAAGCCTGCTATGTAGAAGGAACTCTTGCCAAGTAGTTAGTTGCCAAGAAATTCAAGAAGATGGTCATTAAGAGGTCAAAGGAGGGAAAACTCTCATGGAGGGAAATTCCTAATTTGAATAAAAGAATGCAACTACCTTTTAATAGTCATGTTTGTTTGTTGAGAAAATCTAGGGAGTGTGTTGTGCTAGATTCCTATTGGAGCAAGTTTGCTTTGACCAATTTGGCACATGCATAACTTCCTCCATCTTTTTCTATGCTTTCAATAAGTGGCATCCTCCTATTTTGATGGAGTCAACTGCCTAGGTAGTTAGGGTTAATCAATAGTTTTTATCTCTATAAATAATGGTCAGATGCCCCTTTTGATAAGGTTGGATATTTTGAGTTTGTACTTGCATTTTCCATTTTTAGCAATACAGTCATATCGCTGAGATGTTATAATCATGCTTTCAAGAAATAATATGATATTTTGAGTTGTTACATTTGAGTTAGCTTAAGGGAGACTCACTCAAGGGGGCCCACTTGGTGAGAATTCCACCCAATTAGTTTAGAAGTTATTTTTTGTTCAATAATTATCTTTAGTTTCGGCAACTGTTTGTTCCTATAGCCACTAAAATTTTGTTTTGTGACTATTCCTACAACCAAGGAAGATAGAGTAGTTTCATGTCTGTTTGCTAAGATTTGTACTCCTATCTTTCATTTCTAGTCCAGTTGTTAATTCTTGGTGTAGATGTTGATTTATGCTCAGTGTTTAAGTTGATTTCTTTCTAGCATTGTTTCTTTCCTAGTTTATGGATGATTACAATGAAGCCCTAGTGCACATACAGTGTTGACCCATTTCAAGTTTACGTCCCTGGATTGAAAATTAAAATAAACCTTCATGATGAGTGAGATAGCTACTTAGTGCAGATGTCCAATCTCTAAGTGACAGCTCTATGGGCTTACTTATTAAACCATTAAAGGAGGCCAACAACCTATGTAATTAAACTTTTAAGTGCACACTTCCTTTGATTCAACAACAACTCGTAGACAAAAAATTTCACCTAAACATTATATGGAATATTTCAGAAATACCCTAAACAACAACAAACACCTTCAGAACATATTGCATCTAAAGAATGTACATAGCTAGTACACTCAAACAATTCTACCATACACTATAGCTTAAGGAACTAACTTCCAAAGCTCCAAACCTCAAACAACTTTGACTAAAGAAAGATACTAACACTATTAGCATTCCTTTAGATTTACAAGACCTAAAACTAAATTATGAAGTAACACGAAGCAAAACATTTCTCCCAATCACCTCTGCAATACACTATTCGCACACTAGTGAACACAACTTCTGCACAACGATCCACCACACCAAATTTTGAATACACCACCTATGAACAACTCTTTTTAACATATTTGAAATGCATAGGTAGATCTTCAACCTAGAAGAAATGCAGAGCAACACCAGAACACTACTCTTCAAATCAAAACACACTCCAACTCATTGTTTTCTCTTTTTATCAAATTTTATCAAAATCACTTGGAAACCAAGCACCAAGAACACAACCTCATCATCTCCATCACTTCCTCACCCATAGATAGAAGCTTATCAAAGAAACACTAGAGGTTGACACCAGTAGCTTACTAATGATAACATAATTTAACTAATCAAAGCATCAGCAATGCAACAACATAGTCAAACCAACAACTACACATACTCTTGCAACAATCTTATTCTCATATAGTTGACACCCATGACAACACAGGATTGTTGACATCAATGACAATACCAACTGATCATACTTGCAACACTAATGAGGTTAATCAAGTATAATTTCCTACCACATATCACATGCACACACAACATAGGTGACAACAATCAATAATCATTTTCAAGTGTAGTCCATGATACAGTAGGGACTTATAGCTTCATGCCTATAGGTAACAAAATTTAGAAGAGACCTGTTGATGCAGGCACCTGCAACACTTTCCTGTTAGAAATTTCAAAAAAAATGTCACATTAATTACATAACCATCCAAAATACACTATATTCCTTCATACATGCGACCTCATAACTATCATTTCACTACATGTAGCTTCATCCACCTTATCCCACATACCATCCATATAAAATTTCTCAATATCTATGCAATATGTAATTCATTTCACATCCCATCATCATACACCATGTAGCCTTTCACAACCATCATTTACCATGTGCCATTCAATTACATCATTCATTACCCATTACAATTACAAATAGTCACATCATATCTCATTGTGTGAAGTTCAAATCAAATTCACACAAGCTGAGCTTTAGTTCACTACACTTCTACAACTACACATATTAATTTCCCATAATTATCATAGATTTTAATTTTGTTTTTACATGCTTTCATAATAAATTTTGCATGCTTTGTATCATTTTTATTATTTCCAATAACATAATTTCACCCTCCACCAAAACAACTTTAATCAAGTGAGGAAACTTAATACCTTGAGTTGGGGGGAAGCAATACCTTTCATTTTCATTTTCTTGGTTTTCAAAAACCCAAATACTTTCTAAAAAATCCTTTTCCATTTTGTTTTCTTTTTTTCCCCATTCTGCAATACAACTCAACTATAATTCAAATTTGGAAGGAAAGAGAAGGGGTAGAACAACTACATTTGGAAAACACAAGCACACGAGCAGAGTGATAAACACACAAGAAGAGTGATAAACAGGAAATTTGAGGGAGTTTGAGCATAATAAAGAAAATTTTCATCATGGGTGGTGATATAATTTGAAGAGATCCATGTCCACATAATCAGCTATCAGAAGACATATTGGTGTCACCTATTTTCCAACATGTTGGTTGGATGGACTATTTCTTGAAGTTGATAGAATACGATGAGGATATGATAGATCAATTTATAGCTACACTACAACATGATGAAGCAGTAATCAAGGGTATGAAGGTTGATGCTTCAAATTCTACAATTGTAGAAGTGTATGGTTTTCCATGGGAAGGAGAGGATTTTCCAGTTAGGGAAAACATTGTTGCTGCCATATATGAATTTAGAGAACATGGTGAAAATCTGGACTCATCCTCCCAAGGTACTAAATATCATCCTTGTCATGGGTTTGGGCTTTTGTTGCTTCATATATAATTAAGTATCTTACATGTGATGGTAGGCAATCCTTATTATATACAGTTCATTTCAAACTCTTGAGTCATCTCTATCATGATAAAAGAGTTAATGTTCCAAAAAATTTCCATAATATGTTGAAAAGAATGGGATTTGAATACAAAAGAAAAAGGAATAACACTTGTCACATTATTGTTTGGTCACCCTATTGGTTAAAAGGAGTTTGAGAATTCAACATCCAAAAACTTCATGGGAAAGCTTTATCAATTGTAACCACATTGATAGTATTTTAGAAGAACCTATTATACTAGATAAAGTAGAAGAACCTACTATGTCAAAAAGGGAAAGATCCCTTGACCCCCCTTCTTCACCTACCCATAGTAGGGATGAGTCAAAAAGGTAGGGTATGCAAGATACTCAACCTACAACCACTACAGAACAACCCGCAATAGAGGAAATGAAAGAAACCCATACCCCTAAGAAGACATCAAGATCCAAGAAAAGAAAAACTAGGCCTTCTTATATGCCTACATCAAGGCAGAAAAGACCCACAAGGGGATCTCATCGCTTAAGAGGGAAAGGGGCAATGAGGGGTATAGGTAGGAAAAAAGAAGAAGCTGTTGTTACAATTGAAACATATTTAGAATCAGAAGTTCCCCCTAAGAATGTACAAACACCAGTCAAACCACAATGGTATTTCTTGAGCACCTCTGAATCTGATTTAGAGGATTCCTTTGTTTCTAGAAAAATGATAAAGATAACCCCACAAAACCCTGATAGTGAGGGTTGTGAAGATGATATGGGAGAAGATAATTAGTTTTTAGATAAAGATGAAGTTTTATTTATTGTAGAGAAGAATGTTAAGAAATAATTGCAGGAAGCACTTGATAGAATAAAGCAATTGGAAGAATTGTTGGAAAGTTTTCCAGTTGAAGGAAAATGAAAGGGACATGAAAATTAAAGAGTTGGAGGAGAAATTGCATAAATTTGAACATGGGTCTACATTGGATGTTCTTGCACAACTTTCTCTTGTATAAACAAGGAATAAAGAACCTGTGACTAAAGAAATACCTCCTCAAGCTAGAACTCCAACTGGTCCTATTGTTTTGTCCCTAGGATACGAATTATGGAAAAAAACTAATGAATTCTCTGAGCAAAAAGAAGCATGGAAGAAGGAAAAAGAAGAAATGATAGATAACCATGCTAGGAATCTTGAGAAAAATGAAATTGAATTGAAAAATATGATAGTCAAGATTGAGGAAATTATAGATTTATGTTTTGTTTTTACAAGAAAAATTCCTATGTTTTCAATTCAGTTAGTTAATTAGTAAACTACCAATTACTCTGAATAGGAAATTTGAGTTTTTAAATTCTTTTTTCTAACTCTACACCAAATGTGCAAGATTGACTGTGTGAATTTTACTTGCATAATCTTGCTCTTCCAGATGATATAGAGTGGAACCCATTAATATTTTTGGGAGACTTATAGGTTAGAGAATTGGCTTCATACTACAAAAATGAGTAGTAGAGAGGGGAAATAATGTAGGACTATGTTGAGAGAGAAATATATTGCTCTCTAGATCAGGAAAGAGTCAAAAGACCCCAACATAGTCATAGAAGAATGGACAACTCTCTTAAAGTGCAAAGGTGTGGGTAGAAGAATAATGAATATCAGAGAAAATAATTTTTCCAGAATGCAACAACTATTTGTAGATATTATTCATCATTCTTTTAAATATGTACAAGATGGGTAGAATTTTCCCCTAAATTGTAGAAAAAGGAACCTCACTCTTATACAATTTTGCAGCCATGCTTGAAAGGTCTTGTAGGTGCATAGATATTACCAGAGAAATTGGATTTAAATGGGTACCTCTTACCTACCATCCACCAATGCTTCTTTATTTGGTGCCACATTGGACAGGGGAATAGCATGTAGAGTAGGAAGAGGCTAAAAACATCAAATGGAAAATATTTTCATGTTATGGAGGCTACTACTTGAAATAGGGAATAGGAGTGAATGCAGTTACAAATTTTAGGGAAATGATCTTGCAATACAACCTCTAATATTAACTATTGCTTGAGGACAAGAAAATGTCTAGTTGAGTGGAATGATGAGACCAAGTATTAGCTAGTTTTATGTTGTTTAGTTCATATTTTTAGGAATTTCTAGATACTCATTTCATGTACATTCATAAAGATTATATATCTTTTTTATATCTTTCATGCAACTTGAATCTAGTTTTGATGTATGGGAATATGATCATGATATGTTGTTATTGCATGGTTAATTATGTGAGTGTGTATGAAATGCAATATGGATCTATGTTTAATTTGTGGTTATTAGTATTGTGTATATGTTGGATGAAATAACTCCTTGTAGTTGAGAAGACAGAGCAAGAAGACTGTAATCCGCATGAACTAGGGAGAGCAACCTGTAGCCAAAGGATTTTAGACAGTGATGTAGGGGAGATTTCAGAATAAGAACACAACAGTTATAGAAATAGAAGCGTTCATTAATGAGGATGATTGTGAATCACCATGTCATTTAATATGACCACTGAAGGGAGAAGGAGTTTTCTCCGTTTAGGAAGCTACCATGACTATTTCAATATTCCATGTTTATGTTATGCCATTACAACAGAGTTCCAATCCTAATCATTTTCTTCCACCTTTTTAGTTATGTTTTCAGTTATGCAAAACTTTTCACTCTCTATCTCATAAGGGAGTGGTTATTTGCATTTAGTTTTTTTGTTTTGATTCCTTGTTTCAAAAATCCTCCCTCGAACCTATATAGTTGGCTCGGTGGTCGAGGATTAGATATAGCGGGTGGATATGTTTAGATAGTGATAGTTTTTGTTACATAGACAATACTTGTTTTCTAGTTATGCTTTCATGAATAAGATATCTTTGAATATTCTTATCATATTATGAAATCTTGTTATATGCAATGGGATGTTTTTAGTTTATCGTTATGTTTAGTTGATTCAAGGATTTTATATTTGAGTTTAATTTGTGGATATAATAACTTGAGCAAGGGAAACTCAAGGTAACTATTCTCCACCATTAATTTTTATTGTTACAATAGATCCTTTTATTTATTGTATTCATCTTAATTAGATTATTTATTTCCTGTATGAGAATGAAATCATGAATGAGTTCTTGTCTTGTACTTTATGTTTTGTTTTGTCTCAATATGTCAACCTTTGGAGTGAGTCAAGTCATTAGAATTCATAGTTAACAATTTTAGTATTTGCATAGTTTAGATTTTAATAGTTAACTAGTCACAGTCTTTAGCTATACACTTGTAGCAATATTTCTAGAATTAATCTTTTTCCTATTTCACTATTTTATGTTTTCCACATGTGTAAACACCTATACTAGATGATATAGGAAATATAAAATCTTTGGATGCAAATATAGTGCCAACATCATCACAAGCTTACATTAGCCCTAGTCGATAACTAAATGGAGTCTTTACAAGAGTTTAGTTGACTGTTCAACTAGGAACCACCTCTGAATTGTGTGTTTATCACCAAGTTTATTGAGCATTAGTTGGGTCTTATAGGAAGGAGGGAGGGAGGGAGAGAGAACGAGGTATAGAAGGAAGGTGGGTGGGAGGAAGGAAGATAGACAAAGATAGAGAGAGAAGTGGGGAGATAGATAGAAGTACAGAGGGAAGGAGAGAGAGAGGGAGAGAGAGAGGTGAGATAGAGAGTAGAGAGTGAGAGAGAAAGATGGAAAGGGAGAGAGAGGAGGGAGAGAGAGAGAGAGAGAGCGGGGGGGAGGGGAGGGAGGGAGGGAAGTAGAAGTGTGTGTGTGAGAGAGGGAGAGAGAAAGATGTGATAGAGAGATATGCAAATAGGGAACTTGAGGAAGGTGGAGAGATTGAGAGAGGTAATGAGGGAGGGAGGGAGAGAATGAGGTATAGAGGGATATGTTAGATAGATATAAGTGGAAAGGGAAGGTGGTTGTAAGTAAGGAAGAGAGAGAGATATAGAGAAAGATAGAGATAGAGAGAGGGGGGAGATAGAGAAAAATAGAGAGGGAAGGAGGGAGGGAGGGAGTGAGAGGTGAGATAGAGAGAAGTAGAGAGAGAATGGTGAGATAGAGAGAAGTAGAGAGGGAAGGAGAGAGTGGGAGAGATAGAGGGGAGAGAGGGGGGGAAGGAGAGTGAGATAGAAAGAGGAGAAAGAGAGAAGGAGGGAGGGAGAGGTATAGAGAGAGGGAGTAGAGAGGGAAGGAGAGAGAGGAAGGGAGAAGTGAGAGAGACAAAGGTGATAGAGAGATGTGATAAATAGAAGTAGAGAGGGTAGGAGGAAGGTGGAGATATTGAGAGAGGTGAGGTAGGAGGAAGGGAGAGAGAAAGAGGTATAAAGGGATAGGTTAGATAGAGATAAGTATAGAGGGAGGGTGGGTAGGAGGAAGGAAGAGAGAGAGATATAAAGACAGAGGGAGGGGGAGGTAGAGAAAATAGAGAAGGAAGGAGAGAGGGATGGAGAGAGAGAGGTGAGATAGAGAGAAGTAGATTGGGAAGGAGAGAGAGAGATAGAGAGAGAGAGAGAGTAGAGAGGGAAGGGGGAGAGAGAGAGAGATGAGTAATTTTATGGAGACCAACACTCTCTATCTAAAGGAATTTCAATAATATAACCTTACACAATATCCATACCAAGCCCTTAATTTAGAAGACAAGGAGACACAGGGTACCATTAATGGATTCCTAAAACCATCAGCGCAAAATTGTGAGCCAAGTAATAGAAAACATGGTCTAACATAAACCCATGTGCCCCTGTCCAAAGGTAACTCATCCTAAGATAGAAGAAAATTATTGATAATTACCATTTACCCCTATTACCAAGGGATTAAAATGTAAATTACTCCACGTGGGTGCATAATATCTCATACACACCTCTTATAGATGACTAAAAGTATTTGATCAAAAATTCCTTAACTCTTCAAACTTGTAACCCCCTACTTAATGACTCCTTACAACCATCATAAGGCTAATGAAACATGCTAGAGAGTTCCAAAAAAATAATCTCAAAATTCTCTCCATATGTTATGCACTTTTCTAGGAAGGTTCAATGTTTATAATATTTTATAAAATATTAAATATTAAAAAAACATTAGTATAGTCCAATTCCACAACTTCAACAACCTACTGAGGGTTTAAAGCTAGCAAGAATAGAGGTCTATTAGGGACTTTAACTTGGTTGGTTTTTTTAAAATACCACCTCTTAACCATCACACCATTTCTTTAATGGTGGAGGAAGTTGATAATTATTAAATAGAAAAATAGGAATTAATTTATAAGTGTGAAGATAAAAATATAGTCAAATATTGAAATGATCAACCACACAAAAATAAAATATGTTGAAGTATTGTATTGTAATATTATTTTCAAGGTTAATATAATTTATGTGCTTTGGAGTCTATGCTTTTCCTTTCAAGGTGTTTATTAGGTTATATCTTATGTCTCTTACCATGCTCTAATATTTTTTTAGTTATATTATTATTTGCATTGTTTCTCTCTAAGGTTAATGCCAATATAGGTATATCTTCCTTGCATTTGGCATTAGAGCTTTATTGTTATAGCTTGTTTAATTCATGGGAGGATATTATTTATTATGAGCCCTTCTTCAAATATCAAATGATATTGTAATTCAAGAACATAGGATGGCAAGCACCTCTAGAATGGAGATTGAGAAATACAATGATGATAAATTTGAGATTTGGAAGCTCAAGGAGGGTGACCTTCATGTAGATAAGATTTATTTATTATAGTAAATGTTCAAAAACCCTCCACCATGAAATAGAATAGGAATGTTTTGTAAAAATATAATAATATTGGTTCAACATTATCTTTCAAATTCAATGATTATGATTTTATTAGGAGAAACCACAATTTTTAACTTCCAAATAAAGTTAGGGAAGTTATATTAGCTAAAATCCCTTGTGAACAAGAATTGTTTATGGAATAATTTGTATTCATCAAAGGTGATTAATGGATACTTCATAATACATCACATAAATTCCTTTAAAATTATGGTAAGATAGTTGAATTTGTGGGTGTGAAGTTGGAAGTTTTGTGTCTTATATACACATGCCCTATTTTTCTTTTGGAAAATATGGAACCTATTTTTTTCTTTTTCTTAGATTAATTTTTTGTTCCCTTAGTTTTATATTTCCCCCCTTGGTCTTATGGATTTAGTAAAATTATAAATTACAGGAGTTTTATAGAATTGAAGACTCTTCATAGATTACTAGACTTTTGGCTGATGTCCTAACCTTTCTTGAAAACTTTCCCTTGGTTAGTTAAAATGTTCATACCCTTGCAGAAGTGATTTTTTAGACTCTTGATGCACTACTAGACTTTCAACATGTCATTTAAACCTCCCATCATTTAGACCTTTCCCAAAAAAATCTCTTCTTGGGAGACTAAAATATTCAAAATTCATGTAAGTTAGATTTGTGGACTTTCAACATACAACCAAAAATCCAACTTGATTACCCATACCTCCAAATGTCCTAACCTTCTTCACAAAATATTATTACAATTGATTAAGATGTTAAATTTTTCTTGTAAACTCTCAATAGATAATTTTGTATGTGTCTTCATGATATTACCTCTAGTCTTCTATTGATTTCCTTCCAAGATCATTTGGATTTAAGGTAATTTTGTTTTTAAAGAATTGTAGTGAAAAAATAGACATTTTACATGTTATTCTCATTTCCTAGTGTGGTATCCAATTTTGTATACCTCCTTACCATTGATGTTAATGAACAAGTTCTTTATTTCATGAATTTAAAAATTGTGAGATTGTAGAGTTTGCATGGACTACTTTAATTTTATGATTCTCTTGATATATATCTCTTCATTATCTCACAAAGGTATCTATATATGTGCCTAATTTATTGATTTTTTTAACTTGAGTCAAATCCTTGTAAAATCACTCAAAAATTTGAGGATACATTTTTTAGACAAAATGTGTAAAATGCGATATTTTGATGGAGAGTTAGAGTTTTTAATTTACAAATGACCTATATAAGTCCTTTGGATCCTTGCAAGAATTATAAAAAGGAAAAACTAAAGTATGAAAATTAGTGAAGTTTTGACTTGTAAGATTCTATTGGACTTAAGGGCATCTCATTTGATATCCAAACCTCTTGAAATCCACACATTTCTCATATAATTTAGTTAAAAAGATGAAATTTTGACTTATATTGAGCATTAAGCTAAGATGAATTTTCATTTTTCAACTTTCTTTAAGTAGATGTTGGGAATAATCCTTGAATTCTAACATATTACATTATTCTTTCAGGAGTCACAATCTCAATCATTGTTTCATCTACATGCCTTGTGGTATGAATTTATTAGTCTACTCAATCTCTAATGCATTAGCTTGTACAAATTTTTGGAATTATATTTGTATATATATTTACATATTTACTTTGAGCAAGAGTTATGGAATACTCGTGATTCCAAATCCTTGACATTATATTCTTATAATTTATTTGGGATTAGTAATTTGGTAAAATTTCTTGGGTATTTCCTTTAGGCATAAGTAATTGATTATTCCCAATTCCTAAACTTTAACATTTTACACAATTTATTTAGGATCATGAATTCAACCTTGCTTTAGTATCCTTCTAGAAATTGTAATTTAAAACCTCAAAATAGTAGTCTTTCCCAATCTCACATTTTACTAAAAATGATGCATTTTATGCATAATCATTTGAGAAACTAAATATCACTATTAGACTTTTTCACTTCCAAACCTCCTAAACTCTAGACCTCCATCAAATTTTTGTAAATTTTTTTTATGACTACATTGTTAAAACTCAATAATTGTGGAGTTTAACCTAACTTCTAGATATAACTTTTCCAAACCTTACATGTCTAGTACTCTATTAGTTCTTAGATTCTTTTCCAAAATAGTGTTAACACTTTGTGGAGTTAGTTATTATTTATAGACATTTTTTGAAGGCTTCCAAAGTATGAATCTTTGTCATATTTTTAAGAAAGTTAAAAATATATATATTTCTATAATTTTGGTAAGGTAAGGTATGTTTCAAAACTAAATGTCAAAATCATTAATAAGTTCAAAAATTCATATATTTCCCAAAATTTTGACAATTCCTTTTGTTGGCATTTTTCCTAGTTTTTAAACTTTCTAACTTTTGATAAGTTATGACCCTTTCACTTGTTTCTCTTTAGAAAGGCTTCAAAAATTATAGGTGTTGAAAAATTAAGCATCAAAGATTCTTGAGGTTTACAAAATTTTGAAATCATTGAAATTTTTTAATTTAAGGTCAAAATTCTAAAGGGCAATTTTTTTTTTTGTATTGGAAGGTTCATACCAATGAAGGATCCAAAATGATCATAAACTTTGACAAAGAATACTTTTACAAATTAAATGATTGTAAGTTTGTAAGTTCATGAAATCATCAAAATGTTGACAAAGTTAACGAATTTTTAAAATAATTGATTGTTCATAACTTAAAATAAAAACATAAACATTTCTTAGGGTTTAAAAACTTTTAAAACATTGTCAGAGTTCAGTGCAACTAAAAAATACTAATAAACTTTTGGATTTCCCCTAAAACCACATGACTTATTTGAAACACAAAAATATTTTTAGAAACTTAAAACTAAATCTAATAGAGTTCTTCTATATTTTTGTAGGATTTTGGGAGGGAGAAAAAAAATTGAAGCGTGAAAGACATTGGCTCCAGACATGTAACCTATCTTGATCCTCTATATTTCATCTTTTTTCTTCTATATTTGTATCCCTTTATCAATAAAATGATCTACATTATCGCTAGATATACTAGAGATTTCTAGAATGATCCCATGATTTATAGGTTGGCAAGAAAACCAACTCTAATACCACTATAATATCTTGAGCTATTATTATGATCAAGTAACCTTGAATTTTAATTATTTTATTAGATTTGAAAGAAATCTAAAATTTCCCTTCAAACCCTAATGATTAACTTTGACAATTAGGTTTCGTATCAAAATATTTAAACCCGATCTAACAAAATTCCCTAATAGACATTAATGCATATACTACTCAAAATCCTCTACAAACATTTATTCAAGATTTTTATTTAATTGCCTTCCTAGATCTAGCAAAGACCCTAATTTTATCATGATTTTTACATTAACATTAATAACCAAATTTCCTTTAAGGTGTTACACATCAATAATGCTAATCCAAATTTATTATCATTTTTTAAATTTTTATTCATTTATTCTCACCAGCAATCCAACATATAACAAAATAACTTTAGAATCCTTCCTTATTAAAATAAAGTTAGAAATACATTCAAAGATGCCACAACTAACCAAATCTATTATGAAACCAAGTTTTCTCTCAATTTACCCATCAATGTTTGGAACCTAGATCTATAAATGAAGTCAAATAGAAGAGTTAAAACCAAATAGAAGAGTGAAAAATTAAACATAAATTAAAAATAAGGAAAAAAAGGATAATTTATTTATCCTCAATGAAACTAAAGGAAAAAATCCTGATAAGTTAAAATACATTAAAAGGGATAAATCTCCTAATGCCTCCTTAAACATCCAACAAATTAGCAATGATGTTCTCAAGGAGCAACACATAACTTCTTTTGTTAATTTCAAAAACTCATGATACACTCCAGTCCCTCAATTAATCACAACCTTAGAATAGAACCCTGTGTTCAAATATTCCTAAGTTCAAAATCAAGGCTTGTCCAAGTTCAAAGTAAATATGAACATCCCTATATTTCAAGGAAAGCTCAATGCCATCACAATTTGGATGAATGGATAAATTTAGAAATTTGATTATACTTATTTATTAATCATTTTATTGAAAACAAGAATATCTTCTTCACAACATTGATGATGGGTACATTATTTTGATCACATTGGTGGTAAGCTTAAAGAAATCACATGATCATGATTTCAAATCTATTGAAACTTAGGAGATGTTCTTCAATGTTGTACATGAATATAATCCTCTTATGCATTATGAGGATGAGAATATATAATAATTCAATAGTTGTTCCAAGGTAAGGATCAATCTAGGAAATATTATACTAACATATTTCATGATTACTTCATGAACTTTATTAATATATAAGTGAAGTAGAATAAGCTTTGAAAGTATACTAGTATAATTTACCCTTATATTTTCAAAAAAATAGAATTATTTTAACACTATTGATACATTGAGTATGCAAAATGTATACCATTCTTTGTAAAATAAACTCTTTAGAGAAAAATAAATTATGCTAAATGAAGGAGAAACTATTGTCAATAAAACAAAAAATGTTCCAATATCCTCAACATCAAATGAAGGGAAGAGGATAAATATTATCACTACCACTACAAAATCACTAACAACAATTCTAATTTTTTGGGTAACATTTTTAATTGTGCAATGTGTATTAGGTCTTATGGTAGAATAAGATAATGATCTACTTGTTACATGTCTAAGTGGTTTAACACCTTCAAGACAAAAAAAATGGATCTTCCATATCATGTAAGGTTATAGTTTATCTTTTCCATGTCATTATCAACATCAAGAATTAGAATAATATAATTACACAAGATGCAATTAGGTGTTTTAGACTTGCAACTAAAATGTGCTTTTATCCATACTCCCCTACTTGGTTATGTAAGATAAGGACATCTAATTCAAGTGTCAATGTATGTTTGAGTATGGAATAAATCCAATATGTGAGACATGATCACATGTGTTCTATCACCATTTGAGGTATGTGACATTTTACTTAACATGTCATATATATGTGACCATGATAATTTCTACAAATACAAGCCATCCATGCCATCCATCTAGATAGCCAAAGTCAATAATTACATTCATGACATCTCAAAATACCTTTTAAGGAGAAAAGTCACTTTAATAATATATGTGGGTGAAAATATAGTAGTATTTTTTTCTTTTCAACCTTACTGGGCCACAAAAATCAATATTTTTCTAGCATTTAACATATTTTGTCAATTATATTAAAAAAACTGTCAAGAATTTAAAGGCGGTATAAAGTAGTGATTTGTGTCATTTTATTTGTATATTCAATTTATAAAAAAATGAAATTAAAAAAAGAAAATCTTTTTTTTTAGTTTTCATTAAAAAAATTTATTACTTTTGTATTAATTCATAATGTGATATTTTATTGTAATGTATAACTTTTACTACAACTGTATTTAGAATAATGCATTTCTCTTTGCTTATTTACTAAAATTGGGTTTTTATTGTTGAAACAAGGACATTCATGAGGAGGGTAATACAATTTTTTGACCTAGTTTGCTACTTTTTCTAGTGTCTCAAATATAGGTCATTTTCTTTGAAATTGAACTATGTTACTATATATATAATCTAATTCCAAGTGATATAAACACATAAAATTTTACCTCTAGGTGATTTCATTTGTCCCCCATGCACACAACATGGATTTGATTATTTTGAATTACAAAAATACAAGGATAGAATAAATTGTTGCCACATGTAAACAATTTTAGTTGAACTACCTTTGATCCAAATACATTCAACCAAACCCGTGTTAGATTATATATATAAGTGATATAAACACAAAATCTTACCTCTAGGTGATTTAATTTGTCACTTATGCACACAACAAAGAGTTGATTATTTTGAATTAAAAAATACAACATATGGATAGAATAAATTTCCACATAAACAATTTCAATTGAACTACCTTCAATTCAAACATGTTCAATCAAACCCTTGTTAGATCGGTCCCTTAATGTCCTATAAGAAAGTGCAACATGATAGATCAAGGTATCTTGCCTATTTTATTAGCTAGGCAAGAAATCTAGATTTTTCCATTTTTCTACTTTTGTCATGCGTATAAATTTTTAGTGGCATACTTTGCCAAATGATGAATATTTGAAATCAAGGCTTCCATTTTTGGAAAATAGGATAAGTTGTAAAGGAGACTAAATTGATAATTTTTTACATAAATTTAGTTTGGCGCCAATTAAATTACCTAAGAATTATTTTATTAAATTTTAAAATTAATTAAATTACCACAGTAGGCAATGCATGATTAGATCCTAATCACTAAAATTCTAAAAATTTATAATGATGAATCCTAAAGATTCTCACTTATTTTTGGGGCCATATAGTCATTACTAATAAATTCTCACTTAATTTTACCCAAATTATCTAATTAGATTTTAAAACATTTATCTCCTTTATTATCATGGCCTCTAAACTCAAGGCATACATGGGCCTCAAATTCAATGATTACAAAGAATACAAGCAGCATTGAGTTCATGTACTAATGTTTCTAAAGTTTGTAAGGATAAGAATTTGAGATCTTGTTTGCAATATGGGTAGGTGCAGAAAGATGAGGGCCAAAAAGTGGCCACCCCATTTAATTTTTTTGAAAAATCCAAAACACGAGTGTGTTATAATGTGCTTGTGTTATGGCTTGGAGTGATTGAGCCTCAGGATTGGTCACTACAAGCCTATAACATGTTTGTGTTATAACGTGAGCATGTTATGCTTTATTTAAACAAAAAAATCAAAAGCTCATTTTATTTTTTTCCAACAGCTACAAATACCTCCTTCGCAACCTACAAACCTTGCATAATGCACTCACGCTTTTGGAAGGTCAAATCCTCTTGATTTCTTCATTGAATCTTTGTAAAAATGTTGTCATGACATTGAGGAGGTTGAAGGAGTAAATAATTTCTATTTTTGTGTGAATTTGGTATTAAATAGGTAGATTTAATATGTTTTTTGATGTAAATTTCTTTAATATTCAGGAAATGATAATGCACCTCCAAATCCTCAAAATCTTGATTCACCTCATGCCAAAATTCTTCCTGAAGAACAACCTCAACAAACACCTCCAACAATTCCTCATCATGCTCCAGGAACTCAATAAAATTTAATGGGTAAAATTAAAAATAACAAAAAATAAATTGAGTAGTTAATTGCAAGGTTGAGAGATCTTGTAGGCACAACCTCGCATAGAACCACACTTTCTCAATCACTTGAATAGATAATATCACATGTAGATTCAATTAGCAAGAAAATAACTAATTTTTCAGAGAAGAGACAAGAGTTTAGACAATTTTATGCAGATAAATTATCATATAAACAAGTTAAAGATGAAAAAATTACAAAATTTGACTTGTGTGCACTATTCAAAAACCCTAAAATGAATCAACCTTTACATCCTTCAAGAAAGAGGTTCCTTATCCATTGGTGCAACCACCAAGAGATAAAGAATAAGTTTTGGAAAAGGTGGTGGATTGTTTTTGACCATCCTTCATGCAACAACAATGAGGTGCCACAATATTTGGTGAAGAAACTCTACTATGAGTTTTCCTTAATAAAATCCCAAACTATTTTGACATGCGGGAATTCCAAGGTAGAGGTGGGGGCTCTACACAAGAAAAAGTGGGGGCATGTATCAATGCACAATGACTAGCAAGATGACCACTCACTAGACCAATGTATGAGCATGTGACTATCCATTCCATTGTGAAGGAGAGTGTTGAGATGGATACCTTGCAGTCAATTAGTTCCCTTACCCAGAGGCTGTTACAACATACCAGTCCTCTAGCATAAGGTGAGCCGGCCGAGTCTTCGAGGAGTAGAGTTCCACCTCACTTTTGTCAGGCTTGTGGGTCACTCTATGTTTATGATCCCATAGATAGTTAGGATGCAGGTGCCTAGGGAACATCTACAACCGATGAGATGGTGATGAGAAATGCCCTCCTCAATGACACATTCGACCTTGATAGTCAGGTAAATGTTAGCAAGTTCGTTGAATTTAATTTATTAAATTTCATTTTTGAAATGTAATAATAACTAAATTAGTTGAATGACTATAATAAAATTTCAGGGTTATAGTTTTCACTATGTTTTAAGCATTCCTACACCTCCCTATTTCATGACCACATCTATTGAAGAGGTATGTAACTAGTAAAGAATTATAAATATTACATGTGAATATCTGAACATTATATGAATAGTATTCTTATATCTCATTTTGGGTGTTGAATATGTTAATTTTGGAGCTTCAACGACAACATTTGCCAGTGGAGGTGGTCATCGAAGTTTCACTTAGGTAATACAAATTATTTATGATTTTAAAATAAAAAATGTATTTTGTAATTGAATAATGTTTAATGATTTGAGGGTTCTAGATAGTTTGTAAGTATACTTTGTACTTTTTAATTAATTTGATTTCAGGTTTTTATACACTTCATAATCTATGAATTTCATTTGTTCATGTTGTTGACCTCCAAAAATATAGTCTAGTGGCAACACTAGCTTGTAGTATAACATTTCACTCTTATCCTCCTAACTGTCATCACTAGCTTGTAGCATACCATCTCTCTGCTCACTGTTCAGCTCATGAATGTTGCTTGGGATATTTATATTACTACTACCCTTGTCCTATATTGAATATACTTATCATGATGACTATTTTATTGCATTCATGTTATGGCTATAGACATTTGTTTATACCTTTGAAGTGCTTGACACCATAGAGGATTGCTTTCTTTCTTTCTTGATTGTATACTATCATCTTCTATCAATTATCTTCAATGGTATCTACTCCATAGACAAGGTACTATCCACTTATCATTTAGAAATATATCCCCTCTTTCTATGCCTTCACAAGGACTATCCTCTATGAATATGATCATTAAAAGGGCACTGCCACTCCAAACTATCCTTTAATAATAAACTATGCATGCCCCTCTTATACCATTGTACTAAATTTGTTGCTTCTCCTATGAGACTATCTTGTAGCATTGGATTTCATGTGACTACCACCACATTCATGACTATCATGTACTCTTTACCTTGAGGTATCTTGGTTGAAAACATATAAAGTATTTCCTTATAAAACATATCTTCCACAATTATCCCTTGAAGCATTCTTTGGTATTGAAATACATGTGACCATCCTATTACATCTTGTGAATTTAAAGACTATCATATTATGTCTTATGTAACTGTCCTATTATAGTTCTTTATTTATGCTACATCCTTTATTGTTCATCCATTATCCTTTATTCATCATTTCTCCTTGTGATCATTACTCTACCTATGTGAATATTACACTATCCTCTATAATGAAGATATCTCACTCTATTTCTTAGCTATATCTTCTTTGTGATTCACCCATGAATATGAATAGAATTTTGAGGTTTTATGAAAATCATGGAGTGTCTTTATAGGTGTAAATTGTTATCAAGATCTTAGGACCATGGTCCCCTCATTGCTCACTATCACTACATCATTTTGTTCTTAGTTGACAGTGTCATTGTTGCTTCTTTTCATGCATCTCATGCTTTATATTATTTCCATAAATCTTATCCCCACTTCAAAAATTCTTCACTTCACATCAACAAAGGTTTGCATGACTTATTTATGTAATCATGATATTGTCCCTTTCTTGCATGATATGATTGTCCCCAAGACTGCCATCTTGTGCCTATCCTTTACTTTGAAATTGTCCTCATGAAACATGCAAACCCTTGACATTCAATTGATACTAATAAAGACTCTTACTGATATGGGGATACTATGTCAACAATGAAGATGATATGATACTTTGTCATTTCTCCTCATTTCTCCTAACTATCACATTGCTCTATCATTTGTTCTTCTATTATTACAACCCTAGCTTGTCATTCATGATACCCCTTATTGTGCAAGATTCCCTTATAACAACCTTTTCCTCTGTCAACTTCTTCCTACCAACTTAGAAACTGCCCAATATGGCTCTTTTGCATTGTGTTTTGTCTTGTTGGTTCTCTAGGCCATATTGCTCTCTTCTATCAACTTTTTTTCCACCATGTTGTTCATGAAGGGTTTTGATAGGGGTCTTGTCATCATATTTTCCTATCCTCTTTTTTCTCTCTTTAAACCATTCATTTGATCACTTCATGAACTTTTTTATTTACTATTCTATAAATGTTTGTCCTTTAAATGATTCATGTCTACTATGCACGTGTCTTATGAAGACAATTATAATGAATTTTCCTTTTAATCCTTACATGGATCTTATCATTCATACCACTGTGCATTGTTTCTCATTTTTCCATTGTCATTATTCTCTTCTATGTCGAACTGGTCTTAGATCTTAGTATCTTCAAAGTTGCCTTCCCTATTCCTAATTATCCCTAGGACTATCAACACAAACCTGTCACTTGTATAGAAATCACAAAACTTCTCCTTCTTGTTTCCTTTGGTTTTTTTGTTACTATAAAATAATAGAAATAGAATTGGATGCATTAACATATCCCAAGAAACACAATAGTCTAGTAAGCACATATTAAACTATGAAGCAATATATATAGTTCAATAAGTACTCAATTTTTTGTTGACTATGTCATACATTATAAGACATGACCTACATCACTCTTCTATTTTTTGTAATTGAATAATTTTGTTTTATTTTCAAATGATTCAAGAAGAGACTCCTCTCGATATTTATAGGGAAATGGAGCATGGTGTCTCTACTGCAATTGAGAGATTGATGCCATGAGGAAAATTAGTAAATTTCAAATTACATTTGTTGTTTTAGTTGTTTACTATTGAAAAATCAAATGATTATTGATTTGTAGTTTAATTTTTATCTAGATGGTTGCCACAGGGATTTGAAATTCCATAGCATGAGCATGTCACTATTGCAGATGAGGAGAGAGATCATTTGGTGGTGGTAAGTGATTATTTTGTTAAATATTTCATTTTATTATTTGTAATTTCTATGTATTCATGTCTATACTTTTTATTGTAATAGGTACGACTCCATGAAGAATTAAATAGGTCCAACCCTCAAATTCGAAGTAGACCACCATCATATGCATCTTCACCCCCCTAATGATCAAAGGTCACTCGTGATCTATTTTCCTCACCTAGAGGGGAATGACTATTTATTAGGGTCCTTTGTTGTATGCCTATATGGCATTTTTGGACATATATTTTGTATTGCATATACATGACATTGTATTCCCATATGGAATTCTTGTAAGCCTATATGGCTATTTTGTATATATGGTATACTTATATATATATATATTGATGTATGCATATATGGCTATTTTATTAATACATATCTTTTTATTGATGGTGTCCATATTTGCACTATAAATGATTAAAATGTTATTCCAATCCATTCTCACAAAAATGTTTCTATATTATTTCCTTGTAATAAACAAAGTGCTTAAAAATATGCCAAGATGTTTATCTCTCAAGAATACAATGAAAACACAAGGAAAAAGAGCTAATTAAGGATTATATTTTTAGATTTCAAGTTTTTGATAATAATGTGTTACCTCCATTATAGAATGACAAGCTTCAATGGATATTTGTAGATGGTTTACTTCAAATAATTAAAATTCAAGTGTATTCCATGCTTCATAACTATTTTCATACTCATTTCACCTATATTTTTTGGTTAATTATTATCTTTCCTATACTACTATGTGTTTTTGGTCTTAGATGACATTTTTGGCATATAGTTATAGAATCAAGTTTTATTCAAGACAAAGTACAAACAATTTACACTGCATTTCCAATAATTTTATTCAAGTATATTCAAGTACACATCCATTCAAGTACCATCCTCTAGTTTTTTGATCACTAATTCAAATTTATAGACGTATTCTTCATGCCCACACTATCCTCCATCTCAAAAAATATATATTTCTATATTGACCAAAACATCTATGACTGCATTGAGTTCAATCAATAGAGACTAGTTCTTTGGTGTAGATCATTCAGTCATAAGATTATAAAGACACGTACGCTGACCAAAAATTGTAAAGTAGACTTATTCTATGGCCACCCCAACATGTTAAAATTTTTGGTTTTCCCCCAAGAGATGAAGAATGTAAATAATGCCTCTTGAGAACTTTTTACTAAATGCAACTGATACTTTTTGGAACATTTGAAACATTGTTCCCATGGTGGAACGACTTGGATATATGAAAAAATAAGAGAGGTTATTGTAGAGATACCCTATGTCACCTTATACCTTCAAATGAAATGTTTCTAAGAGCCACAATTTCCAAGTAACAACTCATCAACTCTTTCCACTTTGTGGAACTTAGGGCTCTTAAGAGAAAGTGTTGGTACAATGTAACCTAGAATGATATGGCATGCTAGGGTGTGAAACATGACCTTTCCTACCATAAAGTAACCCACCCTAATGTGTTGGAACTGCCAGTTTGGCTGCATGATGAACTAAATGAAAATTAGGATATCTTGCAACTTTCTTTTGAATGCAACTGACACTTTTTTCATCAACTGAAAACTTGTCACCATGGGAAAATGGATTAGAGATATGAAAAATTGAAAGAGGCTATTATAGAGGGACCCTACATGATCATGTACCTTCAAATGCAATGGTTGTAGGTGTCATGATTATCAAGAAAGATCCCATCAAAGTTGTTTTTTGGCACTTTGGTCTCTTAAGAGAAATCATCAATGTAATGTATCCCAAAACTTTACAGCATGTTGGGGTACGAAATAGGACCTTCCCTAGTGTAAACCTACCCATCTAGATGTGTTAGAACTATTGATTTGGTCACACAATGAACAAAACAAGAAATACACCACCTTGTAACTTTACACTGCATACATCTGATGCTTTTTCAACCAACTGAAAAATTGTCACCACGAGAAAATGGATTTGGAGATATGAAAAACCAAGAGAGGTTATTGTAGATGGGAACTACATGACCCTATACCTTTAGATATAATAGTTGTAAGTGCCATGGTTTCTAAGTAAAAACTCATAAAAGTTTACTCCCTTTTTGCACTTTGGTCTCTTAAGAGAAATCGTTGGTTGAATGTAGCTAAGAACATTTTGACATGCTAGGGTACAAAACAAGACCTTCCCTAGCATAAACATACCCATTTGGACATGTTGGAATTGTCGATTTTGTCACACGATAAATAAAACAAAAAATATGCCACCTTGCAACTTTACACTGCATGCATCTGACATTTTTTCCATCAACTAAAAACTCGTCACCATGGGCAAATGGATTGGAGATATGATAAATTGAGAGAGGTTATTGTAGAGGGTCCCTACATGACCTTGTATCTTCAAACAAAATGGTTGTAAGTGCCATATTTTTTGAGTAACAACTCGTCAAAGTTTGTCGCCCTTTCGTACTTTGGTCTCTTAAGAGAAATCATCGATACAATGTAGCCCAGAACATTCCAACATGCTAGGGTTCGAAAAAGGGAATTCCCTAGCATAAACCTACCCATTTTAATGTGTTGGAACTACCAATTTGGTCACACGAGAAACAAAAAAAAAAAATCACCTTGCAACTTTACATTGCATGCATTTGACGCTATTTCCATCAACTGAAAACTCGTCACCACAGGAAAATGGATTGGAGATATGAAAAACCAAGATAGGTTATTGTAGAGGGGACCTAAATGACCATATTCCTTTGGATGGAATGGTTGTAAATACCATGGTTTTTGAGTAACAACTCGTCAAATTTTTCCACCCTTTCACACTTTGGTCTCTTAAGAGAAATCATCGATGCAATATAGTCTGGAACATTCCAACATGTTGGGGTGTGAAATAGGACCTTTCGTAGCATAAACCTACCCATCCAAACATGTTGGAACTATTTTTTTCTCACACAATGAACAAAACAAAAAATACAGCACCTTGCAACTTTATACTACATGCATCCGATGCTTTTTCCATCAACTGAAAACTCGTCACCACAAGAAAATGGATTGGAGATATGAAAAAACAAGATGCTATTGTAGAGGGGCCTTGAATTACCTTGTACCTTTAGAAAAAATGGTTGTAAGTGCCATGGTTTCTAAGTAACAACTCATCAAAAAAAAATTCCCTTTCACACTTTGGTCTCTTAAGAGAAATCATCGATGTAATGTAGCATGCAAAATTTTGGCATGGTGGGGTTCAAAACATGACCTTCCCTAGTGTAACCTCCCCATTTGGAAAATTTGGAACTATTAGTTTGGTCATGCAACAAATAGAAAAAAAAATATGTCACCTTGCAACTTTGCATTACATGCATCTAATGTTTTTTCCATTAATTAAAAACTCATCACCACAGGAAAATGGATTGGATATATGAAAACCAAGATAGGTTATTATGGAGGGGGCCTACATGACCCTATACCTTTAGATGAAATGGTTGTAAGTGTCATGGTTTCTAAGTAACATCTCGTCAAAGTTTGTTTCCCTTTCACACTTTGGTCTCTTAAGAGAAATTGTTGGTGCAATGTAGCTCAAATTGTTATGGCATGTTGGGATGAAAAACAATACCTTCCCTAGTGTAAACCTACCCACCTAGACGTGTTGGAACTATCAGTTTGGTCACACAATGAATAGAACAAAAAATACACCACCTTGCAACTTTACATTGCATGCATATGACACTTTTTCCATCAACTGAAAACTCGTCACCACAGGAAAATGGATTGGAGATATGAAAAACCAAGAGAGATTATTATAGAGGGTCCCTACGTGACCTTATACCTCTAGATGGAATGGTTGTAAGTGCCATAGTTTCTGAGTAATAGCTCGTCAAATTTTTTTGCCCTTTTGCACTTTGGTCTCTTAAGAGAAATCATCAATGCAATGTAGCCTGAAACATTCTAGAATGTTGTGGTATGAAAAAGGACATTCCATAGCATAAACCTACCCATCCAAATGTTTTGGAATTTTCGGTTTGCTCACATGACGAACAAAACAAAAAACACACCACCTTGCAACTTTACACTACATGCATATGAGTATCTTAAGGGGTAGCAAAAAGGGGTCTATCATTACACAAGATGGAGAATAGAGTCATTTCCAAGTGCTAGGTTCTACTACTACTAGTCAACTTGGCCAAAAACTAAATATGAACCTTTCAATTATGAAGGAAGAAGTTGTTATTGTGATAGAAAATACATACTTTACAACTGAGACTGAATAAACAGAAGCACATGATAACCTTATCTTAGAGAAAAATCTTTAAAAATATCAAGAATAAAATGAAGACACAAAATAATACAATTATTGCAAATGATTCATATTTTTCAAAAAATGTGAATGTTGGCATGGATACACCAATTTTGCAAGATTCTATTCAAAGTGAATGGAGGGTCATTTTACAATGGATACATCAATTTTGTTGTTGATAACAATTCGTTCAAAGTGTAATAGCAAAGGTGGAGATGGCAATAGAGATGGGAAAATTTCTTGAGCTAAGAGTAAGGGAAAACAAAAAAAGAAAACTAGTCACAAATCAAACACAAAGGGTAGAGCACAAGGGGTGAATGTAATTTTTATCACAAAAAGTCCACTATGTACCATTTTAATAGACCTACCATCAATATGCATATAATTTTCCCAATATTCATTATATATGTGTAAAAATGCAGCATCAAGAAAAGAGAAACTTTAAGTTAAAGAAGGGTAGTAAGTCCTTCCTATGCCATATGAAATTTGGAACCAAAACATAAGTAAATTTGAAATATGAAAGCGAAAGGTCTAACTATCAACTACAATATAATAATATCAAAATAAATATTGAAAACATGGAAACACAAATAGTTTTATATTTTATTCGTGATTAATTTCAAAAATGAAACATAACATGAGTTTAAAAATTCAATGTACATACTTACAAATTAATCCAGCGAACCATCCTGATTTTCTCTACTCTTTATTGTGTCAAGTATTGCCTCATGGTCAAATTCATGCACCTTCCATGAGTTCTTGTTCAAAGGTTTACCCCCATATTTGATCAAATGAACATTTGATGCCACAAAAAGGTTTGAGTAATGAAGAATCTTTTGATACGTGTCAAAGTCCTGAAACAACCAAACATTAACACTCTTAACTGGGCACCTTCTAAGCCATGTTCCAATAACAACCACCAAACCTGTAGGGTATTCGATGTTTTCTCCATTTGTAACTGGGGCCTCCAATTTCTTTTTGGCCTCAACACAATGACACAAATAATAATTTTTTCCCTCTTCATTATCTTCATCTTCAACAATTGCATAAACATGCCCTGCATTGCTATGTGCATCAATTTAGATGAATTTATTCAACATTACAAAAACACTACAAACTAAGATAACATTAGGAATTTCAAAAACTATGCAAGTAGATATATTACCTGGTTGTACTAGATCTGATATGTGATCAAATTCAATCGATGATTCCATATGTGTCAATTGCAATGTCGTCAGAAGGGTAAAAGCACAAATTTGTGTCACACTTTTGACCAAATAAATAGTTCCCTCTATGGGATTCAAATCTCTCATTGCACGAATGTTTTTCATTTGTTCCTTTTGTGCTGCCAATACCATATCTCTCATTCATTGTTCATGTTCCTTTTCAATTGGCATGTCTTCTTCTATTGTGTTCAATTTCCTCTTTTCCTAAAGTTTCCTTATTTGCTCTCTTCCCTTTGCATTCTTTGCTTCTTTCCCATCCTATGCTAAAGGAATCCTTGATTGTTTCCTCAAAATAACGAATAATTTTATCTGTAGCATGAAAAAGAGATGAAGATTAGTTCCACCATAGTACCATAGAGTAAAGAAATATCTTACACAAATCTGAAATTAGTCATGAAATTATGATACACACAATATATGGCAGTCCAAAAGAGGCATAAGGAGAGAAAACAAAGGGCATGAAGAGGGCAGCAAAGGGCATGAGGAGGGGCAGGAAGGAATATGAAACTAAGGAAATTGTTATTGATTCTCAAGTTTGTGCATTAAGAGGGCAGCAAAGGGCATGAGGAGGGATAGGAAGGAATATGAAACTAAGGCAATTTTTATTGATTCTCAAGTTTTTACATGAAGCAAGCAGCAAAGAGCATGGGGAGGGACAACTTGTAATGAATTAACATTCATAATGAGCCTATGGCTGTCCTACATTCATTAGGATTGTCCTAATGGACTTATGATACTCCCAATGAAGATATGATTGTCATAGACTCATTAGGACTACTATTTAATGAGTCCATTTTAGAATTCTAAAAGGATTTCCACCTTAATATATTATTTAAGGATTAATGATGAAGCTATAGAAGAGAAGAGGATTGTTGAGAATATCCTTAGAATTTTTCCTATAATATTTGACCCAATAGTCATTGCAATAGAATATGATAAAGAACTCTTAAAGATGATAATAGATGAGTTGATGATTTCACTTCAAACCCACAAGTAATGTCTAAATAGAGTTATCCCTTCTTCCCCAAAGATCAAACCAATATAAGAGGGGTGGACATTGATAAATTTTAGTACCTAGATAGTGGATGTCGCAATCATATGAGTGGAAATGAAACTTATTTGCATTCATTAAATAAAATTATTTAGTTTGATCAAAATAGGGAACAATAATATTATGCTCTAGACATAAAACAAAAAAATTTAAGTGTTGGACTACTAGCCCAAAAAGGCTAGAAAGTGTTGAATTTTTTTTTAAAAAGTGCATTAACTTTGAAAAATGGGAGGAAAAAATTAAATTCTAGGCTCTAACATTTATGGTATTCACATTTAAGTTATATTGGGCTTGTTATTTTATCCAAGAAGAATATGTTTAGGGGTTACCAACTATAACAGAGTCTAAGAGAAAATATAAAGTTTGTATTTTAGGTAAACAATATAGATAACCCTCTCAATGAAGGGATTCTACAAGAAAAAAGTAGCATTGGAGTTGATTTATTTAGATTTGTGTGACCCCAAGAAAACTCTCACCCTAAACAAAAATCATTATCGTATGACCATTGATAAATATAGCTAAAATACATGGGTCTACTTCTTGAAGCATAAATCTGAAACTTTTAATAAGTTCAAATAATTCAAGGCCCTAGATGAGAAGGAATATAGAAACTCTTTAAGTACAAGTTAGAGTAGATAGAAGAGGTGAGAAATCCTCCAAATAATTTCTAATTTTTTTCAAGAATGAAAGCATTAATATAGTTTACAACTAGTGATAATTAACAAAAAGTTATTGTAGCAAAGAAAAAAAATAAGACCATCATGGATATTGCAAGAAATATGTTGAAGGTTAAGGGGATTCCAAATGAATATTAATGCGGAGTTGTTGCGACAATACTATAGTTTCCAAATAGATGTCCCACAAAGGTTGTGTGTGACATGATTTCACAAGAAGCGCGGAAAAAATGCAAATGGATCATAAAGCACTTAAAAATTTATAGGATACATGTAATATGTATTTGTGAAAAAGGAAAGAATGCCTAAATTGGATGATAGAAGAAGAAAGTGCATCTTCATAAACTACACTAAAGAATCCAAGGCATAAAATTGTATAACCCTATCACAAAAAATATTGTAATTAGAAGGAATGTTGAATTCATAGATTCATTAGGACTTCCATAAATTCATTAGGACTACTATAATGAAGTTATGGCAGTCCCAATGATGCTATGACTATCCTAAGACAGTTTTGAAAGACCTAATGAAGTTAAAGCTATGATTAATATGGTGCATTTGATTATATTAACAAAATCTAATGCATTTGATTAAGGCTATGTATGTTGAGCACTCATAATTTTGAATACTTAGCAAAATCTAATCCCAAAATCAACATGATAACAAAATCAAAGCATTATATTAAGCATGTATGATAAGAAGTGATAAAGAAACATAAGATAATGAAGGAAAATGTAAAGCACATGTATAAAGACTTGACATACCTTAAAATCAGAGATTCGATTTGAGAAACTACCCAATTATGTGTATTTTTTTTTCTTCTTGCATCAAACTCCTAAAGAAATTGAGATTTTCACGAACTTGCTTCCTTTTCAATGCTCAATTATATATCTCTAATAGAACTACTAAAAAGTATAGAATTAACCAATCTATAATGTGAAATTATAACAATAAAATCATAATTATTATTGCAACACTACAAAAATGAAAATTGGAGTTCATATAATCAAATTTAATGTAAAAACTCTATTATTTCCTCCTTCCTAAGTTGGAAAACCAGAAAAGGTGGTGCAAAGGTGGTGGAATGTGTAAAAACTACATGTGCTTTCCCCAACAACATGAAAAAGTTTTTTTTGTCAGATAACGTGCAAAAGTAGGAGAATAACAAAGCATGTGGGCCTGGATCAAGGGTTTCCTACCTTTTTTTACCATTTTTAGGGAAATCCAAAATGTGCTTGCTTTATTACATGAGCACATTTTGGATTTCTCTAAAAATGGCCAATTTTCAACTTTTTCGAAGTGTGCTTGCATTTTGAAAACGTTGATTTTGTAAAGGTTTTTTTGACTTTCATCATGTGTCATTAGGGGGTTGGGTTGAGGTACATCTATGAGACCTTTCTTTGAGAAATTATTGCATCTTGTAAGTGCTATGTATGTCTTATTTTGTGTGCAAAATGAAGTTCCACCATAATTCCCTATACGCTCAAGCCTATGTATAAACCCTCAACCCTATACCTTAAACCCTAAACCATAAACACTATACCCTATACCTTAACACTATACCTTATATGCTCAACAATTAACACTATAACCTATACCATAACCCTATACCTCAAACCTTATACCTTAATCCCTAAACACTACAAACTCAACCCTCATCCCTATACATTAACCCTATACCCTAAATCCTATACCTTAAACCCTACAACCTCAACCCTCATACCTATACCCTAAACCCTCAACCCTCATCCCTATACCCTGTACCCTCAACACTTAACACTATAACCTATACCCTCAAAACTTAACATTATACCATATACCATATGCCTTCACCTAATGCCTTATACACTCAACCCTCTACCCTATACATTAAACCCTCAACCCTAATCCCTTGACCTTATACCATAAAACCTTAATCCCTCAACCCTCAACCCTTAAACCCTCAACCTTATACCTTAAACCCTTAATCCCTCAACCTTTAAACCCTCAACCCTTAAACCATTAACCCCTCAACCCTAAACCCTCAATTGTAAACCATCTAACCTATATAGTAGACCGTCAACACTAATCCCTTAACCCTATACCTTAAACCCTAAACCCTCAACCCTCAACCCTAATCCCTCAACCCTCAACCCTTAAACCATAATCTATCAAACCTCAACCCTTAAACCCTCATTCGTCAACCCTCAACCCTAATCCCTCCACCCTATACCCTCAACCCTATAACATAAACCCTCAACCCTAATCCCTCAACCCTATACCTTAAATCATAATCTCTTAATGCTCAACCATTAAACCCTAATCCCTTAAACCCTAAACCCTTAACCCTTAAATCATAAACCCTTAAACCATAAACCCTTAAACCCTCAACCCTCAACCCCTAAACCCTCAACCCTCAACCCTTAAATCCTAAACCCTTAAACCCTCAACCCTAAATCCTCAACTCTCAAACCTTAAACCCTCAACCCTCAACCCTATACCTTTAAACACTAATCCCTCAACCCTCCACCCTTAAACCATAATCCATCAACCCTCAACCATAATATCTATCCCTAAACCTCAACCCTTAAACCCTCAACCCTCAACCCTTAAACCCTAAACCCTTAAAACTTTAAACCCTCTACCCTCTACCCTATACATTAAAACCGCAACCATATACCCTATACCCTTAAACCCTTAAACCCTCTACCCTCTACCCTCTACCCTATACATTAAACCCTCAACCCTAATCCCTTGACACTATACCTTAAACCCTTAATCCCTCAACCCTCAACCCTTAAAGCCTCAACCCTTAAACCCTCAACCCTTGAACCCTTAATCCCTCAACCTTGAACCCTCAACTATAAACCCTCTACCATATACATTATACCCTCAACCCTAAAGCCTCAATCATATACCTTAAACCTTAAATCCTTTACCCTCAACCCTTAAACCCTTAACCCTTAAACCCTAATCCCTCAACCCTCAACCCTCTACCCTCTACCCTCTACCTTATACATTAAACCCTCAAACCTAGTCCCTCGACCCTATAACTTAAACCCTTAATCCCTCAACCCTAAACCCTTAATTGTAAACCCTCTACCCTATACATTAGACCCTCAAACCTAATCCCTAAACCCTCAACCCTTAAACCCTAATCCTTCAATCCTCAACTCTTAAACTGTCAACTGTAACAACCCAACTAGATTTAATTCAAAATAAATAAATATTGATATCATGAATATCAATTTTAATGACATAAATTCCATAGCTAATTCCATTTAGCAATTTTATGTCATAATTCACAATAAATTTGAAATAAATAAATCTATTCACTTCCACATGTCAATAGTTACATACATGACTAGGCATTCAACGCCTCAAAGTCGATTCAGATTACATAGTTTTTCTTCAATACATCATTTGTTCCTTTACATCAATGATACAATACATAATATAATTCTGATATGATTCCTTCATGGAAGCTCACTGATGGAAAAAACTATGGATTAGTACTTGGGATCAAATTGCTATAAAAGTATTAACTTCCTTAGTTTGTTCCTAAAATGTCAATCTAGGGATCGTAAGCTTGTTAAAGGTATTGTGGCTATCTCCCGAAGGGATGAAGATAGTGAGCTAAGTGGAAATGAAATGCAGCTAGAAACTAAACTTATTGCATATCGAGATAATACCAGCAACAGGAACTGTCACTTCCTGACAACAACAACAACAAAAATTAAACTCACAGCTTCTAAAGAAAACTAATCTAGAAATCATAAAGCAATGTAAAGCATGAACATTTGATCCAGAAAATAATCTCACATGAAATGAACAAACTATGCCTGCAAATAAAATAGAAACAACATTTAATAAAGAACATAAATAAACACACATCTAATCTAATAGAAATCACCAGACATCCTGAGAAGTGGATCCTTCCTCCTTAGTATGTCCAATGCTTAAACAAAAGCTCTTCTACGTGGTACTAATCATACAAAGGATGATTTAATTTATCAAAAAATAATATTTTTGATATAAATGCTTGTTTACAATAGTTTGCATATATAATCTGCTCACACCAATCTACGTTCGAGCTAATATTACATACTATTTATAGCTTCATCTTGTAACAGCTGCATACAAGAATAGGTTGGTTCATTTCCAACTTGCATATAATATGATAGTCTACGTAAGACCTTGTTTTCCAACTATGAATGGAATTGTTACAACAACAGCACAAAAATAGGAAATGGGAAAACCTTCAATTTTGTCCTCACACAGTTTGGCAATATGTTTGAACCACAAGAAAATAATTTCCACCACAAGTTTCTCTCATATAGTTTTAGATACCAATTAGTTGTGCCATTATCATGTACCAATTATTATGAGGTGGAAACTTGGCTAAGAAATATCAGCTTAACATAGAGTGAAATGAATTGGTGTGGCTGAAGATCACATATGAGAAGTGTTGTAAAGAAATAACCATAGGAAATTTTCCACGGTGCACAATAAGCATCAAGAAATCAACTATGCTTATCATAGAGACTGATGCTATCAATGAGGATGAGGGAATTGTAACAAATTGTAATTGTGATATGAAGTTCCTATGTAAAAGGTGATAAAAAGCATGTTGCAAGATATATTTTCCAAGGCATAAAATAACAATGCTTATTAATAAAGACAATTAATAATTAATTTTCATAATTTAATCTCAAAACTATATTAAATATCACTTATTAATATTTAATCATATGTAGCGTAAATGATAAACTAATATGAAAATGGAATGGAAAAGGAATGTGGAAATAGATATGAGGGTGTATGAAATAGGTGATAATGTGGCATAAAATGGGACATAAAATAGGTCGATGAATCTGAATAGAAAAACATCACCCATTAATGAAATATAAGAGCTTTCGATCTATTACAAAACTGAGTTTATACTTATTTTCCATGTTCAAAATAATCACTGAAATAAAATGTAGGCCCTACCCATCAAACCACCTGTTCCAGAGGATATGATACACATGTTATCAACTCTTGATAACATGATATCATATGCCTTTGGGGTTGTTCAACTTTGGCTGATAACTTTCAAGCCACGGGTTCTTATCCATTTCAGTGTTTATCACCCCCAAAATGCATGAATAAAATAAACAACACAGTTGATACTTTCGACCAGATTTAATAGAGAATGGAACAAATATCAATAAGAGACAAAGCTCGTGTGTTACTCTCATATGCATATATATGTGTATATATATATATGTTATTATATATATACATATATATATATATTCATAAACTCTAACATGCAATACAATAATGGTTACTAGTGACACGACTTCATCAAAGAGTTTTTCCAGCAAGCATTCATTTTTTGATCTTTCTGCAACATTACAGTGGGTGGTGAGACTCATTTAAAAGAGCAATTGTTGCTTCACTCGACCTTTGTGATATGAGGCAATATTCTCCACCCTAACCTTGTGTTAGGTGGTAAATAAAAATACAATGAGAATCCATTAAATAAAATGAGAAAAAGGTTAGCCTTTTAGCTTTTCACCTATGACAATAAACACATACAAGTTGTTCACATTGAAATACATCTGGGTCGGTTGATAAGCCAAGACCTAAAATGGATACAATTCATGTGCATAAAATGTCGCATTGTGGGTGTGGAATCTAAACCCAAACACAGGGTTGATCATTCATTTACAAATAATACAGAGCTTCAAAAGCTTGTGCCTCATGGGCTTCACATTAGATTGACATAGTTGATCTCTCAGACGACAAAACCCCAAATTCATACATGCACAATAAACACACATATCGGTGTAAAAATAAAAGGAGATCAATTTCATAACATATGGCTAAAACAACAAGTTAAAATTACCTCCAATGATTTTTGGCCTAGTGATTTTTCCTTTCCATCAAATTGCTCTTCCTTTTCCTTCTAACTTGTCAATTTTTCTCCTCTCCCATGCTTTTTCCCTTCTTACTAGCTTTTTCTCCCCATCCTCAATTTGAATTGTCCCTGCTATTTTGGGTATGATATGGAAACTTAATTTTTGCATCCTTCATTATGTTAGTTGGCCGCCCACTCCTCCACATGAGGGAATTGGCCTCCCTGAATTTGGTGGGAGTTACATATATTTGAATTTTTCACGATTTAAAAAATCATTCACATCTTCTTTGGTATGCGTATATATATATATATATATATATATATATATATATATATATATATATATATACATATATCACACATATATATAAATATACATATATGTTTATAGAAATAATTTCACACATTATCCTTGAGATTACATACACATACAAAACCTCTTGTCTATTCAAATCACATTTCAAATTCATCAAAAAGAGAACATAGGATATCATTTTTTTTGTAAAAGATAAATTGGATTTCCTATTCAATTTTGTTGAATATAAATTTCAAAACAAACAAAATGAGATAAGAAAACACAACTTGTTCTTTCCATTAGTTATAATTTTCACACAAATTATAAATGCAAAATTTTCAACTTTTCAAACATATGCAAATGTCACATTCTATTGTGGTGTGTGATATTCTAGATTCAATCCTCAGTTATTGTGGTCATCTGGCTAAGTGTGCCTACCTCAATCAAGTTCTAATCCTTCAACCTATTTGCTACACACATTTTCTTACACTTGTCCAATTATCAGTAACCTTCAACTGGTAATTTCTTAAATCATTATATTGCATATTATTCATTTTCAATTTCATCATTGCATTCTATCAAATAAAATTCTAAATTCTAATTTTCTAAATATTTCAATTTCCTTAAATTTTAAGATGCAGAAATGAAATCGAGATATGACATCCTTCCCCACTTAAAAGAGACATCATCTTGATGTTTGATCAAACAAAATCAGTTTTCATATGTTTTCCATTTCACCTTTTTTTCAATTCAAACATCAATCCTACCAATTCCAAAATATCAAGCATCAATATATAGATAATGACAATTCATATTGTTTTCAAGCCAAAACATTATAGCATAATAATCTAAAATTTTAGGCATGAATACCAAAAATGATCATCAATTGTCTATCTAAGAAAACAAATGAGGGAAGGAGTGTTCTATTTTTTCTACATCCTCCCATGTAGCATTGTTGTCATGATATTGGCCTCATTGGACCTTATACTGAACAATGTCCCTGTTTTGAAACTTGACGTTGCATCTATCCAGAATTCTATTGGGCTCCGCTAGCACCACTCCTAGATCCTCCACTTGTAAAGAATGCCAATCAAGTATATGAGACACATCTAAGTGGTATGGTTTTAGTAAAGAAACATGAAACACATTATGAAGTTGAGCTAGAGCAAGGGGTAAAGCAAGTTTGTATGTGACCAGGTTGATCACTTCCAGCACATTAAATGGACCCATGTATCTTGAGGCCAACTTGGATGACTTCTCAAAGGTAATAGAGATCCTATGTGGGTTGACTCTCAGAAAGACCTTATCTCTGACTGTAAATTGTCTAAAGGTTCTATTTCTGTCAGCATAGCTCTTTTTCCTATTTGTCGCTTTCTTTAGTCTGCTCTTGATAAGCCTCATCTGCTCTTCCATTTCTTTTAGCATCTCAGGACCCACTATGATCGTGTCTTCCAATATGTCCCAACTAATGGGAGTACGACACTTCTACCCATATAGAGCCTCAAAGGTGTCATTCCTAGAGATGCATGATGGGAGTTATTATAAGAAAATTCTACTAGTGGTAGGTATTCTTCCCATTTATATATTGTTGATCCATATAATACATTCGAAGGAGATCTTCTACAACCTGATTTACTGTCTCGATTTGACCATCGGTTTGAGGATGGTAGGCTAAACTAAAGTTTAACTTAGTCCACAATGCTACATTCAAGGTCATCCAAAACCTGGATGTCATTCATGTATCTTGGTAAGGTATAATAGTTTTTGGCACTCCGTGTAAATGAAAGATCTCCTAGAAAAAAAATTTGGCCAAGGTCAATGATCCATCCGTAAGGCTCCTTGGAATAAAATGTGCCACCTTAGTTAACTTATCGACTACTACCAGAATGACATCATGCCTATTCTTTCTTAAAGGTAACCCATGTACAAATTCAATACTAATCACTTGCCATTTATACTCAAGTATATCATGGGGATAAAGAAGCCATGTTGGATGCATGTGCTCAGCCTTGACTCGCTGAAACTCCAAGCATCTCGCTATGTGTTTTGCTATGTCCTTCATGAGTTTCAGCTAAAAGTACAAGACTTTCAATTTTGTGATCATCTTTGTAACTCCAGGATGTCTTGAATATGGTGCATTGTGGACCTCATCTAGGAACAACTTCCTAAGTTCTCCAAAGTCTGGGATATATATCTGTCTTTGGTATCGTAAGATATCGCTCAGTTCAAGCTCATACCCATCAAATCAATGGTCTTTTGGATTATCTTTGAGAGCCTTCGTCACCCTCTCATAATGTTCATCTCCTTCCAAGTGTTAAATCACCTGTTGTTTCAGGTTGAATCTCATAGAGGTCATATCCACCAAATGTCTTTGCCTACTAAGAGCATCTTCCACTTCATTTTCTTGTCCTTTTATGTACTCAATTCCAAAGTCATACTCGTTAAGGAATTCTAGCCATCTCCTCTAACATAAATTAAGGTTAGGTTGAGTAAAAATGTATCTCAATCCTAGGTGATTTGTTTTGAGCTCAAATGGCTTCCCTAAAAGATAATGTCTCCACATTTTTAGGGGGTACACTATAGCTGCTAATTCCAAGTCATGTGGTGTGTAGTTTACTTCATGTTTTTTTAGCTTCCTAGACTCATATTCCATCACTTTCCCTTCTTGCATTAACACTGCTCCTACTTCATCTCCTAAGGCATCCATGATCACCGAAAATTGAACATTGGGATCTGGAATAATGAGTACCAGAGTTGCAGTGAGCTTCTCCTTAAGGAGATGGAAAGCTTGATCACACTTTTCAATCCACTCAAACCTCTTTCCTTTCTTTTGAAGAGATGTTATTGGGGCTACTATTTTAGAAAACCCTTACACAAATTTCCTATAATATCCTACAGGGCCCATAAAACTTTGTTCTTCTGACACATTTTGAGGTGTTGGCCATTCCACTATTGCTTTTATCTTTTCAGGATCCACAAACACTCCTTCAGCTATGATGATGTGGCCTAGGTAATGCACTTCGTCTTGGTAGAACAAGCACTTGGATAACTTTCCAAAAAGCTTATTTTCCCTCAATCATTGCAAGACTATCCTCAAGTGTCGATCGTTCTCCTCAATGATCTTGGAATAAACCAAATTGTCATTAATGAAAATTAAGAAGAAATCATCCAAACAATCTTAGAAGACACTGTTCATAAGGTTCATGAAAGTTGTAGGTGCGTTGGTCAACCCAAATGGTACCACGGTGAACTCGTAATGCCCATACCAATTTTGAAAAGTTGTTTTTCAAAATATCCTCCTTTATTCTCAACTAGTGGTAGTTATACCTAAGATCTATTTTTGAAAATACTATCGCTCCCTTCATCTAATCAAATAATTCATCGATCCTCAGAAGAGGGTAGCGATTCTTGATGGTTTCCTTGTTCAACATTCGATAATCTATACACAGATGCAAGGTTCCATCCTTATTTTTCACAAAGATAACTAGTTCTCCCCAAGATGCACACTAGGTCTAATAAGAACTTTATGTAACAACTCATGTAACTGGGCTTTCAATTCATAGATCTCTATGGTGGTCATCCTGTACGGGGCCTTAGACTATGGATCGGCTCTTGGCACTAAGTCAATGGAGAAATCGAATTCTCACTTCAGAGGAATCCTAGTGAGATCTTCGAGAAAAAAATCACATAATTCCCTAAGAATCAGATAATCATCAAGGTATGGTTTCGCAGTTTCAAGTTCACTGACATGCACAATATATATGACACAACCCTTCCATTGAGCTCTCTTAAGTTGCATAGTTGACATCTATCTAAGTTACAAGGGTTGATGTACCCCATGTACCTTAGTCGGGTTCTCATAGTCATCTATACATCTTACCATCTTATCCTCGCAATTAATAATCGCCTTATGCTCAGTCAACTAGTTGATTCTAAGATTACTGTTAGGACACCAAATTTGCACCATGTATGCTAAGCTTTTGAAAGAAACTTAATAGATTTGGACTAACATTGGACTGCTTTCAGGTTGTGGGTGACCTATTTGAAAGAAGACCTTTGGATTATGGGTCGGCTTCCCCATTTGATGTCACCTAACTATTAATCTCTGAAGGTAAAGGGTAAGGATTGCATGAAAATAAACCTAATGCTGAAAAAACCTAAAGTGATGCACCAAAAAAACCTAGACCTGTTAACAACTTATCATATTTGAATTAATATCACAAAGTTGGACTTACACAACTCACTTGATAATGCATTTTACATAAATATTTCATAAGAAGATCTATAAATAATTCTATTAAAAGGAAAATAGAGATTTCACAATTAATAGCACCACTAACAACACAACTTACAACCTGTAAAAATACACCTTTTGCTAAATAGATGCATAACATGAGACAAGCTTGCAAGGAAAAAATAGATTTTCACAAGACAAACTGATCAATCATTAACAACATACATGAGAAACAGGAAATGAGAAGGTAAAAGTGCTCTAGTTTATTAATTCAAAGTGCTTACTATATAATAGGCCTGTCTGAGTTACAATGCAGCTCCATGAAAAACAACTCCCAAAAAATGCAAGCTATCCTTCAGCTGGAAAAAGAAAGAACCCCCCTAAAATGACTTAAACAACATATTTAAGCCAAAAACATCCAAAACCCCCACACAAGTGTTTCTAGAAGATCCTCCTTGGATAAAATAGAAATGGCCCCAAAAGAACCTTCTAGAAGCCTCCAAAATGTCCTCCACATGAAGAAAACATAAGCCAAGTCAATAGTCACCCCAAGAGTGACAAAAAATGCCTCCAACTAGCCTCCCTTCCACCAAATTTAGTCAAAATAGCATCCCACACAATTCTCACCTTTGCAAGTCATAATGGTCCTCATACAAGACTTGACCACATTCTCCATCATGCAGTATGTGTGTTTTTTGAAACACATGGCTTTTAAAACATTAAATATAGTGATTTTGTTAAGTGATTTATAAAACATCAATTAACAAATCACTTTACAATTAGGCTCAAATCAAAGGGCCCCACCATTTTCCTGTGTTACATTTGCACTAAAAGGCACAATAAAAGTGATTTTCAAATCACTTACATGATATCTTCAGATATGGAATAAAAAAGTAACATCAAATGCTATGGAAAAATCTTTCAAAGCTTCAAAGGAACTTTGACTATCAACTTACCATCCATACCCTACATTCTTCCCATACATGGCATACTCACATGGTTTGCAAAGGCATATATCATCAATACACACTTCAGCATAAGTCAAATACGGGAAGAAATCCCTAAGGCATAAAATGCCTAAGTGATAACACATGACATAGTGAAGACTTAGCAAAGCTTTTTAAGTGGGAAAGTTTATGAGGCATGAAATTCCTAAGGGGAACACATGTTTCGGCACCATTACATTTCTCATGTGTTGATTTTTAAAAGAAAGGATAAAATATCGCATCGAAATGCAAAGAAAAAGGGGCAAACCCTAACATAATACCCAAAATGATGAAAAACGTCATCATTTGGGCTTCGAAGAATCTAGAGAATGTCACTCTGCCACCATGAGGGTTTGGAGAACATGGGAAAAATGATGCTTTGCACTAGCCATCAGTCTTCTTTTGACATTTTCCTCATGATATCACCATGGGAACTTAGGTAATCATTTTTGCTTGACATAAGCTCACATTTTGACTTAGAGGCCATTTCTTGACTCACAGGTCATGGCCATAAATAGACTTTTAACTTATATGTTTCATTTTTTCTTCCTTTGTTGTTGTTTCACACTTTCAGTCACCATGAAAAGCTTTAAAATGAAGCTTATTGTGGAGAAGCAAAGCTTTTAATACTGCAAAATTTGAGCAACAGTTCCAAGTCAGCATTTAATCAGCTCCATTTTGTGAATTTGAGCAACAAAACTCTGTGCTTTGTTTCCCTCTTTGAGAATAAGCATAGAGGCTTGTTTCCTTTTTGTATTTGGTACATAAAGCACTCCATTTTGTTTACCAGTTGTTTTTATGAAAAATTGCACCCTTTGGTTGCGGCCATGGAAAGAAAAGATGTTTTTTTTTAGAACTTCAGCTTTCTGCAATTTATAAAACAACCCAATTGGGTTATTTGTTCTGTAGAAAAAAGGCCATCTCTCAGCCACAGCCTGTAACATAGTGAGATTTGGCACCATGCTTCTAATTTTCTCCTAACAGGACTTCAAATGCCTTTTGCAAGACTCTGTGTTTGTGATTTTCTTGAACCCCAAGTGGGTTATTGACTTGGTGAAGAAAAACATGCCTTTGGTCACACCCAGTAAGGAATAAAATGGGGTTTTATCACATTGTTGTACTTTCCATTCCAACCCAGAAAGTTTCCTTTCCATTTTTCTTTGTATTTCTAGATTTTGACAGAGCCTAGCTGGATTATTTTTATTTCATGAAAAAACTCAAAATTTTCTTGTATAAAATGCAAATGGGTCTATAAGTGCACTTTATATTTTGAACTCTGTAGCAATGTTGTTTTAGACTTGAACCCCTAGGTGGGTTTTCTAGATTTTGCAAAAACAAAGGTCATTTTGACCACAGCCTATCAAACACACCTATATTCCTTCCCATTCTCCAGCTCCTTTCTATTGTTTAAACACCTAGGTACATGGTATCTTCATTTTCTTGGCCCATGAAAAGATGCACTATCCTGAAGTTTCATCTTCACTTAATCTGCAAATAAACTATCATCTGAATGATCTTTCTTTTTCTGGAACAAACTGAGATAATTACCTCAGTAATGGAGTACGGAATAAGGTCTTTTTGAGCTCAGGAAGTGGAACATTGTGAGACTTGCATTAATTTTTTTAATAGTTCCTTAACACTACTGAATGTTGAACCATATCTCATACAAGTTTCTTGGCTTTACTCAAGATTGTATCCAATGATTTCAAAGCTTTATATAACATCTTCCATACTCTGTGTTTGGTTCTTGAACATGATTTAGAAGAGGCTTTAGAAACTTTAATGAGCAACCAGATTGTGTAAGTCATATGACCATACCCGACTTCATTACTCTAGAATGTTCTCTTTTATAATCTCTACATTTTCCTTTTCAGTTTGTTAATATTCATTTTGTTGCCTCTCAAGTTCAAAAATTATGCTGAAAAGTTGTTCATTTTTCTTCTATAAATGAAGTAATGCATTACCAATGCATCCATGTTCTTCCTCCACCTCAAATACTTGCATGTCTTACCATATTCCCGTGTAGTTTAAAGCCTTTGAAAGGGCTTTAAAATTTGGTTGAATTGATTCTCCGATAAACTCCAAGGTTATTGTTCTTAGGCTTACACATTTCATGTCACTTGTCTCAGATACAATGTTAACTATATTGTGCTTTGATTGAATCACCCTATTACTGTGCTTCCCATACCTCTATGATCTAAGGAGAAGACCACCTATATGTTGCTACAGACCTCAAAAAGATGGAATAGGCAATAGTAACAAAACAGACTTTTCCACTGAGAAACGAACCCTTGACTCAAAGGGGGAAAACCTATATCATGGTAATACATACCTTGAAAGGGTAGAATAGATCAAGAACATGAAGATCAAACCCTTAGATTGTGGAGCAAGAATATGTAGATGCCATTTAAATTCACAATGCTACTCTCTTGGTCCCCGCCACTATGGACTATAGTTTGGGTCTTGTCTCTTCATGATGGCTTCCTCGAATTGTAAGGCAAGCTGACCTTGTTGATGAAACTTCCTTCAATCCTCTGACTGAATTTTTTTGGAACCAAGGTGATTGTCTTTCTCACATCACTATAAGCTCCTTACTATTAGAATGTAACAATTGATGGGACAAAGAATGCAATCAAGCAAGACTGCCATGTTGTAATGATATTTTTCTCTCAATTTCATGTCTTATAGGACTGCCATTTAAAGATTTTCATAGGAAAATTTTGGTTATGCTAAATTTTCTTTGTATCTTTGCCAATGCACAATCTTTTATAATGCATGCTTTGTCCTCTTAACTGTTGTCAAACATAGCTATTTTTGAATCAAAGTGATTTGACAACACCTACACTTAGTACCTCTTGATTGTGCTCTATGTACTCTCATCAAGGACCATTCAACTCTATTGCCTCAAAATGCCTCCATCCTCTTATCTCTCATTTGTAAAGTCCTCAAATTTGGGCCAACTACCCTATCCAAATAGAACAAGGACTTTGTACATAGTATTCCCCAATGAACACTATTGTAGGATGATGGTACTTGTTCATGACAACCATTTGCATTTTCATGTTGACCGCAATCAGTTGTCCTCTTAACTTTGTAGCAGCCTCATCAGATTCACTTGAATTATGTCATTGATTCAACCATTCCTCTTTTCTTTGTTATGTATAACAAATTCACTGTCTCTTCATTCTATCCTTATTTGATAGCCACCTATCACATATGTGGGTGACCTAACAGCTCACCTTCCTATGTGATGTGTGACTACCCAATAGGGTTATGGTGAGAGGGGCTTGACGACAACCTAAAATGCTTCCTCATTGTTTAAAATATGCATAATTGAACTTGATGCATCTATGAAGACACTTGATGCATAATTGAACTTGATGCATCCATGAATCTGATAATGAAAGTTGATCAACTGGTGTGATTCCATATTGATTTAATGCATTGATAAGAGATAAATATTTGATCAAGTTGCTCAATTTCCTTTTCTTTCAAAGCATGTTGAGCTCTACCCTTGTGGGAGCCACATTTACCCCACATGTTGTATTTGATCTGATATTGAAACAATAATCAGACTTGTCCTAAACCTACACATGAAGCAAATAGTTAGAAAATAAATGTATATGTTGGATGTTTTCGTTTAATGCACTTATGGATCAATTTTTACATGCATAGGTAGGTGTATATGTAAGGATTGAATCATTCATTGCTTAGAGCCTCGCTCTAACATCATGTTTTCTTCAGATGGAGGGTGAGGAGTGTTATGGAGTTGAGAGGGACACAAGTGGTTCAGGGTAACAGCAACATGACAACGAGCGACTTGCAACCAGTCATTCATAGGAAATGATTGGTTCCATTCTTACATGCACATTATCTTTTGTTTCATTCTACTTATTCATGTATGAGTTGTTTCATATTTTCATTGAATAAAAGAGCTATTCCCTTGGCTTGTGAGGGACATGTACCTTAATTATTATCAATAAAAGAAATTACATTTGAATACATGATTCTCTTTCTCGTTTGTTTTAATGCATCATTGAAATGACAAAATGCAATCTAATTTACTTTGACAATCACTCCTTCATGCATATTGAAACTAGCAATTTTATGGTTTATCTTTAAATGTTTAAACAACATGAAAAGAACAACACTAGGTTACCTAATTTCAACTAAAAGCTAAAAATTAGGTAACAATTACATCATAGGATCCTAATGGTGCAACATAAAGGTTAACTTAGGTCATGAAGGTGGGAAGTTCCAACTCACTGTAAAAGAGACAAGAATCTACTACCCGCTCTGCTTGATTTCCATACTGGATAGACCAAGAATTCTTCATATATCCAAGTCGAATGGGTAGCTTCAAAATCATTCTAGGTTCTATGAAACACTCAGTAGCTCCAGTATCTATCAAAATGGAAAGGGTTCGACCATAGAGCTTACCTGTCAATCATATGGGAGAAGCTTGGTACTCCGCTTGCTTGTTATCCACCACTATATGGATCTTGTGTTGCAGGGTCTACTATTTCTTTCCTTCCTTCTGTAACCTTGGCTTCTAAGGGTAGTTAGAGGCATAATGATATCCCCCACAAGTGTAACATCCATCACACAGTCCTCTTTGAGTTCTAGTATTATCTTCTTTTATGTGCCCCTAGGTGTTGTTGTAGGCATCATTTCCCTTGTTATCCCTTTTATTCCTTCTACCTTGGTTTCCTTCTTTTTTTAGAGGATCGCCTTCCCTTTTTAGGCTTCTGATTTTATGGTAACTTCTTCCTTTCTATCTGTCACCCTTCCAAAATATCTTGTTTCTGAATCAGGGCTGAGTCTAATGCTTTACGAATATTTGACAACTATTGAAACTTTTTTTCTTGCTTTATATCCTTTTCAAAAGCTTCTTCCGTAGTAGGAGGATTGTGGAGATCCACTTCAACTTCAATGTGGGGTCTCAGTCGCAGTATAAAATTTCGGATCTGAAAATTCTCATTGGCTTGATACTGAGGCACATACTTAAGCAGGTTGGTAAAATTCTCCTAGTATTGTAGTACTATTAGGCCTCCTTGGGTCAAATTATGAAATTCATTCCTTTTCTTATCAAAGAAAAGATGTGGTAGCCACCTCTTTCTAAAAGATTCAAGGAAAAATTCCCAAGTAATCCCTTCTAGAGGAAGTCTTCCTTTAGCCTTCTCATTATCCCACCAAGTAGCTACTTCTCTAGGCAACTGATACGCAACCTAGAAAACCTTGGTCTGATCCAATAGGTTATGAAGACCAAATTATTTTCCATCTCTATGATCTAGGCCTTAGCCCCATCTCCGATAGCCTTTCCATCGAACTTCGGTGGTGCTACCTTCTTAAGATCCTTTCCCAATTCTTCCTCAATACAACCTCGATTATGATCTCCTTCTCCTTGGTCGGGTACCTCATTCCCTAAATTATGATCTTCCCACACTCCTTAGACCTCTTGTTCCAAATGGTCCATTTGGGATTCTTTTTAATTCAAGAGTTCCAAATTTTGATCAACCTCTTACTTGGCCCATTGTCTTATCCACTACCACCTGCATCTTGTCTAGTGGTCACCATAGTCACCCACACTTGACCTGCATCACAGTCACATTTACCATTCAAGAACAAGTTTTTATGCTTAATCTATTACATATAATGCACATAACAAGCAAGCTAAGAAGGAAAGAGAAAAAAAAGATACACGTTATCACATAAGACAAACTTCCAAGCTTCGTGCCTTTGCTCAATACAATTTTTATTTTATTTATATTAAGTTGGATTTACATTGATCCTTATTTACAAAAGTTTTTCTACCCTAAGCAGATCCCTCATTATTAGATAGAGGACATTCCTTAATATCCTCATCTGATTCTACATCTTCCCTCTTCGGTGAGGTAGGATGTGTGCACAGGCACTCCTCCTCCTTGGTCATCAGTGGTGCATTAGGTCCAGATCATACTAGCCAATCTCTAAAATTGAAGGGTTTCTTGATCTTAGGAGTTCGTTTAGCATCCTTTATCTTTTTGCCTCTCTCCAACTTGAGACAGGTGAGGGCATGTGTTAGAGTTTCTTCATCAGGAATCTCGAGTTGGTCTTCGGTTTTGTGACTCTCCTCAATAACAATTTTCTTTTTCATGGCTCTATTGGTTTTCCATTTCTTTCTTCCCAACTTGGACCTTCCCATTTCCTACAACCAATTCAAATTGGTCATTTTCTAGGTAACTTAAATCTAGATATGAGTCCACTATTCCCTAGTTCAACCTTCATGGGCTCATAGGCCTAGAGCTTAACCTAGAGCTTTGATACCTATTGACACCAAAATTTGACGAGGTAACAGTGCCTTATGGGAAACTCAGTTTAAGGGGGAACTTTGGCACTAAACTGAGTAACCTCCAGATTTTTAGAGAAGTCGACTTCTTCTATAATGGGGCTTGGAAAGGGAAAAGGAAGAAGATATAATAAAATGAAGTCTAACCTAAGGCGATGCACTAAGACTTAATGATAGGCAAGATAACTCATAGATCTAAGGGCCTGAATGGTGTTGTAGTGTTCTAGAACATCAGAGACTTAAGATTATAGCATAGACAATTCATTCATTGACATAAAATAACATTGCATACATTCCTACTACCAAGAAGAGTCATTAGACATGATCTAGATAAAGAAAATTGTATTCAACATATATAGAAGTTCTTAAATGAAGTGTCCAGACAATAAAAAACATAGTTTACAGTTTGATCAAATAGCATGAAAAACAAAAAGGCCGAACAATTGGCATAGTCTGAGAGTTTTTGCAATCAAATAAAACAGCAATAAAGGCCTGGCGTCTTTAACTAAAACCAGTGTTTTCCTCAAATTCTGGACCTTTTTCTCATAACAGAGAAAAGTATATATAGCAGGAAAACCTCCCACCACTTCAGAGAGCAACAACAGAAAAGATTTTGCAATCCCCGACAATGATGCAAGAATCAAAATATTCCCAAAGCCGTTGCAACAGAATCGATCAGGAACCAAGCATTCGGTCATTCTAGGCACAGGTGCATCCTCTACAAATGATGGCGGTGGTCTCGAAAAGGCCCGATCAGACAAGTGTCACCCTCCTGTGTGAATGATTATGACACGTAGTGGCCAATAGCATCATTTGGTTCATCTAGTCCATTGCCCACATATGAGATCCGCTGGCTAGGCACGTGGAAGCCTTTCGCTGCCCATATGAGCCCTTTTCTTTTTTCCGCTGAGGACTTACATTAATGCTACATGTGTCGAATGGCCCGAGTACTTCATCAACAATGGAGGAAACGATCACCAACCGGGCACAAAAGAGACGCGTGGCAGCGTTTCGCTACCCGCGGTTACTACTTCATCTCTGTGCTGAAAGATTTGCAAATAGTGGACACATAGCAAGTGTACACTGCAGATAGCAACCATGGGGCCTGCCAAAACATTTTAGGGATGAGGGCACCATGGCACCCTTTGGAGCCCGATGATGCAGCAAGAAAACATGATCAAAGGAATCCCATAGTCGCAACACGTGGAAGCATAGCAGAGCTTTCTGGGATGCAAAAGGAATATTGAGACTCAGAGTTGCGAGGAGTAGAAACATGGAGTGGTAGAGAAAAACCTTGATAAAAGGCCAAGTTGACTCTGCGAAGCGTGGGCCGATGCATAGAGGAAAAATACACCCGAAGGGAGCTAGTTAAATATTTGTTAACAACTTTTGGCGACTATTAGGGGCGTTTCGACTAAGGAACAAAGAACCCAAAATTTCTCTGGTTTTAAGGCCAGAGTGCCATTTTATTTGGACAATGGAGTCAAAGATTGGAAAGAGTCACCTGCAGAGGTGACCATTCATCCTTAGATGGCTTCACCATGTTGCGCAAATTCTTCTGCGCTCCACTTAGATCAATAATTTCTTTGTGAGGCAGCGCATTGGGTAAACCGGCCCCTGCTTCACAATGAAATAGTAGTTGTGCAAGTAGATGAATCACTCTCTCAATGTCGGTCGCCGTGGGAGGATCACTAAAATCCCTGAAAGCCTCTAGATCATTTTCCTTCTCTTCTATCTTTTCAGCAATCTGCTCGGTCGTGGCAATAGAGCCATCTTCAAGGAACGGGAACAGTAAACCCATCCCGTTTAACTCAGAGAAATTCCCCCATATGCTATCCAGTGTCTTACTCAGAATAGCCATGGCTACTTTAGTGTGTTGGAAGGCGGAGTGGCAATGGATGAACTTATTTTTCATTTGAGTAGCAGCATCCTGATCTTCAATATCTGCTCTAGCAAGGCTCTCATCAGAGACCGAGTATAGCTTGGTGAGCAGATCTTTTGCTTCTAGAACCTTCTCCAAGATGAACCGTGGGAATTTCTCAATCGTATCATGAGCCTCCTAGCTCAGCTTTGATGCCTTGGCGATGAATTGGAGGGTAGACTGCAGTGTTAGGAAAAAGGCTTTAATTTTTTCCCAGTGAGAGATGTACAATTGCCTAACCAACAGAATGATATATGGCTATGTAGGGTGAGGCAGGAGAGACCTTTTAAGAGAAGCAATCTCTGCATCTCTTGAAATAATGGCCTCAGCCAATTCTGCCCTTTTCTGTTTCTCAAACACTAGTTGTTCCGCAGAGCTGCTCATTTCTTTATTCCAATTCTCCTTGGCTCGGGAGTGATTTGCTAAGTACTCGTCTAGAGAAGACTTTGTCTCTTGGAATTCTTATATTTGAGCTTTTAGGCCTTTAAATTCAGCCTCTTTTTCTTGTATTTTCTGCTCATATTGGGCCTGTTGGTGCTCCAAAACTTCATTCCTCTGCGCCATTACTTGACTACACTAAAGGCGAAGTCGCTCCAGTTCTTCATTCTTTAGTTGCAAATTATGTTTCATCTCCTGATTCTTAGATTGTAGCTCTTTTATTATGGAAGGGTCGACAACCTGAGTCTTCGCAAGTTCACCCTGAAGTCTATTCCTCTCGTCCTCCACTTCCAGCACCCTTTCGGTCATACGAGCAACATTCGCCTCCAAGGATTTCTCTTTTTTCTCCAAAAAACTAACCCTTTCCCTTGCTGCTTTAAGCTGCTCATCCTTCTTCTTTAGCTGGCGGCCAATTTTAAGGAAGTCAGAAGTGACTACCCATTGCGTTTCCTCCATCATTTCAACTTTATCCTATGGTCGGGCCATCTTCATGTCGAACTGCATATATCTCATAATCTTCTGGGTGCATTTCCCCCTGAGGCTTGCTTACCTTCGGGTACATGGTCGCAAACTTCAATTCTTGTCGGGCCTCATCATAAAAAGCCTATATTTTTGGCTCATCAAAAATGTTGTCATCTTTTGCCCTGTGCTTTCATATTCTACTTGTGCGTTCCTCCTTTCTGCAATCAATCTATGATATAAATTCGGCTGGTGACGAAACTAGTCCACCTGCGAAAGGAGCACCAAAAGGCAGGGAATAGGGATAGGTAACCCTCATAGGCACGGGCATTTGTTTCTTCTGGAGAGTGATAGTTTGTGGGGAGAAGTGGGGCACGTTCCATAGTTTGGTTTGAGGCCCAACATAAGGGCCAATCATTTGAAATGACTGAATTGGCGAATCAGTCGCAGGACTCATAGGCTATAATGGTGGAGGAGTTGTCAATGTGGTGTCAGCCTATTGTGATGGAAGAGGATCTGTAGTAATAGCAGAAAAAGAAGGGGCACTCGTAGGGGGTATATTTTCTAAAAGCGAGGTAAGGAGATTTTGAGGGGCAGCATCGAGTGTAAGGGTCCACGGAGGAGTAAAGACAAGTGGAGTGGTCTACGAAAATTGTGTGAAACCTCCTGAATATGCTAGATTAAAAGCGGAAGACAGAGGACCAGTACTCATGGTAGGGATTGCTGGTGAGGTAGGAACAGATATTGAGGAATGAGAAGCAAGGGAAGAAGGAGTGAATTTTACCTATTGACTAGTTGATGGCAGCTCCAGAATCGTCAGCGACTCCTCCTCAGCCTCAAGCTCCTGGCTAGCTATAAGCACTTTTCTTCCAATAGTTCTTGCGAACCTTCTCTGATAATGTTCTCTGTGCGCTGTCATTTCACAAGTGGGGTCTCTCAAGCTTTGGAAGCTATTATCATTTATTTCGGTGGTAATCTTGCTAGCTTAGTGGACCAGGTGAGTGTACGCGAGGCCCTTGATATATTAAAGCGCACATTCGTGGCCACATAGGCAGGTTGTTCGGGGCCTTTCTCCTTCAGAGCAGAGGACGCTGATGTCGCCGCTTCCTCATCCTGCTCTTCGGACTCTTCCCCCGGGTCTCGGCTCTTATTAATACTAGAGCTTGAGCTGGGGTGGCCCTCATTCCACCATCTTTCAAATTCTTGGTCATCCTTCAGACTGTTGTAAGGAGCATCTAATTGTGTTGTTTCTTGGCGATACTTACAGAAAGCCTCTATTTTTTCAACACTCCATTCCTCATCCTTCTTCAACCTATTGTACATGTCATGCTCCATGTGGAAATTATCCTAGGCCACCACCACAGCAAAGTAGAACTTGTGCCATGGCCCTCTAGTATCTTGCGTAGGGATACGCGCCAATTCAACAAAATTTTCATCTTTGTCTACCCGCGGGTTATGCTGCTTCTCCCAGTAAGGTCGGGGAACATGTGTAACTCTCATGTGCGGCTCCGGAAAGTCATCGAAAGGGTTGTATTCCCACTTATCATTTACCAGCACCAACCCTAGATAAGCCAATTTATCCTCCAATAACTGGTCTGATTGTTTCTTTATCAGAGTTACCAACTTGAAATTCTTCAGACAAGAGAAGAATCCCTTCTTCTTGACACTTTTGCTACTACAGAAAGTAAAATCAATGATACGTACCTACCAAAATATTTCCATTGTGAGCACCCTATCTGTGACACAAGTTGGAAGTAGGAAAGGTTGACCAGTAAAGCCCCACATCTGAAGAATCATGAAATCATTTCCTAAAAACTAGTCCAAGGCAGGGGTGAAACTCTGCATATATTTAGTCTGCTCCTTATCGAGCCAAATTATGTCACCCTTTCCGATTAAATCATGCAAGACTGGAGCTATGAAATAGTTCAAAAATGCATAATAATCATATGATGCGGAAAGAAAAGGCATCCACGTGGACACTGGTTTCCTCTTACCCCACTCATCAAAAATTGATAATTGAAAATATCGGGCGAAGAAATCAGGATTTTGATGCAAAAACATGTGAACCAGGAAAGAAAGAAATCTAAATTTTTCCTCCATCGGGTAATTCTTTATTTTCTGTATCATTTCCTCTACCATAAACTCAACAAAATCATACCAGAAGGTATCATGTTGCTTGCAAAATTGGAATGTCGGTCACAGTTGAAAACTTTCCACCATCTCATTAGAGTCTCAACCACACACAAAAGCTAGCATGGACATGGCATCCTGTAGATCCTCGTGTAACACACCGTGCAGCAATGAAATACTTGGTAGTTTAGTGGCTAGGATGCCTTTCCTACCAGTCTCCTCCAACAAGAACTATGAGTTCTTTTTCATCGCCCTCTGTGTTTTCTCTTATTTTCCAGGATAAAAGGACTCAATGTTCTCTCTTCTTTTACTTGGGTCTGGGATGCATAGTATATGCCAGATGGCCTATGGGGTGATGTGAACCCTTAAGTTTCAGCCCTCAATGTAGTGGGTGTTAGGGTTATAATGTTGGATGGTAGCATCAACTATCTCTGGGCAGTAGTGCACTAGTGAGACCATGTATTGAGGAAGACCGTTGTACCAAATTTTCTTTGTTGTAGATTTTTCTGTCGTTGGTTCCGTCAACCTTGCATAGGCTACTTCTCTTAAGGACTTAGGGTTTTTCGCAAGCCGTGGATCATAGATATTATCCCATTTCTCTTCAACCCTTTTCTTGTTTCTACAATCTTTGGGCCTTTTCAACTCTTCTGTATAGGCCCTCTTTGGTCTGTTGGGTATAGCAAGCGTAGCATATGCCAAATCCTCATAGACATATACATCTTCAGATGACCGTATGGCTGTAAACAGCTCCTAGCTAATTTCTTCTTGCATTGGCTGAGATGAACTCTCCGACATTTTTCTTTGGATGAAGACCTATGCAAGTTCTTGGCTCTACAATTTTCGTCAGCTCCTGGCTACACAAAAGAACAACTCTGCACCTTTAGCTTTGGCGTTTGTGAAAATACTTTAAAATATTAAGCCTTTTCATGTAATATTTGGCAATCTTTCCTCAAGGTGGTAGACGAAAGAATGCATTTTTCATTTAATTCGGCATGTACCGTTAATTTTGCAATTTGTACAAAATGAACTACTTGCCATTTTGAGGTGGCAAGAGTTCATTATTGCATTCGGAAATTGTGTGATATGTTGTGATTCCCTTAGAACTTGAGCAAGCAATTTTCTTTCTAACCCTGTGTTAGTATGTGTTGGTAATTAATATCTTGGCTGGAATGATTATGCCAAAGCAAACGATCACAGCCTGAAAGGATATGAATATTGCCTTGGGCTCTGGGAAACGCTTGTGAGATGACACAATAGCCTACAGCTGTGCGGCTTACTGTTGATGAGCACCACCTTTTTAAAGCTAATTATGTAGCTCTTATTAATCTAGTACGCATTGAACAGTACCTCCGCAGATGCAACTGACCCAGAAATGTGAGCAAACGTACGCATGCCTTTCAAGTTGGCAACTAGCTATTATCACGTTTTCTCGAAACGGATTAGCATGTCTTGTCATTTTTTTCTATAAATAGGCCGGTAAGTAGTGAGGAAATCATACTTAGCATATGAGCAGTGATAGGTTGGTAGTAGAGTTTTAAGCAAGTCTTCTCATAGGTTAGGTGATAGGTAAATTTTAGCATTGGCTCAAAAGCATAGGAATAGTGTCAGAATCATGGACACTCCAGTTCGTTTAACCTCATATAAGTCGCAGACATCATTTCTAGGGGAGGTTTCTACTAGGAGGCTGAAATGGATGACCAAGAATAAGCATTCCTTGGTCTTGATAGCCATAAAATAGGTTATGTGTAAAGACTGCATAGAGTATGAGGACAAGTATCGGGTGAACACTGATATATGTTCTCAGTTCGTAGCGTCTATGTTAGAAATCAACGTCCCTCGGCCTCTCATCCTGAAACTCGTTAAAGAAATGTTTCCCAAAAAGTACCTGAATGGCCTTGGTGAGGTTATTGATCATGCCGCATATGGAGTAGGTTTGTCGAAAGCGACCTCCATCGCTTTATCGAGGAAGAAGTTGTAGTCGTTTGGCTTCCGTTTTTCAACAGATTCCACCTTCAGACACGGGACGAACATCAGCAGAGGGTTACCTAGGCCTTACATTTCCTATTATGCGGTTACAACGTGATACCTTTCTACGACGTAGATTGGTATACTAACTTTAGGAATCTAATATTTCCCCCGCCAATGGCGGTTCTGCCGAATGATGTTGCTTCTGTTGTCGAAGAACCTACTGATGAGGAAGAGGTGGACGCTGCCATTGATGCATCAATTACTGCCTGTCGTTCCATTGGATGAAAACCCCTTTCTTCTCCCACACAAATGTCTCCCTATTTTCTCTATTCCCCATTGTTGCCCAGACTACCTGCCTAATAGTTTGTATATAACCTCATATTGCATATATAATAGCTCGAATACTTGTATATTTTTGGATTATGGCTTCCCCAGCCACTTTTGCAATGTAAAGAATATATATAAATAGATATATATCTTTTTAAAGAAAATCCATGCTCTTTCCTTCATTTTGTATTTCAATTTTATGGGCTATAAAACTTTCATGATGTATTTCAGTTTTATGGGCTCTTTTCTAGCATCTGTTATTTCTCTACACATGGGTGTATTTCATGTAAAGCAATCCTAATATTCCACCCTCTGTAATAATGGGTTAATTCCGCAGAAGCACAAACCAATTTCGAAAAAGACTGGCCAAAGAAAGGAAAATAAAAAGAAAGAATATTCACATATGTACAAAAATAGAGCCCAGTACCTAATGGAACAACTTGAGATGAATCCCATTAACCAACATTCCTAAGGGTTCCTATTCCATATTTTCTAGCTCAAAAGCATTATGTTCTTTGCACTGAATTATCTTAAATGGTCCCTCCCATAGGCTATCAAATTTACCATGCTGACCTGGCTTAGCAACCCTTTTATCATACTTTAGTACTAAGTCTCTGCATTTTAGACCTTGGTCAGAAGCCTTCTTGTCAAACCATCGCTTAACCACTTGTTGACGATTTGTCATAGCTATTAGGGAATTCTCCCTTTTTTACTGTACTTCTAACAGTTCAGCAAGCCAAACTTCCATGGCGCCATTTTGTTCTATCTCGAGAGATTTCAACAATTAGAGTGTCAGAATCTCCATAGATATAGGTAACTGTGCCTCTTTTCCGTATACCAACTCATAAGGTGAAGTCTTAAGGACTTGCTTAGGAGTTATGTGGTTTTCCCAGAGCACTGCTCAGAGGTTTTTATGCCATTCCCTCTGGTGTTCCGAACCAATCATTTTAAGGAGCTGGACTAAGCTCTTATTTGTTGACTGTGCTGGGTCGTTTCCCTGTGGGTAATAATTTGATGATGTCTTGAGGAATATGCCATTTGTTAATGCAAAGTGACATACCTTTGTGCCTAGGAAAGCTCTGGCATTATCCAAAATGATAGTCTTCGGAGGACCGAACCTTGTCACCAGCTCTTCGAGGAAATCTACAATCTCTGTTTCTGTTGCGCTTTTAAGCGGAACAGCCTCCGTCCATCTTGTGCAGTAATCTATGGCAATCAAAATATATTTGTGTCCAGCACTAGAAACCATGTTAATCATTTCAATGAAGTCTAGGCCCCATTGCGCAAATGGTTCGTCCACCACTATGGGTTTGAGAGGCATTGCAGAATTCTTCCTTCTATTAGTAAAGAACTAGCATTTTTTGCAAGACTTCACCAAAGAGTGGGAGTCATTAAACAGTGTAGGCCAATAGTAACCGGCATGTATGATTTTAATGGCAGTGCTCTTAGCAGAGAAGTGTTCACCCGCATCGGTATTGTGGAACGCGTCAAGGATCCTCTTTTCTTGCTCTGAAGTAATGCATCGTAGGAGAACACCATTGAAATTCCTTTTGAAAAGGACTCCCTCTACTAGCGTATATCCGCAATTTTGTAGCTGGTAATATCTCTTTTTTTGGGATGAGAGACCTAGCGGATACTTTCTGGTTTGCATGAACCTCATTCCATCAGTCAACCAACAACCCTCTGATTCTGGTTCATTTATCAAGACGAGCTTCAGTTGCTCCTCTGCGGCAGGTATCTCCTTGTTCTGTGTCATGTATTCGCTTAGTCCTCTTCCTCTAATAGTTTTAGTAGGTTTGACCTCAATGTCATATTCTAGGATCTTGGTGATCCAATTAGCTCTTTTTTCTATGATCTCCCCTTCCATGATATATTCACGCACACTGGAATGTGCGACATACACAAGCACCTTGTTGCAAGAAATTAGATGGCGGAACTTTTTAAGTCCCTTCACTATTGCAAAGGCCTACCTTTTGACGAAATTATAATTCGCCTCATATTCCTTTAGGGTCCGGGAGTAGAACGCTACTAGATGTTCCCCCTTTTCTTGATCATCTTTTTAGGTTAGGACAGTAGCAATACTCGACTTGCTACTAAATGCATACATTATAAAATCCTTAGATTTATCTGGATTAACCAGCACCGGAGCTGTGGAAATAGCCTCCTTGAATTTTTCAAAGGATTCCCAAGCTTCAGTCGTCCACTTGAATGTCTAATCCTTCTTAAGCATCAGGGTGATCGGCTTAATTATCCCCGCAAAGTCAAAAATAAACTTGCTGACAAAATTTACTTTGCCTGGGAAAGACTGAACACCTTTCTTATTCACCGGAAGGGGAATTTCTTTGATAGCCTTCACTTGTTCGGGGTCAGTTGAAACCCCCTCCTTAGATACAACATGTCCTAACAGCTTGCCTTGCGGTACTCCGAATACGCATTTCTTCAGATTTAGGGAAACTCTGAACTCCTGGCACTTTTGAAAAACTAATCCTAAGTGATCAAAATGATCATCCTTAGATTTAGAGAACACAGTAAGATCATCCAAATAAATTAGAATAAACTTATTGATTAGTTCACTGAATGTGATGTCCATCGCCCGTTGGAATGTTGCCCCTGCATTGGATAAACCAAAAGGAATTTTAGCATATGCAAATGTTCCCCACTTTGTGGTGAACATAGTATTGTGTTGATCCTCTTCTTTAACTCGGATCTGATTGTAGCTGGAGAAACTGTCCAACAGAGAAAACATTTCAAATCCTGCAACTGTTTGTAATATTGACTCCATAGAGGGCAACGAATAGTGGTTCTTTAGAGATGCTCTGTTTAGGTCTTGAAATTCCACACACAAATGGATATCTCCATTCTTCTTTCAGGTCGGGACTAGATTCGATACCCAAGTACTATGCTTGATTGGGAAGACAATGCGCGACTCAATGAGCTTAGTTAGCTCTTGCACCATTAGCGCTTCAATTTTAGGGTTCACTAGCCTTTGTTTCTATCTAACTGGTTTTGCACCTTCTATTAGCTCAATAGTGTGTTGAATGATATCAGGATCATACCCCTCCAGATCATCATAGGACCAGGCCACTACTCCATATTTTTCATAGAGATTGATGAGTCTTTCTTTATCATGATGCGGGACATTTTTCCCAACTCGAAGATTCCTACCATCGGAGACCCAAAGGTACACATAATCACTTTTGTCTGCTCTGAACTTTCGTTTATCATTTTGAGCATCATCACATTCGAAAAAAAATTTAAGAGTAACCAATCCTTTCGGAAGTTTATTAGATTTGAGTTGCATAATTTGTCCTTCATAAGCTTCGACAATCTTTGGTTGAAGTTGATTGGTGAACTCCCCTGAGTGCTAGATAAACAAGGCGATGTGCTCATCGCTTTCAAAAACTTTCCAACTCTAATCATTGTCAAGGATCGCTGGTTGGACTAGTACTCGTACTGAATGTTCGTTATGTATAAGGTCAGAAACAGGATCAAACTGAGCACCAATCATGGCCATGCGATCTGCATTGCTATTTTTTCCTCGAGGAATAGTCTTGATGTTGAAAGCTTCAAAATCATAAATCAGGTCCCAGACTCGGTGCCGATGGGATCTCATGTAGACATTCTTTTCCGCGAAAATTCCTCAAAATTGGTTGACTACTAGTTCAAAATTTTTGAACACCATTAATTTCTTAATTCCCATTCATTTCGTTAGGCTTAAACCTTGAACCAATCCTTCACATTCAGCCTCATTGTTTGAACAGAAAAAATGAAAGTGGAAAGACCTCAACAATTTTTCATTTTGTGGGGATATTAGATATATCCCTACTCCAACACCCACTTTTCTTCTTGCTCCATCAAAGTATAGTGTCCAAAGCTCATTTGCTTGGCTACCTTCAGACTCTTTGGCAACCTTCGAAAGCACTTGGTCTTCGTCATAAATTACATAGGTGTCCAATCCTGTAGCATGATAATTGCCAAAAGGATCATTGTCCATGTGTTCACTCAAAAGAGCATCTTCTTTGTTATTCTGGTCTCTGCTCACCCTTTCTTCCTCCAGTAATTCAACGCAATACATTTCTTGCTTGGTGATAGAGGTATGCGCGACTTCAAAATTGATCAAGGCTTCATCCGCTACATGTTTAGAATGTAAAGCTTCTGATTCTATCTTCATTTTTGAGTCGTGTTTGGTCTTGAGTATCAGATGTGACCAATCCAAGGATAGGTATCCACCCACCTTTGAAGTAAATTCTCAAGATAGACAAAGACCAAACATAGGAGGAACATCTATGATCACAGTGTCTTGTGGCACCATGATACTAGGGCAAGCGAATAGAGTTAAAGGAAGTGCTTTGATGACACCTACGGTCTCAACTTTGTTCTCATCAAGCTGCATTACCCCTCTTTTCATAGGTTCGTAATTGAGTCCTAAAGCTTCGGCTATCTTTTTAGGCATAACCATGGTACTAGCACCAAAATCAATCATAGCATTGTGCAATAACTTCTTTCCTATAATGAGAGTCAAGAAGAAGGGTTGAGGTTTTAACTTATTCCTATCCTCAGCAGGGGATTCCTTTGTATTGTTTGTAAGGGCTTTAGCTGGCGATATTTGATAAACAACCTCTACATTGGCAAACAGCTTTGTTGGTGCCGGGTTGACCTCTTCTTGGAGCGCCTTCTATAATAGTGTCTTTTGTTCTAGGATAGCTAGAATGTCCCATAGAGACACATTAGCGAATGATTTATTCAATTGTTCTACCACATTAAAAGGTGATAAACTCAAAGGTTTCTTCTCCTTGGTTCTTGCTATAATAATTTCCTTCCATGGTTGAGATAGTGACGAGATGGTTGAAGTACTAGGAATCTGATTGAAAACACCCTTGAGTTTCGGGCTGGCTGGATGCAGAACAATTGACTCATCGGTGAATCTCCTCTTTGAGCGCATGTTTTAATCAAATTGCACTTGCAGTGTTTTGGAAATGAATGCGTCATTAGCAAACACCGTTTCTTCCTCCTCCATCCAGGAGAAAAGCGCATGATCAGGAGCAATATCAGATTCTTGTTCTAAAGAAATTCCTTGCATTTGTGCGGTAAGAACCGCACTCTCCATTTGTGGTGAAACATATATATAACCTCCATGTTCTATTTTCGCACCTTGGTTGCGTTGCTCTGCCACCTTTTGTTGTAAGTTGCCACGTGAACAGTTCTAGGGCATATGCACATCGCTGCAAGGGAAGCACCACGAATTGATATCATCAATAAGGTTGTTCTGCCCTACGGTTAATTCCCTACTGGAGCTTAGCGACGCGCTCATTTGTGGAGTAGGCACTGACACCATTTGGTTTGCAGTCGGGGTTGTGGATTAGTGTGAGACGCACCTTGGTATTGATTCTGCTGATAAGAAGACCGCCTGCCTTGATAGTTTTGATATGCAGGCTTCAAAGGTGTTGATTGGTTCCACTTAAGAGTGGTTATATCATTTTCCATAGTTCACAACATCTCTTTGAGGTCGCTCATTTCATCTTTGGAAGAACCTAATGTAGAGGCAACATTTTGTGGGCTTGCCGCATATGTGTACATTGAATGAGTAGTTGCGGGCGCGCTAGTTGATGCGACCTCTTGCGTAGAGATCGATATTTTAGGAAATATCGGCATAATAGGTCAAGGAGGAAATTTTCCACAATCTATCAAATGATTCTCGACTTTGATAGCGATACCATAAGCATCTGGTAGAGTACCTCCTCCCAAAGACTTGATCATCACGGAAATGTCAGAATTGATGGACTTTAGATAAAATATAAACGCCAACTCAAGAGTCAGGCGTATAGTAATTGGAATCCTCTGCCAATTTATGTGAAATCAGGCATTAAAGTCCGTTAGAGCCTCCTAGAGGGATCGTTTTATGACATATAGTTGATAATACAACAAAGAATGATCTCCGTCATTTGAGAACCTCTCATAGAACGGATCTCCAAGCTCATCCCAGGTGCGAATTGAATTAGGTATTAGTGTTTGGTACCAATCCAGTGCCTTACCTTTAAAAGATGTGGCGAGAAGCCTTAGGGCTACATTCTGCGCTGTAATCCCATGTACTAGACATGCGTCTACCACATCCTGCAAATGTTCTGCTGGTGTTCTTCAGCTGTCTCCGGTAAAATTTTGTATAGCTTTCATGGCTGAAACTGGGATAGCGCCCCAGACAACGGGTGCTACCGGGGCTACTAGGGGACTTCTGGCATCTCATGCCACGTAATTTCTATTGGTGGCCAACAACATGGTGAGAGGAACGGGTGATGGGAATGGAATAGTTACCAGCCGATTTGCGATTTGGACTGTCCCTAGTGGAGGTGCTAGTAAACTGGGGTTGCCTGTAGTTTGAGATCTAGTTACAGGCCAATGGCTCATACACCCTTCTTAAGACCCAATTTCATTTAAGCTCAGTCCCATCAGGCATGCCAAAAAAAGAAACAAACTGTTGATGCCAAAATTTGACGAGGTAACAGTGCCTTATGAGAAACTCAGTTTAAGGGGGACCTTTTGCGCTAAACTGAGTAACCTCTGGATTTTTAGAGAAGTCGACTTCTTCTATAATGGGGCTTGGAAAGGGAAAAGGAAGCAGATATAATAAAATGAAGTCTAACCTAAGGCGATGTGCCAAGACTTAATGATAGGCACGATAAATCATAGATCTAAGGGCCTAAATGGTGTTGTAGTGTTCCAGAACATTAGAGACTTAAGATTATAGCATAGACAATTCATTCATTGACATAAAATAACATTGCATACATTCCTACTGCCAAAAAGAGTCATTAGACATGATCTAGGTAAGAAAACTTGCATTCAACATATATAGAAGTTCTTAAATGAAGTGTCCAAACAATAAAAAGCACAGTTTACAGTTTGATCAAATAGCATGAAAAACAAAAAGGTCGAACAATTGGCACAATCTGAAAGTTTTTGCAATCAAATAAAACAACAATAAAGGTCTGGCGTCTTTAACTAAAACCAGCATTTTCCTCAAATTCTGGACCTTTTTCTCATAACAAAGAAAAGTATATATAGCTAGAAAACTTCCCACCGCTTCGGAGAACAGCAACAAAAAATATTTCGCAATCCCCAGCAATGATGCAAGAATCAAAATATTCCCAAAGTCGTTGCAACAGAATCAATTAGGAACCAAGCATCCGATCGTTCTAGGCATAGGTGCGTCCTCTAAAAATGATGGCGGTGGTCCCGACAAGGCCCGATTAGACAAGTGTCACCCTCCTGTGCAAATGATTATGACACGTAGTGGCCAATAGCATCATTCGGTTCATCTATTCCATCACCTGCATATGAGATCCGCTGGCTAGGCACGTGGCAACCTTTCGCTGCCCGTATGAACCCTTTTTCTTTTTTCCGCTGAGGACTTGCGTTAATGCTACATGTGTCGAATGGGCTGAGTACTTCATCAACAATGGAGGGAATGATCACCAGCTGGGCACAAAAGAGACGTGTGGTAGCGTTTCATTGCCTGCGATTGCTACTTCATCTCTGCGCTGAAAGATTTACGAATAGCAGACACGTAGCAAGTGTACACCGCAGATAGAAACTGTGGGGCCTACCAAAAATTTTTAGGGATGAGGGCGTCGTGGCACCCTTCAGAGCCTGATGAGGCAGCAAGAAAACATGATCAAAGGAATCCCATAGCCACAACACGTGGAAGCATAGCGGAGCTTTCTATGATGTGAAAGGAATGTCGAGACTCGGAGTTGCAAGGAGTAGACATGTGGAGCGGCAAAGAAAAACCTTGATAAAAGGCCGAGTTGACTCTGTGAAGCGCAGGCCGATGGATAGAGGAAAAATACACCCAAAGGGAGCTAGTTAAATATTTGTTAACAATACCAAATGTAACAAACCAACTAGATTTAATTCAAAATAAATAAATATTAACATCATGAATATCAATTTTAATGACACAAATTCCATAGCTAATTCCATTTAGCAATTTTATGTCACAATTCACATTAAATTTGAAATAAATATTCACTTCCATATGCCAATAGTTACATACATGTTGACTTAGAGGCATTCAATGCCTCAAATTCAATTTAGATTATGTAGTTTTTCTTCAATACATCATTTGTTCCTTTACATCAATGATACAATACATAATAGAATTCTAATATGATTCCTTCATGGAAGCTCACCTCCACTGGTGGAAGAGAATGTGATTAAGGTGATTTTACACCCAACCACAAACCAATGCTTCCCTAAAATTCTTCATTCAGTTGAAGAATACTTGACCCTACACAGAACACTTAGCAAGAGATATAGTTTGCAAGGTGGAATTTGTGTGTGCCTAATTGCATGCATTTCTATCTCCTTTGTTAGAATATGCACAAGTTCCATGTTAGGTAAATTCATTTCAATAGAGAGGGTAAATAACACAGTCTGTTCTGTATACATATATAAAAAAATGACTACAAATCTTGGCCAAGCTCCTACCATATGTAGAATTGGAAAAGAAAATCTACTCTCTTTGGCACCCATTCTCGAAAATAAATCTTATCATATCAAGGGGTATCCCTCCCTTTAGACCATCCATTAGAAATATTCTATCATTCTATAGTCTACCAAGAATTCTTGTTTCATTCCATTTTAAAATCAAACAATACTCATTCACACTTGGTATATCTATTCATCTAATATCATATGTATTTGCAACTCAATATTGTTCTAGATTTATAGTTTGATTCCATTTGCACAACATTTATAACTTGCTTAATAAGTAAAGTAAATCAAGATGAATCAGAAGGTATACCACATGTATGTGAGCATGCATAAAGGAATCTTTATGCATGATCACATATATGCCTAGAAATGAATATTTTAGGAATATGTGTATACATTCTAAAATTTAAATGAAAAATCTCTTTTACACAAGTATACTTTCATATTCAAAGAAGAAATATAACATCAATTCATTCATATGGTTTATTCAAATAACAGTATCATCTATTTCCAATTTCAGATACATTGTAATCATCAATTTTCACAAATTCATAGATTCATATAAAAATAGGTTGATGAATCTAAACAGAAAAACATCACCCATTAACAGAATATAAGAGATTTTGATCTATTACAAAACTAAGAGTTTATACTTATTTTCCATGTTCAAAATAATCAGTGAAATTGAATGTAGGCCCTGCCCATCAAACCAACTCTTTCAGAGGATACGATACACATGTTATCAAATCTTGATAACATGATATCGTATGCCTTTGGGGTTGTTCAACTTTGGTAAATATCTTTCAAGCCACATGTTTTTACCCATTTCGATGTTTATCACCCCCAAAATGAATGAATAAAATAAAAAACACAATCGATAATTTCAACCAGATTTAACAGAGAATGGAACAAATATCAATAAGAGACAAAGCTCATATGTTACTCTCATACACATATATATGTATATGTATATATATATATTCATAAACTCGACCATGCAATACAGTAATGGTTACCAGTGTCGGGGCCTAGGATGACCATCGCGGCTTCATCAAAGAGTTTTACCATTGAGCATTCATTGTTCGATCTCACCACCACATTACAGTGGGTGGTGAGACTCATTTAAAATAGTGACTATTTCTTTGCTCGGCCTATGTGATATAAGGTAATCTTCGCCACCCTAACCTTGCATTAGGTGGTAAATAAAAATACAGTGAGAATCCATTAAATAAAATGAGAAAGAGGTTAGCCTTTTGGCTTGTCGCCTACGGCGATAAACACATACAATCTATTCACATCAAAATACATATGGGTCAGCCGATAGGCGAGGACCCTAAATGGATAAACTTCATGCGCATAAAATGTCACATTGTGGGTGTGGAATCCAACCCCAAACACATGGTTGATCATTCATTTACAAATATTGCAGAGCTTCAAAAGCTCGGCCCTCATGGGCTTCACATGAGATCGGCATAGTCGATCTCTCAGACAACAAAACCCCAAATTCATACATGCACAATAAACACACATATTGGTGTAAAAAGAAAAGGAGATCAATTTGATAACATATGGCTAAAACAAGTTCGAATTACCTCCAATTATTTTTGGCTTGGTGATTTTTCCTTTCCATCGAATTGCTCTGCTTTTTCCTTGTAACTTGTCAATTTTTCTCCTCTCCCCTTCTTTTTCCCTTCTTATTGGCTTTTTCTCCCCATCCTCAATTCGAATTGTCCCTACTCTTTTGGGTACAATATGGAAACTTAATTTTTGCAGCCTTCATTATGTTAGTTGGTCGCCCACTCCTCCACATGAGGGAATCGACCTTCCTAAATTTGGTGGGAGTTACATATATTTGAATTTTCCACAATTTCAAAAATCATTCACATCTTCTTTTGTATGCACATATATATATGTACAAATAATTTCACACATTATCCTTGAGATTACGTACATATCCAAAATCTCTTGTCTATTCAAATCACATTTCAAATTCATCGAAAAGAGTGAACATAAGATATCATTTTTTGTACAAGATAAATTGGATTTCCGATTCAATTTTGTTGAATATAAATTTTGAAACAAACAAAATGAGATAAGAATGCAGAACTTTTTCTTTCCATTAGTTATAATTTTCACACAAAGTATGAATGCAATTTTTTCAGCTTTTCAAACATATGCAATGCCATGTCCCCGTAATCGTGACATTTAGGTATGAAAGAAGCATAACTAAAATAGCTAATCATTTGATAATTGACGTCATAAATATTATTATGTATATAAAATTAATATAAAATATAAACATAAAATAATATTATAATTATGATTTAAATATAATTATAATTAGCATTAATAATATTAATAATTCGACCACAATAAGTCTAAACTTTATCAATACACAAGATATAATAATATTAAATGGAATAAATAATAATATAATATTATTATATTATATACTATGCAAATTATAAATGGAATAAAGTACAAATTATAACAATAAAACTCATAATGGAAGGGGCACTCACTAAAGGATGCTAGGTTTGAAAAGTCGTGGCATTTTCGGCCTATAGTTCTTGGGAGAATTTAAATAAAGGAGAGTGAACTCTCAAAAGATAGATGGAAATTACAATATTATAGGCGTCAAGGAATTTCTCCTAGACATGAATATCATGGCAGGTGAAGACAGATTCAAAACACAATGGAGAATGGTGGCGGGTGAAGAAGAAACAGAATGACCTAGCCTACAAGTTGATGAGAATCATAGAGGAGAATTCATCAAATAGAAGAATGAAGAAGATATGATAGTGCCATCGTGGCTGAAGGATGGAATAGAGGAGAACAAAACAATAATTCCTGTGGATGAAGGTAAAGATCACCGCTGGGAGGATAAAGGATAGTTTGGTCTGCTTTAGCAGTGCGGTTCAGACTATTACCACAAATACTGCCCGTCAATATTCAGAAGGCTAGGACATTTATTGGAATATGATGGTCTATCGATGAAGACGTCTTTAGAGGAGCCAAACAACAATCGTATCTTACCTAAGAATTTATGCAGCGCCATCACAAAGAGTCGGGCTCCCCTATTGACTGACACCTTATATGATAAGACTTTCCTTAAAATATAGACCAATTCCTAGTGTCACTTTGATGTGGTGATGAGCTATGTATTGAAGGAATGCTAGGAAGATGTGCCTCGTTAAAGGGAAGAAGATTTAAATACAGCCATATGGAGCAGCGGGAAATATAGCAATAAGGAAGGAATCGGTAACATACTTGGGAGTTACAATGGATGAACAAGAGAGTAAATCGACATTTGAGAATATATAAAATTAAGAAGAGTATATATAATACTCACATGTCTTCAAGCCCACCTCTAATCACCACAAATCACCACTAATCAGGTAAGTGTTAACCTAGTATATACTTCAATTACATAGATTCTGGTTAATATGGTACACACATGATAATTACTACCGTTCAGATTATACCACTAGTATATCATGTAATATTTTATAATGAGATATCTTCTCTATTCATAATTGAATTGATATATGCATGCCTAAGTTCTCATGATGATGAACAACTATTAAAACAAGGATACCATATAATGGTAATTATGATTTGTGATGTGAATGTTTTTACTCATGCATTATGATAGAATTACATCCATAGTACAAGGGGAATATTGAATAAAAAGATCATATTTCTGGTAGCCCCCCCTTACTTCATCCAATGAAGAATGAAACATTTATATCTTCTTTTATCTTATTGAATATTATCGATGAAATTCATAGATCTCTAGTGCTTATCATGTCTCTTTGAGAAACACTTTGAATGCAAGAATCGGGTTTAAGTGCTCTCACTAGAAGGGGTCATTACAAGTGGTATCAGATCGACCTTCCTGCCATCTTGTGAAATTAGCGTATGTAAACTTACTGAAGAAGAAGGTATATTCTATAAACATAAAGAAACACACTCTGACTCATGCAGATCAGGTATGGCATGTAACCATTTAATATAATTACTCTGCTATTAAGATATATGCAAATTGTGTTTTGGAAAAAAATTTAGATACTAATTGGTGGTTAATAGACCTATCTAAATATGATTGATAAATATATGTGATGACCGATAAATATATTATAGGTGGTTGATGAATACAATTTATACATAGTACTATTTGTCTAATTGATGCTATTTATTATTGTCATGTCACCATTATTGCTAATATGTTATTTTGAATTGGACAACTAATGATGTTATGATAATATATTCCATCCTAATTATGGTGTGTGTAACCATAAGAGAAAGACTAATTACATCTCTACACCCACGGAAATATTAAAAGGCATTATGATCTAACATTTTATTAAAACATAGAATAAGAAGGTGGCATCATTGGCTGGGAAAACAAGAGGTGCCTATAGTTTGAAGTGGTAAGTATTAGGTGCGTACTTTCATCTAGCCCTAAATCAGCAATCATAAATACCTTCATATAATTAGAAAATACTATTTGTTAAACATGTTATGAATGTAAATATTAATGATTGATAAATTGGATTTGATACTGATAAAGATATTAATGGAGTTATTAATATTTGATAATTGATCAATATAAACACTAAATAGCATAAGGGGCTATTGCATATACATTCAGATTATTTACATTGAAATCTTAATATCTTGATAAATTCATGAATCCCCATAGCATGGTGTAATTATGGGTAAATTGTCAATATGGTAATCATTAGATGCAATTGTTTGTATCATCAACAATCATGTAGTTGGTTGGGGGATGGAACCGATAGGTTGAGTAGATACTAGGGTCCCTTCAAGGTAGACCACCCTCATTGGATGACTACTCTAAGGGCCTCCTATGGAAATCCCTCCTCCAATCAATCACATGGTTGATCAAACTTGAAGAACTCTCCAACATAGTAGGAGATGGGGAAATAGGAGGTACAAAAGGGATAGCAGGTACTAGAGGCCCTTCCAGGTAGTCCACCCACATGGATGATTGTGTGTCTGCCATTGTTGGGCCAAGAGAGCATGCATACCTATTATTGGGCTTGGAAGGAACACCTCTATGGGCATCCCAATTGCAGCCATCCTATTCGACCATACATATGATTGAGAAGACCAATAATTCTAGCAAGGTGTTGTTTGGATCAATTCTACATGTGCCTTACATTTATTCAAGAATGTACTTTGAGATAATTTGTGTGTATTCAATGATTCACTTTGTGACTTATATGTATGTTGTATATGTTTGTGTGAATACTTGTGTATTACATGTATTTGAGTGTCTGCTTCATACTCATGTATATACTCAATGACCTTGGGATGGTGGAAGATTCCACAGTGTAGTATAGGATACATCAAATCCTTCTTCCCAATTGTCTGACAATATACTTCATTTGAGTGAATTTTTATTTGAGTGTATACTCTATGATTGTATTTGTATTTAAGTACATACTCTATATTTGAATTCAAGATCTGTTTTTGTATACTCTATGACTTTGCAATTGTATTCAAGTGTATACTATACGATTAGAATATGTCATCCATTACCAAATTATCATTCTTTCTTAATCAATTCATTAGGGAGGAGAGTTGGAAGCACACAGAGGAGAGCAGATACTAGGGTCCCTTCAAGGTATACCACCCTCCTTGGATGACTACGGTCTGCCATTGAGGGCCTAAGGGGTTGTTTAGCTGCTCTTGGGCTGAGAGGGGAGTGCTCTAAGGGCTTCCTTGTGTGTGAACCTCTTTGCCTCACCTATGATGTTGATGATCAAGGGATGGTAACTTGGAGTATCTTAATATCTATTTAGTTGTTGAAAATCCAATGATTGAGTGCATTGTTATAAATGGTTTATAAGTAGCAATAGTTTAATAAGAGAGGATTTCATGATTTCATTGTATTTGAATCAATCTTTCACAAGTTAGTATTCCCATTTCATGAAGTATATTTGTGTTTCTAGGATTAATGTCTTTCAATTGTTTCTTATGATTTGCAACTACTTGGCGTATTGTTGTGTACCTTATTTGAATGCTTCTTGTTTGAGTGTATTTATATTGCTTCCTACCTTATGAGTATTTACGCATTGCATACCTTACAATCTGAGTTTATGTGCTCTACGTATGTACTTCAAGTGTATTTATTTCCCTAAGTATAATTAGATGATTTATATGCCTTGTGTGTAATTTATTGCTCGTTGCTTCTACATGTAATTTTCTTACATTGTATGTCTTACTCCATGTATTTATAAGTGTATTTCGTGTATTTGCATGCTTCATGTGTAATCTGCAAGTATGCTCTACATATGTATTCATGTTTGCTACATGATTTGTATCTTGTATGCATTTATGACTAATATATATTCAACATGACTGCTCTGTGGATAACTTTCTTATGTGTCTTTCATGATTGGTGTGTCTTCAGCATGTCTACTTGTGATTGTCAATAATACCGCATGCTTTATATATTCAAGTGTATACTTTTGTTTGAACATGTATACTTCTTTGAGTGTATTTGTATACCTTGAATGTATTAGTGTGCCTTACTTGCGTTTCCTAAGTGTTTTTATTATATCTTGCGAGTGATTATGTGTTTGTTATATACCTTCAACATGATTATTTCATAGAAGCTTCATGTGACATGATTAATTCTTGTTTTCAAGATTCTTCATACATGAGTGCCCTCTCAATTCCTTGAATATGCTTTATGTATGTCTTCTCATGCTTCGTATGTTACTGGTTTCATTATTAGGGTGAATGTGGCTTACAATATCTTATGTGCATACTTTGTGACTATTTCATAATTTGCTCCATGTATGGTGTGTATTCAACATGAGTGTTTATGTGTGTACCTATTGTATATCGTTGATTGCTACATATCCAAAATACTTTCTCTATATCTGATGTGTATTCTATGAAAATGTGTTACACGTAGGATTCTTTCCTTGTATAAGCATATGACTATATATGTATGCTTCATGTGTGCTAATATGAATACTCCGTGAAGTTGTGTACTACTTACAATAGATGTATTACTCCATGCATACACCCCATGTATATGTTTCATAAGTTATGATGTGCTTCATTTCTTCTGTATATTTAAATACTTGCTTATGTCTTAAGTGTTTTCAACATATTTGCTTTGAAATGAAGACTCTTCTCATGTATGCTTGTGTTTGATTCATGCCTCATGTATTCATGCAAGAATTTTACATATAGATGTCCATAACACTCAAGTCTTTGTATTGAAATGTATTTAAATATGACTTATGTATTAAAATGCTCTCAAGTGAAAAGATGTTTGGAATTGTGATTGCTTGAGGACAAGCAATCTTGGGTGGGGAGGACTGTCATGTCCCCATAATCATGAAATTTAGGTATGAAAGAAGCATAATTAAAATAGCTAATCATTTGATAATTGACGTCATAAATATTATTGTGTATAAAATTAATATAAAATATAAACATAAAATAATATTATAATTACGATTTAAATATAATTATAATTAGCATTAATAATATTAATAATAATACCATAATAAGTCTGAACTTTATCAATACACAAGGTATAATAATATTAAATGGAATAAATAATAATATTATATTATTATATTATATACTATGCAAATTATAAATGGAATAAAGTACAAATTATAATAATACAACTCATAATGGAAGGGGCGCTCACTAAAGGATGCCAGGTTTGAATAGTCGTGGCATTGCTGGCCTATAGTTCTTGGGAGAATTTAAATAAAGGAGAGTGAACTCTCAAAAGATATATGGAAATTACAATATTATAGGCACTGAGGCCTTTCTCCTAGATGGGAATATCATGGCGGGTGAAGAAAAAATTCAAAAAAAAATGGAGAATGGTGGCAGGTGAAGAAAAAATAGAATGACCTAGCCTACAGGTTGATGAGAATCATAGAGGAGAAGTCATTGAATAGAAGAATGAATAAGATATGATAGTGCCACTGTGGTTGGAGGATGGAATAGAGGAGAACAAAATAATCATTCCCATGGATGAAGGTAAAGATCACCACTGGGAGGATAAAGGACAGTTTGGTTTGCTTTAGCAGTGCAATTCAGACTATTACCACATATACTTCCTATCAATATTCAGAAGGCTAGGACATTTATTGGAATATGATGGTCTATCGATGAAGATGTCTTTAGAGGATCCAAAAAATAATAGTATCTTACCTGAGAATTTATGCAGCGCCATCACAAAGATTTAGGCTCCTCTATTGACTAGCACCTTATATGATAAGACTTTCCTTGAAATATAGACCAATTCTTAGCATCGCTTTGATGTGGGGATGAGCTATGTATTGAAGGACTGCTAGGAAGATGGCCTCGGTAAAGGGAAGATTTAAATACAACCATATGGAACAGTGGGAAAGATAGCAATAAGGAAGGAATCGGTAACATACTTAGGAGTTACAATGGATGAACGAGAGAGTAAATCAAAATTTGAGAATATATATAATTAAGAAGAGTATATATAATACTCACACGTCTTCAAGCCAACCTCTAATCACCACTAATCAGGTAAGTGTTAACCTAGTATATACTTCAATTACATAGATTCTGGTTAATATAGTACACACATGATAATTACTACTGTTTAGATTATATCACTAGTAAATCATGTAATATTTTATAATGTTATATCTTCTCTATTCATAATTGAATTGATATATGCATGCCTAAGCTCTCACGATGATGAACAACTATTAAAACAAGGATACCATATAATGGTAATTCTGATTTGTGATGTGAATGTTTCTACTCATGCATTATGATAGAATTCCATCCATAGTACAAGGGGAATATTGAATAAAAAGATCATATTTCTGGTAGCCCCCCCTTACTTCATCCAATGAAGAATGAAACATTTATATCTTCTTTTATCTTATTGAATAGTATCGATGAAATTCATAGATCTCTAGCACTTCTCATGTCTCTTTGAGAAACACTTTGAATGCAAGAATCAAGTTTAATTGCTCTCACTAGAAGGGGTCATTACATGCAGATGTCACATTCTATTGTGGTGTGTGATATTCTAGTTTCCATCCTTTCTTATCATGGTCATCTAGCTAAGCGTTCCTACCTCAATCAAGTTATCATCCTTTAACCCATTTCCTACACACATATTCTTACACTTGTCCACTTATCAATAGCCTTTGGAACAACCAATAATCTCATAAAATAATTTCTTAAATCAGGAAAATGCATATTATTCATTTTCAATTTCATCATTGCATTCTATCAAATAAAATGCTAAATTATATTTTTCCAAATATTTCAATTTCTTGAAATTTTAAGATGCAAAAATAAAATCAAGATATGGCATCAACCCTCTACCCCATACATTAAACCCTCAACCCTAATCCCTCAACCCTATACCCTCAACCCTATACCCTAAACCCTATACCCTAAATTCTCAACCTCAAAACCTCAACCCTCAACCCTCTACCTTATACATTAAACCCTCAACCCTAATCCCTTAACTGTTTAGCTTAAACCATAATCTCTTAACCCTAAAACCTTAAACCCTAATCTCTTAAACCTTCAACCCTTAAGCCTTAAACCCTTAACCTTTAAACCCTCAACCCTTAAACCCTCAACCCTTAAACCCTCAACCCTCAACTCTAATCCTTCAACCCTCAACCTCTAAACCTTAAACCTTCAACCCTTAAACCCTCAACCCTCAACCCTCAAACCTTAAACCCTCAACCCTCAACCCTCAACCTTCAACCCTCCCCTCAACCATGTACCTTAAACCCTAATCCCTCTCCCTCAACCCCTCCCTAAACCCTCAACCCTTAACCCTTAACCCCTAAACCCTAAACCCTTAAACCCTTAAATCCTCTACCCTCTACCCTCTACCCTATACATTAAAATATCAACCCTCCCTCAACCCTATTCCCTTAAACCCTTAAAACCTCAACCATATACCATATACATTAAACCCTCAACCCTAATCCCTTGACCCTATACCTTACACCCTTAATCCCTCAACCCTCAACCCTTAAACCCTCAACTCTTAAACCCTTAATCCCTCAACCCTGAACCTTCAACTATAAACCCTATTCCCTATACATTATACCCTCAACCCTAATCCCTTGACCCTATACCTTACACCCTTAATCCCTCAACCCTAAACCCTTAAACCCTCAACTCTTAAACCCTTAATCCCTCAACCCTGAACCTTCAACTATAAACCCTATTCCCTATACATTATACCCTCAACCCTCAACCCTCAACCCTCAACCCTAATCCCTCAACATTCAACCCTTGAACCCTCAACCCTTAAACTCTAATCCCTCAACCATCAACCCTTCACCCTCTACCTTTTATATTAAACCCTCAACCATAATCCCTCGACCCTATACCTTAAACCATTGATCCCTCAACCCTTAAACCCTTAATCACTCAACCTTGAACCCTCTACCCTATACATTAGACCCTCAACCCTAATCCCTCAACTCTCAACCCTTAAACCCTCAACCATCAACCCTCTACCCTATACATTAAACCCTCAAACATAATCCCTCAATCCTATACCCTCAACCCTCAACCCTTATCCCTCAACCCTATACCTAAAACCCTAATCTCTTAACCATCAACCTATAATCCTTCAACCCTTAAACCCAAATCCATTAAACCCTCAACCCTTAAACCCTAAACCCTTAAACCCTCAATTGTCAACCCTTAATTCCTCAACCCTCAACCCTTAAACCCTAAATCATAAACCCTCAACCCTCAACCCTCAACCCTCAACCCTCAACCCTCAACCCTCATCCCTCAAACCTCAACCCTTAAAACCTTAAAACCTCAACGCTCAACCCTCAACCTTAATCCCTCAACCCTATACCCTCAACCCTTAAACCCTAATCCCTCAAATCTCAACCCTTAAACCCTCAACCCTCAACCCTCTATGCTATACATTAAACCCTCAACCCTAATCCATCGACCCTGTACTTTAAACCCTAATCTCTTAACCATCAAACCTTAATCCCTAATCCCTTAAACCCTCAACCCTTAAACCCTAAACCCTTAACCCTTAAATCCTAAACCCTTAAACCCTAATCCTTCAACCCTCAACCCTATCCCTAAACCCTCAACCCTTAAACCTTAAGCCCTAAACCCTATCCTTAAACCCTCAAATCTCGACCCTATAACTTCAACCATAATCCCTCAACCCTCAACCCTAATCCCTTAAACTCTAAACCAAAAACCAAAAACACAAAACCCTCAACCCTCAACCCTTAAATCCTTATCCCTAAAACCCTCAACCCTCAACCCTTGAACCCCCAACCCTCAACCTTAATCTCTCAAACCTCAACCCTCAACCCTTAAACCCTAAACCATAAAACCTTAAACCCTCAACCATTAAACCCTAAACCCTAAACCCTTAATCATCAACCCTTAAACCCTAACCCTACAACGTACAACCTCAACCCTCAACCCTATACTTAAGCCCTAATCTTTCAACCCAAAATATTAAACCCCAATGGACCTATACCCTATACACTTAACCTTGAACACTAAACCCTAAACATTATCCCCCAACCCTCAACCCTATACTTATTCCCTAATACATCAACCCTCACCCCTATGTCATATAGCCTCAACCTTAAACCCTAAACCCTATACCTTAGACACTCAACCTTGACATTATCCCTCAACTATAAACCCTCAACCCTACACTTAATCCCTAATCCCTCAACCCTATACCTTAAACCCTAAACCCTACAATCTCAACCCTCATCCCTATACCCTATAACCTCACCCTTATACCCTAAAACCTTAATATTTTACCTCAACCCTATACTTAAACCCTGAACCATACACTCTCAACCCTTCACCCAATGCCTTATACCCTCAATCCATACCGTAAACCCTAAACCTGATATCATAAACCCTAATCCCTATACCTTACATACTTAATATTATAAACTCAATAAGCTGAATATTATCCCTCAACCCTCTACCCTATACCATAAACCTATTACTTAAGACCCAATCCCTCAACCCTCAACCCTATACCTTAAACCCTAAACCCTACAACCTCAGCCCTCATCCCTATACCCGATACCCTCACCCTTATATACCCTAAACCTAAAACCCTTACATACATACATGCATGCATGCATACATACATAAATACAAGAATACATTCATACATATACATGCAAGCACACAAAAATAAATATATACAAGAATACATACAAGCATACATACATACAAATATATATATACAAACATACATGCATGCATACATACATACATACTGTGATGCGAAAATATTGGTATTGGCCGAATTACACTTGATCCATGAAGAATCGAAGCATAACAGAGCCACCAATACTCGAATCTCAACAAGATCAATCAAATGAAATTGAAACTAAAAATTTTATCAATACCTAACATACTAAATCATGAAAGCTTTCAAAAACATCTACTCTAATCCATCTTAAACTTATCTTGATGTGGAATTGGTGTCATGTTGATGTGGAACGATGACCCTTTCCCAATCTCATGATTAGTGAGCCTGTTTCAGTTGATTCTATGGAAGAGAATCGATGAAACCATGGTGATTAATGTGTGAAAACGTAGTTTATGCTAAAATGAAGATAATGCAAGCTAAGTTACCATGATTTTATGCTACAAATGATCTAATTATGCTATTGCTAAGCTAGTATAAGTTATAATTATGCTAAAAGATGAAAACCCTAATTCATATACAAGCTAAGATGGATGCATAGAATCCATTAATGGATGCTCTAAGATATTATGTAATGAAAATGAACTAAAACAAGGTAACAAGTGAGTAAAAGATGAGTGTGTATGCAAGTTAATTCAACAACATAAGTTTACAATTGAAACATGGATCCATTTGTCTCCAAATAGTGACCTATCTATAGGAGAGAAAATGAGGAATGAATGGTTGAGATCAAAAAGCTTAATCAATGGTCCAAGATGAAGGAGATGAGAGGCATAGATCATGGATTCTAATCAATGGATGAGAATGCAAGATGAAAGTTAATCAAGGGCCCACACTTGCCTCAAACAAACACACTTTTGACCTGCTCACACTAGTCAAAGGTAACTTGCTAAAGAGGTTAAAGGTTAACTTGCATTTGAAGCTAAGTGAGTTGATTGGAGGAGAGGGAATATTCCTTAGAATATTCCTTTGGGTGAGGAAAAATGTAATTTTACAAATTAAAACAAAGTTCTAATTGTGCAAAAAGGAGGATAAGAAATATTCCATAGGAATATTCCCTTTGCTTAGAGGAAAATTAGTTTAATTGCTAATTAAACAAGGTTTAATTTATGCAATTAGGGAATTAGAAGAATTAAAAGAAATTTATTAAATTAGATTATTTAATAAATGAAGGCTGAAATTACATTTAATTAAATACCTTAGGGTTATTTAATTAAATAAGATGATTTAGGAGATTAAATTAAATATTTTGATTTATTTAATTTAATGAGATGAAGTGTTAGTGCAAAAAAAGAGATGAATTAACCCAATTTAATTAATTGGGCCAAATAGATGGAAATGATGCAATTAATTAATTAGCTAGGCTAATTAAATCAATTAAACGAAAAGAGGATGGATTAAAGAGGAAATGATATTAATAAATCTTATTTAAGTGTATGACATCAATTAGGACATTTTTTAGTGTCTACATTTTGCCCCTCTTTGAAGCGAGGTACTTGTTGCTTCAGTTAAAAGAATAATGATTTTCAGATAAAAATAGTTTCCCAAATAAAAATAAATAATTTTATTTTTATTTTTTAGATACCCCAACAGAAGGATAAGAACTTACTCGTTGGCCCCTTGAGAAATCAGGCGAAAATTTTGAATTTTGGGTTGATTTCTCGACAAAGGTTCAAAAGCTACCCCAAGGGTTCAGAAATGCTATGTGTTGCAAGAATAATGCCAAAAACACAAAAAATGATGTAAAATTAGGTCTAGATTAGCAAAATTAGTGAAAAGGATAATAAACCCCATTATTAAGGTTAAATTGGGGAAAAATTCCCTAATTTTCTAGCTTAAATAGGACAAGAGGGGTCATTTTCAATTCATTTGTGCATTCACACTTAAGGAATTCTTGCAATTTGAGCTCTAACCCTTCGACAAAATGGTACACCAAGAGCTTCCCGGACACATCTATGATTGAGTTCAAGAGTTCCAACAGCTACCAGGCACAGAACCATTGGTACATGTGATTCGAAACCTAATTTGAAATTTGAAATTTTGATGCATTTATTATATATTAGAATTTAGATTCTGGCGACGTCGCTATATAGTGATGCCCAAGCTTAAATTGGTGACGCCCAAATCATTTATAGCGACGCATATGTATATGGTGACACTCTTTTCAACTTAAAATTAGGGTTTCTAGTTTTAAATGGCAACGCAGGCTTATTTGGTGATGCACTTTCTGATTTAGAAATTAGGGTTAGGTTAGGCCGGAAGATAAATCGCAACGCCAGCTTGTCTGGCAACGCACTTTCCAATTTGAAATTTTAAATGCATCAGACGTCGCTATTTGAATTTTGAATATAGCGACGCTATTGTGATTTTTGAGCCATAAAATTCAAAAAAAATCAAATTTTGATGATTTCCTAACGTCGTTCACTTCATGGGTGCAGGAGTTCTTCCCACCATTGATGTTGAGGGAGCATAGGCCCACAGTTCTGGAGAGATTAGGTGATCTTTTAGATTTGTGCCAGGAACACCTGAGAGAGATTAGATTGTGGTACATTGCATACACACCTATTATTAGGACCCATTTGGTGATGATGACAACTTTGTGTGAGAGATGGCACAGTGAGACCTCGTCCTTCCACCTTCTGACGGGGGAGGTGACAGTTACTTTGGAGGATATTTGTCAGATATTGTGTTTTCCTATTCATGGTGATCACATGATTTATGAAACTGATGTTGGGTTCAATGCATGCCTCGAGGTGATGGAGATGGACCAGATCACATTGGTCACATTATAGATTGATTTAGAGACATATAGAGGTCACATGTCAACCTTTAGATTGATCATCATAGCCATCATTTCGGGTTTGGTGGCTTCAGATAGACATGGCAGATTCTTCAACCCAAGATGGGGCTTGGCGTGGCATCGGATGCTACATAGGAGGACTCTTTTTGCATGGGGGCCTATGATGCTAGCCTCCTTATACCATGATTTACATGATTTTGTTTATTGTAATGGGAGAGCCCTCAGTGTAGGGGTTACTCTACTTCATATTTGGGCATGGGAGCACATTTTCATGCTTCAGCCCATTGTAGAAATGTCAAATGTGGAGCCAAATGATCCTGTCATTTGGAGATATCGAGGTGCCATCACACTTAGGCACACTAGACAGATTGGGCTCCCGTACTAGAGATGAGTTATAGATGATATGATAGTTTTTCACTGGCGCCCATGGCTTCAGATGTTGCCACGGTTTGATGATATAAAACAATTATACTTTTCCAAATAGACCCATTACATGCAAGGTCGAGAGCATACTATGATTGAGCAGTACCTTCTTGACAAGATAGCTGGACAATTCGGGGATGTATAGGATAGGCCCGATGATGCCTACAAGGCCATTTTTGTGTGGGTTCCCACATGGGGACCGACTATTCCGACTATAAAGGCCATTGAGAGCTTCTGACAGTTGGTTGCCCAACCTTTGGCATATGATCAAGGTCAACCCATAGCATAGACCACTCTAGCATATGATGCATGGTTCATCCCACCAAGGTGACTTATAGATCCAGCAAGTGCTCCTCCCAGAGGGAGACCGTGAGGTAGAGGAGCCAAGGGCAAGGGACAAGGAGGCCAGGATGGCCATGATAGACAGGTTCTGGGGGCTCCTCTAGTTATACAACAACCAAAGTTCAACCACAGGTGCAGCCATAGATGTAGCCACAAGTACAGCCGCATCCAGGACCACCACCACCACTAGATGCGTGAGACACATAGATTTGGCAGCTACAACAATAGGTGCAAGCATTGACTGGTGAGTGGGACTAGGCCCACCAGTAGGTTTTGGCTCTTACTGCTAAGTGAGACTAGGCTCGATAGAGGGTACAGGTTGTCACATGAGAGAGGGATCAGGAGGTGGCGAGGCAGAAAAAGATCGAGGTTATGGCGGCAGCGACCCATGGGCAGACCATGTCAGTGTGGCTATATAGAGAGGTTGTCACAGAGGTTGCATAATACAAGAAACATTATCACTGGGATGTTCCAGTGGCTCTTCATCAACTAGATTTTTCACAACGTAGTGATGCACATCCCCAAGCAGAGGATTAGCTTGAGAGGAAGGCTAGTGAGGGTAGCAGCCACCAAGGCTAGCTTTTCTTTTTTATGTATAGACACTTTTTTATTTTTCCCCATTCTTTATCACTGATATACATTCATGGGCTATTTTTGATAGCCTCATGGATATTATACTTATCATCGATGTACATACATTGATCCAGATTTTGTACCATGACACATTTTTTGATATATATATGATACGATTACAGATGATTCATGCTATGATGTGTTGACTTTATTGCATCTATGGATGATGTATGGATGCTTATATATGATCATGTATGGATGCATTTTATTTATGCCTATGTGATATGCGATGATCATGATATGGATAGATGTAATGTTATATTCTTTTTCATTATCTTTTCATGATATGATATAGATGAATGATTATGATATGTAGATGTTATGGATGCACATGATGTGGATGCATTTCTTTTTGTATATTTTCTATGCATGTTTTATGATCATTATGTATGCATATGGATGTATGGATGCAAATTCTTATGATATGCAATTATTTAAGATGCTCAGAATAAAAAATCTATATTATTCATCACAACTAAAATGATAATGCAAGATGTATTGCATGATGTCCAAATGATTATGAGATATGTGATTATGCTAATGGATTCCTATGATTACATATGATTATGATATGATTATGAGATACATGTATGTTGATGGTTTTTGGATGCAGGGTGGATGCATTGATGATGTTTTTGGTTAATTGTCATGATACCAGGCTAGCACGGAGAGAAAATAGAAGAATAGAGAATGAATAACCGTTGATTTTGATGATTGCTTCAAAATATCCAACAAGTCGTTGATCCATCAATACTTTATTAGGGATGGTGATGAGACGATGCAAAATGTAGGATGGGTGCTCACACTTCAAGATTGGGACTTTCTGTCATTCCTTATTGTTTGATATAACACATAGACACGATGCATCAAGGTATTGATAACCAAGACAGTGTTGTATCTAGTGTAATGGACTTTGACTTGAAAAGCAGATAGGATAGTTCTTGTTCACACCTTAACATACAGAAACATCATTGGAATGCAAGTTAGAGGCTTAGAATATATTGGACCAAGGCATACACGATAGTCAACAACATACTCCAAGCGACCTCCCTACACACAACTAAGCAAGTATGCACCAAGAATATTTTACAAGAGTATCCACAAGCACAAAAAATGAAAGATAATGATCGATGCCCCATTCCTTTCTCTCTAAATTGTTTTTTAGACATCATTGAGAGGTACACGGAATGGGTTATTAAGATAAATCATAAGAAAATATCAAAGACAAATAGTCAGTGTTATCTATAGCTCCTACCTAGTTTAAGTTTAGTTGAAGTGATATCTGATACTAATGTCCATCGCAGGAAGGATACTTCCTAGGACATGTTGATCAAAACGTTATTTGACGTTAGGACAATGATGCTAAGATGAGTCGTTGCTAAAAATTTCACTGACGCATTTACGTATGATTTAGAGTTTATATTTTCACTTTTAAGTTCACACTTTACAACTTGCTATGTTTTATTTCTACTTGTTTTGCCAAAGATTGAAGGTGACGGTCATTTTATTATGGGTGAAAGTTTATTGCAGGTGAAAGCGAGATGGGATGGATGGGTTTTGGATTTTCTGGAATTTTTTAATGTTTTTGGTATTTTGAAAATGTTTTGAGGTTTTTTTTTGTCTTTTTGAATGTGTAGACATCTAAATTTGGACACTTAATTTATCCAAATTCATCCCCTTTCGTCTTATTTTCATTAATTAAGTAATACTACTATTATTTAATTAATAACTTTAATTCTGCCAAATCCCTAAGGTATTTAATCAATAATACCTTATTTCTTTAATCTTCCTTTCATCAAATGAATTAATAAAATATGACATTTATTTAATTCATCACATGTCACATCCTCCATCTTTTATTATCTAATCTTAATCCTTCTTCTAATCTCATCATTAGGATGTGCACATGCCTAATCCTTGATTATGAAGTGTCACATCCTCCAACTTTTGCAAGTTGGCCTCTAATCTTTCTTAGCCACCTCACCTTCCTCTAACCCCTCATCAACTTGTCTAATCACCCCCTTTAGTCAACTCTTCCCATCCCCCAAGGAATTTTTAATTCCTTTTGTCTTCCCAAAGTCCTTTGAGGAATTTTTAATTCCACTCTCATCTTTCAAGGAATATTAAATTCTTTTTCTCTTCTCCATGTCCTTTATGACATGTGTCCTTGGTCAACCTTATTAAAGGCTTTCTCCTTTTGGGCAAGGCACTCCACTTCCCCATGTGAATTTTTAATTCACTTTTTAATCCCCCAATGCACTCAAAAGGAATTTTTAAATCCTTCACTTCTTCCCACATGTCCTCTCTTTATTCTTTATTCTTTCCCCTCTCCCCATAAGGATATTTGAGGAATTTTTAATTCCTCACATGTCCTCTCACCCACATGGGACAAGGACATCCTTTATGAGGATATTTTGACCAAATCCCAATGGTACTTTGAAGTACATCCATGTCATGTACTTCCTTTACACCTCATCTCCACCTCATCTTTCTCAAACCTCTCCCCTTGCCACATGTCAAGATGTGAGGGCTTGTGAGTTCTCAACTCACCATAGCCCTACATCTTGGCCATGTGGGGGATCAATCTCAACTGTCCATTTCTTCTAGGAATTCTCAAAATTCCTATAAATACCCCCTCTTTTCTCTCATTTGGGGGAGATCATTTTGCTAGCCAAACTCTTGCAATTTTGTTTCTCAATCTACACTTAGCCATTTGCATCCATTTTGTCCAACTATCTTGCATCTCACACTTCACATCTTGCATCTACTTGCCATCAAGGAGCATACATCTCATCTACAATCAAAGGGCCAACCAAAGAACAACTCTACAAGGTAAAAGGTTCCATTTTTTATGTTGTTAAGTTCATCATTTGCCCAATCTTGAAGTGTAGGGTGTTTTTAGTTGTTATTTGCACTCTCTTTAGTTTGTTGCTCATCTTTTAACGATTATATTCCCTTATCACATTTCTAGCACGCCCGGTGCGACCCACAAATGGGTCTTTTTCTTTCACGTTTGTTGTTTTTGGCATTTTTGCAGGTTCAGGTTACAAATTAGCGGACCTGACCTCTCCAGTGGCGGACCTAACCTCTTCAGTGGCGGACCTAACCTCCAATGGCAGACCTGACCTCTTTGGTGGCAGACCTGACGTCCGGTGGCGGACCTGACCTGCGTTGGCGAAACTGACCTCCCAAAGGTGAAATTTCAAGTTTTTACCAAATTTTCTTTGGTAAATTAGGCACATAGTTTAATTAGAGGGGTCAACAAACCTTGTTTGGCGTGCTTGTGGAAGGCTATTTGACGTATCCAATCCCCTTGCGCCATTTGGCGATCTTGGGTGATGAGAAATCATAGCTTTCCAAGTCCTTTGAGTCACCCTATTTCCATTTTCTTAGTGGGACTTGCTTGGGGATTTCATCACCCCAAGGGACGATTCCAACCACGCGTACTGGTGGGGTATATAAAGGGGGGAGACCGAAAGTTGTACCTCAATCCAACCAGACTGTAATTAGCAAAGCGTCAGGATGACGTGAAGAGTTGGTCTGAGCCTTTAGTATCTCGCTAAGGTTCCCGACTCACGCTTGTAACGGGTTGGTGTTCACGGTTTGGGCCTCACGTACCTGGTGTATATCAAGGACTCCTTAGCAACTATGTTCATCCTAGAGTAGAAGACTTTGTTGGCGATACCCGTTTCTACTAATCTTAGGGTTGTGTTGTCTAAATTGTCTTTCTCGTGCAAAACCAATCATTTTCAGTTTAGCCAAATCTTTTTATCAATGTTTGCTATATTTTGGGTCCTTTGCCTTACTCGTCCATCAAAAAATCAAGTTGAAACTTATCCTTTGGCGGACCTGACCTTATCCTTTGGTGGACCTGACCCCATCCTTTGGCGGACCTAACCCCATCCTTTGGCGGACCTGACCTCATGCTGTGGCGGACCTGACCACATGCTTTGGCAGACCTGACCCCATCCTTTGGCGAACCTGACCTCATGCTATGGCGGACTTGACCACATGCTTTGGCGGACCTGACCTCATGCTGTGGTGGACCTGACCACATGCTTTGGCGGACCTGACCTCATGCTTTGGCGAACCTGACCTTATGCTTTGGTGGACCTGACCTTATGCTTTGGCAGACCTAACCCATGCTTTGGCGGACCTGACCTCATGCTTTGGCAGACCTGACCTTCTGCTCTTTCTTCCCGAGGCTTCCATTTCCACACCGTTTATCTGATTGACTCTGTTCAAAAATAATTCTTCTCATTTTTTTGTGCTCTTTCCGATGACATATACCACTCCCTACTTTTGAGAAGTTGCCCGGGACCCCTTTTTTCATCCCCCATCTACCTTTTCTAAACGTCCATACGTCCATTCACCATCCTAAACGAACATTCGAGCATCCATTCTGAGCACTCTTTCGCTCGTTCCGGGTCTTCCTCCCCTCGTTCCGAGAATCATTCATCTATTCCGAGCACTCTTTCACTCGTTCTGAGTCCTCCTCTCCTTGTTCTAAGAGTCATTCATCCATTCTGAGAGCTTGTTCGCTCGTTCTGGGTCTTCCTCCCCTCGTTCGAGAATCATTCATCCATTCTGAGCACTCTTTCGCTAGTTCTGAGTCCTCCTCTCCTTGTTCCGAGAGTCATTCATCCGTTCCGAGAGCTTGTTCACTTGTTCTGGGTCTTCCTCCCCTCGTTCTTAGAATCATTCATCCATTCCGAGCACTCTTTCGCTCATTCTGAGTCCTCCTCTCCTAGTTCTAAGAGTCATTCATCTGTTCTGAGAGCTTGTTCGCTCGTTCTGGGTCTTCCTCCCCTCATTCCGAGAGTCATTCATCCATTCTGAGCACTCTTTCGCTCATTCTGAGTCTTCCTCTCCTTGTTCCGAGTAAACGTTCATCCATTTCACATCTTGGTCTATCATTTCGAACTCTTGTTCTATCATTCCAATCATTCATCTATTCTGAACCTTCATCTATCATCACAAGCTTTGTTTTTCCATTCTGATCATCTGTTTTACTCGTTTCAAGTAAACGTTCATCCATTGCAAACCTCCTTCAATCATTTCAAACTCTCATTCAACAATCTTGATCAATCATTTACTCCTTCTGAGTGATCTTTCATCTATTCCAAACCTTCACCTTCTCGTCCCGAGTGATCTTTCATCTATTCCAAACCTTCATCTTCCTATTTCAAGAATCATTCATCCATTGTGAGCAGTTGTTTACTCGTTCCAAGTAGTTGTTCACTTGTTCTAATCAATCATTTGTCCATTTCTATCATTCGTTCCCCCAATCAAATCATCACTTTCCCCATCCAAATCCCTTGAACTTCATCTCAAGCCATTATCCAAATTGACCGAAGTGTTTGATCTGATCATCATCATCAACATCCACTTAGGATTGTCATCCATCCTAAGTTAATCATTATCGTCGGCCCAATCAATCCATTTTCAATCTCAAAGTGGATTCGGCGCCGCAATCATCTCTTTATCATTTAATCTGATCAATCAGCATCCTAAATCACCTAGGGTAATCTCTGAATGGTGTTTAAAGTCCCTTTTGTCATCCTATCTGGTTCATCAGTCGATCTTATCAATCATCAATCAATCCAATCCAATCGCATCCAATCGCATCCCTATCCAATCACCTTTGGCCCAATCAATCTACTTCCATCTCAGAGCAGATTCGGTGTCGAGGTCATCCTTTAGTAATCAAATCTGATCATCAAAATCAATCCCATCGCATCATCTGATCATCCTAATCTGAGCTTTAATCCCGATCTGAGCTTAACCTAAAATTTCAGCTTGACCTTTAGTCTGTTCCCATCGAAAACCATCCACCATCACTTTCATCATTATGAATCCTTATTCTCCATCAATAGTAGTCAAGGGAAACCCTAATTACGTCAACGATGATAATGAAATTCTTGTTGATCAAGAGGTATACGACATAGATCCCCTTGACACTATCATTTCTAGTAAGCTTTCTCCACCCACATTCCAAAATCCAATCACCCCATCGAGTTATCCCATCATGTCTTCATCTATGCCTAATCACACTCCTTATGCTACCTTTGACAAGGGATGTCCATCATATCCATCATATCCTTCATCTACATCATCCCCTTATCCTATTTTTCCATCACAATACCCCTATCTTGATCCCCCATCCACATCCTCTTATCTCAATCCTTCATCCACATGTACCCACTACCCTAATCTTCCATACCAATCCGCTTAGCCTAATCCTACATTCACACCTTCCTATTCTAGTCAAACACACCCATCAACTTACCCTAATCCAACACCCGCATCTCCCTATATTAATCCAATACCTGCATCTTCCCATCCTAATCCACCATCCCAATACCTTTATTACAACACACCGCCCATATCTTCTACCAACGATCCACCGTCCATGTCATCCGTTCCTAATTCCCCATGCCCATATCCTTACCTTAATCCTCCATCCAATCTTAATCTTCCATCTAATCCTAGTCCACTAATCCATAAACCTTCATCCACTCCCACCTCGCCATCTCAGCCTAGCGTATTCAAGTTTCTCCAAGGACTTATAACAAAGGAAACATCCCCCACTCCACACATTGCAGTCATGGAACCATGCCATCCCAACCCATCATCCATGGTCGTTAGTGACGAGACCCTTCTCCATCCAACACCTATCATTGATGATACCATCACATCCTCTGAATCCATTGAGTCCCCATCTCCTACCATCACATCCTCTGAATCCACTGAGTCCCCATCTCCTACCATCACATCTACCAAATTCATTGAACACCCACCCCCTACTCCAAGAGCCATCGAACCTATCGACGACACCCAAATCCAATCCACTTCTTCCACTCCTAGTATCCATTCCCAAGAATATTTTGAATCCTCCATCCTTCCATTTTAGAAATGTGATAGGGGAATATAATCGTTAAAAGATGAGCAACAAACTAAAGAGAGTGCAAATAACAACTAAAAACACCCTACACTTCAAGATTGGGCAAATGATGAACTTAACAACATAAAAAATAGAACCTTTTACCTTGTAGAGTTGTTCTTTGGTTGGCCCTTCGATTGTAGATGAGATGTATGCTCCTTGATGGCAAGTAGATGCAAGATGTGAAGTGTGAGATGCAAGATAGTTGGACAAAATGGATGCAAATGGCTAAGTGTAGATTGAGAAACAAAATTGCAAGAGTTTGGCTAGCAAAATGATCTCCCCAAATGAGAGAAAAGAGGGGGTATTTATAGGAATTTTGAGAATTCCTAGAAGAAATGGACGGTTGAGATTGATCCCCCACATGGCCAAGATGTAGGGCTATGGTGAGTTGAGAACTCACAAGCCCTCACATCTTGACATGTGGCAAGGGGAGAGGTTTGAGAAAGATGAGGTGGAGATGAGGTGTAAGGGAAGTACATGACATGGATGTACTTCAAAGTACCATTGGGATTTGGTCAAAATATCCTCATAAAGGATGTCCTTGTCCCATGTGGGTGAGAGGACATGTGAGGAATTAAAAATTCCTCAAATATCCTATGGGGAGATGGGAAAGAATAAAGAATAAAGAGAGGACATGTGGGAAGAAGTGAAAGAATTAAAAATTCCTTTTGAGTGCATTGGGGGATTAAAAGTGAATTAAAAATTCACATGGGGAAGTGGAGTGCCTTGCCCAAAAGGAGAAAGCCTTTAATAAGGTTGACCAAGGACACATGTCATAAAGGACATGGGGAAGAGAAAAGAATTTAATATTCCTTGAAAGATGAGAGTGGAATTAAAAATTCCTCAAAGGACTTTGGGAAGACAAAAAGAATTAAAAATTCCTTGGGGGATGGGAAGAGTTGACTAAAGGGGGTGATTAGACAAGTTGATGAGGGGTTAGGTGGCTAAGAAATATTAGAGGCCAACTTGAAAAAGTTGGAGGATGTGACACCTCATAATCAAGGATTAGGCATGTGCACATCCTAATGATGAGATTAGAAGAAGGATTAAGATTAGATAATAAAAGATGGAGGATGTGACATGTGAGGAATTAAATAAATGTTGTATTTTATTAATTCATTTGATGAAAGGAGGATTAAAGAAATAAGGTATTATTGATTAAATACCTTAGGGATTTGGCAGAATTAAAGTTATTAATTAAATAATAGCAGTATTACTTAATTAACGAAAATAAGATGAAAGGGGATGAATTTGGATAAATTAAGTGTCCAAATTTAGATGTCTACAGAATGTTTATATGAATGTTTAGGATTTTTGGATTTTATGAGGTTGTTTAGGGTTTTCTGAGTTTTTGAGGCTTTTTAGGTCTTTTGAATGTTTTCTATTGTTTTTGGATTTTCAATTTTCAATTTTTTTTGTGTTTTCTAAATATTTTGATGTTTTGGGATTTTTGAGATGTTTTGATGTTTTTGGATTTTCTGAATATTTGGATGTTTAGGGTTTTTCTGAGAATTTCCAAGTTTTGACAAAGAACCTAACCTAGAGACCTATCCTAGGGGCCTCAGGGGTTGATTGTAGATTAGCCTTGCCTACGTTATACATGCAAAGACCACGTAGTTTGACTGACTCAAACCATTTACAAGGTGAAGGTATGAACATATGAGAGACAACAATTTATCATGATGGACTGCTAAAGGAATGACCTAGGGTGTCTCAAGGGCACATCAATGATGGCCTTGCCTACATTCAAGCTTAGAGACAATGTAGTTTGACAATAGGACACTATTTTTTGGATTTTCTATGTTCAACCTTTTTAGGGATTTTTGATGTTTTCTAGATGTTTTTGGATTTTTGCCTTTACAATTTTCTAAATGTTTTTGGATTTTTGTTGTATAGGATTTTGCAAATTTTTTTGGATTTTCTGGATAAGATTTTATGAATGTTTTTGGTATTTTCTGATGAGATGTCCCATGACCTCAAGATATACAAGAACTTGATTGTGGCACATAATGAAAAGCCCCCAGTGTGATATGTTAGCTGAATTCGATAAACGAAGGACATACTAACCTTGGGAACATGCCAAGTAGTACTAAAGAGTTCATGATACCTTACAGTGACAAGCCATGATAAGGACACGGATGAGGGATGAATGGTGATGAAAAGAATGATAGGCCAAAAGAGCCAATGAATAGATGGAGATGATTTATTTATGCAAGGTGCCTGTTTGCCAGGTTTTCACCAAGGTACTTGCCCAAAGTGCCATCGAAGTGGTTTTCATTAGAGGATGAATTTTTTTCTTTACTTTTTTCAATCCCTTTTCTCTTTTTGTTTTGAATTTTGATCATTTTTTTGATTTTTTTGTATTTTCTGATTTACACCTTTCATGTTTAGGCATAAATTTTTTTGAGATGCAAGTTGTTGATTGGCCCCTACAAGGGTTCACCTTCAAGGGTTGACAGTTGGTATGCTCCTAATCTATACCGTGTGATGACAAAGGGACCCAACTAGTTAGGCTCAAACTTTCCTTTGCTTTCTTGATCTAGAAGGTTCTTCTGATTTTGCTTTAAGACAAGATCGCCTACCTGGAATGACTGGCGTTTGATTCTCTTTTTATAGCTCCATTTCAATCAGTTTTGATATACTTGCAAGTGATTAAGGGAGTCAAGATGACGTTCATCCAAGAATTCTAGCTCTTTCAGTCGGGGCACTTTGTATTCTTCCTCAGTTAGTAGATTCTTTAGTGACACTCGCAATGATGGAATCTCAACCTCAATGGGAAAGATGGCTTCTGATCCATAGACCAAGGAGAAAGGGTTGCACCTATAGGTGTGCGGATACTGGTTTGATAAGTCCAAAGAGTGGGATTTAGCTGCAAATTCCAATCATGACTAGTTTCATTAACTATTTTCTTTAGAATTCTCAAGATAGTTTTGTTCATTGCTTCTGCTTGGCCATTGCCTTGGGGATAGTACAGGATAGAGAATTGGTGTTGGATATTGAATTTTTGACACACCTCTTTCACATCCTCATTCTTGAATGGTGTTTCACTGTTTGATATGAGGGTTTGTGGAACACCATAACAACAAATTAGGTAATTTAGGATAAACTTGGCTATCTGCTTCCCCGTTATGTAGGTCATAGGAATGGATTCAATCCACTTAGTAAAGTACTTAGTGGCGGTTATGATAAAATTATGGCCGTTGGATGAGGTTGGAGTGATTTTTCCTATGAGGTCAAGTCCCCACTATGAAAAAGGCCATGGTGTGATTATTGGTTGCAACTCTTGAGTTGGAGCATGAATCAAATCCCCATGTTGTTGACACTAGATGCATTTTTGCACATACTGATGAGCTTCTTTTTCCATGGTTGGCCAATAGTACCTCTTCCTCAACAGTTTCTTATCTAATGTCATACTGCTAGAATGGGACCCACATATGCCATTGTGTACTTTTTTTAAAGCAATTAAGGCTTCCTTTTGGTTAAGACATCATAATAATGTCCCTTCGATGCTTTGATGGTAAAGGGTATCACCCAGGATCATAAATCGGGATGCCTTTTTGACAAAGGTCTTTTTAAGGTTCAAGGTGATATCTGATGGAAGGGTTCCTTTGTTAAGATAAGTAAAGATGTCATGGTACCATGGGGATCCAAGACCAACAATGACACATGTGAATTCAGATTCAGGGATTTCAAAAGTTGGTATCAGAAGATTTTCTACCAAGAATTCACATTGGAGAACATTGTTCAGCATGTCTAGTAATGATCTGATTGTTTCCATGGCGTTTGCTGCTCTATTGTTCATGCGAGGAATCTATTCAAAAGTTATTTCTATAAAAATATCTTTGATATTCTCCACTATCTTCTTGTAAGGAGTGAGCTTTTCATCTTTAGTTTGATAGTCATCGTTGACTTGGTTGATAACCAGCTGTGAGTCTCCATAGACTTTCATCTCTTGTATTTTTCATTGAATTGCTATACTGAGACCTCTAATCAAGGCTTAGTACTTAGCAATGTTATTGGTACATGGGAATGATATCCTATATTACTTTTGGATGTAATCACCTTGGAGGGTGATGAAAAGAATGTCTTCTCCTGATCCATGTTGGGTGAATGATCCATCAAAGTACATCTTCCACTGAGCTGTGAGATTAATAAGGAACACTGATTCATCAGGGAACTCAGCTATTAAAGGGTTCTCATCATAGATGGGTGATTTTACTAGCTGGTTTGCGATCACTTGTCCTTTGATTTCCTTGTGCTCCACATACTCTATGTCAAAATCTGTCAAGATCATAACCCATTTAGCCATTCATCATGTGAGGTTGCTTTGGATAATGTAGGTATTTTAATGGATCAATCTTTGCAATGAGCTTGATTTGGTGTGACAACATGTAGTGCCTGAACTTTTGTGAAGCGAAAACTATTGCTATGCATGCTTTCTCAATGGGTAAATAGTTCATCTCATAGCCTACCAAGGTTTTGTTGATGTAGTATATGGCTCTTTCCTTTTCGTTCTCATCATGTTGTGCTAAAAGAGCTCCTAGTGCTATTGGTGTTGTTGAGATGTACATGATCAGTGGCTTGTTTGGTATTAGCAGCATGAGCATTGGATGTGTTAATAGATAATCCTTGATCTGCTAGAAAGCTTTATCACATTTTTAATCCCATTTGTAGGTTATCCCTTTATGGAGAAGATGTGAAAAGGGGTGAATCTTATTTGATAGTTGGGCTATGAACCTTCTGATGGACTACAACCTTCCTTGTAATCCTCTCATTTACTTTAATGTCTAGGGCAGTTCCATGTCTATGATGGATTTTATCTTTGTTGGATTGATTTATATCCCTCTTTATGAAACAATAAAGCCAAGTAGTTTCCTTGATGTAGCCCTGAACACACACTTTTTTGGAATATTCAATCATACCTTGTATTCTTCAAGCTTGACAAAGATAGGTTTTAAGACTTGTATGTGCTCACTTCTCTTCTTTGATTTTGCTAAAATATCATCTGAATAATCTTCAACTATTTTGTGGATCATGTCATGAAAGATGAGGGTCATTGCTAGGTGAAATCACAATACTGTGTCTCACTTTTTGCCCAAGATGGCCATTTACATAAAAAAAATTAACTGAATCTTCATCTTCTAAGACCTATAGCAACTAAACCATAAAGAACTTGAAGATGATTTGAACTAGTGATTTGTGGAAATTTATGTGTAGATTCTAAATTTTTTTTTCAAATTTTCTAAAATAAAATCATGAATCTTTCAATATCTCCTTTAATAATGGGTTTTAGATAGAAAACAACATTTTCAAAAAGTAACGTTTGTGTCGTACAACATAACTTTTTTTCTATAAAGGATTAAATTCTAATTTTTGGAATATAGATTCTCAACATCAATATCTAGAGAAAGGATATTTTTTCATAATTTTTTGTTCAATATTTTTCTAAAAATTAATTTTTCAAGTCACTGTAACTATAATTTGGACATGCGTGTGTGTCGTACAACCTAACTTTTTGTGTATATATCATAATCCAATTTTTCTTTTTTGGGTGAAACAAGGAAACAAATATCTAGGGAATGGGTATTCTTTGAAAAAAATTTACAATGGTTTACTATTTTTCCACCTCTACACAACAAAGAGCTTGATGTTTAGACAAAACCCTATGTTTAGTAAAAATTGAAAATTAAATACATGATAAAATGAAAATATATCAAACCTAGACTTGTTGGAAAGCTAGTTTCAAGGGCTACAATCTTGAAAAATATAAATTTTAAATGATGTTATTTAATCCCTCAAAAGGTAAAGAAAAAGTTGCTTTTTGCTAGCATTTTGATAATTGTGAAGGAGACTTCATTGTGGGTATGATTTAATACTATAGGGGTTCTATCCAAGGGGGTTTGATCTAAGGGGGTATTACCTATCCCTCTTAAATTAAAACCCTTTAGATGGAGCCTCTCAAGACTTAAATCATTTTTTTTTCTAAAAACAGTGATTTCAGACAAAAATCAACACATCCCAAAAGTGAGACACAGTATTATGGCAGCACCCTGCTCTTTGATAAGTAGCTCCTGCATTCTCCAACCCAAATGGCATTACATTCTAGTAGTAGGTTCCCTATGGACAATTAAAGGTAGTTTTATGTTGATTCTCTTTGGTTATTATGATTTGATTGTAGCCTAAAAATCCATCCATGAGCGACAACATTTCATGCTGAGTTGTCAAATCCACAATGAGATAGATGTTGGGAAGAGAGAAATCATCCTTCAGACATGCCTTGTTCAGGTCTCTAAAATAAGTGCATATTCTAATGCCCCCAATGGTTTTTGAGGCTCGTACCAAGTTTGAAACCCACTTAGGATAATCTATCGGTCGGATGAATCTGATGTCAAGAAGCTTTTGTAGTTCTAGTTTAACCAAGAGTGCCATTTGAGGGTGCATCTTCCTTAATTTATGTTTGACTGGTTTGGTGTCAAGATAAACTGCTAAGTCATGTATAACCACTTATGGATCAAGGTTTGGCATATCTATATATGACCATGCAAAGTTGGCTCTTCTCTTTTTAAGGAACGTTGCTAGGTTCTTATGTTCTTCATCCAACAAAGATTTAGCATAAAAAGTGATCTTAGGTGCTTCTTTTCCCACATTGACTGGAGTAGCCTTTTCTACTAGTACCGCTGACTTTTCTAGATGCATTGCACTAAGGGGGAGATTGAATCCTTCATCCTTGGATGCCTCAGAGAGGTTTCTACCATCGGATGCATCCTTTTTTTACTATTTTGGGACCAGAGAGTGCCACTAAGTGGTTTTCACTCAAGGATATACATGTCAATTGCATTTCATTTATTTTGCGACTGAAGGATTCTATCATCTCCCCATAGTATGCCCTTGTATCGAGCTCTATGTCGAAGCCTGATATGTGATCTACCCATGATAAGTTGTCTTGGATTCCCATGAATTATGAGATCACTTCATCATTTTTGAATAAATATAGAATCAGTGGTCCTTGTTGTTCCATGTCAATGAGTTGCGGGTATACTAGGCGTATTTCAGTTGGTTGGTCGTTTGAGACAAAGGATGTTATGGATATCATGAAGAGGGTGTTGTTCTGAAATAGGTCAACAACATCAAGGGGAAAGTCATCTAAGGTTATATCACATGATGTAGGTGACCAAGAGGAAGCCTCAACTCGTTTAGTAGCAATACCTTTTCCAATAAGTGTGACCTTACTAGTAGTACAACCTAAGCCAAGAGTTTTTATTCATTTCTCATAAATGATGGGTTTTAGTAAATTGTTGTCATTCTTCCCTAGCTTCTCCTTCTTGTTATACCCCATACTATGCATTAGTTGTAGACCTTTGTTTTCATCTTCCATGGGAAGAATAGGAACAAGTCGTTCATCTTGATAGAGGAGTTTAGAGATATCTTTCTCATTGACATCTTCTTGATTTAGGTCTCCCCACTTGGTGAAGGTAGTAGGTGCCATCTTGATTATTTCTAGTTCTTTGGTGCTAGATGTTGGTTTCCTGTGAGATTGATGAGAAATAGGTAACTCTCCTAAGACAAAGGTGTCTTTCAATAGTTTTTAGTTTCCACAACCATCATCTTGGATCACTACTTTGACGCCAGGTATTCCTTTCACAATGGGTATTTTTGGTGCTAAGGTAGAGGCTAGGGACGATGAGTCAATAAATGAGCTTGATGGTGTAGGTCCTTCATCATTTTTGGGTATTTGTGGCACCTTATAAAACTTGGCCTCAAGACTCTTGCAGTAGTAGAAAGGCTCAGGATCTCCATGGATAGTGATTTCTCTGCCTTCAAAAGGAAATTTTACACACTAATGATAGGTTGAAGCTACAACTTTCAGAGCATGGATCCAAGGTCAGCCAAGTAATATGTTATAGGGAAGATCAAGATCAAGTACTTGGCATGTAGTTTCTGCAATAAGAGGTCCCACTTGTATTGGAAGTGCAATGATCCCTTGTGATACCTGTTCTTGGTCGTCATATGCTCTAATGGTAGTACTCTTTGTCTTCTCAATAGTATCTTTTGAATAGCCTAGATGCTTGATCAACTATAGAGTACAAATGTTTAGACCAACACCTCCATCTACCAAGACTCTTTTGACCTTGTTTTTATGAATGATAACCTCAAGGTGTAAAGCATGATTATGAGATGGTTGTGATGGTAAATATTTCTCAGAGAAGGTGAGAAGATGGTTGGTGATATGACCTACCATAGCTTGAAACTTATCGGTATCAATGTTGTTAGGAACGGATGACTCAAACAAGGCTTTTTCCAATATTTCCCTATGTGTAGGAGATAACCTTAAGAGTTCTAAGATTGATATATGAGTGGGGGTCTGTTTAAGCTGATCTACAAGATTGTACTTTCTAGGATTAGATGTGGGAAAAGTACGTTGTGTCCTATATTGAGTTGGGACAACTCCTTGAATGGTTATTTTTCCATGTCATGTGATGACTCCACATTCTGTACTAGCTCCTTTGATGGTAACAACAGTGATAATGCTATCATAGGAGGAAACTACATTGGAATAAGTATGATAAACATTGGTATAATCCTTAGCTTTTCCATTGTTTTTTTCTTTGTTATGATCAGGCGTAGGGGTCTTGTTTATCTTGAGATCCTGGTTCCCAACTATTACCTCAACAAATATGGTATCATTCTCTATGAGATCTTAGATGATATTCTTGAGTTTCATGTAGTTTGTTATTTTATGTCCTTTGATTTTATGAAAGTCATAGAGATCACGCTCAAAGTACCAAGATGGCTTCTCTTGTGGTTCTTGGTAGTTTTCAAAGTTAGGAAGTGTTATTGATCAGATTTGACTCTACCAGTTTCTTCATGATCGTCTCGATGGGTTCCGATAACTGTGTGTACTTGAGTTTGGGATAGTTGTTCCTATTACCAGTTTTCCTATGTTGCATGTTGGTGTTACTAATCTGATTGTTCTGAAGTGGTACCATTTTTTGCACAATTGGTTGGATGTTAGCAACTTGATTGTTATTGGGTCTAGGAGCACTTAGTATGACCTTAGCATCTACAACACCATCGTTTGTTACATTTTTGTTCTTAGCCCATACATGAGGTTTCTCATTCGAATTGGTTGAAGGACAGTTGTCTTTGTAAGCCTAAGTGTTTCCTTGTGAGATTAGGACTCTTTCAATGTTAAGGGCTCTTGAAACAAGCTCGTCATACGATGTGATACATTGCATTTTCAAGTGGAATGATAGATTTGGATCAAGGTTGGATTTAATGATTCCCACTTTTTGTTTGTCAGGAAGAGGCCACTTGCTTTTACTAGCTCTTTGTCTCCATCATTGTAAGAAATTAGCAAAAGTTTCTCCTAGTTTTTTTTTAAGGGTGTACAACTCTTCTAGACTAACGTCCATGTCAAGATTGAAGGAGAAGTGATCGGTGATTTTTTCAATGATTTCTTGAAAAAATTTGATACCAGGAGGAAAATGAGAAAAAAAAATCCATAGCAATACCTGTTAAACTTCAAGGGATATGAATCGTTGTAAGCCACTTCCATGCACATGACGTTAAATTCTTTGATATGGTCAACATGACTTCCTCTCCCTCTGTATTTGTCAAACTTGGGGATTTCAAGACCAAGAGGGAATAGTATCATTGCTATGTTTTAGTCAAACGGGTAAGGAAACAAGCTCTGTGTATGAGGCTTATTTGTCTTGCCCATGCGAAGGTCCTACATTTCTTGTGAGAGTGCTTTCAATTGTGATGCTAGATCATCTTGCAGATTGGGTGGAGGAACATATGGTGGGATGAGAGATGAGTTATATGGGGTGTATGAAGGTGTGATATTTTGTGAAAGTGATGAATATGTTCTTGATGCATTTGGATTGATGACATTCATATGAGGATAATAGGAACCTTTTTGTTGTTGTTAGGTGTATTGTTGAGCTAGTAAGACTTGTTGTTGAGCTTCTTGTTGTTGTTGAGCCACTAGGGATTGTTGTTGGGCCTATTGTTGTTGTGCTAATAAAGTTGCTTGTTGTGCTTATTGTTGTTGCACGACGTGTTGTGCTACTAATTTTTCTTGTTGTGCAATGGTCACTTGTTGTTGTTGTTGTGCTAAGGCTGCTTTTTAAGCTTGATGTTGTTGTTGTGCTAAAGTTGCTTGTTGATCTTGATGTTGTTGTGCTAAATCTTCTTGTTGAGCTGCTAAGACTGCTTGTTGTGCTTGTTGTTGTTGTTGTGCTAAGGTTGCTTGTTGAGCTTGATGTTGTTGTTGTGCTAAAGTTACTTGTTGAGATGCTAAGGTTGCTTGTTGTGCTAAGGCTGATTGTTGAGCTTGATGTTGTTGTTGTGCTAAAGCTATTTGTTGATCTTTTTGTTGATGTTGTGCTAAAGCTACTTGTTGAGCTACTAAGGTTGCTTGTTGTGCTTATTTTTGTTGTACAACTTGTTGATAAGCTTGTTGTTGTTTTATGGCTTGTTGATAATTTTGTTGTGCTTACTGTAGAGCTAAGGCATGTGCTTGCAAGGTGGGATTAGGTGGTTGTTGATACATTTGTGAAGGATTAGGGATATTGATGTTTTAAGTGGGTAGTGGATTGTTGGTGAAAGGTGGAGGGTTCCCTTGGTTTAACATTCCTTGCAATAGAGTAGAATGAGGTGGAGGTGATGAAGTTTTAAATTTTTTTCTCTCTGTTAGTCACTCATGACTTCCCTTATGTCGCTAGTTTTTCATGGTGTTGGAAATTTTCTAAGGGCTGGGGTTTTAGCCTTGTCTTCATCTTAAATCCTATTTTTTGTGGTATGCCTTGGTCAGGTTCTTTTTCACTGTTACCTTTTTAGAGGGGTTTTAAAACATCTTGTGCCCCATCGTTTCGTCTAGACATTGGCCCCTTCGGTTTTTAAATTTTGTGGCTTCCATAGGTTTTTATTTTCCCTAAGTCTAGGCTAACCCTGTGCTTTGTCATTTTAAAACAACTTATGTTGTTGTTTGTCGTCCGCCTAGTGGTGTCCCCTTGCCCTTTTAATAAATGTTTTATTTTGTAGAGGGTTGAATTAGCACTGTCGTTGATCTATTTCCTACAAATATCAACGGCGCCCGCCATCTCGTGATCAGGAATTGAAGGATCATGAAATCACGGGTGGGCGCCACGTGCCCTTTCTAAAGGATGAAGTTTGTGCGACCATTTATGTGTTGTCTTTCCAAGATCAACAGTGCCCGCCATCCCAAGATTAGGAATTATGGGATCGCGATATCACGGGCAACTGCCAAGTCTCTCATCCGATGAGGCCTAAGGAGTGAAGGAAGCATTAGCCGGTTTTAAATGTATTAAGGGGCAGATTACTAAAGTGCTTGTGAGATGCATATGCTTTATTTCAATGCGGATGTTATAATTTTGAGGGAAAAGCTGCTCGATAGTTAACGGAAAGGACAACGACCATTTTTTAAGGAGCAGGATCTCTGATGAGAAAGATCAACGGTTTCCCGACATCCCACGATGGTGAATCGAAGGATTGCGATATCACGGGCAACTGCCACGTGGTTTTCCTTTGTGGCGTATGACATGGTGGGCCCCTTATTGCCATGTTGGCAATTATGTCAGCCTGTTTTGAAGGTGGTTGTCGATGATTTGATCAAACTAGAGGATCAACAACTCAAATTTAAATTTGTATCAAATATGGTTGGAGTCGTTCGTGCAGCCCGCGAATGAGCTTTAATGGCTGATGAGACATCTACTAGCGAGATTTGATCGACATAAAATCAATTTAATTGTTTTATTTGTATCACAAGGCATCCAATTATTTCGTGAAAACAATTTTAGAGCTAAAGGTGAAAATGCGAGCAGCAGCAGCCAGAATTTGGAGTTAATGTGAAAAGAGCCATAAGTTTATTTTCTCTGCCTCCCAGTCATTATGCACCTAAATTTGGGAAGGGGGTTTGCTATGCTTGTCATTGAGCTTATTGATAAAAAATTTAGGGCTATAGTTTAATCATAGATTGTGAGGAATTGCATTCCTATCTTTACTTAGTCCTAGCTACTTGAAGTGTAACATTGTAATGAAGCCCTAGTTTGTCTAAGATTGTGCCACCCAAGCAGTGCTCTGGCCACATTGAATATTTGAAAAGAAACATGTACGATGATTTCCTGTATCAATTACCATTATCAACGAATGATAGAAAGAAAGGTGTAGTGTTGATGTGAGGGAAAATCCTAGGGGAGGGGTTAGTGTGTAATTGTTCCAACATTGTCGATGCTAGGGTTCCACTCACCGGCTTACAAATGTTCAGATTGTGGTATGGATAGAGGAATTTGCCTCACCCTTTTTCAAATGGATGGATGTATGACATGGGGAAGCTGGTTGTACTAAATGTATTCCTTGATGTGGATTTACTTAGGGCAGTGGCCACAAGATATGACCCATCACACGGGTAATTAGGGATAATGATGGAGGGTGCTATTAGAAATTAACAGAGATGATATCCAACAGATTTTTGATTTGAGTGAGTCAAGTGAAGACTTGGTTCCTATCAATCTTGAGGAAATGAAGCAGTAGTATGCAAAGCTGAAATCTCTTTTTAGGGCTAAGCAGCTTCCACCTCATCTGGTTAGGGCAGGAGGTTCACAACTTCATATCAACCTTAGTGATCAGGAACCTTTCAGATTGAATTGTTTTGCAAACCCTTTCCTGGCCACTTTCTATTCATTATGTCAAATTTTGGGTTTTATTCCAGGTGCGGTAATTCCTATTGCGTACATGTTCATGGGGGTGAAAATACAACACCCTAACTTCTTTGTGACATATGACTTTGCTTCTTTCTTGGCTAAAAGGATACATGAAGGGCTATCAAAGCTGCAAAAAAATGATACCAGTACTCAATTCTTTTGGTATTCTATGCTGATGCATATGTTTCTGTTTAGGAATGTTGATTTATTTTCTGAGAAGATGAAATTAAGGCAATTAGTTGATGGAGAAAGATTGCCAGTACAAATATGGGCTACAGATTTATCCTGTAATAAGGAAAGCACCAGTTATGTGCAATTTGATAATTATTTTGCTTCTAGATTAAGGGCTAGATTGATGGTGAATCTACCTAGGATCCCTAAGGAATTACATGATTTCCTTAGGCAAAAGGGAAGGAAGCCAGAATTGAGGGTTTACCATAACTGGGGTGACATTATCCCATACCTAGTCAACACTGTCTTGAGAGTATATGGATTTCAGGGAGCCCCTCACATACTGCCATACAATGTGCCACCAAGAGTAGGGTTTGCAGAAGTTATGTGGCGGATAGGTTGTATTCATGAAGACAACCTCACTGGAAGGGGGAAGGGAACATTATTCCTTGATTATACAATGGTGTCTGACTTTGCATTTTCAAAGGGAGGCTGGACGCATTTTGATAAATTCTTTGTTGATTACCATTTGAGATGTGGTCCAAGGCGACAACATGATCCTGAGGGTTTCTTTGCTCTTTTCAGACAAAGAATAAAAGCTGGAAAATTGGCACATGATTTCAATTTCCTTGAGGACCTGATCATAAATGAATTTGATCTAAACAAGCAGGAGTTGAACAAGGAGAAATGGATAGCTTATAGTAAGCTACTGGATGTTGTGCATGAAATGGATCCGAAGTATGATCCATTGTTGGAATTCAATCCATACCATAAGAAAATTGATTTTCTAATGAAGAACTTCAAGGAGATTATGGACACCTTGAGAACCAAAAAGATAAATTTAAGGCTAAGACTGGGTATGCAAGAACAAAGTGCTAGGCCAATTGAAGCAGGGCCAGTATGCCAGCCTATAGAAAAGTGGCCCATCTATAGAAGGAAAAAGGATAGTAGCAGTGATGAGGAAGAAGTAGACAGAAAGGGGAAGCAAATAATGAAGGCGCCTCCACTACCAGGTCCAAAATTCAAAGTGTCTAGGGCAGTCAAGATCATTGATTTAAAATCGTCACCAGAAGATAGTCCCCCATCACCATCATCTGAGCCAAGCAATAAGAGGCAAAGAACTAATCACCCACATGAGGATCTGATAGATGAAATTATTGTTACTAATCAGGACATGCAGGTTGGTATGCCTTCCCCTCCTAGGCTAGCTGAATTGGTTTTATCCGATTTGGATATGAAAGGTAAAAGTGTACAAGATGCAAGAATGGAAGCATGCAAGGAGTTCTTAGAAGACAATACATTTGTAAAAACTCTTGTATTCTTGCAATTAGCATGGAGAATGAAATTTGAAGAGTATCAAGATAAATGCAGGGAGAGAAGGGAACTAAGGCCTGATAGGTCAGACCAGGAGAATGATGAAGTAAAAGTTGAACTAATGGAAGAGTTCAAGAACATCACTCATGAGGAAGGAAGACAACTGGTGAGTCAGGCTGGTGTATTGATTTTTCCTAAGTGGGAAATTGCAGATGTAGTAGCTTTTAATGCTATTATGAAGTCCAAGAATCCTTTTCAAGATTATGAGGAAGAAGTTAAGGCAGCATTGCAAAACTATGCCTTTAGTGAATAATATGAGACCTTGGAAATTTGGGCATTGGCTCCACAAGGGAGAAAACTAGATATTGTTGATATTAATACAAATTTTAGAGGAGGATTAATAATAAAGAGAGCTTCAGAGACTTCAACCACTGAGGCCACTAATTTAATTGTGAATGTGGCCAAATTGGCAAAAAGATTGTTGAAAGGGAGGAGGCTGAAAGGAAGAGCTTAGTGGAGAAGTATAACATTTTGATTGAAGAATATAGTAAAATGCAACAGAGGAATATTGAGTTGAAAACTAAAGTGGAAAGGTTCGGGTATAGATAGATTGGGGAAACATCCAATGCTCTAGGAACCAGTACATTACCTCCCACAGTAGGGTCAATGCCTCCTGCTTCTCCAAATGTTTCCACACCAAGGTCTCCCATTCAAAATCCTACTCTCACCCCTCCTCTAGAACAAATTGATGAAGAAATAGAGTGCTCTGTTGATCCAATGAAGAAGCAACTCATACAAAAAATTGATGAATTACAGACATCAGCAAAGGTAAGAGAGGAGGGATTTCTTTTAAAGGAAAAGGAGATTGTTACTACTATTTTGGAGCACTTAAATGAAAGGGTAGATAGTAAATTGCTATCTATACATTCTTTATATTCTTTGTTGTTGGAAGCAATAAAGAATATTGATAGGGATCGGGAGGTAGTGGTACAAATAATTAAAAATTGGATCCCTAGGGCCAATGATCTGGATATCATGAATAAAGCCTCAAGGTTTGATATAAATAATAGTCCCCAATCATTGAAGCCTACTCATGTGTTAGTAAAACCATTACAAGGTTTTCAAACCCGACCAGATGATTTGAGTAGGAAGATTAAGGAGTTGGTGAAGAATTTCAATGATTGGGGTAACACATTGTTACCTGGTATAATTGATGAGCAGGGGAAAATCGGAACACTCCAACAATGTCAGGATCAAGCCATTAATGTCATCAATAATCAAATTAAAGTAATTTGTGATGAATTGGATTATGATTTGTTGGTGAGTTGTATGGATAATATTATTAGTACCAGCTCATTTTTAGAATCTTTTGAAAGAGACGCAAATTAGGTAGTACTAAAATACATGCCTTATAGTACAAAGGTAAATGAGGTAATTAATTTTGGCTGGCCGACTGATGAAGAATACCAAAAATGGGTAGCTAAGTATTTGAATGGTGAAGAGTAAAAGAGTGGACTATTGACAAGTGGAAAATTTGATGTTGCGGTTACAACGGTTCCAATTTTGTGTTGATGGCATTCTCGGTGTGGGTTTCTTGTGGTTTTTTGTTATTGCATCAACCGTCCTCAGTCGACATGATGAACAAGAATATGTTCAAGGATGATTGTTGTTGTAACGATTTTTGGAATATCATCAAGTGCTCCAATTGGTTGGTGACATGTGTACTTTCTGGCCCAAGGCTTGTTTGCTCCTTCATTTTATATAAGAAGGATTTCAAGGCCAGAAGTACGGGTTAGCAAGTTAGATAATTTTGATCGAGTCTAGGCGAAGTTGTAGAGCAGATTGTAAAGTCCAATGGTTTTAGAGAGAAATGCAATTTAGGTTTTGAGTCATTCTTTAATAGGTTTTGAGTTCATGGGGATTTAATGTTGCATAACATTATTAGCATTTGAATTGAAATGATAAATTCAAGCTCATGTCTCTCCATTGTATGTACATATCTGAACTTTGAATAAAATAACTAAGGGTTGTTTCATTCATCTCACTGTTGTGGTGTGTATGATTCTATTTTAGCTTTAATTCAAGGAATTAATTAAAATGCTTGAATGGGATTATAGGCAGATATGTTTCGTATAAGGATTTGATAAGTAGTATTGGGTTAGAATACATACTGATGAAATTGTAATGCAATATTGTTAGGGACCTTATATGTCATGTATTACATCTGTTATAAACCTTTAAATGCTTATAAATTTGACTCCTGCAATGGATATATGGCACTGATCTAAGCTGCACTCATTCATTTGATTCAATACTTTTTTGTCTTTTCCTAGAGCTTGCTACAAATTGCAAATCAATGACTATTTTATATTATGGATTATGTTGTAGTCATCCCATGCTCCATATAGTTGATATTGTCAAAGAATAGCCAATTCTATTTGATATTATCCTATTGTGTTTAGCTATTAAGTGGAATTATCTATTATTATTAATGTTGTTTATGATAATGGTGTAGAGGTTGTAAACACATTAAGGGATTCCCCTCCCCGGTCTTGCAGACCCTGAAGTGTAGGAGGCTTTTAAAGTCCTCGTCAGTTAGCCCAGGTCCTTCGAGCTGCCCTTGATTGGAATTGGCAATTCCATAGGTAGATTAGAAGACCAACCTAGTTAGTAGTAAAGAAAGAACCAACATGAGGAATGTATGTTTGAGGTCCTAATTGATTTGGCATAGAAAATGGAACTGTTGGAAAAGATGACGTCGTTAAATTTTGCAATGGAAATGACACACTAGGAACTTGAGTCCATTGATTGAAAAGATTCCCTTGTCCTATGTTTTGAGGATTGCCTTGTGCAAAAGATGTAAAAAAAGGATTCATGATCAAGGTACTCCTAGGATTGATAGAAATTGTAACCAAGGGATTATTTTGAGGTGGATTGATAGTGGCTGATGTGGTAATGGTAGATGGAATGGATGTACCCACTAGAGGATTGGATAAGGATGTCCCTATTTGCATTAAGGATTGATTATGTGATATGGTATTGACATGCCCTAGTGTGTTGTTTTGAGATAATTGGTCTATACTAATTTGTGTGATGGTAGGCATAGTTGTGGTACTCATTGGCATGGATGAAGAAGGGTGTCCTTGAAATGTCAAAGTGGTGGTGGAATAGTGAAGTTCTAACGGAGTGCGTAGCTATTTTGGATCTTCAGGAACAGGAGGAGCACCAAAGGTAGGTGTCCAAATGGTGGTGGGGGTGGAGAATTAGTTTCAAGAGTACCCACAAGTGTACTACTTTCAAATGGTAAGATGTGATCAAAATATTTAGCAAGGCTGGTTGCAAGAGTAGGTATGTAAGTTTGACTTAGCCCTTGTGATAGAGTTGTGAAATCTTGTGTTAAACTCTATGCTACAAACATTGGGGAGATAGGAGCTACACTTTCAAAATATTGATGTTCTAAAATTTCTTATCTAGTGAGCTCAAATGGGTTGTTCATGATTTCTTCGATTTCATATGGTCTTGAAGGAGATTATGGTTGTTGCAATGGTGTAACATGACTTCTAGGATCAAATTCTAAAGGATTTGGATCACTTGAGGTAAATGTAACTTTGTCTTTCTCCATGATTCTCTCATGTTGTGATCTTGTCTTTACCATAAATTTTGTGTCAGCTATGGGAGAGTTGTGTTGAGTTTTGTAATGTTTGAACTCTCTAGTTGACTCAAACCTAGGTAAAAGGGACACTCTAAGTCTTTTGGGAGCAATGATGATAATGTGGGATGAAAAGATGGGTGATGCGGGAAGTGATCTTTGCAAGCATTTTGGGACAACAATTTTGACTTTAGTTTAATGTTTTGATGTTAGGATAAAGGATACTAATGAACTTAGAAATATTTAGGGTAGACTTGTGACCTTCAAGATAAACTAGTTCAAAGATGATAACTATCTTAACTAAGTGCATGGAAAGGGATACATTTCACATAGAAAGTAGCTAAGGTAGCAGTTGGTTTTGATGTTTAAGTCCCAAAGTATTGGTGTATTTGAAATTTTGCAAAGATAGATGAGGTGAAGGATGAAATTTGATGAAGGGGTGAGTGAAATGTTTGACCCAATGTTGACCTAAAGTGAACCTTTTGTTTTGACAAAACCAAGGTAGTGAGAATGATGCTAGACCTCTAAAATGTTCAAATCCTAAAGACTTAATGATTTAGAAAAGCTGTTGATCTTCAAATAGGTGAGGGTTTTGGCTCATAAAGAATGTGTACATGTCAAGATATTTTCTCAGTGTGTGTTCATAAAAGTTTATCAACAACTTGTTTCTATTTTCGTAGAGTTCTTCAATGCGGTTGTTGATTGCTTTTGCACTACAATGTCTAAGTTTAAAGTGACGACCATTTGACCTTCATTTAGGGATCCTTACCTTGCGTGAGATCATCTAGTAAAGTGAACCTTTGTTTCAACAAGATCAAGGTAGTGAGGATGATGCTATACTTCCAAAATGTTCAAGTTCTAGAAAATAAGAGGACATATGGGAATGTTCAAACCTATTTGGGCTCTCCTAGCTCAGGCATAAAATTTTCTCAACAAAGTGTAACGGTTGTAGTAAAATATTGAAGCCCACTTTTGACTATACCTTTTTCTACGATTTCTATGTTTGAAATGGAGTGTTGGATATTTTCCTCTACGAATTTTGACTATTTGATGAATCATTTAGAGGACTTGAGTATCATAAAAAAAGACCAAGATTTTGACTCCAAAATAATACATACAATTTTGGACTATACCTTGAAGCGTGTTTATAGAAGTTTGCTACTAATCTATTTCTTTTTTTGTGAATTGCTCAAAGGTGTTTCTTAAGAGCTTTTGGGGTGAGATGCCTAAGTCTAAAATGAGGACCTATAGACCTTGGCTTGGGAATCCTGATTTTTTATGAGACCATGTGAAAAAAATTTAAGTCTATGGAAGAAAGGAAGATATTTTTTTCCACACAGGTGGTGGTAATAGGGGCCTTCCATCCTCAATTTTGGTGTGTTCCTCTTCTTCGTCTAGAATGGTTGCTGCATTTCTCCATTGTGTGTTTGTTTCATTGTTTTCAAAAGTGAAGGTTCTCAAACTGCTAATGAGATCTGTTTGTTCACTGTTTATGAGTTCAAAGTTTGGTTGAATTATAGCACCTGGAAGATCAAGTTGTTCAACGGGAGCAATCGGTCTCCAAATAGTCATGTGGGGTTCATTTGTGTCAAGTTTATCTTGCTTAAGTGAATTGATTTTACCACAAACACTTGTATTTGATTATGTTTCCAAACTAGATGTTTATGTCAAAAACATCATAACTTTCACAATGGTCATTACACGAAAATCATGAGATTAAATCCATAATTTCCTATGTTGTCTTTGGAAGAAATATGGGTTTGAGATTAATGTCAAGATATTTAGAAATTGCTTAGGATAAATCCTTAGGACAAGCAGTAATATCAAGGCTAACTCAAGAAGTCCATATTTGAGCCAAAGTGTTTGAAATTTGGATAATGAATGTTTGTTTTTGGATCATTTTGAAACCAAGCAAAGTGTTAAACTGACTCACAATTATTTACAACCCTAGGATAGAAATGGCTATATTTGTTGAGTCCCCACTAGGATTTCTCCAAACACTAGACAATGTGAATAGTTAGAGATTTGGTGACACTGGCTCCCCTCCACGACACACACTTCTCGGGACCACCAAATCTCAAAATCCTTAAAATCTAGAGATTAAAAGGAATTTTCTTGTTTCTACAATTGAATAGTACAAATGTGGGCGGCTTCAGAATGACTGTTCTTGCACCAACAAATATTTTTAGGATTTTGTCATGCTAAACAAATGGGTTGTAGTAAGGGTAATCAGCGACATGGAACCTTGCGAGTGTCTAGCAAGCCACTAAAGGCTTTGATCAATCCTACTAGGGGCTTTTATACTTTTACGGTAGTACCCCATTCTGAAAGACACTGTACGGCTAAGACCTACATACCATGAGGACTTGATAGTTTAGTCTTATCCATTTTATACTAGCCCGAGTGAAAAACCTATTAGAGTCACCTTCAAATTGGTCTTAGGAAAGCCCCTCTAAAGATAACAAAAGTGAGAGAGTACACTTGTAGTTCAACCACCCAGTTCGTGTAAAGCGCAAGGAAGGAGCACACACAATGTACTTTTCTCACACTAGCATGGTTGTTCAATTTTAAACCCAATTGAAAGATGTGGGTGATTTTTCAAAGCATTAGAGGATGTTTATGTTTCTCAAGATTGCCAAAAGGTGCGAGAAAATTGCATACGCATTCATCAACAACGTTGAAAATCACAAAACATAGCAAACAGTTGTCAATTTTAACCTTTCAAATCAATGATGAAATCATTTTAAGCACCAATTGAAAGATGAAATTTTCCTTGTTCAATTTTAATCCCAATTGAAAGATGTGATGTGAGGATTCAATTTTATCCATCTTTGAGCGTTCATTTTCAACCAAATTGAATTCTAGTGTGTTTCCTAAAGCAGAAAGTAGAAAGCATGAAAATGGGTTATAATTGCACCAAAACATCAAACGCTTGTTACAATTTCATAGAATTTGAGAGAGAAGAGAATTTCTTTCACTTTCGCTCCATATCCTTAAAACCTGCAAAACCCTGTTAGTCTAACAACCAAAAAATTGATAGGCATGCATCAGTGATCAGATAAGGTAAATAAATTAAGTCACATGTCAAAAAAAAACAAACATAAAATTTCTTACCCTGGTTGGGAATCGCTAAACATGATAGCGTCACAGTTTGAGATTTGGGCATCACTCTGGTGAAAAAGGGTGTCGCTCTGCAGCAAGACTAGTGAGCACGATTGCGTCGCTATTTTGATGGGCATCGCTTCTAACGATGGTGTCACTGTTTGGAATTTAAAAGTGTTAGACTGGTGAGTTTGAGTGTTTCCATTTGCATTTCTCGATATCTTTAAATTAAATATGTGTCACCATGTTTAAATAAGTGTTGGAAGATTAAATACATGTCATTGTTTCAAATTTCCTGAGCGTCGCTATATGGCGACGCTATTGAAATAGCGTCATTGTTTGTGATTTGAGTGTCGTTGCAACCTGCAAAATAACATGAACATGGAATTTGAGATTAAAAAAATGGTTAAATGATCGATTTTCCCTCCTTCTAGCACTAGAATGTGAAACGAAAATATCGGTATTGGCCAAATTATGCTTGATCCATGAAGAATCGAAGCATAACAAAGCCACCAATACTCGAATCTCAACAAGATCAATCAAATGAAATTGAAACTAAACATTTTATCAAAACCTAACATACTAAATCATGAAATCTTTCAAAACATCTACTCTAATCCATTTGAAACTTATCTTGTTGTGGAATTGGTGTTGTGTTGATGTGGAATGATGACCCTTTCCTTATCGCGTGATTAGAGAGCCTTTTTCAATCGATTCTATGGAAGAGAATTGATGAAACCATAGTGATTAATGTGTGAAAACCTATTTTATGCTAAAATTAACATGATGCAAGCTAAGTTGTCATGATTTTATGCTACAAATGATCTAATTATGCTATTGCTAAGCTAGTCTAAGCTAAAATTATGCTAAAAAATAAAAACCCTAATTCATATACAAGCTAAGATGGATGCATGGAAGCCATTAATGGATTCTCTAAGCTATTATGCAATGAAAATGAACTAAAACAAGCTAACAAGTGAGTACAAGATGAGTGTGTATGCAAGTGAATTCAACAACATAAGTTTGCAATTGAAAGATGGATCCATTTGTCTCCAAATAGTGACCTATTTATAGGGGAGAGAATATTCCTTAGAATATTCCTTTGGGTGAGGAAAAAGGTAATTTTACAAATTAGTTACACAAAGTTTTAATTGTGCAAAAAGGAGGATAAGGAATATTCCATGGGAATATTCCCTTTGCTTAGAGGAAAATTAGTTTAATTGCTAATTAAACAAGGTTTAATTTATGCAATTAGGGAATTAGAAGAATTAAAAGATATTTATTAAATTAGATTATTTAATAAATAAGGGAGGGGTGAAATGATATTTAATTAAATAACTTAGGGTTATTTAATTAAATAAGATGACTTAGGAGATTAAATTAAATATTTTGATTTCTTAAATTTAATGAAATGAAGTGTTAGTGTGAAAAAAGAGATGAATTAACCCAATTTAATTAATTAGGCCAAATAGATGAAAATGATGCAATTAATTAATTATCTAGGCTCATTAAATCAATTAAGAAAAAAGAGGAAATGATATTAATAAATCTGATTTAAGTGTATGACATCGATTAGGACATTTTTCAGTGTTTACACATACAAGCATGTATTCATACATATACATTCAAGCATACATGCATACATACAAGCATACATTCATACATATACATTCAAGCACACAAACATACATACATACAAACATACATAAAAATATATATACAAATATGCATACACAAAACACATAATTAACAAACTTACACAAAAACAATTTCATGCGAGCCATAATGTGAGTGTGTTATTCCTTGCTTTGGGAATCCAAATTATAAAGAAAGATAAAGAAAAAGCAAGCAAAAAAATAAAGCAAGACATAACGCCTTCATGTTATAATGTGCTCACAGTATGCCTTTCTTTGGAAATCCACGAGCCTTTAGATTGGATTTGCTTTGGATTTCCAACTCAAAGGCTTGGAGTGCCTTTCCAATGCCCAAAAATGTGTTTTTGCATATTCTACAAAATTTCATATTTAATCTCATTTGTGCTAACCATCAGGTTTGCACATGTTTCAAGGTTGCGTTAAAAAACACTTGGATAATGTTAAGCTCTCTCTTAGCTATTTAACGATGTAATTTTTTTCACATTTTGACTATGTTAAGCCTTTCATCTTTAACTTCTTTTGTTTGTGTGTCCATTTTTTGTCAAAAATGAATATTTGGTATTTCTTACTTTATTTTTTAGCCATTCATTGAAATTTCAAATAAATTACATTTTTATATAAACTAGACTACATTCTACACATATTCAAAAAAATATTTTTGATTAATTTTCAAAAATTATAGGGGAAGCACGACCAAATTTCTATTTTTTCAGGATGTGTCCACTTTCAAAATTAGTAAAAAATCATATATTCATTAAAAATTTATTAGAAAAATCAGGCATAAAGTACATGTTGTTAGCTAATTTCTCACCAAAGCTATTTTAAAAATACTAAAAAATGTTAACCTTTTAAGGGAGCCACAACAAACGCTATGTTACATTTTTTGACAAAAACAACACCAATTTTTGTGGCTCCCTTTTTTGAACCCCTTAATCTCTATCGTTTAAAAAAAAATAGCAATTTAGAAAGTAGACTCGGAGCACTACGACCCTTGTTTTTATTGCATCTTAAAATTTTGAGTGTAACTATCCTCAATTTCTCATCCAAGGTTAGTATTTCTTGATTTCAAAGAAAAAGAAAAAAAAAAAAAAGTGGCCACTTCAGACCCCTTTTTGGCCTCTCATCTTTGTGCACTTACCCATATGTGATAGGTATTCACTTCATATAATGCTTGTGATTGCTCCTTTATTTGGTAAAGGCCACTTGTGACAACTATTATCTTAACATTTCTACTCATGTTCTATGCAAATAGTAAGTAGGAACATCTAAAGCTCTTGTAACAAATCCAAACTAGATTCTATTCACAAATACAAAGTTTAGACTTTTCATTGATCCATGTGGGCCTGTAAGTATCGTTGATTATAGATAGTGATGCCTATATAGAAATAAATTCATTCATGTAATTTAAATTTGTGAAGGAACAAGGCTTTCATTAATCACTATTAAGTTCCATTATAATCTAATGAGTCTAATTGAATTATGCAAGGTATAATAATTTTGCTTTTAAAAGGCTTACTTAGCCTAGAGATTCTATTGGACTAAGAAATTTGATTATGATCAATGATTGGTATAAACCATTGATCATAATCTAATTTTGTGGCCTAAAAGAAATTGCAAGTTGAGTAAATGTGTTAAAAGGAACGTGCTTATAATGCCACATAATTTAATCAAAATTATTTGAGCAATAGTTGAATATAAGGTGTAGATTCAATTATATTTTAGTCTTATTTTTATAGTCTATATTTTTAAAATGTTTAATCTAGGTGTGCTCCAATGCCTTCCCTATAGTGGATTTGTACTTGGCAATGAGGGGCTCCATTAACAAAGACATTTTATTTAAGGAAGGATTCACCATGATAATTAATTCCCTTAGCTAGTATTTGTCAGGATTCAATAGGATATTTTACAAATTTCTAGTGATATGTATTAAATCATCAGTAAAGCTTTTTTTTTTTTGAAATAAAAATTTCCATGAAAATTAATTCCCTTAGTTAGGATTAACTAAGTTTTATAGAAAATTTTGAAGGCCTTTTCTTAAATTTGTCACTATTCTTTTCTCTGGAATCTCTTAGCATCCAAGCAAGTGTCTCATTTTGTTATGGCATAGGTGCTGAAATAATGGGACAGCCCCTTATTGTATGAGAAAACCCCGAAGGACCTTTAATTGAATACAATTTGAGAAAACTATATCCCACCACAATACACCATGTGGTACCACACATGTGATTAGTATGTTTGATTGAACATATCTTCAATCAAACCTATGCAATTTTAGGCATGACTATTTTTTGCATTTTTCATTTTGGACCAAGATAAATACATCCATAGATGTTGAAATAATCCAAGTAAGAAGCCTCATAGGTATTCTTAAATCCTAACATTTCTTGTCAAACAAGAATTGAATGTTGAGATCACCCTAGATGATACAATCCTTGGTCTACAACTAATCAAGAAATAGTAAAAGGTTTTCTTATATAGTGTTTGGTGTGCTATATTTATATGGAGGTCATATATGTATAGAGAATTTCAACCTTGACTAGTTGAACATGACTAGTTATCCAAACCTTAACCACATTTGATATACTCAAAAAAGGTTAGGATTCAATATTGTTTGGATTTTTAAAAATATGTATAGCCATGAGAGGTTTAATAGTACACACTCTCCAATGATTTACTAATTGTAAAAATCCGTTATTGAAAATTCATTATTATCTTGCTTCATCTCTAAGAAAAGTATTGCATCTTGTTGATTCTTCCATATTTGGGTGAGAGGTGTCTTGTGTTGGAGTTGATTACTCAACTTCCCAAATTCTAAGATACAAGATTCATAGCACTACATTTGTGATTAATCACTACTACTACTACTACTACTTGAGGCCCTATTGTTAATGGGTTTCTCGTCCCTAGCATTATAGTCTATTTTATGTAAATGGTATTTCCCCCATTTTTTAAAAATGTTATTTGTGGATTGGATCTCAAGTTCGATATATTTTTATCATGTTGTTGCATGTTACTTGTTGATTGGTGTGTTGAGCTCTTATGTTTGTGATATGATTACCTTTTTTCTTAATCACTAGAGGACCCACAAAGGATTATTTTCATCCATTATGGCCTTATAGAGCACCTAACCTCTCTTTTCTTAATATCATCTAGGATGAGCATACCTACACCAACTTGGGGGATCCATATTAGAAGTAAATTTCATCCCATACCATGCCCATTAGTATAAGTGTGAATGGGATTGCCTAATAAACCAAATGAGATTTTAGTAGTGTTTGTATGAACCTTGGAGTTGGTGAAAGCCCTTGAATTTGGGGTTGTTAATAAACTACATCTTAGAGTCATTAATGGGAGTGTCAAAACATAAGGGTTCTAAAAAGCCAAATGACCTTGTTGATAATATAACATTTGAAAGGTACATTCTCAAAATTCAATAGTTACTTCCAATACAAATATGCCATTTAAAACACAACCATATTGATGCAGAATTTGCTAATATCCACCACTATATACAACTACATATGAATACTTTAAGTGTTTTCCATCATGAACTCCTATGCCACTAAATAAACACAAGCAATTGTCCATTGCCTTGTGGACTTCCCCTCTTTAGTATTCCATGAAGATTGGATTCCTATCCGTATTAACTTGAATGATAACTCTTCCTTCTCTAGATAAAGACTTGGACCATGAAATTCAATGAACAACTTCGCCATGCAAAAACAAAAGGATTGTTTTCATTGACTTGATCATTTTGACAAAGCCAAACATTTCAAATCTTATAAGGCCCATCATTACTTCAAATTTTGCTTATATGTATTGATTTCTTGAAGTCCAAGAGTAAATGTTTGTTGATTTCAAATCAACATTTTATATTTACAAAGAATATTGTGATTATTATCACACATAAGATCATTCATAATTTGATTTCTACTAATACCTAATACTTTGTTGATTAAAAAATACTAATTAAAGAACCATTTGTAGATGTACTTATAAAACTAATTCAAATATCACTATATATAACTTTAACAAAAACATTAACATTTTTTAATATTATATCAATCTTACAAGTATAACAAATACAATACATTAAAGAACAAGATTACAAGACCAAACATAATGGATACACAACTTATACAAAAACATTAAATTTTTCAATATTATATCAATCTTACAAATATAACAAACACAACACATTAAAGAGCAAGATTACACGACCAAACAAAATGAAGATCACAACCATAACACAAAGCAACCTAACACCTATACAAAATGTGCTTAGTTGATGTAAGGATACAAACACAAAGAATGCAATGTCATAGTAAACAAAAAGGAATCAGGAACAATCTTATACATAGAGAAGCTTGTGTGGCATGCTTTGTAGAACTCACAAATGCTCATCCTAATACTAATAGGAAACACTGAACAAAGAGAAGTTTGACCATGAGACAATGAGATGTAACATATACCAAAAGACTTTAAAGCACGAATTCATCAACAATAGTGCATTCCGTATGTAGGCCAGCATTAGTGGCAATTCGATTGAACGTGACTTGCACATTATTTAGGTTTTTATTGGAAATTAGTTATCTTGTTTTTTCCTTCATTGTGCAACGTACTGGAGGTGGTGTTGAGTTGGGTAGATTCCTTCTGGATCCGAGCAATCTTGGAGTGCATATCATGCTTTCCTTCCAGTGCCAGCTGCTGCCATTGTTGACTTGCCTTTCCAGGTCCTTATCGACCTTCACTTGTTCCTTAAGCGCTATACACAGATTTGACATCCGGAATGACATGTTAGCATAAAACATTTGAGTTTCAATGTCTCAACCAAACAGAGCATTTGAAAATTTGTTTGTAAGTACTGGTGATGACAATGTGAGGAGATAAGTCTAGAAGAGTAGAGTTCCAAGACCATGAATGAGGGAAGAGGGCAGTTTGTGAGGACATGAGGAATAACCAAAGTTTGTAGGTATGTGGGCAAAATTAGAAGACATGTTGGATAGACTTAAGCTTGATACAAAAAAGTATAAGTGGGTGGGAGTAAAGAAGCTTGAGGTGGATATTAATGAGTAATTTGATGTGTAGGACTTTTTACATAATGAGTTGGGGTTGTTAAATGCTTATTAGTTTTTGAAAGGTTGAATTTGAAGATTAAGTTTATTTCATTTTGTCTATTAGTGTTGAGAAAGCCAGAGGGGGTTAGAGGAAATGAGAGTGAAAAATTAGATGTTGTAAGCATTAAGCCATCTTGCATCTTTCAAAAAGTTGGTGTGAGAAAAAGTGGACAAGATAGAAAGGTTAAAGTGGACAAGATAAAAAGGTTAGATTGGATGAGCTTTTGAATGTCTAAAATTGTTTGTTTATTTAAGTGAAGGAGATTGAATTGAAGCTTGAGCTATTGTCAAGATTTCCATTTGAAATCAATTAGATCCCACATTTCCCAAAACACTAGGATGGTTTTTTTTAAAGAGGTGTTTGCCACTTAAACTTGCTAATGATGCCAAGAAGTTTGTCATCTTGTTGAATCAGTTAGTTCCACTAGATGGAAGAAGTAACAAAGGTTAAATCATATTTAAGGGACTAGTCAAACCAAGTGAGGCATTGTGAGACAAACTGCCAGGCCTTCCAAATGATGTTAAAGTGGGTGGTCTTAGAAAAGGAGCTAGAATGATCTAATCATTTCATTTGGTTGCACTCCAAGGATGATTGGTAGAGGTATACTAGATTTGGAAAAAAATCGAGTGTTTCCAAGGCATGTCCCTCTCCAAAGACATCACAATCCATTTGGTTATTAGACAAACCCCCTAGTAATAGAGTTATGTGATGCCAAGATACCCTTTGTTCTTTATTTGAATGCAATACAACCAAAAGGGGTAGGCATAACCTTCTTATTACGCACTTGGCCCATAGTAAGTTCCTAGTACCCTTTGTTCTTTATTTGAATGCAATACAACCAGAAGGGGGTAGGCATAACCTTCTTATTACCCACTTGGCCCATAGTAAGTTCCTAGTAAGTTGTGTCAATTGGTTACAACAACTTTTAGAAGGTAGCCAACAAGATGAGTTGTAAACATGGCTTTCTAAGAGAATTTTATTAGCCACACGTATGTGCGCAGCCATGAACAAGAACTAGTTAGTCTACCTCATTAGTTTTCTTTCAATTTTATTCAAAAACTCATTTTACATGTCTTTAAGAGAAATAACAATGGTATGTTGCTCAATATCTAACGATGGAGTCATGTTTCACTTCTTGTCATTCACCTAGAATCCAAGGTGGGTAAAGGTTGGGACGGATCTTTATTTGAAATTAGTTTGATCCATTGCCAATTGAAAACCTAAAACAACAAAAGATATTTGAAATATCTAAAATACAAATCGCTTAATCCATAAAGTTTTAAATAAACAACATACTATTATTAGCAAAATAACACCATTTGGATCCCTTCAAAATTATCTGTGTGTTGACAGCTTGACTATATTGATGTATTAATTTCAAGTCTTTCCAACACGTATTCATCTATAATTTTGTTTGGGGATAGCTGTGCTTTCATCTGTTATTTTGGACTTCCAAAATCACATCAAACTTTTTATTTTATCTTTTTAATAAAAAAACAAAATAAAAAATTTAAAATATTAACATTATAAAAAACTTATAAATAAACTTCAAAAACATTAGCTATTGATAAACCTAGAAGTTCAAAAAACAAACATTAATTGAAGTAATGTGATTCACATATGATCCCAGCATTAACTTTAGACATACCATAATCACAAACATTGTTTCATTAAATTAGATATATTTGAATGTTTAATTGATATTTTTAGTTCCTTCTGTCATGTTTGTTAACCTTTTATGAGAGTCGTTGAAATTCCATATAACTGCAACGTAGTCACAAAATTAACCTGCAGAATTACTAACCCCTTTCCCTAGTTTAGAATTATTATATCTCATGAAACCATGAATTCCACGAAGAAAGCAAGTTCATACTTTCCAAAAACCTCCAATGCTCATTAAATGTACGACAGAAAGCCTTACATATTACTTTTATATTAGGTATGGGCCTGTGACAAGCTTTTATAATCGAATAAGATTTGGAACAACTGTCTCACAACTGTAAATGAAAAGTACTAATAACTTTCTTCATTTTATGATTCCTCATATGGCTAACCATTCTTCTAAAACCAATGGCAAATGACCACCTCAGAAAGCAGAGATGTCGAATGGTATTAAGCCAAAAAGAAAAAATCATTTGATTGCCGGCCAGAGGAGCATGAAAATGCTGTCTTGGTTAAATTATGGGACCCAGTTTTATGAACCTTGGACTATTCAAACATTTTTGACATACAGCTAAAGGAAAATCAGTTCTGACAATTATTCATAGGTATAAGTCAACACCAAACTCATTCATTGTTCTGGTACGGTTCAGAGACCTCTATCCCAGGTACAAAGATAATTGCTCACCTTGAAATTTCTCTAGATTAATATTCTTCAAGTGATTATAACAGAATGTAAATTTCTTCTTCATCAAATTCAAAAATATATTAAATTAATATTATGGAGTGTGGGAATTGATTCTAGGAAAATTCACCATCGTGGTTCGGTAGTCAAGTCGCTTGGTTGTAGTGACGGTCACCAAGGTTCAAACCTTCGCTGGGCCAAAGTGCTCACAGGCCTTGTGTCTTCACTGGGCTAATGTGCTTGCAGGTTTGCTAGTATCTTGTGGTTTCTTCAACTTTCTTGTACCTGGTTCATAACTCCGGTCAAAAGCGTTTACCCCTAATAATATGGGTACATTGCACCTTTTTTTTAAAAAAAAAAAATTCATCGTCATGACAAATTCATCTCGTGGAAAATTCACCACCAGCAATTCATATCATATTGCTGGTGGTGAATTTTCCACGAGATGAATTTGTCATTACGATGAATTGTTGGAAGTGAATTTGTTGACGGTGAATTGTTAGCAGTGAATTTGCCTAAAACCATGGAAATTTTGTCTTTAATAAAAAATATTTACATTTGTAAGTCTAGCACATCTTTAAACTATAAAAGATGCACTTATAGCCAACAAAAATACCCAAAGCTAGACCACTACAGATTGAAATGAAGAGAAAACTAGATCCTTCAATCCTTTCTGGCACTCTTTATGTTGATCACTGAAGTGACATTTCATGTACAGAATCATGCTCGAGTATTCACACTACAGATTAAATTCAATACAAACTTTGAAATCAAATCTAACCCTTATCTCAGCCCTACATATATGTATATGTGTTTATAAATGCTATTATTGATTGATCAGCCCTTTCCTCTTAAACAATTCTAGGTAACAATCATGTAAGTTGATAATTTTAGGAAAATAAAAAATGTATTTGGAGAGTGGTACAAGTTTATGTGTTAATCAAATTTGGAACCTCCTGCTTTGAGAGTACAACTTAACAATCCCTCTTTCACCTCATATGATAAGTCTACTTAGCGAGGCCCATTTATAAGCCCTTCCCTCTTAAACATGATACAACTGGCTAGTGCATCTCTAAATCTGATAGAGCATAACAGGTCCATACAAGTTTTGTACTGTAGCAAACTATTCAACATGGTTTCTTTGAGATTCTATACTTACGAAAGCGACCATAGAGAATATGTTGGCCACTTTCCTAAAACTTATACTCATTTAAGTATTCAAACTGTGTGAAAATCATAAGTGGAATGGATTCCAGCTTTGAAAAACAGTATGACTGATTACAGCTGCAATCTTAAATGTCACCAGCATTGGTGGTTGTTCTTTTAATAGCCATTCTATTTACTCTTTGTACAACCTCCATCAATAGTGTGGCATATTGAACAGCATCTAGAACATAAGACAGTAAGAGCAGGGTGCTCTGTCAGAATCTGTTCCCTGTATGTCTAGTAAGGGAATGTAACAAGAAATATTTGCCTTTCAGGATCTGCAATGAAGACTTTTCTGAAGCTTTTAATTTTAAAAAGAGGTGGATGGTATGCCTGTTCACTCTTGATGCTGATTGTACATTTTTTGTCACAAGGAGAATCCTCCACCTTCAATGACACCTTTGATATCTCATGGGGAAATGACCATGTTAAATTGTTAGATAATGGACAGACAGTAGAGCTCTCTTTGGACAAAGCTTCAGGTATTCCACTTATCATTGTACAAATCAAGCAGATTGTATATTGTATTGGACAATGTTTTGATAATGTTTATGACAATTAAAATGAAAATAACATTGTCTTTCAATGGTTGTTTCAGGTTCTGGTTTTACTTCAAAAAATAAATACTTTTTCGGAAGCTTTAACATGAAAATTAAGCTGATAGCTGGAAATTCTGCGGGAACGGTCACTGCATATTATGTATGTAAGCAAATCTCAGAACATGAAAGATTTTAGTAATATTCCATATCAATTTACAGAGACTATCACTACATAGAAAAGAAAGAGAAAGCAACTATAGACAGCTTACCTGCAGACTAGAGTCCTCTATACAAATATTCATTAGTTTTTCCAGTGATAAAAACTGGCCAGCTGTTGACTTAACAATTCCTTTTGGATATTTTTCATTTCTAAGAAAAAAGTTAAACCTATCTGATTGATAAATCTTTCCTTCATTTACAGCACTGGTTTGACACATCAATCACATTCCATATGTTAATCTATTCCAATCTTATTATTTTTCTTCTTCCTGTGATCAGAAACATATTTTTTCTGAATTAAATAGTATTGAATTGTTTTTAAATATGAGTATGATCTGAAACATTAATTTTTTAAACAATTCAACACAGTTAAACAGAAAAAATCATCAATTTTATTGTGTTCAGACTTCAGAGGCATACAGCAATGGATATTTTTTTAAGAAATCACTTTTTCTTAACCTGTTTAAGGAAATCCATATTATGAGGAACCAGGAATATAATTCCCCGCTAAAATGTTCATGATAATTTCTAATAAATTGCAGCACATTTAAATGAATACCCAAATTTCAATAGAGTTTGGTTGATACATACATGGTTATCCTTATAATGACATGAAGGATTTAGCAATTCAGATGGTTTAATTAGGACCAAATTAACCATTGAGATAATTAATGTTTGTATTTACATCTTACATCAGATGTCATCAGATTCATCATCTCACGACGAAATCGACTTCGAATTTTTGGGAAACCTACCAGGAAAGGGGTACCATTTGCAGACCAACGTTTTTGTAAATGGAGTTGGAAACAGAGAACAAAGAATTCAACTCTGGTTTGACCCATCAACAGATTTCCATAACTACTCAATTCTATGGAACCAAAAGCAGATTGTGTAAGTTATAACATCTTTGCTCCTATCGTTCTAACTGCTGAAATTGTTTGTTTTTTATTTTTCCCATTTCATTAGATGTTTTATAAGTTTGAGGGCCTCTGCAAACGCATCGTCTGTTATGCTGGAACTAAGAACCAGATCCCTACCAAATAATTGATGGGTTAATCATATCTTATGCTCTTTCAAAACCCTCTTCTGATTTATAATTCGATTGAAAGTATTTATCTTATATAATCATGGCATTCATCCAGTTTTTTTCTTTAAAGATTGTATTGAATCCAACATCTCTTTTACTCTGTTATGACTGCAAATCTTTGCCTAATTGTTTCTAATGCCATTATATAAACTTTTGAACAGATTTGGTGTGGATTCAATTCCCATTCGGGTTTTCAAAAGTAATGAATCTTTGGGTGTCCCATATCCTGAGAATCGACCTATGAAAATCATCTCCACCCTCTGGAATGGGGAAGACTGGGCCACAAATGGCGGCAAAGTGAAAATAGATTGGAGCAAAGCTCCTTTCATTGTATCTTTTCAAGCTTTTGTAGTGGATGGGTGTGTAGCACCTGCTTCATCTCCACCTACACCCTGTATTGGGCATTGGTGGGAGCAGCCAGAATTTGAGGCCCTCAATCAAGGCCAACTCGATAAACTTGGATGGGTTCAGAAGAATTATATGTTTTATGACTACTGCAAAGACAAGTCTGGAAGGTTTTCCAGTGTTCCCATTGAGTGTTCCATAAACACCTAAATCACTGTTTGATCCACCCCTGTATCCAACCTTTTCAATATAATTTTGTAAAACCTTAATATTGTTGTAAAGTATGGGTTTCATTGTCAACAATTATTTTCAATTTTTTTAATTGAAGTAAAAAGATCAATTCTTTTTATAATTGAATAAAGTAAAAAGATCAACTTTTCTCAACTTTTGAATGACACGTGATTCGATTTGTAAAGAATAGACACCTTAGACATAAATCTAGATTAATGAAAGTAAATGCAGTAAATTAATTATAATAGGGATAATAAATGTATAATAAATGTTTTAAAATTAAATGGAAGGATTAGATTAGGCATTTAGTTTTTAGAGTAATAATGAAAACTTAAATGTTAATGTTACATAGGTTTTATTTGTTAATAGTATAAAAAATAATGTGTATATTTGAAGGAATGTTTTAGATTTTGAATAATCATTAAATTTCCTCTAGGTTGAATTTATATTGTGTGTGATCAATTATATGTTCTATTAGAAATTACTTGATACATAAATCACTCTGAGAATGTGGACTATTGAAACTAATGTCACCCCAAATTATGATGGTTGCTAGTGCATAAAGAATGGTAGTATTAAAAATACCTTTGGGAGATTGTCAGATCACAAGATTTGTGATGTTCAAGGTTGACTCCCTTGATTGGATTGACTTTACAACCATGGATGAATGTTGAAGACAACATTCTCAAGCCTATAGATGTCCTAGATGACTTTTATGAAGATTATAGTTTCTTTTAATTATCTGAATTGAAATATTCCTAGAGTGACTTCTCTTTTCAATGCTTATAATTTTTAGATGTTCATCCCATATGATTAAGTACACAAATCAATGTCTTTAAATACCAAGGCATGATGAATAGTCACACAATTATGTATATGGCTTCTAAAAACTAGTGAAATAGGATAAGAATTGTCAATTTTGAATATTAATTTCTTTTAATTTGGGGCCAATATTATGATATGAAGGATCAAAACCACACATCTTGTAATTGACCTAGGACAAGTAATGTGAGACATTGAGAGTGGGAATAGATACATGAAACTATTGGCCATGATAAGGTGAATGTGTGTGAATAGGTGCAAACAATTGGCTAGGATACGCACTCAAATGTAGGCAAGTGTATGTATAGGTCAAACTACCCTCAAGTTTGCCACTTCTCGCTATGTAATTACATTAATAAAATCTATTAAATGGATCCAAAATTAAACGAGAATTAACATTGGTATATAAATTTCACCATTATATTTTGCCCCTACTTTGAGGTGTGTATGAATCCTAAAATCATCATATATTTCAAAGTATATGAGCACTCATAATCATGCATACAAAGAAATATTTAGACACAAAGGGACATGGGTTCCATGTAAAGTAATGAACCCATCTCAATTTTTTCATCTATTCCTCCTCCTTGGCAAGTACACTCCATAGTAACTTGTAAAATAGAGAAAATATGTGCAATGAGTAGCTTATATCTTGCAACTAAAAAGAGCACAACTAGAAGTTGATTTAATTGTCTTTGAAAATGAGAATGAGAGAGAGAGAGTAGGCTTAAAAAATCATTTATAGAAAGTGGTAATGTAATACTCCACCAAGTGCAACGATAATAGATTGGTATTGCACTTTAAGAACGACCATGTTAAATAATTAAGATCCATCTAGATATGTGGTGATGAGTCTCTATATGGGCACTTTTAATTGTCTACAATCTCAACATAATTGTGTTGGAAAAAAATATGTCCACTATTCATTTGGTTGCATCCATAAAGTGCAAGGAATTATTTAGGATAGGACAAAAAATTATAGGTAAATTAACATAAATTAAGCACATAAGGACATGGATAATGTAAATTCATGTGTTATAAAAGCATCATGTAACAAAAAAGTATGACGCCTCAAATGATAAGCATGAAAAAAAATGGACTAGAGATAATAGCAGTTATGCATAATTTTACACTCAATATAGAAATGAAAAAGGTAAGGAGGCCCCAAAAAGATGGGATAAGCATCATGTAAGTACATATTTAACTAGGAAGGCATATACCCCTAGCTTAGCTATAGGCACATGTTGGAGCAACAATAAAATAAAATTAAAAGCCAATATCTTCCACAAATGAACATGCACAATGAAAAGCCAAAAAATAGCATGAAATGAATGAAGAATATATAATGAATTTCTTGTTGTAATGGTGTAAATTTGCACCCCTTGAAAATTCCCCATTTACACACCTCCTACCTTAGACATATTAAATTCGATGATGCTATTCCATGTCCTTCATTCGCTTCCCATCCACTTGGTAGCTTTTCTGTGTCAGTGGAGGATATTCGGTCAAGGATGCTAGCACAATGCACGGATTTCTATGCGGCATGTTGTTGTCTTGAAAAGATTCCTACCTCTGAAATCCACAGAGGAATTACAACTCTCCATTAGCAATGAAGTGTAATGTTTATGCGCCCTTGACCGACCTCAAACGACTCCTTTCCCTCCAATTTCATCTTCAAATTGCTATCTGATTCATTCTCTTCAACTTCTTGATCATTCAGACATTAGACAACTCTTTTTTCACTCTTTTCACAACATTCTCACCACATTTGAAGTTGTAAGTTGATACTCTGCTAGTTTTACTCTCCTCATTGTTGCGACATTATTGGCATCTACAAGCTTGCAAGCTCGATTCTTCACTCATTTTCCTTGAGTGCACGTGGTTGAAGATGATATCACTCCATTTCCTTTTCAATATGCATCATTGTATTGTTTCATAGCATATCATTGTTTAGCATGGTACATAGTACCTTCATTTCAATACTTTATTTATCATATTCCTCTATCATTGCTATACTAGCTATTCGTGGAAGTAGAAACACCAAAGTGGGGGAATGACTGTGGCAATCCTTTATGCAAAGCCCCAAAATTTGTCCATCTTGTGTGTGTAGGTTGCTCGTGGAGTGAATATTTCAAGGATATCAACTCATGGGTAGGAAGGTGTGCTTTCCTCACCCTCTTTTTCGTCAATTCATAGATTAGACCAGGGTAAAGTATTATTCTTGTTATTTTAGTTGTTTAGTTGCTTTTTGCTTTATGTTATTACATCAAACTTTATTTTTCAGGTCGTTAGTAGGTCTCTTCAGTTTTAGACTATACTTTACACTTGTTGTCCATACAGACACCAATGCTCAGTTGAGATGCTAGTGTGTCACATTGTCATCCATTCCTTGCACTAGAGTCCTTTAGTAGTGAGTTGCCTAAGTTGTAGTCTGGACTCTAGGAATTGGGTCACCTAACTTCCTAAACCTCTTGGGTTGGAAGAAGGAAAGAGACAAATCATTTTTCCTTCCTATTCACTCCCTTAAACATATCCCTTAGCGTGAGGTAGATCAGGGTAGTTGATTGTTCTAGACCCTCCTGTGACTTGGGGTCCTAAGCTGTTGGCCCCCCTCCTCTACACTTGTGTATGTAGGACAAGGAGGAATAAGGAAGGTGAGAGTGAACCACTAACTAACCATATAAGAAGTGTGACACCTATAGAATAATTGGGACAAGTGGGAGGACATGTGTTGTGTGCCAATGAGGTGAACTTTAGTTAATGTGACTAGGTCTACTAGGTATTTAATATCTATTTTCACACAAACACTCCCTTAAGTGATACTTAGGGAGAAAAATAATCATTTAAAAATGATTCCTAGCAACAAGGCCTAGTGAGATACTCATTCACAATTAAAATTCTCTCACAATTAGAGTAAAGGAGAAAATCCTATGGAAAAAGCTCCTCTCCACAAAAATAACTAAAGCAAAGGAATTAGGGATAAATGATAGGGGTGTCTTGCTCTCCTTTTGTAGTCCTCTAATGTCATATTTAAGACTATCATTTCCACTTGTAAACTTTTCGAATCGTTGTCAGATAATTTTTTAGGTGAGTTTCTGTGAGTTGACAAAGTGTAGGGATTTGAATGCAACAATGAATATATGATCTTCAATCCTCCTTCAATCCTCTTCAAACCTAAAATATATGCATTCAAAGAGAGGGAAAGGGTTGTACCATTTAGGGGTTTTCCTCAGTCAAATCCCGTGTTAGTGTTTCCACTTCCACAATGCCAATATCAATGATAAAAAAATGGATAAATGATAGGAAGAAATGATGAATCAACAAAGTGTTACAACAAAGTGTTGTCACTCACCACCCTTCAATGGCTTCCTTGAAGTACTGAAGTCATGCACATTACTTCAAGGCCTTGGATCTTACCTACTTGATTGTTTAAATTACTTGGAGACCTACAACAAGGGTTAGCCTTCACAAACAATGATAACATAGACATGCATAAACTCACATAGGATTTGACATGATGCTTGGATCTTAAATTGTTGTAATAAAGCTCTAAAATGTTTCTCTTGACTTGCTTGATAGTGTGCTCTTGACAATAATTTTCTTAGATAGATTTTGAAAATGATACAATAACTAGGTATTTATAGGCATTTATTTAATTTCCCACAAATTAAATCTCGATAGCCAACATTTGCAATTTGAATTACAAATGTTAAAATATCAACATTGACACATTCAAATTTAAATCTCGACAAAATAGAGGGACTCAAATCCCCAAGGGCGTCCTGTTCTTGGCCCTATTTTCCAAAAAATAGGGTGTTGAGGGTAAGACATTAAATGAATGCATTTGTTCAATGCTTGCAATTTTTGAAAAAATGGTAAAAATAGGCTATAAAATGGATAATTTAGGAAATCAAGAGTTCAATTAGGCTCAACAATTTAGGGGGGGAATATAGTGTGAAATTTTCAAGGGTGACAATTTATGATGCTACATTTAGCCCCCACTTTAGTGAGAGTGTGAACTTACGCTCAAACTCACACTAAAGTAGAAAATATATGTCAAGAGGGGTCTAATTATCCAAATTTTGAAGAGATAGGATGAAAAAGGATTTATGGGGATCGTGCTAGCCCTTGAGATCCAAGATCCCATTACAAACCAACATAAGCAGAAAGGAACACACACATGTGTGTGATATGCATCAAGACAACATACACAACCATGCATGATGTCAAAAATAAATGCAAAAGGAGGGTATGGATAATCATGGGCTAATAAGTTGTGTTATTCTAGGATCCACACCAAAGGCATTCATGACACACCATAGAAAAGTCTAATATTTGCTAGGTGAAACCCAAATTGGAAGGCAACACGGGCTAGTGAAGTCTAATAATCACTAGGTGGGTCCCCAAGACAAGGTAAAATGAGAAACACACTACATTTAGTGAAGTCTGATATTCACTAGGTGTGTACCCATGACAAAGTAGTAAAATTAGAAACACCCTAGGTCTAGTGAAGTTTTCTAGTCACTAGGTGTACACCCATGACAACCTTACCATGAGTTAAATACTTCCTAATAACTCTGATAAGGTGTCACAAAATGATCAAGATGCTATGCCAACATGAAACTAAGTTCAATGCCTATGAACAAAGTGAAGCAAAAAAATCCAATGTCAAAGCACCACTAATTCCAACATGTGCGAACAAAGTGAAGCAAATAATGCTAATGTATGCCCTGCTTAAAATCTCAACATACTTGCTATGTTGGTATTTTAATGAGAAAGAGGGAAAAAGGGTACCCTTGAAAAGAATGCATGCCTTCCAAAACTAGTTATCCTTTCCCCCCAAGTGTAGAGACAAGTACAACAACACCAAGGACTATCATGGTGCTACCATGAAAAATATGGTTGCACTTAAGACTGTACCACCATGAATGACAATGAGCAAAACACATAAAGCTAAAAATGCCACATAGTGATGAGCAACATGATAGGATGAAGGTCATTATCGATTAGATGAACTAGGTACATCAACACATGGAAGAGAACCACAATCCTTAAGTTGTATTTTATTACTCAAGGCTTGACATTCATTGGTAGAATGACCATGCACTCGATGATAAGCAAAAAAGGAGTTTTTGTTGTAGAATTTTTTTCATCTTCTTGGAGGAAGAGTAATCATGTGGGCTTTGTGAAGCCTCGACAAGATATTCTCTTGATCAAATATAGTATGGGACATTTCTTTCCCTTGTGAAGAAAATATTGCTTTCTTCTCACAATATTCATACATATAGTAGATGATAAAACATTGGATGAAGATGGGGAGCAATGTTGGAAACCTAGACCTTGCTTGGAAAAGTATGGTATAGACTTCTCTTGATCCCTATAATTTTGTTTCATTTTTTCATTATATCCATGTTTGGAAAGAATTTTGTATCCAAGACCATAACATGCTTCTAACTCCGATGAAGAGATTTTATCTACATGCCTTTGAGAAAGATTGGATTCTTCATGAGCACACCCATTGTCCCATTGGCCCAATAATGCTAGGAATGGATTCATCAAGACCTAGGATGGTCCAAAGCCCTCCCCTCCAACATCTTTGAGGTTCTATAAACTTGGATGAGGATAAAAAAAGGGTATCTAAGGGCTATACTTTGGGATAAATCCCTTACTATGGTAATATGGTAGCTATGGAAGGAGCATAATGATAGAATCTTCAAAGGAAAGGTGCCACTCATTAAAAAAACTATCAATAATAGAGATGTGTATTTGTGAGCATCAAAACACAAAGGTACAAAATTTTAGGAAATGTATATTCTCCTCTTCAGATAACGATATGTGCAAATTGAGGCTAATGTTGAAAGCCCCCTCTAACTATAATTCACAAAATATAAACTAAAATGAAAGATGGCCAAATGTGTAGGCCCCCTAAAAGGAAAATTGAAACTTAATTTCGATGGGGCCTCAAGAAGAAACCCTGGAGAGTATCAAGAGTGGGTTCCATTATAAGGATGGTTTGGGGATTGTATGTTCGACAGACTCCATCAATCTTTCTGAAGGCACCAATATGTGTAAGCAAAAAATTGTCTCTGCTCAACATCGAGGGTGATTCATGGATGGTAATGAAATCCATCGCCTCTAAAAAATAACTAGTTGGAAATTATCAAAGTGGCTAGAAAAAATCCAATTTTACCTAGAATTAATTAGTTAACAAGGCTATAAAATTCTTATCCAACCATGACATTGATTAGATTAAAAAATCATACGCAGGAGAAGATATGGGACAATTTGGCACTGATTATAAATGTTGATGTCTCTCAATGTGGCGATAAGGATGATGATGAAAACACACTTTGAATCCATGAAAGTACTCACTATGTGGATTATCTAACTAGAAGTATGGCTTCCAAGATCTCAAATCTTCCTAAATATTTTTGGTGCAGTTATTTATACATTTTTTGTCTATAGATGTGATTGTAGGAAAGATGGTGAAAAGAATGGATTTCTCCATCTATTGTTGCAGATGCAATTAAGAGAGCCTAGAGACCCAACTTCGTAGGTTATACATTGTGTCATTGAAAGAGATCAAAATGGGCATCCGATTTTTCATTGGGGAAAATCACCCTAAACAAGCCCATATACATGATAGCTAATTATTGGAGAATGAAGATCTACATCAAGAAATCACTTTGTATAGAGGTGGAGTGAAGAGAAATAATATGGAAACCTAATTATTTTCATGGCTCACCAAGAAAATCTTCTTTCTCCAACATAGATAGAAATATTACAAGAGATGTCCTCTAGATTATATGTCTTACTCCATCATAATCCATAAGGTCCATGTTTGATTTTCTCTATATAACTAGTTTTTTTTTCCATTTTAATAGAAAGGGAGGTACCCCCAAGATAAAAATTTATTTTAAAAAATTATTTAGCATATAAAATTTTCAATGTGGAAATCAAGAAGATTTTCTTTTCATTACCCTATATATGATCTAAACTATTTTTATGTCTCAAATGCATGAGCAAGCTAAAGTCAAATTAAAACTTTTCAATCCACTTGAACGCAAACTATAATCAACTTCACTTGATAATGATTGATATGAATTGAATTTAATATAATATATTCATAAAAACTAAATTGAATTGAGACATAAATATGTTTTCTAAATCTAAAATTCCCCATATGAAAACTAGTAAGATTTTCTTTTCATTATCTTATATATTGTCTAAATTGTTAATCCTTATGTCTCAAAATCATGAGCAAGTTAAAAGTCAAATGATAACTTGGTAATCCATCCAACACAAACTAAAATAAATTTCACTTGACAATGCTTGATGTAGATTGAGTTTAATATAACATATTCATAAAAACTAAATTGAATTGAAAGATAAATGTATTTCTGATTTTAAAAATCCGTGTAAAAATCACTAAGATTTTTTTTCATAATACTCTCTATCATCAAACAGTTTTTATCAATTTGTCTCAAATTAATGAGCAAGCTAAAGTCAAATGAAAACTTATCAATCCACCCCAACACAAACTAAAATCAACTTACTTGACAATGATTGATATGGATCAAATTTATTATAAAATATCAATAAAGACTAAATTGAATTAACAAATAAATATGTTTCTAACTCTAAAATTACCTCTAAGTCAATTATATTTATTTAAAATATGGACAAAATTGGATCTCGTCACACCTCAAACAAGCTATCAAAATTTAAACTGTTTTTTTTTTCAAAAACTGATAAATCATGGTTACTATATCAACTTAACCTTAGCTTCAGGATATGGTTTATGTGAACCAAGCTTCATCTCATTTCAATTATGTAGAGCTTAAGCATCACTTAGGCAAATTCCAGGGAATGGATATCACACCAAGAGCCCCACAGATGTAAGATAATTCTTTCATCTGAACAAATCTGAGCTCAAAATCTAATGGGCCATCTTCCCGGGCAAATCAAGATTGGTACGTAACTCTCCCAAATCAGATTCTCGCTTCTCTGGGTGGCAGACAAATTATCACAATCCCACGTCGACCTGACGTAAGACATGGGAAACTCTTAAGACTCAGACTCTGGTCAATTCAAGGGAACCGACTCTAAAAGCTTTGAGCCCACCGAAGAGGACGTATGGCCAACTCTGGTTTTGTCTGATCTCCAAAACTCTACTATCATTGGTAGTGTTTAGACTGGCTCCAAAACTTCAAGGATTTCATCCAAGGCCTTACCATCTTATCCCCTTTCGAATTTCTAATCACATAATATAGTTTAGAGACATTTGTTTATTTTATTTATTAGATCAATTAATCAATTTTTAGCATTTTCTTTTAATTTAAAATTTCATCTCATACTTGTCTCCACTCCTAGTTCACACATGTGGGAATGGAACATGGGGAATCTTGACATTCTATTTCATCTCTCAATCTCCATCTTCCACTTATCTCCTACATCTATTCCCGCTTGCTCATATCTTCTTCCATCCTACGTTTTAGAGAAATTTTATGCATTGATCAAACATATTTCACCTCCTCTTTCCACTTCTCAAGAGATTAGGATGCACATCCATGCAAAGAAATCCCAGCCCTTGATTTCATGCTTTAATTTGAGCCCTCTATTCCAACTTGGAAAATGAAAATGCTTACCAAATGATAGTTACATCTATCATTCATATTACTTATATGCTATCAAATTAACATCAAAACAAGGAGCACCCACATTCCCACCATTCAACATTTGGAGTATGTCACAAAGACCCAATGGAGGTATTGAAGAGCACTCAACTATACTGAGAGTGGGGTCAATTAGTATAACAATAATCTTTTACTTTTTAAAATGTAATTAACCACAATAATATCACACATGCAAGATCTAGAACACAAGACGAACACACAATTTACGTGGAAACCCTTGCGAGAAAAAACCACAATTTTTTTTTTCTTACATGTAGATCTTCTTGTAAGCACCAACCTACTTCTTTTACAAAACTTCTTTTGTAGGCAGCAACCTACTGGAGACACCAATCCCCACAACTAAGCACCAACTCGGCAAGAGACACCAACCTCTCAATCTCCTCAGTTACGAGGCACCAACCTTCAAATGAACAATATGATAATTATTTGAAACTTCTTCTTGGATATGCCCTAATTCACCTTCAAAAGTTTGCTCACTGCTCCATCAAAATATGCCTTTAGAATCTTCAAAACTCTTTCATAAATTTTGTCATAAAACTCTAATAAATATGTTCATATATCTCTCATAACTCTGCTCATATGTCTAAAAAATTCTACACTTATATGTGTTTTAAGGCTGCCCATTATATCAATGATATTTAATGAATTGCTTACCATCAAATGATCTTCACAATCTCTTTAAATATTCTCATAGAGGGAGGCAAATTTTTGAAGTAACACACACATTCAAATTGGATGCAACCCCTCATATTATATGCACCCTTTCTCCTTTAGTTTGGGCACTCCAATAGGGGTCGACATCTATATTAAATTAAATATATTTTTTGTTTTCAAAGACAAGCCCCAAAAAATGAGGCGCACCACTTAAGAGGGGTTGGCCTCTTAATAAAAATTAATTTGAAATTTTTAATTTATTTCTTTTACTTCCCCAAGAGGGGTGCCAACCAAGGGGGGGCACAAATATTTATTTCATTTTAAATTTTAATCCACAACATGGCCACCAAAATTCAACCACAAACTCCTTCCTTGACCTTTGACATCAATGACAACAATTTTCCAACAATCTCCCCCTTTTCCCTTGATGGAAACCTTGCAAAGAAATAATTTGTAAATACAATAGGATCATACTTCTCTCCCTGAGTAAAATGATTCCCCTTACTCTACTCCTCCTCCTTTAAAATCAATGGCAAAGGCTTTTTGAGATTGAAAGATAAATCAATGAATAGCTCCCCCTAAATGCATGCTTCTCGTGGATTTAGTGACTAGATGAGAGTGATATCACTCCCAATTTTTTCTTGAAGTACTCAAAAGTCTCTTTTGGAAGCGGCTTTGTGAAAATTTCCACATTTTTTTCTTTTGTAGCAATGTATTCCAACTTCACTTGCTAATCAACTACCTGCACTCTCTTAAGAAATGATATTTGATTGGAATGTTCTTTATCTTGGAGTGCTTAACTGAATTCTTTGAAATGTTGATTGCACTTGTATTATCATAGAATATGGAGATGGGATGCTCATACTCAACCTTAATATCCTTCAATGTATGATTCATATAGAGAACCTATGTGCAATACATTGTCACTATAATGTATTCCACCTCTATTGTAGATAAAGAAATGAAAGTGTATTTCTTACTCAACCACAATACAAGACTGTTACCAAGGAAAAATGCTCCTTCACTAGTACTTTTTTCATCATCAATAGTATTGACCCAATCCGCATCCATATATGTTGTAAGGGTGAAGCATTCACCTCTTGGATACAATCCATAAACCATAGTGCCCTTTAGATATTTGAATATTATTTTGACCGCTTGCACATGTTTTTTATTTGGTGTAACTTGTAACATTGCCACCATACCAACTGCTTGCATAATATCAGGCCTTGTAGTTGTCACATATAAAAAACTTCTAATCATGGACATGTATAGAGTTTGATTAGCCTCACATGATTCATCATCCTTACTAAATTTACATCTTGTTATGCATGGGTGTACTTGTAGGATTACAATCCTCCATTCTTAACTTCTTCAACATTTCCTTAACATACTTGATTTTTGAAATAAATATCCCTTTTTCAAATTGAGAAATTTGTAACCCAAGGAAGAAAGATAACTCACCAAGCATAGACATTTTTAATTCCTTTTGCATCTCCATGGAAAAATCTTGACACATATTATCACTACTTCCTCCAAATATAATATCATCCGCATTACACCACAACTATAAACTGATCATTACCCATAGTCCTTATATAAATATTTATATTTACAATTCCCTTATTGAATCCTTGTTATTGTAGATATTTATCAAGTATTGCATACCATGCTTTAAGAGCTTATTTTAGTCCATAAAGAGATTTCTTCAATATGCACACATAATCCATGTTCTTTGACAACAAGAATACTTTTGGTTGTTCAATGTATATCTCTTCCTCTAGATTTCCATTAAGGAAGGCATACTTAAAATCCATTTGATAGACCTTGAAGTTTTTAAAACTATAAAATGCTAAAAACATTTTGATGACTTTCAATCTAGCAACAAGAATAAAAGTTTTCATACCAACCTTTCCTTGTTCCTTACAACTTGATTGGATATTCATTCAACTTATCCCTGAAGATCCACTTGGTTCCAATTGTTCTTAGGACAAGTTCCCAAAATTCATTCTTATCTATTTGATTCAATTCCTCCTCCATGGCCCCTATCCAATATTTTTCTTCAATTTCTTCTTTGAATTTCTTAGGTTCTATCTTGGAAAGAAAAGATATATTTTCTTGATTTGAAGTATTAGCCAATATCCTTCTTGTCTTAATTTCTCCATCTTTGTCACCTATAATCAAATCTTCTAGATGATTTCTTTGGAAAAATATAGATGGTTTTTTATATAATGTTCTTGATGGAGTCTTTGGATCTCTTTTCTCAACTATCTCATCTTTATTTTATTTCAAGTTGTTTCATCTTCTTTGTAAATTTCCTCATTTTGAGGAACAACTTCATTAGTCTTTTCTTCATAGTATTTTCCCTCATTTACCTTTACATTTTTACTTTCAATTACCTTATGCAACCTCTTATTGTAACATTTGTATGCTATACTTCTTGAAGAGTAGCCAAGTAATATTCCTTCATCGGCTCTAGAATCAAGCTTTCCCAAATCTTCTTCATCTCTCCTTATATAACATGTGCTCCCAAACACTTTGAAATAATTCACCATTGTAGGCCTTCCTTTCCATAACTCATATGGTATTTTGATATCATTCAATCTAGCTTTTCCACATTTTAAAATGTATATTATCATATGAACCACATCTTTCCAAAAAAATTCAAGCAACTTGGAATCATTTAGCATAGCTCTAGCCATTTCTTGGACTATTGTATTCTTCCTTTCTACAACTCCAATTTTTTGTGGAGTTCTCGCAATGGAATAATTTCTTCTTATCCTATGCAATTCACATAAATATTAAAAATTGTTTAAAGTGAATTCTCCTCCTCTATACAATCTAAGACATTTGATCTTCAAAGTTGTTTCATTCTCCATTAATGCTTTGAATTCTTTAAACTTGTCAAAAGCTTCAAATTTTTCTTTTAAAAATGTGACCCAATTCATAATAGAATAGTCATTGATTAACAACATTAAATACCTCTCTCATTGCATACCTTTTGTTCTAGTTGAACCATAAAGATCTATATGTATAAGATCCACTGGTTTCAATGGAGTGTTCCTTCAATTTGAAACTCACTTTGGTTTGCTTCTCAAGTTGGCATTGCTTACAAGTGATGTTTGAGGGATTTCAAATATTTGGCATGTCTCTCATGGCTTTCTTATGGTTGATCTTCACAAGATTTTCAAAGCTTATGTGCCCCATTCTCCTATGCCATAACCAACTTTCATCTTTTTAACTCATACAACATATTTCTCCTTGAATATCACTAAGAATGTAGAGAATTTTAGCTGCTCTTTTGGCTTCTACCACTTTCTTCCCTTTTTTTTGTAATTTCACATCCTTCTGCATGAAATGTAAGAGTGTTCCCTCAACACTCTTAGAAGATTATGGTCACACATTTTACTTAGAATATTATGTCTCATCTCCTCAACATATATCCAAGGAGGATCATTGGCTACTTGATACATGGCTAATGAATTTTGATTACAAAAAGGAGATTTTGGAGAAAGCCATGCAAGAGTTGGAAGATAATTATGAATGGATCATAGTGCATCAGGTTGAGTGCAATGATTACTTAAATTTGATGACAGGTTGTGAAATGACTGCCCTGGAGCTAGATCATGAAAAGATCAAGCCTAAATTCCATAAGCACATAGAGCAGGGAGTTGGTGATACACTGTCAACTAATTTTATGGATTTTGTTGCGAGAGACTTCACTGAGTCCGAACAAATGATCAAGTTAGAGCCAAAATTCATTGAACACCGAGATCAGATCAGAGAAGGGCTCAAAAGAATTATCTTCCAGATCTTCAAATAAGAGCTCACAAAAGAAAAGAAGTTGTTGGATGTAATCGACAAATTTTTGGAATATGCAATGGTGCAAAAGGAGGATGGAAAGCCTTTTATTGATGATGAATATTTGAAAAAATAGTCATGAAGGTTGGCAGTAGCTAAAAGACAAAATAGACTAGGAGAAAAAATAGGGAAAAAGACAAAAGGTCTATTTTATATTATAATATATTGGGGAGTAGATGAAACCCTAAGTTAGAATGACTCTAAGCCACTCATTGTAAATGGATCTTGTCCATTCATTCTACTTTTTGAAAACTATAAGTAGGGGCATCCTCTCATTTTCAAGAGAGAGATGAATTGTTGTGAAAAGACTACTGAAAAATATATGAGAAAAGCATTAAGTTAATGGTTTCTTGTGTGTTCTCCATGTGTGCATGATTCTATCTCCAATAGTTAATTTTAGCTTTGTTATTTCAAGTTTGAGTTCCTTCTAGTTAGTAGTTTATGATGTGCTTTAATGGTGGATGTATGCTATTGTGTTTGATGCACTTCCAACTTACACTTTTGGTTGTGTGTTGATGAAAAATTGTTGCGTAAAGTTAGTCTAAGCTCATTACATTACTACACTTAAGTTCAATTATTTTTAATTCTTTAAAAGGTGAATGTACAATCTGAAAATCTATAAAGACCCCTTGAAGATTGCACTAGTTTTATGAGACTATGGATTGTTCCAAGTTAAGTGAAACTTAGTTTTAGGAAGTTTGTCCACTGTAGCATCCTCCATTGTTATTATTCATCATAGTTGCAGATTTAGGAAACTTCTAACCCCTTTTCCCTTTTGTTGTTTCTTTAAAATTTGAAGTTAAAGACAAGCTCCAACATCATTGTAAAGCAAAATCTGATGAACAAAAGGAGTTTGATTTTGTTGTTTTGAACTTGTAGAAACTATTTATCATTTCCAGAATTTATAAAACTCCATTTGCAGACCCAAATTCCTCACGCTTAGAAAACCATAAAAGAACCTAGTGATTACTAGAAAATCACATCAATAATTGAGTTATTTTTGTAAGTCATGACCTGATACTCAAGAGACCTTGGAGTGATTGTCTAAGACTAAGTTGCAGAGTTTCACCTTTCAATAGAGGCATCACACTTGTTTGTTGTCTATGTTGAGAAGTGAAAAAACACCCATCAACGGAACTTGCACTAGAGGGAGGGAAATTGGACTAAGCTAGATTAATTTGGGTCATCTTCCTCCCAAAGATCTCATAGGATAACAAGATCAACACTAAACATGGGAGAATTTAAAGAGTTAAAACCCCCTACCAAGGTTAGGAGAGCCAAGAAAGGTGAAGCATCAACTTCAACTCCACCCACTCGACCTCCATCCCCTCCATCTCCTTCCATCCTTCCACCTCCATCCTCCCCTTCACTCCAAACACCATTTTCTCCATTCACTTCCCACATCCAAAATGTTTTCCTCACCCCGCACTCCATTCACAAGGCACTATCCCAACAACTACCCCACCCCAAACCCAAGTTATTGTAGCACAACCACTTCCCCAAATGCCTTGGTTGGGAAACAACCCATTGCCACTGTCCTATAATGACTACCATGACATTCCCAAGAATCCAAAAGGATTCTGCACCAAGTTTCATCCATGTGATCAATAGAGAATAGTAGAAGAACATATCAAGATCTTCCAAATAGCCTTAAAGGATATGCAAATTGAACATGAAGACATGGCTTGTATTCTCTTCCCTTACTCATTGGGGGTTGAAGAATTCAATTGGTACATCCACCTACCTACAAGGTCCATTGCCTCTTGGGACCTCATGAACACATTCTTGTAGAAATTTAAGGTTCTTGTCAACCCTATAGTGTTGTACCAATAATTCATGTTTGTAAGGAGAGAGATCAATGAACCGATCGGCTCATTCAATGACATATTTCCTAGGGCTTACATGAAGTTGCAACCCCCCTACATAGTTGATGATGCTTCAGCCCAACTAGTATACTATGTTGCCTTGGATAATCTCATGTTTTCCTTAGTCAAGAGGATGCATCAACCACCTACAAGATTAGTAGATGCATATGTAGAAGCTGTGAAAGCTAGCACAAATTTGGGACAAACACATTGTAGGTCCATTTACCTCATTGGGACCAGCTGCTAAACCTACTCAAATTCATGGATTTACTCAGTATTTGACACACCAAACTCCATTGATGAATCTAGTTTCATAGTTTTCAATCGTGCCACATCCAAGGTAGCCATTGAATCAAGCATCACCAGTACCCAACTACCTACAAGCTCCGTACCAGCAAGCTTATGTGCAAAAATCTCAAGTGCCTTCATACTTATAGAACTTAGAATTCCCAATTTCCCAATAGAACCAACCTTTGGTGTAGCCCATTTTTCTTCAAAATTTGGTGCCTCCGCAAAATAATGTAGATAAGGATTGGATCGATGAATTGACTGAACCTACCAAGAAGCTATCCATTGAGATGAACCATCTGAGGAACCAAAACAACCAGTTGCAAGCTTCTCAGAGGATAATTTAAGCTAACCTCCATTGAGACAATCATGATTCTAGCACATCCTCGAGAAAAAATTAAAAAAGAGGTCAAAAGTTAGGGAAGAACTTTGAAAGGAGGTTGTCTTAAAGGAAAAACAGAACATGGAATACCAGTCCAAACAATGGAGGCATGCCCACACCTCTTGACCCAGCTGGTGGTGTGGATAAATCCATAAGTGGAGTCTATTTGGCTGAAGTTTCCCTATTCAAATGGTGTCGAATTCATAAGACCAATAGACATTCTAAGCTAGAATACCAGAGTTCCAAACCACTACAAAGATCTTTCAAGTTGAAGTCCAAATTTTTGTTGACGATTCGAGCTGTAGAGACATTCTTCCATTAGAGTCATATGATTCCTTAGTGTTTGTGGTCAACCAAGATCCCTTCCATCAAAGTGACAACAACTTTCCTAAGAAGGAAGCCACATCCAAGTAAGGAGAAGCAAAAGAGGTAAGTACTGAGGGATCTTTATCTTAGCTCTTTGATTTAGTAGATAGTTATGGTCCCAAATATGAGGAAGAGAAATGTGAGGATGAGGTTCATATGTTCCACCAAAAATTGACTCCCTACAACTTAAGAAATAGACAAGTTGGTGGTCCTTTCACAACCTCTACCCCACTTAATAACTTTGACACCCCACCTGATCCTTAGGGCATCAATAATCTGACCTATCCCAAAGTGCCTACTCAATAGTTCAATTGGAATAGGTAGCCCAATCCAACTCAAAACCAACCTGCCAATGCTACCCAACACACTTTCTCTGAGGCAGAAGTTGAGAAAATGGGGGAATATGTAGTAGAAGAATTAAAGAAAGTCAAAGTGAGCCTATCAACCTTTGAACTGTTAAGGGTACCCTTTGTCAAAAACACCCTCTTTCAATCATTGAATGAAATTGCCCCATCAAAACTAGCTCAAGAGGTAGTCACGAAGAGAGTTTCATTTGACCCCTCCAACAACAAGCCTGTGATCAGGGAAATTATAGGAAATAAATTTGATTAGTCACCCAACCAACAACCTAGCAAAATTCAACAAGTGGATAAACTGCCAACCAAAGAGCAAAATCAAGTGTAAAAAAAGGATAAAAGTAATGAGAAGGACAAGGCTCAAGTGGCCCAAGCTAATGTTTTCGTGGGGCTATTTTAGGGGAAGTTGGAAACTCCTTTCCTATTAACCATTAGAATATTTGGAAAAAATCTACATAATTATCTACTAGACTCAGGAGCATCGGCTAATGTCGTGCCATTCATAGTGTGCCAAGCACTAGGAATAACTCTGATCCCATCCACACACAAGGTGACTCAGTTAGATAATACAAAGGTGAACATAGTAGAAGAGATGAGTAGGATCCCTCTGTAGATTACAGCTAACCCAAGGGTGCAACAAGTTATTGACATTCAGGTTGTTGATAGCCTCGACACCTATGACATCATATTGGGAAGAGACTTCACTCGAGTTTTGAATGGTTATGACACCACTAACTACTCACATATGTGGCTACCTTGGAAGGGGCTTCCTAATCAAATCCACATTGAACAAGAGCCTTAGATGAAATTCATGATCACTGAGTACAATAATACCAACAAAGTATTGTTTGTAGAAATGGATTTGGGTAACTATTTTACAATCGCTTACCAAGGTGAAGAAGAAGGAGGATCAGAAGAGGTCCTTGTGGTAAGTAGTGTCCCCACCGATTTGACCCATCTTCCTAACAACGCCGAAGTCTTGATTGAGTCTGAAGATGAAGAATATCAAGAGGATTTCCATCTTGGGTTGTTTGATAGCTTCCAGGAATTTATGTAGAAATGTGTGCAAGACCAGTTCATTTTAGGAGCTAGGATGGATTTCAAAGAGTTATTGATGCCTCGTTGGTGTAGAGTGCATGACACAGCTCATTTTGAGTTCGATTTCTACTTGTGCCAAATAGTTGTGGATCATATCAAAAGGAAAATCACTCCAAAAGAGGGTATGGAAGAACAACGAGATCAAAGCTAGCCCGAGTATAAGAAGCTTCCTAAGGATGTAAGGATAGACACATAACCAGAGGAGATAGAAGTATGCTCCATCAACTCCATAGGTAAAGGTCCCTCCAAGTTTTGGATGCTACAATTTAATGCATCCAAATCCAAGCAAGGAGTGGGGGTAGGCTTTGAACCCATCATCCCATCAGGTAAGACATACTTTGTTGCCCATAGATTACAATTTTATTGAACAAATAATGTAGCATAATATAAAGCATTGATTCATGGATTGCTCATGGCTTTAAGAAAGAAGGTCAAAATATTGCAAGTCTTTGGTGACTTGGAACTAGTAGTCAAACAAGTTAGAAAATTATACTTGTGCCATGATCAAAGACTAGAAAACTATAGGCATAGAGAATGGGATCTCATAGAAGCACTAGATGCATTCAACATCCAGCTCATTCCTCGTAGAAAACATCAAACCGTTGATGCATTAGCCCAAGCAACTAGCACCCTCCAACCCTTATCATTAACTAGCTTAAATAAATTCACTGTAGATCTCACTTCTACCCTGTCGATGCCTGATTATGTCACTCATTTCCAAGTGTTTAATTATGACAAGCATATCCTTGACTTCATCACCAGTTCATACATGCTTGCGTCTCAAGTCATAGATGAAGTGGAGCCTAAGGAAGCTAAGCTTGATATTGAAGGGGTAATAAATATAAAGAACAACACAATACCTAGGGGTATGGTCCAACTGGAAAGGATATTTGATTTAGACCACATAAGGGACCAAGATCAATAGACTAAGAAGGATTCCATAGATAATCAATGTGATGCTCACAACCTGGGTATTATAGAGGATGTTAAAAAAAAAAAATTGGTAAAGTATGGAACCCAGAGGAAAGGAAAGGAATTGTTGATACCTTGCACACTTATCATGATGTGATTGCTTGGGGGTATGAAGACCTCAAAACATATGACACGTTTATTATCACTCATACCACCCCCCTCAAGCCAGACGTAAGGCCCTTTAGGCAACATCAATGCCCAATTAATGTGCTACTAGAACCTGTTATCTTCAAGGAAGTGTAGAAGTTATTGTCCACTCGCATCATTTTTCCTATTTGGTGTTCCAAGTGGGTAGAAAATTTTGTTCTAGCCATGAAGAAAAATGGAGAAATCAAATTATGTGTGGATTTTAGGAACCTGAACAGAGCTTTTGAAAAGGATAACTATGTAGTAATAGTAAATGGTTCTCAAATGATGTCATTTCTTGACGGCTGCTCTGGATATAATTAGGTGATGGTGCAATATGAAGATAGGCACAAGACGACATTCACCACAAAATGGGGAACATTTACATACAAAAGGATGCCATTTAGTTAGATTAATGTTGGTACAACGTTTTAGCATTTCATGGATATAGCCTTCAATTATCTCATTGGAAAATGCATCATCATATTTATGGATGACCTTACAACATTCTCAAAGAAAAAGGGAGACCATGTCTCTAACTTATGCAAAGTTTTCCAAAAGTGTAGAGAGTTTGGCATCTCACTGAATCCAAAGAAGTGCATCTTAGGGGTAATGGAAGGGAAACTGCTAGGACACATGATTTTAGAAAAGGGTATCTCCATTGATCTGGAGCGTATTCATGCCATTTCGAAGATCCAGCCTCCGGGTAGCAAAAAGGAAATGAAGTCTTTTGGGAAGATCAACTTCATTAGGAAGTTCATTACAAGGTTTGAAGAAATAGTTAATCCATTGAATTCCATGCTCAAGTAGGATGCTAAAGTAGAGTAGACACTAGAGACTAAACAGGACTTTGTTCAAATTAAGAGGTCTATCATAGATGCTCCAATGTTGGTCAGCCCAGATTATTTGAAGCCTTTCTACAACTACTCTTTTTCTTCAAATCACTCATGCACCAACATGTTAATCCAGAAAGATGATGAATGGAACAAGAACCCTATTTCCTTTATGAGCTCCCTACTAAAGGATGTTGAACTATGTTATCATAACATTGAGAAATAGTCGTATGCCTTGGTTCATGGAGTCAATAAATTCAAGCATTACATCCTACGAAATAAAGTGTTTTCCATTATTTCACATCCAACTGTTAAGACCTTGCTGATGCAGAATGAACTAGGAGAAAGAAGAGAAAAATGGGTCACATTGTTACAGGAGTACAACATGGAGATTCAACCTATGAATCTAGTCCAAGGACAAGCTCTCACATGTGCAATGGAAAAAATGGAACCAAAGCTCACAATTCAATAGTATCACTTGGAGGATGCATCCTTGAATGAATGGTATGATGACATCATCTACTACCTACTGAACAACAAGTGTCCATCATGACTGCAAGGAGTTTCGATATGTGCCTTGAGATTGAAAAGTAACAGCTATATGTTACAAGGGGCTATATTGTACAAGAAGAATCATGAGGGAATTTACCTCAGGTGTCTGGGAAAAGCATAAGCAATCAAATTTCTGCAACAATTTCATGAAAAATTTAGAATGGGACATAGATTTGGCCCTTCAAAAACTCATCAGATCCTACAAGCTGGGGACTACTAGCCGACCCTATTTAAAGATTCCCACAACCATGTCAGGTATTTTCACATCTACCAAATGATGGCCATTGAGGTACATTGTTGTTCCACTACAACCAGTTGTTGAGGTAAGGCCTTTTTCTTAGTGGGGGCTCAATTTCATTGGTTTGGTAAACCCACCATCCTCTGCAGGCCACAGGTACATTTTGACCGCTACTGATTCTTGCACTAGATGGATAGAAGCAATTTCTTGTAGGCAATGTACAACTGAAGTAGTTGTTATTTTTTTAGAAATTTTCATTATAAATCATTTTTGTTGTCCCTTTGCCCTGGGCTATGATAATGGTCTTGCATTTGCTTCCCTCAAGTTTGTTAGTTGTGCATTTGATTATGGGATTGTACTTAAATTTTTATCCAATTATTATCCCCAAGGGAATGGTCCAATTGAATCCATGAAAAAGAACCCGTTGACCATCATACATAAATTGTTGGACAAAAACCCAAAGGATTGGCACACTCATTTGTGTTTTTCTCTATGGGAAGATCACATTCATCATAAAGCATCCCTAGGAAACTCGCCATCCCACCTCATTTATGGATCAAAGCCTTTCTTCTTATTTCACCTCAAGATCCCTAGGCTACAATTCATCAATACCTATTATGAGGTGGGAGAACACCTTGAGGGTCACTTAGCTAAGTTACTCCATTTGGAAGTTTATTGTGAAGTATTGAAACATGTAAATGCAAAAGAAATGGATACAACACAAATCACAAAATTAATTGAATTGAAACAAAGAAAATTCCCTAAAGTCATCCCATTGTTTCCTATCTTCAAGGATTAATTAAATCATAATGGCTCTCAGATTTTCTTTGTGCACTATGACCTTTAGAATGACAACCTAAAGAATAGAATGTTGGAAAATGCAAGAAATCTATTCCTACATGATTGATTGAACTATATGATTTGATGAGTGATGCTATGATAATGATTTTGTGATAATGAGGTGATGCTAAATGCTATGATGTAAATGTTGTACGAAAACTACTATGATAATTGAAATGCAGATAATCACTAAGCGTTGATTATGCTAATGAATTCTAAAATGTCGATTGCTAAATGCTCAAAATGCTCAATATTCTCTAAGGAAAATTTTGTAGAGTAAGATTGCTCAAAGTTGGGATCCCAAATTTTGTAGAATGAGGCTATATTTATAGGATTTCCAAGGCATATTTTGATGCAGCAGCAACGAACAGTCAAGATTTTAGCTCAAGAGATCAAGGGTGGAGGATGAAGTTAGGGGGAATAAAGGAGATGGTTCCCTTTAATAGAACACTTTTCCAAGTGTGAGAGAATAAATGGAGGAAGAGAGCCAAGTGTCTCAAGTTTGTTTCAAAATTTGTTGAAGATAATTCCAATTGAAATATAAAGGATATTTAAATTCATGAGACACATGATGAGGTGGCAGAAAGAAAGTTGTAGACATGTGACTAAATTTAAATTTGGAATTATTCAAATTTAGTAAGAAGATATTAATTTTTTTTTTTTAAAAAGGTGCAATGCACCCATAATATTAGGGGTAAACGCTTTTTTTGACCGGAGCTATGAACCGGATACAACAAACCACAAGAAACAACCAAACCCGCGAGCACAAAGGCCCAGCGAAGGCACAAGGCCTGCGAGCACTTTGGCCCAGCGAGGGTTTGAACCCTGGTGGCCGTCACTACAACCAAGTGACTTGACCACCGAACCATGCCATTATCGGCGTAAGAAGATATTAATTGAATAAAACAAACTATTTGAATTTGTTTATTTAATTAAGATTAGAAGAATATTATTTAAGATAAGAAGAATTAGAAAATGTGAACTATATAAATAAATTTAGAATTTATTTATAAGTAGAAGAATTAGAAGGTTTATTCATTAAATACCTTGTATTTAATTAATTAATTATCCTGACCAATTTTAGGTGTATATAGAAAGAAATGGGGACATGATGAATTCAGAATTGTAGACAAGGCCCATGAGGAGAAATGGGGACATGATGAATCCAACAAGCGCTAGCTTAGCCTCTTTTGAATTTTTGAAATCTTAGGAGATAATGCCTTTCACCTCAAAATTTTAACTGGAGAGGATGTCCCATTGCTTGTCAACAGGTAGTACCTCAAGCATTATTTCCAAGCTTGAGTTGTCTCAGCTCACCTTTGTACATAGTTAGGGTAGGTCTTTTGTTTGATGTTTTTCTTCTACTTCACTTTCTCTTGCTTTCCCATCCTTCATTTTGCTAAGGGCATCATTCAGACTTGATGTGGTGGCTATGCTTGGTCTGGGGCACACTTTGTTACACGCTCCTTTTGTTCCTTAGATAAGTCTTCATGAGTTACCAAGAGTTTTTGTCCACTTCCGTGGAATGGGTTTCCTCACTAGAGTTCTAGCTTGACCTAGGATGGAGCCCTTGTTTGAATCATTTCACGTCTATCTTATATTATGTATGGTGCACATTTTAAATACTATTGATGAGCTATATGATATTCATCATGAAACTTTGGCAAGTGAAAAATATTAAGTCTGCTCTAGTGACCATTGCAATCTCCAAACCCACTATAAGCTTCACTACTTATACAGTTGAGAAAAAGAATGTCAAAAGAAAATATAAAAAAATAAAGAAAAAATATTGAAGAACAAGCAACTGTGTGGGTGTGTGAGCAACTCTATCGGGGCTATGGATGCTTAGTTGATAATAGAGCAATATTCACGGGGATTGCAGTGACAACTCCGTTGGGGTAATGGACACTTGACTGGCAATGGAGCAATGTGTGGGTTACTTTTGGGGTTAGATAATCTATGTAGCTTGCCTAGGCTAATTAACCACTATCCTATATGGCTTCTGAAGGAGAGAAATGAACTCATGACACACATTCTTGAGATATTTGTGATTTGATTCAACTAAGGATTTTGTCCCGCTTTAAGTCTTTAGTTCATTTGGGGAAACTTTCTTTTGGTTTGTGAAACTAGAGATTCTGGGTTGTAGATGAATCCTTACCCTTGGAACGCTCAGGAGCATTCTCCCAACAGAGTCACCATTTTTCATGCCTATATCACACATGCCCTATTCAGACTGGGGACCCCCCTCTTTTTATTTCTCTCTCATTGATCCATTTGCTTTTGTCTCATTTTGCGTGCCCCTATTTCTAAGCCTAAGTTGGTCAATTGTCTTGAAATTGTCGAATATACCTTGACCAAATTCACCCATCCAAATATCATCAAGTCTTTAGTCTTTGTGAGAATTGAAATGCGAGCTTCCACCCTGTATTGGTCATCACATCCATACCTCATTGCGGACCCACAGTTGTGGGGCTACCTTAGCAGGTCACCTTCCTTATCCCTCCATTTTCAGCATCTTTTGGGCCACGTCCACCCGCATGGCAGGTTCTGCACTCGCTTTTACCATCTGGGTATTTGCCAAGCATCCATGCCAGCATGGGTTTCCACAACCCTACTTACCTGAAGCTTGTCGTACCTAATAATTAATACTACACATTAATGGAGAAGGGTCTATATAAACCCGTCATCTCACCTGTCATTTTCACCCTACATTTTCAAATTTTAAAGGTGAAGTTAGTTATCATGTGCATAAAGCCTCCTGAAAGATTTCAACTGGATTTATCTCATGCCCACATGATTTAAAGGTATGAATCCATGTTCTTCTTTTAAGCATTTAAATTGTTTGGAATGTTGCACATCTAGGGTTTATTTAATTATTTAAAATCATAATCCAATAACCATGGCTTAATGTGAGATTGAACCCAATTTTGGAGTGTTTGAAATTCATCACAGGATTCTACAAACCCTTTTTCACCGAATGAAAGTTGAATCAAGTGTTAGCAACCCTCATTTGTCTCTACTTCGTGTCCATCACCCTGATGAAGAGGGTTCCCTTGGGTTTTCGCATATCCTTACATGGGATCTCATCCTCCCATTTCCATGAATAATGGTGTGACCCTCATGACAGCCTGTTGTTCCAACCTTGCATCCATGTTAAGTATAAACCATGAAATATACTTGAAAATGCATTAACTCTCCATTGCCTTGCGGATTCATCCTTGTGGGATTTTACTGTGAAATTTTTCTCAATGAATGTCACCCCTAATGGCTAACTTAACGAGGTCATCTACTTTGCAGACCACGCATCATCCATTGCCTTAAAAGTGTTGACCAAGTTTTGGGTTCAAATCTATTAGTTATTGACCTTATGCAGGCCCCTATAGGTGGGTAACTCCCTATGGAGGGTTGTCTCGCTAATGCCATTTCTTAACAAAAAAACTCATATGTTGCCCTACAGTCCATTTCTTGCATTCGCTAATCCCGACATTGAAAATGAAATCATAAAAGTATAATTCATGGTAACCATGCGGGTTCGCCCTTGTAGGCATTTGTCCTCGCATCATTGTTGTCTAGCGGCATAACATCATTTCCTTTCTGCCCAGCGAGTTCCACAAAAAAAATTCCTCTTAATGAAGTTCCAAGTTCAACCACAAGACTATGGGTCAAACCACCTACGTGGGTTTGCCTCTACGGATTTCCATCTATGAGGGGACTTTACTCCAAATCTTTTCTTTCTCAGAAAAATCAACCTGACTCTCCACCACGTGGACCCTGAACCCACCAATGTCGCAGGCACCTAAAATGTACAAATAGAAAACTTTTGATCGGGTCTCTTCGGTGGATCCACCCATGCAGGAAGTCATGGTCAGAACTATGTCCTCACAAGGTCACTCCTTAGCGGTGAAAACTTAATGGCCCTTTGCTACCTGGCTTCCACCCCCTGGCTTTCTCATTCTACAAATCACAACTTGAGGGCACTTAAATGAATTTAGCCAGGTAGAAGGACCATGTGGGTTCCTCAATGCAAAGCTTTGCATGCAAAATGTCACTCACCTTTAGGAATTCTTTAATAGAAAAATACTAATGACTTTCCCATTTGCAAATCTCGTAGTCCTCTCACCCACATAAACCAAAAGGGAACCAATTTGATAAAGGAAAACAACTGAAGGTACTTCCATTCGAGACTCCACATGTGCCAAATGACTTTTCCTAAGAGTTATCTTATGATTGAACCATGCAATAATTTATCATCGAAATGTCGTTTATAGGTTTCCTTCTTCCCTATGGCATTTTTAATTGTGTTCACTATCACGGCTTATCTAGGGAAAACTTCTACACCCCTAGACCCGTACTTGCAAAAACAACCCAAACAAGCCTCAAATGGTGAAATGTGATGAATATTATGATGTTTCAAGAGTATATGAATGTTAATAATGAGGAATTTACATGATATAACTAAAAAATTTCCTCTTGATCTATCAATGCCCTTACTACACAAAATAAATTGATGAATATTATGATCTTTCAAGAGTATACGAACACTAATAATGATGAATTTACATGATTTAACTAACATTTTTCCTCATGATCTATCAAATCCCTTACTACACCTTTTTTTGTGTAGGATTTATGGAACCTACTAAGAGACCATTGAAGAAACTAGTAGGGAAGGTGGATAAAGGAAAGAAACCTACTAGAACTCTTAGGAGGAAAGAAGAGAAAGAATAGATGAAGTAGCAATTCCACAGGGTAGAATGCACTTCCAAGATCACTTCCAATTGCGACACAATCTCTGACACCAACCTCGAGCATGTAAACATAGATGAATTCAAACAGAGAGTAACGATCAATCCCACTATAGAGGAATCCTCAAGAATAAAGCAAAGTGACCTTGCAAAGACATCTGCTTTCCTCCCACTCTCATTGCTCCAGAGCTGGTAATAGCTTTTTGAGAGTGCTATCACTCTCATATAAAAATAATAATTGCCAAGGATGGAAGGGTATTGTTAGACTTATCTGCCAAATCTATTGGTAGGACATTTAGTATCCTAATCTTCAATGAAATGGAGGAAACAGAAAAGGAATTTTCCCTACCAATCTGGCAATAGTATCCTCTTGGGTGTAAGAGAATGATAAATCAATCATGGCTAAAGGATAAGAGGGGTAGCACCAGAAAAGTACCTCATACATTTTATAGGATCAACTTCTTAGAAGAATATCATGATCTGGTCATGCTCCTAAGTAGAGTTATGGGCCTACCTACTATCACCTTCTTTGAAGAATGGATGTTCTATTCCATGGAAGAGATCCTTTGAGGCACCTCCAACTTTCACTGGGAAAAGATGATAAGTAACAACTTGCGTGATCAACTCATGGCAGTGAAGAAGACCTATAAATTCTACATGACCTCATATTTGGTCTACCTCCTAGTAGTCAAATTCCCATACAAAGGGTTATTCTATGCTAGAATATTAAGGACCAAGAAGGGAAAACTGAAGGTATATGACGGCTAGCCCTAGTTACAATACAAGAATTTCAAGGACTACAGAAAGGTGAATGATGCGTTCATTAGGAATATTATCATAACCTAGGGAGGAGGCTATGAACAAGGCACTTGTAAAGGGTTTTGGATTTTTTTTCATCTAATTCCCAAAATTCACATACATTAGAGCATAGGGGCACTTGGGAAGACCCTACTAGCTTTTGCTCTACCCTAATGACAAAATCATTCTATTGGAGCTTACTTAGTAGTTGCAGACTACCCACACCTTGTTGAGCAACAAACATCGAGTTGCGGTTCCATATCTCCTTACATTTGGATAGAGAATGTACTCTTGCCCTACTACCCAATGTGTTGACCACTTTGAGAAGGAATTGGTAGAGTATAACTTGGACTTGCATACAAATAGGGGAAAATTGGATTCCGATGGAAAACTGAAGAAAAAAGTTGGGAGATAATACACCCACTGACCTCACATTAAAGACATATAGGAAAACTATGATGATGACAAGGAGGTTTGGATGTGACATTATATGAGGATGACTGCCCAGTTCATGAAGTCCATTGATTTGTTCCCCATGCCAGATCATATTGGCAAGGATGAAAATATTGTGGATGAAAGATACAATGCCTTGGCCAATGTTCCATTTCCAGACTGGGTTGAACAAGAGGTCACCGATCTAGACACTATCATTTGCCCCATTGAACAAAGAAATAAGTAGTGGATTGATGGGAAAATAGGTCAATTGAAAGAGCAAGGTGCAAAATTGACACACGGGGAGCTCAAAGATAAGCTTGAAAGTGAAATGGACAACAACACTACTATGAGCTCATCAGGTGAAGCTCCTAAGTCCCCACCTATCACTAGATCCAAAAAGAGGAAAGATGTACCCAAGCACAAGCCCAAGAAAAAAGTGTACACCCAAAAAGAAATAGAAGGGAAATTTCCAAAGAAGGCGAAAAGAACGATAACTTTTGTTCTCAAAATGTTGACCATCTAGGAGGAATATCATCCACACGAAGAGGAAGACAAGTCTAAGTGACCTCACTCACCACCACCTACCACCACTCCATAACCTTCCACCACTCCATAACCTTCCACTCCTAAGTCTTTTCCTATCTCATCTCTGATAGTTGTGGACATCTCAATCCACCTCACCTCCACCTCATCGATTGCTCCATTAGTAGTGCTAGACTCTTCCTCTTCCACTACTTCCCCACTATCATCAACCTCTCTCCCACCTCCACTACCTATGCTTTCCACTCTACTACCTTCCATGTCAGCAACTACTATGGCACCTCTCACCCTGCCTCATGCCTTTGCAGCCTATATGTAAAATGTGCCCATTGAGCTCTTTGGAGTAATTCTTGACCCCAAGGTCTAGGCACTGATGGCCCATATCACTGTCACTTTTCCTCTCCCTCCACCACCTTTTGAACCACCAAAGATGGAAGAAATGATGCTAATTTCCAAAGAAATGAAGAGGCTCAATGTGGAGCAATCCAAGGACGTTGTGAAGGACATTGCTAAAGAACTGGAAGATTCTGATAAGGATGATTATTTTGAACATCTTGAGGGTAGATTGAATATAAACATAGATAAGGTGGCCTTAGATGAGGAAGCATGAAAAAAAATCTAAGGATGAAGATGTCAGTAGGCTTGATGAGCATTATGAAGTTGAATCATCTAATTACGAGCTAGATGAAGAACAACCCCGAGAACACAAAGATGAAGAGGTGAACCTTGAGGAGCACTACTCTGAGGAAGGGAAGATTGGTATAGACATAGATGTGGAAATAATTGATAATCCTCCATAAATTGGCCAAGATGAGGGCCTGAGACAAGAAGAAATTCCTCTAGAAAGGGAGGGAGAGCAAGAAAGGAATGAAGAAGAAGAGATCATAGAGGAGAAAAGTGCCAAGTCCCCGAAGAAGATTGAGCTTGAGCTTGAAGTAACTAAAGGGACAAAACTAGAAGAAGAAAATATTATTGAAGAAAACGTAGTATCTACTAAGCTTGGAAAAGAAAAGACTATGCAATAAAAGGAACAAGATGAGGAAGAAAATAATGATTAAGAGGTTCCTATGCATGAAGAGAATGAGCCTCGGGAGGAACAAGTAGAGGAAGTTGATCATGAATCACCAAAACGTCAAATAGAGGTCCCTGCATGGCTCAAGCACTAATTAAAGAAGAAGGATCTAATAGTCACCAACCCCAAGGCTCAACTAGAATCCATCTTGTCTAGGGCACATGTGAAGATCGTAAGGAAAAGAAGCCTAAAATTAGGTCCCACATCATGGTTGATGCCTCTCGATTCAGGACACTGTAGATAGCCACTCTAGCAGCAAACAAGGATGTGAACACCATCTTGAGCCAGGACTATCACATATCCACCATTAATTTGGGCCCAACGACTCATGAACAAAAGATTCATGAATTTTAGGGGTCTTTCCCTTCATTTTGCAGCAAATGAACAAAGATTAGTCTACAAAAGAAGAGTTGAAGGCACAAGTAGCTGAACTCACTACTTACATTCAACAGTGGACTTCAACAAAAGAAGAGACCCCAACAGAATCATCTGCACCTGCTCTCTTGTCCAAGGAAGAGATAAATAAAATGGAAAAAATGAAGAATTGGACCAAGTCTACCTCAGACTGGTTCAACATGGTGATCTACAATGGTGACATGGGAATTCACCATGTAGCCAGAATGTATAATGACTTTCGAGTCCTACAAAAGGATGTCAAGGAAATGATAGATACCTACAAAGAGTTCCCTGACTTATATAGGATAACATATCCAAAGCTAGAGAGCATACTCAAACTCTCCCGGGAATCTTGGGAAAAGAGTTGGAGATGTCCAAGGAGTATCATTGGCTACCTAATACATGCTAATGAATTTTGATTATAAAAAGGAGATTTTGGAGAAAGCCTTGTTGGAGTTGGAAGATAATTATGAATGGATCATAGTGCATTGGGTCAAGTGCAATGATTACTTAAAGTTGATGACAGGTTGGGAAATGCCCGCCCTAGAGCTAGATCTGGAACAGATCAAGCTTGAATTCCACAAGAGCATAGAACATAGAGCTGGTGATACATTGTTGGCTAATTTTATGGATTTTGTAGTGACAGCCTTCATGGAGTCTGAACAGATGATCAAGGCAAGGCCAAAATGCATAAAACATTAGGATCAAATGAGGGGAGGGCTCAAAAGAATTGTCTTCCAAATCTTCAAATGCGAGCTTACGGAAGAAAAGAATTTGTTGGATGTAATCAACAAATTTGTGGAAAATGCAATAGTGCAAAAGGAGGCTATAAATCCTATTATTGATGATGAATATTTAACAAATTAGTCATAAAGGCTAGTAGTAGCTTAAAGAAAAAATAGACTAGGAGACAAAATAGGGAAAAAGAAAAAAGGTTTATTTTATATTGTAATAAATTTGGGGGGTAGGTGAAACCCTAAGTTAGAATGAATCTAAGCCACTCATTGTAAACGAATCTTTTCCATTCATTCTAATTTTTGAAAACTATAAATAGGGGCATTCTCTAATTTTCAAGAGAGAGATGAATTGTTGTGTAAAGACATGCTGCTGAAAAATATATGAGAAAAGCATTCAGTTAATGGTTTCTTGTGTGTTATTCTCCATGTGTGCATGATTCTATCTCCAATAGTTAATTTTAGCTTTGTTATTTCAAGTTTGAGTTCCTTCTAGTTAGTATTTTATGTTGTGCCTCAATAGTGGTTGTATGCTATTGTGTTTTATGCACTCCTAGCTCACACTTTTGGCTATTTTTTGATGAAAATTTGTTGTGTAAAGTTATTCTGGGCTCATTACACTATTGAATTTAATTTCAATTGTTTTTCATGCTTTAAAATGTGAATGTCCAATCTAAACAATTGTAAAGACCCCTTGAATATTGCACAAGTTTTATGAGACTATGGGTTGTTCTTGATTAAGTGAAACTTAGTTTTAAGAAGTCTATCCATTGTAGGATCCTTCATTGTTATTGTTCATCATAGTTGCAGATTTAGAAAACTTATAACCCCTTTTCCCTTTTCATGTTTCTTTAAAATCTAAAGTTAAAGACAAGTTCCAACATCATTGCAAAGCCAAATCTAATGAACAAAAGGAGTTTGAGTTTTTTGTTTTGAACTTGCAGCAATTGTTCATCATTTCCAAAATTCATAAAACTCTATTTGTAGACCCAAATTCCCCATGCCTAGTGAACCATAAAGGCCCCTTGTGATTACCAGCAAATCACATCAACAATTGAGTTGATTTTGCAAGTCATGACTTGACACCCGAGAGACCTTGGGGTGATTTTCTAAGACTAAGTTTTAGATTTTCACCTTTCAAGAGAGGCATTACACTTGTGTGTTGTCTGTGTTGAGAAGTGCAAAAATACCCATCAACAGCTTCATCGATTGGTGGTAGACTACAATTCCAACACCTATTTTTCCTACATATTCCCTTTGAGGAGATCTTGGTGCTCAAGGTCCTAATGATGAGAAAGGAGCCAATGGAGTCTAGAGCCTAGAGGAGGAGACATAGGATGAGGAGAGACCCCATGCACACTTGAGGGTTTTGTCGAAAAAAACTAGCATATTGAGGTAGATAGAGAGGGGTGAGTCAAGTAGAGGTGCTTCTATGGTATTTCCCTCTTCTATTCCTCCTATTAATCCCAACACAACTCCTAATAGTGGTCCTACTCCTTAGGATACACACAAGTAGATTGAGGATCGATAACTCTATGTTTATTTTATATATATATAGTATTGTTTTAGAATAGAATTTATATGATGTTTCATTATATTTTTATCATTATATTGATGTATATATTTTTTTGCTCTTTCAATGTGAACACAAGAGTGGCTCAACTTTATTAGTTTAGGTCATAGCTAAGATGGTCCATGTTGTGCAGTTTGAGGGCACAAGAATATCTCTTACAAGCATCATCAAATTGTTGGTCACCATATACATTTTTTTGAGACCATTGTTTGACTTAGAGCTACTTATGAGGAGTCTCATATGTAGCAGATTCGAAGGGTGGTTGAGCTCACTACTACTATAGAGAAGAGGGACCAAAGAGCTTTACAATTGTAGATTTTGACTGTAAAGAGGGAATAGGGAGAAGTACAATTGCAATGTTTGACTACAAAGAGGGACCAACTACTACTTGAGGTCTCATCATTGAGAGTAGAGCGAGACCAATCAATGACAAGAGTAGAGAGTTCCAAGAGGGTATTTGATGCTCTATAAATCCAAGTTGAGCATATTTGAGGAGATCTACAAATAACATAGAAAACATCTCCCATTGGCTTGGATCATCTTAGAGTTCAACAACTCATGCATGATGTCATAGCAATGTGAGAACGAGTTCACCCTAAGAGGTGAGATAGCTAGATTGAGAGGTAAGTTTAGAGGAAGGCATGTGAGCTATAACATGAAGTACACATATAAGATGTCCTTGTTATCTATAACTATCGTTCCTAAAGCACACATGCCTTGTTTGGAACAAGGACCCCCTCTTTTCTTTCACCTTCACTGGGTCGCTTTTTTCCTTTGCCTCATTTTGTGTGCCCCTAATTCCAAGCTTAAAGTGGTTAGGAACACCAAATTCATCATGCTTCAGTTGACCAAATTCATCACCCAAAAATTATCTAAGTGTTTGGATTTTATAGAGGTTCCCTTGTAGGTTTCCCTTGGCATCCTCTAGGCCTCATGGGTCCACAGTTGTGGGTTTCCCTCTATGTGACATCGTCATCCCTTCACTACTCAATCAAAAACCAACTTGGGACGTCTTCCCACATGGTAGGTCTCACATCTGAACTTGTCATTATCTCCCATCCGTTAGTCAATGGTGAATCCTTGGGGTCACCTTGCATTGCAGGTTCTACATTTCCCTTTGTCAATTCATTGCTTCCTGCACTCCAACCACCATGCCTACTACCATACTCTACATTTAATGTGGGTCATTAATGGCCCTTTTTCTATAAATAAATGGTTGGACCTATCATTTTCACAACTACTAGTTTATATTTTTTAGAGAGAAACAATGATCACAGTCCTCGTGCCTGCATAAGCTCCAAAAGGATCAAAAGCATGGTCTTTGTTGAATTCTTTTATTTCTCTTAGGTATGCCTACATCCCAAGATCTTAGAGTAATTGCTTTTCCATGAATAGGGCTTGTGAAATGACAAAAAATCTACAAGTAAGCCATTAAAACACCCAATGACATCCCTTGCAATCAGCTCCACATGAAACTCATTCAAAATTTCCTTAAAATTTGTTCAAGAAATGCCCCTAAAACAATACAGAACCCAACCTTTTTGTCATCATTCTTCACATGACACAAACTTCCTTGCAGCCCGCAATCTCCCTCATCGCCACCTTGGTTCAAAACCCAAAATGTTAGAATATTTAATAGAAAAACCTAAGTATTTGAACCCCTACAGGTTCGTTCGTGTGGGTCGCTACTTGTGGGCAGCCATCTTCCTTCCACTATTGGTGAACAACCAACCTTCACCTATCTCCCACATTACGGGCCCCACTAGAGTCATCTCCTCCAAATTTCAAAATGATTAAGTCCTTCCTAAGGGTTGTTCCTTGCGGGCTACCGTCCATTGTTCACCATCGCCTAGATGCTACTTTCTAATAGTGAAACCCTTGCTCCTTTCCACATTACGAACTGCACAGACTTCTTAGTCATTCCAAGATCGTGCAAACAAAACACTAAGTTGGAACCTTCATGCAAGCCAATCTCTGTAGGGGTCCATTTGCAGACTACTTTTCCCCTTCATCTCTCTTTAGCACTCGAGCTACCCTGTTCGTTTGCACTATGGACTCCACTTAGGTTGTCTCCTCTAGGGTCTTCAATGAAAAACTCTAAGTTAGCAACTTCATGTGAGCCCATTGGTGCAGACCATTGTCTGGGGACCATTGTCTCTTGACTATTGTTCCTAATGGCCATCATGTGACAATTTCTTGTAGATTCTGCCCCACACCTCCCAAGTTGATCAAAATTTGTAGCATCAAGCTAAATGGTTGATGGTCTTGTGCTTCCCGCATTGCATACTTCACCTTGTGGGTCAGCGTGCCCTATCCACTTTTGCTTAACGATGGAGCCCCAAATGTCCTTTGAACCTCCTACCTCTGCATACCCCTAGCCCGTGAGGACCAAGAGACCAATCAAATGACTTCAGGAGCCTTAGAACCAATTCACACATATGCTGGATTTATTTCCAAGGAATTTGAATGCCAAGATCACACTACAAAATTTTTGATGCAGACGGTTGTCTACGGGTTTTTGTGGCCCTAGCACCTTTTTTCTCCCAGTCTTTCTTGATAGTTCCCAACCTAGGGAAACCCACACCCTAGGACCTGAATTATGGTATTTGATATGAAAGAGCCTCAATTGATGGATGCCAGTAAATTTTATGATCTATTAATAATGAATTATTGGATTTAACCCTCATTTTGCAAGATTTCACTAATGCCTTCCTAGATTTCTATATGAATGCACTTACTGCGTCTTTGCCTATAGGATTTATGGAACCTGGTGCAAGTCCATCAGGGAATCCTGTTGAGAAAGAAAAGGGAAAGAAACATGCACACTTGTTGAGAGAGAAAGAGGAGAAGGATCAAATGAAATATAAATTCCATGGGGTGGAGTGCACCTCCAAGATCACTTCCACCTTGAATTTTGTGTCAGACACAAATCTTGGGCATGTGGACATAGATGAATTCTAGAAAAGGGTAATGATCTACCCTATATTTGAAAATTCATGAAAAATCAAAGTGAATGGTCTCGCTAAGGCAGTCGGCTTCCCTCACGCGCTTGCAGCTTTGGAGTTAGTTATGGTTTTTTGAGAATGTTATCATAAAAATAGAAATATCATTGACCATGACTGTAGAGTGTTAGAAAATTTTTCTACCAAATCTATAGGAAAGATGTTCCATATCCCCACATTTGACGTGATGGAGGAAACTAAGAAGGGATATGCTGATAATATGTGGAAGGCAGACCCTCTAGCATGCAAGAGATTGATCAATCAACATTGGATAAAGGAAAAGAGGGGAAATGTTGCTAAGGTTCCTCAAGAATTGTTCCAAAGTGATTTCCATGAAGAATACCATGACTTGGTCACCCTACTGAGCAGGGTAATGGGCCTCCCTACTACTGCCATCTTTGAAGAATGGATGTTTTACTTCATCGAGGAAATCATCCAAGGTGAGACGAAATTTCATTGGGCCAAGATCATTAGTGACAAAATGCATAACCAGCTTATGGTTGTGAAGAAAATGTCCAAATTTTATATGACCTCCTATCTAGTGTACCTCCTAGAAGAACAGTTCCCATACAAGGGGCTCTTTATCATGAGTAACCCATCAACAAAGAAAGGATGCCTCAAGGTATACGACCGCTACCCTTAGTTGTAGTATCAAAATTTCAAAAGGGAATATTGGAGGGTAAATGATGCCTTCATAGCCCACATCATAAGGCTCCTACGAGGAGACTTTGAAAGAAGAGTTTCACACAGTGTCGTGGCCTTCATCCTATGGTTTGGGTATTTGTTCATATAGTTCCCAAAGTTTACATTTTTTAGTATGGAAGGATTCTTCGATAGGCCCTACAGGTTTCCACTCTATCCTAATGATTGGATGATCCTATTAGAGGTCTCTTGACAATTACAAAATTTCCACACCCTATTAAGTGACAAGCATAGAGTGTGGATCCCTTATCCCTTGACCTTCAGGCAAGGCATGTATGCTTGTCCTACCACCCAATGCATGGAATACTCTAAAAAATAATTGGTAGAGTACAACCTAGACCTCCACACAAGCCGAGGGGGAATAGACCCATATGGGAAATTGAAGAAATGGGTCAGAAGATAGTATGCTCATCGACCTCATATCGAGGACTTTTGGGTCAATTTCCAAGATGATAAGGAGGTGAAAATGAGGCACTACATGAGAATGACAACTCAATTTGTGATGTCAATGAATCTATTCTCGATGCCTGACCAAATTGTAGAAGAATATGATAACATTTTCAACGAGAGGTTTAATATTGTGGTTGAATTGCCCCTACCCTTAATAGACTAGAGTGAAGAGGTCATTGACCTCGATATATTGACAAGGCCCATTGATAACAAGATGAAGTAGTGGGTAGATGCTCAAATTGCTCATCTCAAAGTGCAGGGTGAAGATTTGACTTATGGTGAGCTTGAAGATGAGCTTGAGGGTGAAAATGACAGTGGAGCAACTGCTGCCTCAATAGAGGAAGCACCCAAATCCCCTCTAGTGACAAGGTTGAATAAAAGGAAGGATGTGCCTAAGCACAATCCCAAGCACAAACATGGAATACTATAGAGGGAGAATCTTCTAAGAAAGTGAAGAGAATAGGGGGATTTGTGAGTGAAATTCCCACAATCGAGGAGGACCCCCAATGCTAAGGAGAAGAAAAAATTGAGTGGTTGTGTTCACCACCTACTACCTCCACTCCTGTTGCTACTACCATAATTGCCACTCCTCTGCCTACTGCCTCTCAAGCATTTTTTGTCTCATCTCCACACACCATGGACATCTTGGTCCACCTCACCTCCACCTCACCAATGGCCCCAATAATGGTATTACACTCCTCCTCATCTATTACATCCCCATTGTCATCTTCCTCACTCCCTCCTCCAATACCCACTCTCTCTTCCCTAATGCTTGTAGTAGCCACTACTACTATGCCACATCTTACCTTGTCAAATGCCTTCACCAAATACATGCAAAATGTTCCTAGTGATTTTTCTGGGGTGATCATGGACCCTAAGGTATAGGCTCTCATGGCTGAACTTGTTGTTTCCCTACCTCTTCCTCTGCCACCTATGGAGCCACCAAAGATGGAGGCTACCATGCAAATCTCCAAAGAGATGGAGAAGTGTCATGTAGAGTGCCAAAAGGAGGTTGCGAGAGATATAGTTGAAGAGCTCGAGGACCTTTTCCAAGATGATTACTTTGAACACCCAGAGGGTAGGTTGAACATAAACTTGGACAAGGTGGTGTCTGATGAAGAAAATTCACACTCTTCAGAAGAAGATACTAAGGCCCTCAACGAGAAATATATAGTAGAAACCTCATATCAAAAACTAGATGATTTTTCCTAGCAATTCAAAGATGTGGGTGAGAAGGTTGGTTCCAAAGAGAAACTCTTTGAAGAAAAGGCTGACACTGATGTAAATGTGGAGATACTTGAAGAGCCTCCACTAATAGGCCAAGATAAGGGCCTCGTCTAAGAGGAGAAAGTGCCTCTCCAAAAGGAGAAGGAAGAGGATGCACCAAGAAAGAGTCTCGAGCTTGAGCATCATACTGAACTCAAGCATGCAAAAGGGGAGGCATCCAAGGAGGAAGATGTCAATGAAGAGAACACGGTTGTTGTTGAGTTAGACAAAGAAAAGGCCATATGAATTGAAGACTCAGATGAAGAAGAGAGAATTGACCAAGAGGCTCCTACCCACGAAGAGGAACAACTCGAGATGAAAAAAGAGAGGAAGGTGATCATGAATCACCCAAGGGGGAAACCAAGTTGACCGATTGGTTGGAGTGGTAGCTAAAAAAGAAAGCTCATGTGGTTGTGGACCCAAAGGCCAAGATCGAAGCAATACTAGCTAGGGCCCAAAAAAATACAAGAAAGGAGAAGAAGCCTTGATTTTGTTCACACAACATGGTAGATGCTTCTAGATCAAGGAAAATATAGATTGCTACCCCTGTAACAAACAAGGATGTAGGATCCAGTTATAACATCTCAACCATCAACCTAGGCCCTACATCCAAGGAGGAAAAAATAGATGAGTTCCAAGGGTCAGTAGCCACAATAGTACAACAAATGAACAAGGATCAGTCCACCAAGGAGGATTTGAAGGCACAAGTGGTGGATCTCACCACCTACATCCAACAATGGACATCCTTAGAGGAAGAGGCTTCGACGACATCATTCGCACCCTCTGTTCTCTCCCAAGAAGAGATCAACAAAATGGAAAAGATGAAGAATTAGACTAAGGCCACAACAAATTTGTTCCAATGGGTAATGTACAATGGAAACATGGGAATCTATCATGCTACTTGAATGTTCAAAAAAAATTGGGATCTACAGAAGCAGTTAGAGGCCATGGAGAAGATGTGTAATAGGTTCACTGAGCTATATAGGATCACGTATCCTAAGCTTGAGAGCACTATCAAGTTGCCTAAGAAAAAATGGGAGAAGGAATTAGGGCTTATAAAAGATGATCATTGGATAGTGGAAACCTGGAAAATGGGATTCGACCACAAAAAGGAAGTCCTAGAGAGGGTCTTGCATGAATTTGAGCTCGACCTTGAATGGGTTATGGAGCACAGGACTGATAGTGAGGACTACCTCAAAACAATGACAAACTATGACATGTGCTCCCATAGAGCTGGATCCAAAGAAAATCAAGTCATTCTTCCACAAGAAGATGGAGCAAGAGGCTAGATGCACTGACACTAAATTTCATGGACTTTTTTGCAAGGGAATTTACTCAGTTTGAGAAGGTTATTAAATCCATGCCCAAATGCACCAATCATTGGGACTATATCACTAGAAGGTTCAAGAAGCTAACCTTTAAAATCGTCCAATCTGAAATCATGGAATGGGATAAGCTCCAAGCTTTGATTGGAAAATTTGTAGAATATGCAACCCTCTAGAAAAATGTAGGAAAGTTAGTAATTGATGATGAATATTTGACAATGTAGTCAAAGGAGAAGGTAGTCACTAGAAGATAAAACTACTACAGTGTCAGAGCCACTAGAGGACAAAATAGAGAAGAGACAAAGATGTATTTTATAATGTTATATTTTTGGGGGTAGGTGAAACCCTAATGTAAAATGAATCCTGGCCACACAATGAAATTAAATCCTAGCCATTCATTTCACTTTTGGAAAACTATAAATAGGGGTCTCCTTTGATTTGAAAAAGAGAGTTGAGTTGTAGGTGAAACCTTAATGTAAAATGAATCTTGGCCACACAATGAAAGTAAATCTTGGCCATTCATTTCACATTTGGAAAACTATAAAGAGGGTTCTCCTCTCATTCTAAAAAGAGAGTTGAGTTGTTGTGTAAAGACATGATGTAGAAATTTAATGAGAATTGCATTTTTTTGGTGGATTCTTGTGTTTCTTCACATGTGTGCATGATCCTTCTCCTCAACATTAGAATCTAGCTTTGTTGTTTTAAGTTTTTTTTAAGCTATCTTTAGTTGTTACTGTTTTTGCTACACTTTAATGGTGAAGAATGTTATGGTGTTGATGCCTCCCTTGTTCATTTTTTTTTTTTTTGTTATTGATGATGAACAACAACATAAATTTAGTCTGAACATTCATTTATTGTTGCACTTAAAGTTCATCTATTATTCATGTTTCATGGTGAATGGATAGTTGAAAATCTACAGACCTTAGAAGATTGCACTAGTTTCATGAGACTATAAGCTACTTTGGTTAAGTGGAACTTGATTTCAAGGAAGCTTTCCACTATAGCACCGTCTATTGTTATTGTTCAACATTAGTTGCAGGTCTAGGAAACCTTCTAAGCCTTTTCCCTTTTGAATTTTCTTTGAAAATTGAAGTTAAGGTAAGGTTCCAATATCATTGTAAAGCCAAATCTGATGACAAACATGGAGTTTTAGACTATTGTCCAGAACTTACAACAATTGCACTTCATTTCTAGAATTCCACAAAACTCCATTTAAAGATCCAATTCCTTCCAAGTTTAGTGAACCATAAATGCCCTTTGTGATTACCAACAAATCACATCAATCAACTAAATTTTTTTTGCAAGTCATGAACTGACACCCACGAGACCCTGGGATATTTTCTACAACTTGTATGTAGGAACTATCTTTCAAGAGAGGTAGTGCACTTATGTGATGCCCATGTTGAGAAAGTGCAAAAACAACCATCAATAGTAACTTTTATCGAATAGCTACCATCCCAACCAGATGATCGACCAACACTTGAGGGACCTAGGACTCACACCCCTTGATCCAATGTTTGTATTATATTATGATTTTGATGTATACACACCACAATTTTTATAGTTGTGATGAAATTTGTACATGGACATTGTATATTTGAGATATATAAGAGACATTTTTATAATTTTCATATACTTTTTTATGTTTGATGGATGTATTTGTGCATATGAGCTTATAAAAAGTTTAATTAAATTTTATCATGATTTAATCAAACTTATATAAATTTGTTTAATTAAATGCAATTATGAATTAATCAAAAATATGTGCTAAATAGAAGAAAAGAAAATAGTATAATCATGTCACTAATTGACAAATTAAAATATAACCATTTATGCAATTAATATATGTACAAGGAAAGATAATTGTAACTAACATAAGAAAATTAAATAAAGCTATTGATTAATTTAATAGAACTGATTTTATGTGTATACTACAAATATTTATAATTGTTATAACAATAAATAATTGATACTATTACAAAATAATAATTAAATATCTATGCTTTATAAATCCATGTGAAAATGACATGGATATCAATTATTTGATTTGATACATGAAAATTTTATATTAAGATGGAGTATACAATTCAAACATGAATCATAACACAAGCATTATGTGTTGATTATTGACTTAAGATAGTACTATTGAACCATCAAGGGTTGATTGTTATACAATTTGTATATGAGGTTTATAAATTATAATGATGAAGATGCATTGTGTTTATAGGTTCCCTAAGAGGATTACCATCCATTGTAGATAGGTCATAAGCATTGGAACCATAAACAAACGTGATGATGTAAGGACCCATCCAATTAGGAATAATTTTTTCTTTTGTCTTGAGGTGCACTTATATTTCATTGATTCTCATAGAGAACAATATCACCTATTTTGAATGAATGAGAAGAAAAAAATTGATTATATTGATGCAATAAATATTTTTGATAAGCTTGGAGGTGTTCGAGACCATTTACCCAATGCTCATCAAGAATTTTCAGCTAATATAAACACTTTTCATGACAAGTATCATCATCAATAATACCTTTAAGAGAAATTCTCAAAGATGGAATTTCTAAATCTAAGGACATGATGGTGTCAGCATCTTACACAAGATTGTACAAAGTAGTATCTTTAGCCATACGAACACTCATGTGATAGGTCTATAATATATATTTTAATTGAGTATTCCAATATTTACCATGTTTTTTTGTAGTTTTGCAAATAATTTACTCTATTGTTTCAATAGAAGTTTTTGCTTGATCATTAGACTAAGGAAGGTAAGATGTAAGAAAACAATTTTGAACATAGAATTTCTCTAAGAATTATTTCACTTATTTTTTCTTAAATGATGTACCCTTTTCTAAAACAAAGGTTGAAGGAAATTTGAAATGAGAGATTATTTTCTCTAAGAGGAATTCACAAATTGCTTCAACAATAGTGCAATGAAGTTGAATAACTTCCACCCACTTTTTAAAGTAAAATGTAGTTGTCTAATGAATCTATGTCCTTTAGATGAAGGTGGAGAAATTTTTTCGATGATATCCAAACCCCATATCGAAAATGGCCAAGGAGAAGCTTGGGCATGAAGTTCTTGGATCAAAGATCGAATGAGATTACTATGTTGTTGACATTGAGGATATTTTTTAACAAAGACAAAAGAATCATGTTCATTGTCTACCAATATTATACCATGCATATTTTTTTTTTGAAATAAATACATACCACAAAAAAATTCACCTCCAAAGCTTGAATGTGCTTCTTGGAGGGTGAGGGGTATCTCTAAATTAGTTAAACATGAAGTAAAATACCATTGTAAGATCTTCGATAAAGAATTTTAGAGTATAATATAACATTTGACAAGCTTTCAAAATACAAGTGCAAGTTATTTTAAAGCCATTTTTTATGAAAATTTTCCATTATTTAATTAATTATAAATGTGAGAGTACCATTCTATAGAGTTTATATTAGCACAATGTAGACTAATAGGGTTTGAACTATCAAAAATAGCAAGTGAAGAGAACAAGTGGATCACAAAGTGATACTCATTTTTTACATTAGCAAAGGGCACAAGGGAAGCAATACTTTTCATTACATCTATATGAAAAATATCTTTACATGGTATAGTATCAATTGTAAATGATAAGAAAGTATTTAGTAGAGATAAGGCTAAATCATGTAGCATTTTGATAATTTATCATGTTTGTCCCAATAATATCCTATGGTTTGTTTTATTATTAGTTGTGAATCTCCAAAGATCTGAATATGTTTAATGTTTAATGATAATATGGAACATAATATAGCAATAAGAGATTCATACTCAACAATATTATTCATACAAAAAAAATTTGAATGGAAGGATAGGGGAATCGGCTTACCAAAGGGTGGAACTATAATTACCCCCACTAATAAACCAGTTAATCACATTTATCCATTGAAATACATTTTCCATTTAGAATCATTTTGTATAGAAAGAATGTGTTCATCAGGAAAATAATATGCTAAAGGTGCATTAGTTAACTAGTTGGTTGGTCAAAACTTGTCCTTTTAGCACTTTCTAAGAGAAAAATTTAAGGTAAAAATCAAATAGTAACATGACCCATATAGCCAATCTTCCTAAAAGATCATATTTGGAAAACAAATTTTTAAGAGGATCAAACTTGAAAATAAGATGAGTTTTTGCATGTATAATATAATGGCATAGTTTATATTTTACAAAAACAAGATATATATTGTTTCTCCAATATAGAATAACAAGTTTCATAGTCAAGTAAGATACGAATGATGTAATATATTGCTCTTTCCTTACCATGATCATCATGTTGAGACAATAAGGTTGCTAAAAAAGAGATTATGTTAAATTATAGAGAAAAAAGTGTCACCCTTGTATGGCTAGCATCAAAATGGGAGGATTATCCAACTAGCTCTTAATTGAATTAATTTTTTTTTAAATTCTCATCCCATTGGAAGTGTACATTATTTTTTAGAAGATGCGTGAAAGGGTTGGAAGTGTACATTATTTTTTAGAAGATGCGTGAAAGGGAGGGTATGATCAGTTAATTGAGAAATGTCTTCTAATTGCTTGAATTTTACCTTGAAGACTTCAAAGTTGAGAAAAAAATTTCAAGTGGAGACATGTTTATGATTGAATTTATTTTATGAGTATTGACTTTGATTCCATAATGAGAAACAATATATACTAGAAAAATCCACTATCTATACCAAAAATTTACTTAAGAGTATTCAGTCTCATCTTATAGATTCAAAGTCATTCAAAGATAAGATGGATATTATTAATATGATCTTGGTGAGTTACAGACTTATCCAATAACATCATCAACATACTCATCTAGAATTTGATCTATAAATTCATGAAATATCAATTATTTCCATTGTTCAGTTACACCAACATTCTTTAATACAAACAACATGACTAAATAGTAGAATGTACCCTAAGGTGTAGTAAAGGTTGTCTTGAATTGATCTTCCAAATTAATAAGGATTTTATTATATCTGGAGAATCCTTCCATAAAATATAGTAATTCATGGCTTGTTTTCAAATCTACAATCATATCTATATTAGGAATGAAAAACTAATCTTTAACTGAAGCTTTATTTAAATCAAAAAATTAAATGCATACAGGAATATGGCCATCATGTTTTGCAACAACAACTATATTCGATAACTAAGGAGAATAGTTGATGGGAAGGATAAAACTATCTTTTAAGATCTTTTATATCTTAGTGTTGACCATTAGGGAAACCTTAGGATGTATCTTTATAATTTTTTGTTTGATTGTCTTAGCAATAGGATATAGCACAATGTTATGGACCACAATAGATGGGTATATACTAGGCATATTCGCATATGACCAAGCAAAGATATTTGAATAAGAATGTCATATGTATTCTTCTAAAGAAAGGTATTTTCCTATCTTGATTGTTTTTCAAAGAAGGATCCATACGGACATCAATAGTATCTCCAATAAGGAGAGTACTATGGTCCAAAGTGTTAGAATTATGAAAAACCACAAAACTACGAGCCACAAGATCAAAAATGAATAAAGACACCTTCCACGCAAGAGATATCCAAACAATATGTGCAATATTTCTCAACAATAAAAAAGCTATATAAGAAAGAGACTATCAAAATACATGAAATATAGAGAGATAATTACAATGAGGGTTGAATGCTATATAGGAGTAAAACCCTAAAAGCATTAAATCACTCCTAAGTTTAGCTTAAGTGCATGAGAATAAATTAGACTAATAATCAATTAAAGATTAATTAACTATTAGCTAATGCATGATAACTCTAACAACCCCCTTAAGATGAACTTAGGGAGTAGCTAAAAACCCTAAAAAGAGAATGCATGATGGGTCCCAGTAAACAAGACCTAGTGAGGAACCCATGTACAAAAAAAAGATCTCTCACAACTAGAGAAAAGGAGAAAACTACTTTGGGAGAAAACTCCTCTCCAAAAGAGAGAAAGGTGAATGAAGGACTAAAAAGCCTCAAAATCAAGGTGTGAAGGACTAAGAAGCCTTCAACCAAACAATTTCCTAAAAAATAGTAACATGTAGAACATCGTTAAAGCATGAAGAAGTTGTAAACTATGGTCAAATGATGACTGATATAGTGCTAAAAAGAATCACCTCTAAAACAAATAATGATAAAGATCAAGATAACAAGAATCTGTACGAGTTCCCTAATGGCACTACTCGAATCAAATGGAAAATGAAGGAAAAAAATATGGAACTCAAAGATACAAATGTCAAGATCAAAGAATACTATAATTTGCATGTTTTCCATCTGATTCGAGTAGTTATTAGAATTGTGAAAAAACACAAAACCATGAGCCACAAGATCAAACAATGAACAAAGATTCCTTCCATGCAAGAGATATGCAAACAATATATGCAATATTCCTCAACAATAAAAAGCTACATAATCAAGAAACTATCAAAATGATATGAAAGCTCAAGCAGTAATTACAATGAGGGTTGAGTGCTATATAGGAGAAAAACCCTAAAAGTATAAAAGTACTCCTAAGTTTATCTTAAGTGCATGAGAATAAATTAGACTATTAATTAATTAAAGATTAAATAATTATTAGCTAATGCATGATTACTCTAACACCCCCCTTAAAGATGCACTTGGGGAGTAGCTAAAATCCTAAAAAGAGAATGCATGATGGGTCCCAACAAAACAAGGCCTGGTGAGGTACCCATGTACAAGTTGCAAATATCTTGTGTGGAAGGTGTCTTTGTTCGTTGTTTGATCTCATGGCTCATTGTTTTGTGTTTTTTCACAATTCTAACACAAAGTATCAGAAATGTTGAAATATTTATCAGTATTAGAAAGAGAAATTGTCCCATTTGAGTTCATGACGGATTCCTCAAGCATAAAAATATGTTTGAGGATTCAAACAATATGGGAATAAATAATCATTATGATAAGAAGGTAAATTCAAATAAACACCAAGAAATTTAGAACTAAAGATTCATCAAAATAAAAGGCATATAGAGGGGCTATAAAGGAGTCTACATTATCTACAATAAGCTCTAGAGAATAAGAATAAGCGATGGAGAATATAAGGAGATCATGTTCACATTTAACCAAGGTTTTGATTTAGATATAGAAGGATGATATATGAGACCCACATTAGAGTTGTGAGGGTTTGACTCTAACATGATCTTGATACCATGCTCGTTGTGATCGAAAACATTACCTTTATATCATATTTTAGAGAGAATATTAAAGCCTAATCCATAATATTCTTGGAACTCCTCAAAGGAGGGAGGATTTCCATTAGTGGTATAGTCATTATGAGAGGCATAAGCACATTTAAAATTTTCATATTCCCTTGATATATATGGAATTTCATCTACTATCAAAAATGTTAACAATATTTATGGAATGTCGAAGTGAGTTGGGTTGACTTTATATTCTCCAAAAAATGAAGATGTAAATTACAATGGATCCCAATCATCATGCTTGGACATGCATTAGCAACAAGTGAAGAAGTAATAGTAATATTGTCATTATAAATAGGAGTTAAAGGTGATGTACCAATTTTTGGAATTAGTGAAGGAACTAATTTTTGAAAGTAGGACTATTTGAAGACTGGCCAACTTTAGTCTCGTGACAATAGAAAAGGGCTTCAAGGTCAGCCTTTACTATTAATATTTTGTGTTATGAATGAACTTAATATATTTATGTAAGGTAGACGGGACAACACCCATAGCATGGATCTACAGTCTACTAAGAAGAATATTGTATGGTGATATATCAAACATAACATATACCAAGGTAGGTAATATAATGGTTCCTAGCATCATAAATAGTATTATTGTACCTAGAGCTCATCAACCGATGTTATCAAACCCATGAATAGATAAGGAAGTAGCAACAAGAGATTCAGTATCTATATTAATATGAGTTAATGGTTCATCACCAAAAAATATTAAGTCTTGAGCCAAGATTAATGATTGTGTCTAATACATGTCTTATTCACAATGAAAATTGTCATTAATGGATCAAATTGACTTTGTACATCAAGAGGTGGAATTTCATGTTGATGGAATATAATGTCCGATTGATCAAAATGAATACATTCTATCAAAGCACTCATATGCTTTATTGTAATAGAAGAAGGTTAAAGGATATTCTTTAGAGCCTCCTAAAGAAATCCATGATAGATAAGTGAAGTTTGAAGAAGATCCTAGAGGTAGATAGTAGCAAGAGTAGCATGAAGTTTCTCAATAAGATCATACTCACCTAGGGACTTTGAAATAGGTTTAGAAGAATATGGAAAAACAAGTGTAGGAGTAGAGATGTTGGAACATTAATATTTTTTTCCATTTCTTCAAGTAATATATGTGTGGGTACTAAAGTGCAATCAACAGTCACAGGAACTTTATAAGTAATACATTTAGTAATATATAAGCAATAACTCAAAGGTTGTGATGTAGTAGAATCACCACAAAAGTTTTTTACTTGTTTCATTTTAGGTTTTTCTCCATAAATATATATTATTGGATTTTCAAGCTTTTAGGAACACCGAAAACAACAATCATATTGATAATTTCATTATGATTTTTAGAATATTTTTTTGAAGATTATAAATAAATAGAGGTAGATGAAGAAGTTAAAAAGTAGAATATTTAGAACAAGAGATTTCTTGTTCAAATAATTAAGTGCTTCATCTAACATATCAAAATATTCTTTAAAACACATATTATCAAATGCATGAAAGGTTTAGAGAAAGAGATCCGACATTGTCAGATGACATGCATTCACCAAAATTTAAAAATAATAACAAAATGAAGTGGAGAAGTTGAATTTATTCAAAGAGAATAATACATATTTTAGAAAAGTTGGGTTTTCCAAAATGTAGCATAGGTAATTTGGTACTTATAAATATAAATTCTTTAAACCAGTAAATCCTTGTGTTCCCTCAAAAAGTCACAGATATACTATTGTTTATGTACAGAAGTAACAAATGCTTGAAATAAAAATATTGGGAATGTTATATGTTGGAAGTAAATATTTTTCTACTTGCTAACATAAGAATGACATACAAATATTAAGTTATCAATATAAAAAATTCATTTAAATTATAATTCTAACTGGGAATGAAAAGTCAGACATAAAGGAACTTGGTACTAAATGTTGAGCTCACTACCTTATACACCAATGTATAGCATGAACTTCCTCAGGTAGCACTATTTTCCTTCACCAGTTAGCTCTAAAATTCACAAAATGTGCATCTCAGTTATCAAAATCATCTATCCTACACACATATATACAAGAAAATTTTTGAGGGCTACTTAGGGGTTTGCCTTAGTCAAACCCATGGTTTGGTCTTTCAACCTCCACGAACAACCAAAAGAAGAGATGATAAAATAATTTTTTTAAATCCTTGCTACATTAAGGGCTAAAATTAATTGTAAAAGTAAAATTTTGACAATGGTGTCAACCCTAGTCTATGGGGAAAAACCACCATTGAAGATAACTAGATTTGATAACAATAACAAATAAATGCATTTCAATGGAAAGATATTATTCTACAATAGTAGAACAAATAGAAAAACACAACAGCGAGTATTAACAACATTTTAGGATCCCTTATGAGAGTTTTGATTGATTTGGCAATAGAATGATAACTTGGAAGCTTCAATTGTTGCAAGAGAGAAATATTGTGAGAGCTAAGAGTGTTTTCTTCAAGACTATAGTAATGGTTGTACAAATTTTGACAGAGTTTCCCAGGAGACAGATGTTTTCATTAGAGAGTAAGAGACTTCTTGTAAAATGTAGAAAAAGAAGAGTTTGTTTGTTTGAACAAGAGGGATAAATCATTACCTTCTCATTTGGAAATTATAATGGACTTCATAAGTGGCCATGTGAAAATTGCACTTTTGAATTTTGAAAATTCATTGGACATCAACATGACATAGACGTATACATAGAGAACTATCATCCAAGAGAATACTACTAAAATTCAGGTTACAAGTTTGTAATACCTCATTCTTGTTAATTGTAGAAGAAAATAATTCTCTTTAAAATATAATAACTTAATATTAATTTTCAAATCTAGGTGGGTTTAGTGTGTAAGTGTGAAATTGTACTATTATGCATTTTTGAACACTACACATACCAAATGAAACCACTATAGAAGGAAAAGATAAAGAAACAAGACCAAGAGTTGTTGGATAAGGATTTGATAAGAGAGAGGTAATTCATTGTATTTTATTAGAAAATAAAAAGGATGGTGAGTGGAACATGTGAATAGATTCATAAGCCATTAATAAGATAACTATAAAGTATCATTTCCATTACCCCAAATGGATAACATGACAAATTGTTTAAGTGGAGCTAAATACTTCATGAATATTGACTTAAAAAGTGGATATCTCTAGATTCAGATCCAAGAAGGAAACTAATGGAAAATTTCATTCAAGTAAAAGGATGAGTTGTATGATTGGTTGGTTATGCCATTTGAATTGACCAATGCACTAAACACCTTCAAGTGATTAATGAATAAAGGTTAAATCCCTTTCTTAGTAAATTTTTTAATCATTTATTTAGAGGTATCTTGATTTTTAGCAAGACAAAAGAAGAAAAATTGGAGCATTTGAGATTAGATTTAGATTGAAAAAAAGTTCATTAATTTGAAATTTTGTAATTTTATGAAAAAAAAACTAGTGTATCTAGGATTTTAATTTTCATAGGAGGGTCTAAGAATGGATCCTAAAAAAATAAAATTCATCATAAAGTGGTTATAACCAAGAAGTATATTTGAATAAGGAGTTTTCATGTCCTAGTAAGGTTATATAGGAAGTTTATTTAAAATTTGAACAATGTATATGCACCTCATGAAGACCATGAAAGGTGGTATGATTGATTTCCAATGGATAACAATAGTAGAAGAGTTTTCAACTCTTAAAGGAAAAACTAACAGCACAACCCATCTTAGCATTACCAAATTTTGACAAAGTGTTAATTATATTGTGATGTATGTGGGACAACAATTAGAGTCTTGAACCAAGAAGGAAAATCCATTGCTTACTTTAGTGAGAAGTTAAGTAAAGATAAAAAGTACTATCTATGATCAAGAGTATTATTTCATCATCCAAGCATTTAAGAAGTGGAGACATTGTATACTACTAATGGATTTTTTCTTATACAAATAACATTAAGCATTATAGTATATGAACCAAAATACACTTAATCAAAGACTCATGAAATGAGTTGAATTTTGCAAATTTATTATTTTTTTAAAGTATGGGCATAGTTTTAGAAATTAGGGTATTAAATTATTAATTATCACAAATAAAATACAAGATAAACAAAATAAAAATTTCAAGGTGTACAAATTCAACACATTACACAATATATACATGGGGAAAACTCTTTCAAGTAAAAAACCCCATAAAACATGATTTTAATAATTAAAACGCTTACAAAATTATTTATATAAAAATATAGGAAAAACTTGGGGATAGCACTTCTCTTCACTTCCACATGCCAATAATACCTCTTATGCATAGTGATAGAATTAGCTATTAAAATTCAACATAGCATACCTTTAAATGAAAGAGAACCTTCATAAATATAAAAAGGTGGCATAATACCTAAAGGGGTATTAGTCATACCTATTCAAAATTACTATTTATAAATAATCAATAATCTATTACTATTAGACTAAAATTATTTTAAATGGGATATGTTTAAAAAAGATATAATATATAAGGTTTTTATATTAGAACTATATAATATGTTATAAGGCTATGACCCCTAATAACATTATGTTATAATAGCAGTAAATCAAACTACGTACAGTAAGTAATGAATGCACTATGTAGATGTTTATTATTAACTAAAATAAAAATAGAAGTTATTGGTTTTGCATTAGGGGAAAATTACATAAAAAAATGGGCCTCCTAAGGAACTCTAAAAAAGCAAAAATTATCTCATATAATACAAATTATTTAGATATAAAATATATAAATTACTTAACTACATGAGTTAAGTGGGGACACACATTTCTATTATAATTTCTTAAAAAACTGAAGTCCATGATTTTTAAAAGTGGTAACATATATTTCTATTATAATTTATTAAAAAACTCAAGTTCACTTTCTTCATTATTTATTTTTTATTTAAAAACTCTTAAACTCAAGTTTGGTAACTTCTATTGCTATTATAATTTATTAAAAAAATCAAGTTCGCTTTCTTTTCTTGATTATTTTTTAAAAAAAATCATTTAAAAAGTGGCAAATTAAAAAATAATGAAAATTAGCAAAAAAGAAAGTAATCTTTTAAATGGTCTTTCTTTCCAAACAAATTTAAAAATATATATATTTAAAAGTTTAAAATATATTAAAAAATAATAATAATAATAATAATAAGGGGGCCACTAAAAGGAGGAGTGCATCACATAAAGTGAGCGCACATTTATAAAAGGCCACCGAAAAATTTAAAATAATAAAATTTTAATATTAGAATATTTAGATGCTAAACATTTAAATATTAGAATATTTGAAATTATTAAAAATAATTAAAGATTTTTTTAAAATTTTTGCAGCACTTCATAAATATTTTTATGATTTTTTAATGTTTTTTTAAATGTTTTTTATATTTTTTCTTAAAGAATAAAAATATTTTTTTGAAAATATAAAAAAAATTATAATAGAACTTAATAGAACTTAAAATATAAATCTAAAAAACAAAAATAATATTTTATATTTAGAAAGATGAATGAGATAGAATAGGATATCTAGAGTTAAATTAACCATTATGAGTTAATTCATAAGATATTAGAAAGTTTTATTTTATAAAATCAATAATTTTATTTTTATTTTGGATAATGTCACGTATAGGTTGATGTCATATTTTAGTTGACTTTTGATAACATAAAAAACTAATGATGTCATCCTTTGGAGGCCCATTTTTTATGTAAATTTCCCCTAATGATTTCATAAAGGAATTCAATGACAATTATACAGAATTCAAAGTGGCATGGGCTATATGTAAGAGCCCAATAGTTAGAAATAGAACACCATTGTTGAAATATTTCATTCAAGAAGGGTTATAGTTCAAAATAAATGTGTGTCCTGCAAGGGTCCATGAGGGAAGAGCACAATGGAATCTTAGCTAGACACTTTGGAGTGGACAAAACATTAACGCAACTAAGTGAAAGTTATCACTGACCAAATAAGGATGTGAAGCATGGTGTAGCACTATAAATTTTGTCAATATGTCAAACAAAGCAACCAAAACATTGGATTATATCAACCTTTACCTATTCCAAAGTGGTCATGGGAAGTATGGACTTTGTTCTTAGATTTTGAAGAGCATAAAAGAGGTTATGATTCCATTTATGAGGAAGATAGATTTTTTTAATGACATGACTTATTTTAGTTAAAAAATCAAATTATGCCGCTAAATTTTCCACATTATTCTTTAAAAATGTAGTTAAACTTTGTGGATTTCCAAAGAGCATACTCTTAGATAGAGATACTAAGTTTGTGTGTCATTTTTGGTATAGTTTATTGAAAAAATTATACACCAAATTAACTTTCAACTCATCCTATCATCCTCAAATGAATGATAAAATAGAAGTTGTCAACAGGACTATAAGTAACTTGCTAAGTTGTTTGGTTAGAAAGGAGCCAGCTCAATGAGATTTTATCTTTGCATAAGTTGAATTTGGGAAAATAAAAATTGAAAATCACTTTGTTGATTACGTACATGAGTTACACCAAGAATCTCATAGAAAATTGGAGAAAACATAATGAAGTGTAAGTAGAATGTTGATCTTAAGAGAAGGGAGCAAGAATTTCAAGTTGAATACTTGGTATTGTCTCATTTGAGAAAGAAAGGTTTCCCCAAGGAACCTACAATAAGTTGAAATAGAATAAAAATGGACCATGTAAGGTTTAAGAAATTTTACATCAAATTCTTGTTGGAATTATTGTCATTGATGTCAAAGCGATTCTTGGCAAGCATATTGTCAAGGGAGATTGTTAGATCTTGTCATTTTTTTTTATACTTAAGGTTTATATATTTTATTAAAATATTAGAAATAGATATACATATTGCCTGCAATGCAAGGAATAACCACCGAACTACCAGAAAATACTAAAACCCCTACCAACCTAGGAAATCCTCAAAAACCAAAGAAAAATTGATAGCCACCCTACCCATTACAAAAACCAGAGCCAAAACAACAACCAAAAAGCAAGAAAAATTTAGACACAGAGGCCAAACCTCAAAGAAACCCATTTAAGTTTACAAACGTAGAGAAATATTCTACCCATTCCAAGCCCTCCTCCACCACCAACCCTAGCTTACGTTTCAGGAACTCAGCAGCCATTGTTGAGATCATCTGGTGTCGCATAAGCTCGGCCCCCTTCAAATCTAAGAGAAAGGGGTAGACCTCAACTGCATGGTTCATCTTCCACAGGAGCTCCAAATTAGAGGGATGTGCAATCCCTTTTCCCATGAAGGCTTCTTTCAAGGTATCCTCCAAGCTACCTAACAAATCACCATGAAATAAATTCACCAACAATTCTCTAGCATTCATCTTGGACACTCCAACGTCCAGAATAGCAGCCAAGAACCATGAGGATATGTATGCATTATCCCTTGTATACTCCTTTATGACCAAGTGACCCTTCCCTAATACCATTTTAACCACTACCAAGACTAGGGGGTCACCATCAAGCAGAATGTATTTAAGCCTTTGATTTGTGATTTCCTTGAACATTGCTTGCCTCTCCATCACCACTAGATAAATGGGAGTATATCTACTGAAACATTATAGCCCCTCCACGAAGACTGAAATAATGAATTTGGAATAGCTCAGCTTCACCATTATCGCCACCCCAACTAAAAAACCACCTACAAAGAAACAACCAACAAAAAACAAATTTTGAAAAACACACTATCGAACTGCCACCACCCACAAAGATTAATAAAGCCCACGATCAATGAGCTAAATCCAAGACACATGAGTGAGGAATAATGGTGATGCAAGGCTATCTGTCCTTGCATGATATTTTTGTTCCCCAAAACTTTAACCAAGATATCACCTCGTAATGAAGATCAGCTGCCACCAAGACAATATGCATGATTTACCGTAAACGTCATACCCTACATGCCTCACCACTTGGAAAGGCTAACGCATCTTACTAAAATGGCAGCCACTCCCATGAAGCTCCCTTTTTGAGTTGACTCAAACCCCTCAAAAACCCCTCTACCAATAGTCACCAAAAAAATATACCTTAGGCAACCACAAGAAAGAAGGAAAGAGTGATGTGGTCATACCATGCGCCTATCTTCCTTCACACCCTCGTCAACAAACCCTATGTCTTCTCACTCTGCCACCATGCCATCCACGTTACCACCCATCTGTGCAAGTGGGTGAAGGAGAGAAGGGGGGGCCACCCTACCGCCCACAAATCTTGTCATTGATGTCAAAGTATAGTTTCATATTGCTAATTTCATAGAAGACCTTACCTTAACATATATCCAAGACAAGTTTAATTTTATGATATGTGTTTATTGTTGGCTAACCACCTTTGCAAGGAAGATCTAACACAAATGTACTATGAAGGCCAACCCTCTATTCTAGTGCTCACTTGGAAAGATTAAATTAAAAAGTATTATTCTTTATATGACCAACTCATATAAGGGAGATTAAATTAAAATGAATTTATTTATTTATGAAACCAACCCTTTTTGGGAATGTCGCCTCCTTTTTGAAAGGACATGTGAGGAAGTATATAAGAAAGATAGAATGGGAGTTAAAAGAGTAATTTTTGCAATGAGATGTTAAGATAATTTAGAGAAAATATATAACAGTCTTGGATCATATTTTGTATGGAATAAAAGGAAGATCATTAACACACATTTATGAGAAATAAACCAATGTAAAAGAAAAAATCTCTTGAGTATAACATCTGTTTTATGAAGGTTTTTGGTGAGGATGTTATAGCAAATTTAAGAGCAGATTTATGTAAAAGATAAGAGCACATTTTGGAGTAGAATTATGAAGCATACTGGAGAGAATATTTGAGCAGATTTAAGAAAGAAATAAGAGTAGATTTATGAATACTTTGTGAAGACTCTATAGGAAGATTTATGATGACCTTTTGGGAAAATTTATGAAGATCTTATAAGCATAAATTTGAAGGATTTATAGCAAAATCTGAAAGTGATTTAAGGCAGAATTATAACAAACCGTTGAAGGTGATCTATATCACATTTCAAGGAAAATTTTAGAAGATTTGTTAGAGTGGTTTTTGAGAAAGATTAAAAAAAAAAAAATCGATTGAATTTAGTGCCTCATATTGGAGAGGTGTGTGCCTCCTATCAAAAGAGATTGTTGTCTCTTGTTGATTTTTTCCTTAGTTGTGGGGATTGATGTCTCCAATAGGTTGGTGCTTGTAAATCTTATAAGCGGGGTTCAGTGTCTCTAGTGGGTTGGTGCCTACAAATATTTTAAGAGAATTTTTATATAAACAATATTTTTCCATGGTTTTCTCTTGTAAGGGTTTCCACGTAAATCACATATTCTTCTTGTGTTGCATAGTTGTTAGATCTTGTGTGATTGATATTGCTATGGTTGTAAAGTTATGAAAATGTAAAAGATAGTTTTATAATGATTCACCCCCCTCTCAATATAAGCTTTCCCATAAATTGGTTTCACAGTGGGTTGCTTCAAGAATATCCTAACCACTAGAAGGAAGATCTCAAAAAAACACATGGTATGCCAAGAAGGTTTCTCCTCCTATAGGGATCCATTGTTCAATGGATCAAACTATTCTTTTTGGATCATAAGAATGTGCACCTACTTAATGGAACTTGGATTTGATATTTGATAATCAGTAGTGGATTGTTATTTTATTCCATCATCCCCATTGATGGATCAAGATAGAAAGAAGTCAAGTGAAAATAATGTGAAATCCATGAATGCAATCCTATGCGGATTTATTAGAATAAAAGTTTGTGAAAGTGATGCATTACAATTTTTCAAGGATATCTAGGATAAGCTTAAGAATATCTATGAAGAAGATGATAAAGTGAAGAAAGAAAATATCCAAACCCACCGAAGACAATTTGAAAGTATTAAGTTGAAGGATGAAAAAAACATAGCTTCTTATCTACTTTGTGTTGATGAAATTTTTAATACCATATGAGGACTTGGTGAATAAATTGAAGAATGTGTGCTCATCCAAAAGGTGATAAGATCTCTTCCTTTAATATTTTATGTGAAATTTTCCACTATTGAAGTAAAATGAAGGACTTAGATACATTGAAAATGGATGAGTTGTATGGGATTCTCATGGAATACAAAATGAGGAATGAAAAGAAGAAGACATCAAAGCATGAAATTTCCTTCAAAGCTTTGAAGAAGATGAATAAAGAACATGAATCAAGTGATAGTTCAAGTGATGAAGAATAATCCCAATTTTTGAGAAAGTTCAAGAAAGGATCTGACAAACACAAAGGTAAGTATACTCTTAAATTTTTTAATTGTGGTAATATATGACATTATTTTGCTAAGTGTTCACATGCCAAAAGTGAAAGTAGTGATGAGGAATAAGACTATAACAAAAAGAAAGGAAGGAAACATCATCATCACAAGAATAATTACACACAAGGAAAGAATGAAAAGGACTTTAATAAGAATAATATCCTCTACTCCAAGGAAGATAGTAGCTCATCCAAAGAGAGCAATGGAAGCATTTTCAAAAATGATAGAAAAGAGATTCTATTAATGATAATAGAAACAAAGGATGATTCCCCAAAACGTGAAGACAAAGAAAAACAAGAGGGTTTAGAAGGAGAAGAGGATGTCAAATTATATTTGGAGGAAGAACTCAATTGTGACCTAGATGAGATCAAGATTCTTAAAAAGAAGAATTCAAATCAAAAATTAAAACTTAAAGAGGAATGCGAATCTAAGGAAAAAATATCACAAAGTCTTGAAGATTCAAAGAAAATGATTATCAATATGGTATTTCAAATTGAAGAAACAAGGAGGATAGAAGAGGTGGCAAGAAATCATCTTAAGTTAGAGGAAGAGGACTATGAGAAAATTGAGCGTGAAATTATTTCCTTAAGGAAGGAATTGGAAAAGATTAATGATCAACTGAACAAAAGCCTAAAGTTTGAAAAGAGCACTAAGATTCTAGATGATCTTGTAAATTACAAAAGGTCACCTTTTACCAAAACTACTCTTGGCTTTGAAGAGAATTTGATGCTCAATAAAAAACATCCCAAAGAGTCACAAAAGAAGATGAATGAAGAAAAGAAAAGAGGCTATGTTGATGCTATCAAGAGATCCATCAATAATGGGAGCATCAAGAAGGAAGAAGGTAATATCCCTCACAAGGACAAGGGTAACTACAAGAGATCATTCCCTTGAAGAACAGTGCAAGTGACAAGATTCTAACACTCTTTGTATGGTAACTAGTTTTCATGCAATCAATTTGGTTATAAAACAATAGATTTTAGAGTTTGTGCAAGGAATGATTTTGATTTCTTAAAGAGGAGCTATAATTATTTTGATCCTTTAGTAGATTAAAATGTCATATGTTATAAGTGCAACAACTTTGGACATATAACACACTTTTGTAGAAGTGGGTTTGTGAAACTGCCTAGACAACACAAGGAGGATACCAAGGCTAAACAAAAGGGAAATTATATAAAAATTTGGAAAAGAAAGGAAGTGCAAGATAATCAAAATATTGTTCAAATTGTATTTCATGCACAAGAGGTATTACTGACTATAAGGAGAAGTATAAATTCATGGCGAGCTAATCATTGCACCATATTTTAGCTCCATGGAAAAGATAATTCAAAGATAGATCAGCTAATACATATTTTTTATGAAGCTAATGAGCATCTCGTTGCCATTGATTTCTAAAAGGGGGAGAGTTATAAGAAAAGGAAGGATGATGTCATTGATGTCAAGATAAAGTGTTACAAAAAGGAGTAGTTTTATTTGTGAGAGTACTAAACTTCCCTTTTTAGTGATTTCAAAGGGGGACATATATAGAAAGGGAGAGCAATAGAGACATGGGAGCATTATGTTCATGCTACATTCACAAACGATTTGATTGCAAGGTTGACATCAATGACAAAGGGGGAGATTATTGGAATAATTTTCATTGATGTCAAAGCAATTTTTGGCAAGCATATTATCAAGGGAAATTGTTAGACCTTTTCATTGATATCAAAGGATAGCATCATTTTTTTGTCAAAGAATACCTTACCTTAACATTTATGCAAGACAAGTTTAAGTTTATGATATGTGTTGATTGTTGGTTGACCACCTTTGCAAGGAAGACCTGATGCTAATGTTAATGTAAATACAATATGAATGTTGACCCTCTATTCTAGCACTCACTTGGAAAGATTAAATTAAAATGTATTATTCTTTATATGGTGGACTCATTATAAGGGAGATTAAATTAAAATGAAATTGTTTATTTATGAAGCCAACCCTTTTTGGGAATAGGTGCCTCCCTTGTGAAAGGACATGTGAGAAGGTATATAAGAAATATGCAATGGGAGTTAGAAGAGTAAGTTTTGTAATGAGATACTAAGATAATTTAGAGTAGATATACATTAGTCTTGGATCATATTTTATATAGAATAAAAGGAAGATCATTAAAACATGTATATGAGAAATCAACCCATGTAAGAGAAGAATTTTCTTGAATGTAAAAACAGTTTAATAAAGGTTTTTTGTGAGGATGTTATAGCATATTTAAGAGAAAATTTATGAAGATAAGAGAAGATTTTAGAGCACAATTATGAAGCATATAATTGGAGAGAATATTTGAGCATATTTAAGATGGAGAATAGAGTGGATTTATGAAGAATTTGTGAAGACTCTATAGGTAGATTTATGATGACCTTATGGGAAGATGTATGAAGATCTTATGAGAATACCTTTGAAGGATTTATAACATATTTTGAAGGTGATTTAAGGTAGAATTATAGCAGACCATTCAAGGTGATCTATATCAAATTTCAAGGAATATTTGAGCATATGTGTTGGAGCATATCTCGAGGAAGATAAATACTATTGTGATTGAGTTTGGTATCTCATATAGGATATGTTAGTGTCTCCTATCAAAAAATATCAATCTCTTGTTGAGTCTGTGCTCAATTTTGGGGATTGGTGTCTCCAGTAGGTTGGTTCCTACAAATCTTGTAAGTGAGGATTGGTGTCTCCAACGGGTTGGTTCCTACAAAGATTTTAAGAGAAGTTTTATATAAGCAATATTTTGTTGTGGTTTTCTCTCATGATGTTTTTCATGTAAATTGTGTTCTTGTGTTGCATAATTGTTATATCTTGTGTGATTGATATTGTTATGGATGTTAAGTTTGAAAAAAATAAAATATTTTATTAAACTAATTCACCCCCCTCTTAGTATAAGTGTGTGCTCATCAATGCTTATGGAATAAAGCTTCCTTAAGGTGTAGATATTTCAATTATTTTTAATGCTTTTGATTTGTACCATTGTTGTGAAGGGCTAACTAGCTAAGAAGGTACAATTTTTCAAGGTAAAATAGAAGAGTGGTCACAGTAGTTGTTTGAAAATAAAAGAGATGAGGTTCAAGTTGTTATAGATTCTAGAGTAAACAATAAATAAGTGGTAAGGATTACAAGGAAAATTTAGTCAAATGGAGAAATAGGGAAATAGATGAAGAAAATTGGATACATGCATCTAAGGTTGCCAAGTGTGAGGTTTTAATTCTAAATTATTTAAAATGTCTATAATTTTTTGGACCCATGAAAAAAATTGTGTACTCAATGTGTTTGATGCAAGGGCATCTAGGACTTTAGGAACATTGGAAACCCAAAAACATTATTCAACCTTTTTTTATTTTTCTAATTTTCTTTTGTTGCAAATCCTATTGATTAATCTTGTTTTGGTTTGTGTGTGTATAGTCTCCTATTGTTGTACACTATGCATTATTTCCTTCCAATGCTTGTTCATGGGTTAAAGCCCCCAACATTTTAATAGTTTCTTTCTCTCCTAATTACCAAATTCTAGGGTAGAAACTATTGCCATTGTGCTATGCATGGACATTAATAAATTTGTAGTCCTACAATAGCTTTTACTTTGTTGGGAAAATCAAACAACATTCCTTATATCAAGCAAATATAGGAGTTAAGTTATTCATTGATCTCTTTGAACAACTACCCATGACAACATTTATTATTGGGTGGTTACTCTAGTTAGTGATAGTTCCATTTTCTAATCATGGTCCATACTTATCCCATTCACTCCTTTTGGCAATAGTTACATTTATAAGTTGGCATGGGTATTCATAGTTGATCCACATTGTTTAGATCATATAAATTGTGCCCTTTATTCTACTTTCCCCACTCAAGGTTTACAAAGATGTCATGACTCTTTACTAAGGGTGTTCCTCTAAGTATTATAGGTATGGATATTGGGTAGTAGTAGTGAAAACAAAGTTTCTACATGTTAGTAATGCTGGTCAATGAGCTTTGAAATAATTCCAAACTAAGATTTTGTATTTTTTGAATAGATTTTATGCCTATAGTTATAGTATTTTTTTTTATTTTGGTTCTTTGTAAGGCAGCACCTTAGACAAAGCACTTGCAAGGGAATATGTAGTTGATATCTTTGAAATTTGAATTTTTTGAGTTTATATATTACTTGTTTCTAAATTTGGAGTAAGGAAAACTACTTGGATTGGGTGCCCACCTAAGGCTCTAAGCCATTGCCTACATTATTGACTACTTTCACTTATTACATTAGATGATATTGTAGTTGAGTAATTCCTATATAAAAATTAAATGAAATGAATTTGCTACTATTTTACTAGCACCATATTTAGGCAATTCATTGGTTTAATTATCCAAGATGTCTTTTGTGATCACTTGCTTATATTTGGAAAAAAATATAGAGACTAGCTTTTATTTGCCAAGAACCTTACTAATATTGTTGTACCATCCTAATAGATCTTAGAGTCGTAAATATCCTTTTATCTACAATCATGTTAGGGAAACACTAAATTAGTGATTAATTCAGGAATTTTAGTCTTAATTACAAATAAAATCATTACACGTAATTATGTTATACAATCTTCTTAATTGCATCCAAAATTACTTATTACAAAGTATAATTTTAGATGTCGCCAAACACAAGTACCTCACTTGCTTTTCCATCCAACCACCTTTAGAGAAAAGTACCCAAATTCATGAGAGTGTCAATGATGTCTATGACCATTCTAAGGGTCACATCCAATTTGAATAGTGCAAAATGTTGCCCATCCCAAACACTTCTATATCAATCTCCTCTAAATAAATTTCATAACTCTTCACAAACTTACACGTTACTTACACATGAGTTGACACTTGATCTAAACTAGACTCACATTTACATACACACACTTGTGTGTGTGTATACACGACTCAACATTTAAGCTAAACAAAGACTCATACACAAAAGACTTTATGTTTAAATAACATCAAAACTCACTTACATAGAATAGGAGAGATTCAACAACTCCTTTAGTCCTAAGCACAATTTATCATAGAACATTACAACCAACACACTATTCTCCAAAAAAAGGTTGTGTTATCCCACTACTATAAGAATGACCATCATTCGACTACTAGTTGTTGAGACAATCATTGTCCCACTTCAACAAGGATGGCCATGGAGCTCCACTCTCCACTTTGTAACAATTATAACCAATCCTAACAAAGTCTCAAAGTTGATCAACAATTATTTAGCTTCCCTTATGTCACCTAGACCCAATTACTTTATTAATGAAGTGCCCCTATCACTAGCTTACACATGCATTATCATAAAACAATATTACATGCATACATGAGGAACATGTCCTCAAACTCAACATCACGAGACTCTACAAAAACGTGTATATCTTATGAGAGTTTCTTCAACTTATCCCCCCATTTTTATATTATTCATTTCCTAAGCTCATCCACCACAATTTCTACACTCGCACATCCATAATTTTAGCAAACCTTTTCCAATGATTCTTTTGATACTTTAATAATTTTGCATTCTTTTTTCTTGAATTTCATTGGCCAATCTAGGTAGCATCTTTATATTTTAAAAAAAAATCTAGTATTTTCCTATGTCAATGGAATTATGACATTCTCATGTTTTTATCTAAGCTATGCAAAATATAGGTTTCTTCTAATTAGCTCTTTCTAGTTTTTTTTGGTGTGTATACTTCTCTTTCTACATTTCATCATTTTATATTTCAGCTTTTCCCGTTTTCTACCATTCACTAACTTGTTTCCTACTCCTCATAAGAACCTTTCCAAACTCCTTTATTTTCATAAGAGTAATCTATAAAATTATGGTCAATTAACTCCAAGTGCATTAATCATATATTTCTACCTACACCAATTGTATCAAGCAATTTAGTTTCTCCAATTGTCATTTTGATCAACACCTTTCCTCTCAATTTTCCGTGTGGTTTTCTTATGCACCATCACCAAACACCAATATAATCCTTGTGAAACATACCCCTATTACACACCCACCACCCCACCCCACCATCATCGCCCCTCCATCCCTCCCCCCAAATCATCCTAGGCCTTGTCTTCTTACCCCCTTTCTAAGTTTGGCTTTGGCCCTATCAACAATTTCCTTCACATTTAGACCAATTCATCAAGGGATTGAGTTTCACAAGAAAATGTAAAAAATCATAACTTTTAACAAATAATTCTTTAAATAAGCATTAGTTTGAAATATTTAATCTCCAATCAATAATCTATAAACATTAATCTTAGAACATTTTCCCAAAACCATTATTTTATACATTAGTCCAACTATATATTTATTTGAAAGACTAATTTGAAATTGTTACTTTTGCATTTCCTCTGAATTATTCATGTTTGGGTTATATTATTCAAATTATTCCTTGGTCTAGCCTAGCTATTCTAATTTAAACATATTTGAAAAATTTATCATTTAATATTCATAGGTCAAAGCCATCATTGGAAGACATTATGTAATCAAGATCAATTTATAATTTATCTATTTGTAAAACAAGGTTAATTTAAACCATAACATCTAGATAAATAATTCATAAGGCCTCTTTATAAAGTCCCTCATATTTTTTCCCTAATTGTGGTCTTAGACAAAACATGAAACTATGGTGTATTACAAATGCCTTATTATTTTTTGTTACAATCTAATAAAGCCTTGATAACTAATCATCCAATATTTTTTCATTTATGTTATGTTATAAATAATTGTATTGCATTGTTTGGTGCATATCGATATATTTTTAATAAATCTCATGGGTTTACCTATTTGCTTGGCAATAGCTTTGTGGGAGGTTACTATAGTTGCAAATAGAGCTTTGAGTATTGGTTTCTATTTGTAGTCTTTAACAAAGAGCTTCTAAAATATTTTAGTATATTTGATATCCTCTTTTACTAGATTCCATGGGTGACTCTATGTTAGTGAGTGAAGATCTAATTGAGTTAATGTATGTTGCTAAAGTGAGGATTTATCTTCTTTTGTCTATTGTGCTCTAGTAAGTAGTCCATATCTCAAAGAGTGGAATTCATCGAATGACAAAAAATGGTACAAATATCAATGCCACAAGTTTAATGTTAATGTGAAAACCAATATATATTACTCACATGCTTGTAGATATAAATCATTTATTGGTCCCTTTATTTTAAATTAATTGTTTAAAAGGATATAAATTTTCCAATGATTGCATTTGTAAGCACTAACCTTGCCACATCTTTTTATTCCTTTGATAAAATGGTTAACAAAAAGAAAGAAATTATATTAATATCCACAAACAACCAAGAGTAAGTCAATAGTCCACAAGAGTATAGCTATTTACTATAGAAATTCTAGGAATAGAAACTAAACAAAGGGGGAGAACAAAAGCAAATAATTACTAAACAAGGGAACGCCAACACAAGTGGTCAAGAAACTAGTACAAATAGTCAAGATGAGGTGGAAAAATAACCCCTTAGAGAAAACATTGAGGAAAACTAAATATCATTGTTTGGACTTGAATTGTTGAATTTTTTGGTGCCATCATCAAGCACTATGAAGGGATTGATACAAGATCTAAGAATGCTCATAGGGGTGTGTCAAGGGCTAAGAGAATCAAACAAGATTCTTCCCCTAGGATCACATATAACATCCAATATTGAAGCAACTCTTTTATTAGTAAAGAAAGTTGTAATATGCATTTTCCCCTATAGCTAGGAGGTGGACAAGGAGGAGAAGATTTGTGCCAATGAGATGAAGTAGAACATTTACCTCATGAAGAAACAAGACCACCATGCTGAGAAGGTGCATGTTAAAATAGAATTTGTGAGAGATTCCATCACATAGGTCTATTTGTATCTATAAGAGAAGTATCAATATCAAAAAACCATATAGAGTTGCTAGTCTCCAAGATATGTTGGAAGATGGTGATCAACTTGGGGGCTCTAGAATCTTGATAGACCTCATGTAAAAAATTGTAGAAAAAGGTGATGGACTCTCAAAGATAAAAGATCAAACACCATTAGTTTGGATATCTAAAGAAAGTTGAGAAACCATTTCCTAAGTCCTTGTGGAGGTAGTAATGGCTTTCCCATATCTCATAGTAAATGGGGCATATAAAGATGAAATGCTCCTCAATTTCCACCTTGTGGAGGGAGAAAATATGGTAGATCTAGTCAAGGCGAGGAAAATGGTGGTCCACCTCAACCCACAGCTGGTGGGAGAACACCCTCATTTTCCATTGGGAAACCTCAGACCATGTGACCAAGGACACTAGAGATGGTGAGGATATAGAGAAAAAAAATAGCTAAGGTCTTTAGTGATTATTTAGATAATGAACAATATAATGATAATCCTAAGACAAGTATACATAAGCACATCTAATACATCTCCCAAATAAGGATTAGAAGATAATACTATTGTAAAGAAATTATACAAATTGTTCAATGTTTTTGGTAAGGAATCTGAATGAATGTTAATTGAGAGAAAAGTGAGATAACTGAAATTTTTATCTTCCAACTAAATGGAAGAAAGAAATTAAAATTCAAAAAAGGAAAAAAAAAGTAGGAATGTTTGAAATTAATTGACCATAAAATCTTTCAAATTTGATGAGCTCAAATACTAAATCGTCAGGGCTTTCATAATGGAGACCATGTTCAAATCCCAAGGATACATGTTTCATGCTTTAAAATGTGCAAATATTGAATATTGATCCAAGCAACCAACTACATCCAAATCTAGATGTGGCATACCCAATAGATGAGGTTAGGTGCAATCCCTACAAGAATTTGACATAGGAAACACCCCCAATTCATGGTGTCTAAGTTGAAGGTCTTCTCGCAAGATGAATAGAACTTTTTCAAAAGCCACAAAAGCAATAGAATGGATATAATATTGAGAATCAATAGTGGTGATAGAGATCATGTCAAGAATATTGGACTTCATAGAAGGCTCAATACAAGTAACCCACAAAGAGTGTTGAACATTAATTAAAAAATGTAGGGCTTAGAACACTAAAACTTAGAAGGTATGATTTAGCATGACATGCAAGGTTGAAGCTAATAGGAAAATGAATAAAATGTAACAACAAAAAAAGGTTGAGAGTATGTAAAGTTATTCTTTTAGTGGTTGCAGAAGGTACCCATTATGACCATGAAACTTGTATTCCTAAACAAGAGACTTGCTACCCACTGAATTCAAAAATATAATCTAAGCATCGGTTTAGGGTTGGAACAGCCTAGGGTTCACCCAAGGTTTAGTTGTGGGTGCCTAAGCCCAACCCTAGGTGAACTCAAGCCAAACACAAAGGCTGCCAATACTATTAAGGCCAAAAGTGGTTTTTTTATAAATAAAACAAAAAAAACACTTTGCAAACCTACTTTTTCCCTAAAGTGCATGCCTTTTCACTCCTTTTGCCTAATTCACTCATTTATGCTCTCATTTTACAAATAGAATAGACCAAAACACTATTTTTCTTACAAGCTATCAATTTATTTCTTGAAGGTTTTAAGATATTTCCTCAAAGGTGAAGGTTTAATAAAGGGTTTCACTTGTGATTATTGAGTGCTACAAGAGAGAAAGAGTTGTGCCTACAAAAGTTATAAATCAAATTTTAATTCTATCTTATGATATTTTCAAGTGTCTAGAATTCCTTCAATTTTTTTTTCCTTGTTAAAAATGTTTTGAATGTTTTTTTAAACAATATATATAATAGGGGTTATAATGTTGAAAAAAAATTAAGTCAATGTAGTATAGGATTGTAATGTTTTTTTTGTCTTTTTATTCATACAAAATAATTGTTTGTTCTAATTTAGTTGACACAATGCCAAAAAGATCATTCAAAATTGGCATTGTTGCCTCTTTGGAAACATACATACATGATTGAATAACTTCTTAGGGATGGGGGGGTTTTGTTGGTGTTGTAGACAATGTGGGAATTAGTACAAGAACTCATATAGTGAATGAAAAATCACCTATGCACTTTGACCAACTCAAAAATAAGTGTTTTCCCAAGGCCAAAGAAGAAAGGGTTAGCAAAGAAAATAATTATGGAACGTATCAAAGAAAAAAAGGATGTTGAAATTATAAGTAAAAAATCAAAAAAAGATCAAATCATTTATACAAGAAAATATCACACAAGCCTATAACAACAACCCCAACAAGAGGAAGAAAACTAAGCATTTTTTTCCATTAAAACATCATTGCAAGAAGGATCACATAGAAGGTTAGATTCATATAAAACAACAATGATTGAGATTATCTATAACATTATCATCAGGTCAAATACATAAAAAATTATTACAAACTTGTTGCATTAATCAATAAAGGGTTTCTAACCGATTTGTGCATACCTTCATGATTGTGATTCGAGATAACTCCATGTCCCTACTTGTTCAGGTTGTAGTGGGGTGCAAACTGATCCCAACCAAAGTGGGTTCAAACCCTATCTACCCCTCCAAGCAGATTATGTGTCTTGTGATGTGAGAGAGTGAGAGAAAGAGTTGTCATTCCAACCCTTAAGCTATGTACAAAAATGTCTTCCTAGTGACCCTCTTCCCAAGGGGCACTTAGCTATGGTAAGCTTGTAATTCCTTTAACTATAGGGTTACATAGGGAGTTAGTTTTACCTACTCAAGCTTGTTGGGGAATTCACCTTCGTATTGTCCATCTATCAACTAAGCAACCAAGGGTAACCATCATTGGCATGGAATGCTCCTAGACTAATTACCATCTTGAGCATAGTACTACCTCTAGACTCTTGTCCATCTCGAGCATAGTGTTCCCCCTAGACTATTGTCCATCATGAGATCAGTTATGCCCCTAGACCACTTTCCATCTCAAGCTTAGCACCGCGCCTAGACCATTGTCCATCTCAAGTATAGTACAGCCCCTAGTCTTTTATCCATATCAATCCTAGTACTACTCCTAGATGATCATCCATCTTGAGCAAGTACTATTCCTTAGCTCAGGTTTAGTGCTAGACCAAAAGTAGGTTCACAACTCAAGCTTAGTAGGTTCTCGTCTTAGTTGTAGCCATGTATGACACTTATAGTTATTCTATTAAGAGTAATACATACTCTTATACTCCTTATGGTAGAGGAAAAATAACTCTTCATCCCCTTGTAAAGAATGTCCTAATTTATTCTATCCTTCAAGAATAATTTTAAGACATGGACTCATAAGGGCTACAATCTCATAATGCCACCAGAGAATTCAGTTAATTAAGGAAGACTACCCTAACAAACAACTGGTCGTAATAGCTTTAAACACATGGATGGATGACTATCCTATCAGCCTACTAAGCAAATGGTATTGAGTAGATTTACCTAAAGCTAGAATCTAGCATATTTTCCATTTATTTGCACAAACTTGACCAGCACCATTGTTTGAGAAAATCAATTTACCAAGTCAAATAAGGAATGAGATTTTATATTCTTGGTATCAGGTTTTTGACCAGTACTACTACTAAGAAAATCAGACCATTAAATTCTAATGAAAACATTATTCAAGAGTGGTTTATTGAGTTATTTAACGAAGATATATATATATATATATATATATATATATATATATATATATATATATATATATATATATATATATTTCCTTAAGAAAGTTTGATAGCTTTGATGGATCTAAAACTTCTCAACCGATGGAACTTAATTATCAACTATTGAGTTCCACTTCAGCGATTTTTCACCACTCAACAAAGTAGATTTTTTGGGGATTAATATTAAGTCAATAAAAATTTCAAGAAAAGTTTAGAAATGAATTGTGGTACTTTTACAGTTATAAAATGTATCTGAGATAACTTCAAGATGTTATCTTTACTAATCTACTTGTTACTAGCTAATCCTAGAGTGCCAAAGATAAAGTATATTTTCCAATCCAATTTTCACAAAATTTATTTGAACTTTTAACTCCACAAATCAGCAGCTATAATAGTTGTTCATAATGCATTTTTAGCTAATATTGTTTGTAACAATATGCATGCATGTCCAGCTATTCCACATAGTATAGTACATGTAACAAATTATGTATATAGCCTTGTTAGGTAGCAACAAAACCAACAATAGTTATAACAACAAGTGTATGTAACAACAAAAGTTTTAGCATCAATATGTATGGTGGGCTTACGTTATACACTCGGTGCTTAATGACATGATGTTGTAAAAACACTATGTTCTTAGTAGCCGACACACCACCAAGAACATAATGTTTTCATAACAACCTGGTGTAGGATATGTTGATGGCATTATGCACCTAAATAGTGCAACCTTAGTGTAGGACAATACTCCTAGACATCATTAGTTTAGCTTGTGTGAAAAGATATTACAACATTGTTGTTATGAATAGTGTATCTATAAGTGGCTATATTGATGTTAGGGGCTTCCCACCTAAAAATTTCCCAAAATAGAGTCTTTGATGGGCTTGAAAAAAAGTTCAAAAAATCATTTACCATGTTTTATGCTTTACAAATAAATTAGATGTAAAAGAACACGGTTATCACTTTTGTACAGCATATTATTTCTACTCTTCACATATAGCAAAGTGCAGAAAATGTAAAGGGAAAAGAAATTATTCAAACTACCAAGTATTTTTCCTTTAACCAAGTGTACTATCATGTCCCTTTCTCCAAAAATAGAACTTAATAAAAATAGTAAGTTTCCATTATCCAGAAATAGTAAGTCAGAGGTATTAGGACAACATTGGAATATAATATTATTTATTACTTATATTGCCTTGGTGCAATTTTTATCAAAAGGACAAATAAATATTAATTATTTAGTGGTACCAACACAGGTGGTTCATGAGTTTTGGAAAAAGAAATTTAACCTCATGTAAGTGCCTCAAAAAATGTATTTTGAGTTATCTAAAGATGCCTTGTAAGTGGTATAATATGAAAGGATAATTTTAGAGGTGTTATAATGCATTTTATGTCTTTTGTAAGTGCCTAAATTTTGGGATGAATATTTGGACGTGAATCCAATGTTTGGTAGAAGTTTCCAGATGATCAAGAGTCTATAAGTATTGGTCATTTTGCATGTAGAAGGATCTTTATGCATTTTATAGGCTTATGCTTTCTTCTTCAGAGGTTGAGAAACCATTGAATGAGTTATCTTCCAAGCTAATAAACTAGGTAGATAGAGATTTACGGGCAGTGGGTTTATAGGTCTCCAAAGGAAACTTCATACAGGGGTTGCAATTGTGCTTTCAGAGGAGTTTTATTGTGTGCTTTTGCAGGGTTTTTGCTTCTGGATTTTGGTGTGTTTTATTTGGCATTTGTAATATTATTATTTTGCTATTGTGAGAAGAACTATTGTGTGTTGTTTTTCTATTATAAACAGCTCCATGATATTTGTATTCATGGTCTATCATTATATTGGAATTCTTGAGAGTTTTTGGTGTAAATTTATTGGGGTTTTGATGTATTTTGAGTTGTCAAACTAGTAGCAATTATGCATACTGTAAGAGAAGATCTATACACTATCCAAATTTTTCTTTTTACAAGCTATTATTCTACCAAATTTTTTATAGAACTCTCATATTTATTGTTGCAATAAAATTTTGAGTGTGGTTGACTTCATTGGTACAATTTTTAGTGCACCCAATTTCACAATTTTTACTTGTTTGCACATAAAATATCATAAATTGATTAAGCATTGGAAAAATCAGATTTAATAATTTATTAGGGATATTATAGTGGTATCAAATCCATGATCTTGCTATCCTAAGGGTTTCATCATATTTTTTAAAGGAAAGGGGGAGTTAAAAGATGGTTGATCACATGGAAGATTTGGCTAGAGATCTAGCAGCCATCAAAGAAACATATATTAATCAAGCTAAAGGATTTAGAAATGCAATTCCATATAATGATTATATATATTAGATGTAGAGAATGATGGCCATCAAGATACATAGAAAAAATTTAGACTCCAATGGAAGAGATCTTAGGAGCAAAGTCACAAAATCTTCAGCACCAACTATTGATGGGTCAAACAAGATCTCAATCAAAGCATGGTTGTTCAAGATGCAAGACTATTACTATTCCAGTTCAATGGAGGAGAAATTTTCCATTCAATATGCAATCTTGCACCTTGAAGGAGTTTCTCATGATTGGTGGTCCGAGGTATGAACACCCAAGATCACATTCAGGTAAATTCATTTGATGAATTTTGTCAAAGGTTGATTGATAGATTTGAAGAAATATCTCTATTGTTGGAAACAATTTCATGATGGATTCTATAGCTCAATCTTATCCTACTAATGATTTTCATTATGAGAGTGATAGTTTTATTGTGAATTTCTTAAAAATTCATAAATCGACAAAGAAAGATTTTAGTTCAAGGAAGTTGGAGCATGACTCTCTCAAAAAGGAAATAACACATGATAAGCACAATGAATACTTTCACCTTGATTGTAGCAATCAGCCCACTTTTACTTGGGACCCAGGTGTGCTAGCACCTAAGCATGTTAAGGGTGTATTTTGGAATGAATATCCCTTTCATTCCAATATTGTTTCAATTTCATCTTAGGAGTCATGCGAGGAGGATAGCATTAAGGAAAATAAGGTTAAAAGGTATGGTTATGATGTTGAATACAAATCATATTTTTTATTGTTTAGTTTTGATTCTGACCCAAAATATACTAGCCTTGATTTTGATCAAAGACACATAAGCCTCGTTGTGAGCATAAACACATTAGCTTTGTTTTCCATAAAATGGGTAAAGGATAAGTTCATGAGGATTGGGACAGTCATGGTGTTGTTGGTGACAGAGTAGTGCAAAAAAATCATGATGGATAATGCAATTTTAATTTGATACAACCACTAAGGAGATTAAAAACCTCAGTACCAGAACATTGGGTATGTAATGCATTCTACTCTTCAAGTATTCAAATAGTTATGTGTGTGCAATGGTTGCATTCCACGTGTGAGTTTCTACATAATCATCATTTTAGAATAATAAATAAAATATGTGAAGAGAAATATATGGTGTTTGAAGAAGTATTCAAGGAAACAATGGGAGTAGACACATATCTAAAGACTTCTTGTAGGAGATAGGTTTCATGGATAATAATATTTTTAGTGATGGAAGATATGCATGCTATCACATTTTATAGTAAGGATTATAGTCTTCATTTTTATTTTCAAGTGTTTCAAAATCACCATAGCATATTTTTCAATATCATGTTCCCAAGAATACCCTTGGATAGAGGAATCCAACATGTCATAAAGTTGGACGCTATGTGGAAGAATGATGCCACATATCTTGACCAAGACAATGGAATTCAAGACTTTCAGGAGGATGAAACAAAAGAATATTTGGAAGAGAATGAAAATATAAACAACTCATGTCATGCTCTTTTCATTTCAAATCCATTTGTGGAAGGATATGATGTTTCATGGGATGATATTTTGGATTCCTTAACATAAATGATGGGCTCCATTCAATTTGAGAGCATGAAGTTGACGTATGCTACAATATGTGTTTATGAGGACTTACAAGATGTCTCCATTAAGGGGTATTCAATGAGAAGGTACAACAATGGAACAAACTCAAGGGAAGTGGTAATGATTTTAATATCATGCATCTCAATGGCTCATGTGTAATACTTTCAATTCAAACAAAGAAAGAAGCTACAACATTGATGGGAAGAACACAAGAAGCTTGTGTTAAATTTGTGAAGGTATCCATATCATGCTATGTACTTTTCATTTCAAATTTCTTACCATCTTTGTCTATGGGATATGATGTTTTATGAAATGGGGCTGTTATGGTTGTTTTTGAAAGGAGGAGCTCCATGAAGTTTGAAAGCGTGGAGAGAGAATTTTCAAGAAATGGTTTCAAATTATTCTCCAAACCATTTAGTTTGTTGAAGAAAATAATTTATGGGTTGTTGATTTTGAATAATTTCATAGGTTTACAGATGTTGGTGAAGATACTTTCAAACCTAACATGGATTTCCACTAATTCAACATTAGACATACTAATGACTATTACTCAGGTTTGTCATTTTGGTAATTGTTGCATCAATTACATGTTGATTTCAATAAATTCAGTTATGAACAACAATAGATTAGTGTTTTGTGGGAATAATCCTTTCTTGATGATGTTATAAGGTCTACAATATTGTAAATCACTAATCCACCTATCATAACACTTATTTGGAGAAGATACAAGGAAGTTGTTCTTGTAGTGTAGTATGTGTGTGTTGTCTATAGGTATCCTATGAAGTTGTGTGAAGATTTATGGGTTTTGTGTATTAGGGAGTGTGTTGTTGTTGAAGATAAATTTTATACTTTGGTAGATCATTTCCTATTGTTATTTTCCCAATTCATACCATCTTCAGAAGTTGTGGCTTTGATTTTACAGTTTGGAGTGGAACAATATTGGCAATATTGTATGATTTGGAGATTCTATGAGTATTTGATAGGATTTGTATGTATTGGGGATTATATTATGTTGCTTGCTTGGGTGTATCTGAAAATGCATGGTATTCATTGGAAAAATATTCAGAGTTACAAGTCACATAAATGGGGTGATAATCTTGTGCTTGTAGATAGTCTTAGAAAGAAAAACAATTTCAGTACAGATGGATTATTACTTGCAAACTCAGACTTGGAAGGATTATTCTATGTATGTTGTTGTATGATGCTAATATCCACTTCTCTACTACACCTTTTTTATCTCAAATTAGTCCATGAAGCTGAAAGTAATATCTCTCAAGTTGAGGTAAAGTATGGGATTTTTGCTACACATTCTTGCACTGAATATTTCAGTATTGTGGAGGTAAGACAAGTGTCTATTTCCCAATTTCATTTTTTATATATTGGTGAGTTCATTCAATCATATATCATACCTACAAGCAGAAATAGTCAGATTTGTATCATTGGGAGAAGGTTCAAAAGTTACAAGATTGGTTCATCACATGGTAATGCATTTGGAAAGCTTACTAAACCTGTGTGGGAAGATTACTTTCAATTGGAGTATGAGAACGGATGAATCATTTACTCACACATACAAGAGCTTATATTGTATAGATTTTGTTGTTGGATTCATAACATTGTAACAATGGAATTTGAGTCCTCATTTTTGTACAATACTCTTTGGCAAAGATTGCAACTCTTCATAAGTATAGGATTAGGACTTAATATTCATTTTGGCATGTTTTATCATTGAGGAAAAAGGATTCTAGAGCATTATGGTTGTAATTGCTTGAGGGAAAGCAATTTTTGGAAGGGAGGACTTGCCATGTCTCTTTTTTCCAAAAATAGAACTTACTAAAAATAGTAAGTTTTCATTAACCAAAAATAGTAAGTTGGAGGTATCAAGACAACATTGGAATATAATATTATTTAATACTTATATTGTCCTAGTGCAATTTTTATCTAAAGGACTATAATATCCCACCCCCGATAGGATGTTTAAGCTCTGAATATTTTTTGTCTTTTTTTTTTTTTTTGGTTTTCTGATATATTTGCAATGTTTGTTTGATACAACAATATAATGCAGCAAGATAGAAGATGTTTCAATAATAATTTTAAACTCAAAAATTTAACATTACATAGGAAATACACAATTAAAATTCCATGTTTTTATATCAGCTTAGATACTCAATATTTTCACAAAATATTGACAACCCAGTTCATAAAATATCCCCTATTATTTAAAACAACAATACCTAGAAAATATAGGGGTTACAAATCATGAACTCATAGGTAATATATGCCTTGAACCCTTTGAAATGGATGCTAGAATGAAGTATAAAGTTTGCAATAGTATAACAACAGCAACAATGATAATAAACTCTAGCAACGATCATTATCACCAATCTCCATGCCTAGTGCATAGCTACATACAATTAAATTTCCAAAACCCTTCCCTGGAAACCACTTATTTATTGAAGTTCTCATGTAGCTCTCTTTTCTCTTAAAATAATGATCAATATATTTGCATTATTCTGATATTTCATTTAAATGCTTGAAAACTTCTCATATTTTCACTCCAAATAAGCTCATATGTTACCTCCATGTGAAGCCACCAATTAACTGCAACCCCTGAGTGATCTTTCTCACTAGTAGGAAGCACAATCAAAGAGAGGCTACATTCTCCAAGATTGAAATTACTGCAAAACCTTAGGTTTCACCTCCAAAGCAAAAGCACAAAGCCAAGTTGAGAAAAAATGATCAATCATTATGAAATAAATTCCAAAAATGCTCTTTTATAATATTCAATTTTCATTTGATTTCATCTCATTTAATTTACTTTAATTTCATTTTATTTTCCCTCCTTTTTGGTGCGCAACTTAATAATAATAAAGTATACTTTATTATTCACTTATGTCTCCCCTTTAAAATAACACTTTAACACTTTTTTATAAAGTATACTTTTTAAAAGCATTTAAATCCCCCTTTTAAATAAAGTCTATTGAATTCATTAATGATATGTACTCAATAATTAATTATTATTAAAGCATAACTTTAATAATAATTATAATATTATAGCTCCATTAATCATCATAAATCAATTTTGACTTCACCAAGAGGTAGCCCACTACATTCACTACTAACTAGGGTGCCTTACTATAAATAGTAAGGTTGGCCTCTATCAACACACTAACTTACTATAAATAGAAAGTATATAAAAATGGAGCCAAAACACCCTGAATATCATAACCTTTTAATAAGCTAAGGATTTGAAGATGAAAACTCTTCCAACTGTCAACTAAGGAGCTAGCTAACTCCAACACTGGGCCCTATAAACACCATTATTATCCTACAAGGACCCGATGATAGGCTAAACCACCAACTTTGGTGCTCACTCAAAAAGGGGACATTATAATCTTCCTTCCATGAAATTTTTTGTCTTGGAGCGATCGCAACTGAATAGATGAAACCACCACAAGAGGCCCAAGGGAAGAGTTGTCCATCAATCATGAGGAGGCAAGAATATCCAAACATGTTTGCACCACAACATCCCATTTCATCCTCTTCAAATCTCCTATGGATGTGTTGACTATCCCTCATAGGTGCTGGAAGTTATGTAATTGCTCCTCCCAAATCGAGGGAATGATAAAACTCTCCTCCATCACTGTTGTAAAAACTAAACATGTCATCATGCCTATTGACACTACAACCTCTTTGAAGCCATGACTCCAATGGAAGTTTTAGAGACAAAGAAGTTGCAAACTCTATCTGATACACATCAACATGATGGTAATCTAAACTTTGACCCTGCAAGTAATCCTCTAAATATATCTGAGTCAAACACCTACAATCTCTAGTTTCATCTTATGTAGACAAAAACTCTTCATCCCACCATGGATGGTAAAAATATCGAGCCAGTCCTGTAAGGAAAGCTAAGGTGCAGAAACAACTCTCCTAATGTCAAAGCCTCAGGGAAGAATACATAAACTCTTTCAAATTTTTACAATTACAGTTCAATTAAGATGCACTTGAAACAGATAATAGAAACAAAGAAATATACACATACATATGAACACTAGATTTATGTGGGAAAACCCTTATAGGAGAAAAACCCACCACACCAAGAGAAGTCACTTTGTATTACAGTAACAAAAATTACATACAGAGTTTCTGACTTATCTTTCTGATGCCAGATTACAGCAGCTTTCACAATGATCAAAACTTGTACAGGAACCTTCAAGTTACAATCTTTATAGAATAGAAATCACTCTGATACAATTCAAACTGTTCACCCAATTTTTCTTCGAACCAACCGAACCTCTGCAACATTACAGAATGTATTCATGTCGTTCCTGTCTGTCGAGCTTCCTCACAGAACTGCCACAACGGTCCAACTGCTAGCGGTTCCCATTTGACTTCTCCTATTGGTCCAACACAAGCCATGTAGATGGTCATCACTCAGTCAAAATAATTCAAACTTTGTTGGCATATCGGTGAGACATTCCTATTGGTAAGACTTCTTACCGAACACCCAAGACTTTCCCCGAAGGCTCCAACATAAAATGTTGTCGGTGAGACTTTAGCACATCGCCCAGACTTCTTACCGAACACCCTCATGTTATACCGATGTATACTGTCAATGAGACAAAGCAACTGTCACCAGGAGTTTATAACAAAACCTCTGAGTTACCCCAAGGACGCCACTATGTAATTGTTCGGCAAGACTCCTGCAAGGTCACAATGACCTGTACAAAGCATAATGTTTCAAAGCTACTAGTCGGCCAGACCCAAAGCATGTCACACTGACTTGGCTCCAATAGAGGTTTCAACCTATGATGATTGAGACATATATTTCCAACAATTCCACACCTATGTTTCATCAAGTCATCAATGTGTGGACTAAAGGAGAAGTGATGAGAACTCATCACTATGCAGTCAAGATAAAATTCCCTACCTCTATCAATGGTTGATCATCATAGTTATGGGGAATACACTCCTCATCACTCGAATTAGATGATGGCCCATGTCTTTTATCTTGAATAGCTAATTGGGTAGATACTCTTCCAACCCTCTTTACATACCCAATAGGATAGTCTCTATCATAAAAAAAATTGGAGATATTCTAATTTATCTCCTGTAAAGTACTCTTGACGAAACACAAATCATGAATGTGAGTACCGACAGAAAACCCATATTGTCTCTCCTCAAATTCTGCTTTCTAAAGAAGGTACTCAACATACTTATGAGTGCAATAAAAATTATATAAGATTGAACCAACCTTCTCTCCCATAACCTTCAAGTGATCTCTCCATCTCTGTAGCTCAATAAGTTGTCAATCAAAATCAGCTACATGGGATTTTATAATTGATTTTCTTCTAGGAGAGGGAAGAAAATCAACATGAAAACCAATCTCCCCAGTGGGTGATGCCCTGCATATCTCCTGTAAAGAAGATGGAATAGTGTTGTGATCAATCACACAAATCTCTACAAAAATCCACCACCTCATCACAAAAGCTATCAATAACCTACTCTACATCACCTGAAATGGGACTATCCTTAGAGACACCTGATGCAAAATATGGTTCTCTGCTACTCTCAACCAATGCACTCATCCCATCTACATCAGTTGCACCTATAAATGTAATAGGAATAGCCACATCCTTAGTTTTCTCCTTACCACTACCCGTGGATGTATGCTCATCACAAGAAACTGCCATAGATATCAAAATTGTATCTACTAGAGATGATGTTTGCACTAAGCTCAACTCCACAGTAAGATCATCTATTTGTAACTTTGACTCTTGAAAATTTGTTTGAGTTCTCTTCACATGGTGACCACAAGCTCATAGGTGAGCTCGTCAACCTCCTCTTCCTTTCCCTTAAGAGAATCATAATTGATACCATCGAGCATGAGAAGATAATGTCTATCTGATAATAGTTGTAGGTAATTATCCTTCATTACCCCAACTGCATCTCTAAGTGCATGAAACTATACAGGGGAAATTCCACCATCAAGGTGCTCATATATACCTAGATTCTAACAACAATGTGCCACCAACTGTTCAACAACATCAAAGTGGTCCAAGGTTGAAGCAATCATGCCTTTTTTCACCTTCAATTTCCCTCCAAATGATGAGACCCCTATGACAAATCATCTCCACACAATTTTTCTGATTTGTAATATGCACTATGGTAAGAGGTTGAATCATCATCACTCACTATTTGATAAGCATCATCATGTGTGCCATCAGCTCTGTACACTTCCTCAACAAATGTATTGTTTTTATTTACCTCAAGGGATGGCTCCAATGACATGATAGAAGTTGTTGATTGGACATAATCATTGCACACCTCTTCCTCCAAAGTAGATGCATGTTCATCCAAAGAGCTATACTAAGACCCAATACCAACAAGTAATCTTTCTAATTTGTTCACATCTTCTAAGGTCTGATTTGCAAAATCAGACTTGTTGTGGCTTGAATCCACATCACATAATTCATTTTTAACCCCCAAATCTTGAGTTTCAATGTTAGGTAACTCCCCACATCCATCATCCTCACATGGAATGGCTATTTTTTCATGAGTAGGCTCAACATTATGACTATTTTCATAAAACAAAAAAATTAGAAGCTACATCATACTTGTTTGCAGCGTCCTCAAGGAATTCAACCAAAACTTCATCCTTTGCTAATTGTCCATTGCCAAGTGTTGGTTCAAGAAGTGTCTTCAAAGGAAAACTAAGTGTATCATGTGCCATAATTTTTATCCCATGACTGCAATGTAAATATGTATGTGTGTAAGTCTCCTTAACCTTAATGACCTCCTTCTGGAATCCCCTTTGTCCTTCTAGATGATGTGATTCATGATCCCCAACATCAAACAAAATGTGCATATTCAAATTTGTTTCTTCCGTGGCTTCTTCTTCAATGCATCCTTGTGTCAAAATGAGGTCTTCCTCAAGCTCATTTAACTCATTATTTGTGCATTGGTGGTTAGGCTACTAAAAACTTTTGCAAGAGAAGCATAGACCTTGTCTTCTCATTTGGTTCTTGCTCATTATGGAAGTTCCTATAACTTGATCATTGAGTTTAAATGTAGAACCATCACCATCATCTAATTTAGAGGTTACATCATACCTTCTCATAGTGTACCCATCATTAGGCATTGAACCATGGGGAGTATCATATTGAAAACTCATCTTGTTGCCTATTACAACATATTTCCCATGACTGAATTTTACACCTTTAAATAAATCCTTTTCCTTAAACATCCTCTTAATGTGCTTAACCAAACAAATATTTTTAGGAATCAAGGTAACAACAAAGTTCAGGTATTTATTAAAAGAGTACTATGATTTAAATCATATGGCATGTTCTGGTAACCCTCAAATATTTGGTTGGTTTCATGTTCATAACTATCCCTTATTTTAATGGCTAGTTGTTCATAACCTTCCTTGGATTGTGTTTCAAGCCTGAAGTAACCCATTAACTCAAATCTAAAATTAGAAAATTATGGACTAAAAATCAACAAGTGCTAGTCACTCAAATTTTGACAAATGGGAGCTCACTGAATATATAATTTAAACCCCCAACAAGATGGTAGGAGACTGCTATGATACCATTGTAATATCCCGCCCCTAATAGGATATATAAGCTCTAAATTTTTCTTGTCTATTTTTATTTTTTTTTTGGTTTTTTGATATATTTACAATATTTGATACAACATAATAATGTAGCAAAATACAAGGTATTGCAATAATAATTTTCAACTCAAAAACTAAATATTACATAGGAAATACACAATTGAAAATTCTATATTTTTATATTAGCTTAGATACTCAATATTTTCACAAAATATTGACAACCCAATTCATAAAATATCCCCTATTATATAAAACAACAATACCTATAAAATCAATAATGGAGAGGAGAGGAGCAAAGCAATCAGGTGGGAAGTAGAGTGTGAGAGGAATTTTAAACTCCTCTAATAATGGAGATGATGATGGTGAGGGGTCTGATGTAGATGCAGATGCCCTGGCAGGTTCATCGGCTTCTTTAGGTGTGGATCTGCTCTTTAAGCCTCCTTTGGAGCTTTGGGTTGCAATATTTTTTTCTACAACTACTTTTACTCTAGCCTTGTCTTTGGCGAATGGTTGTTTTGGTTTCCTATCATCCTTGACTTCTTTGTGTTGCATGGGGTTCATTTCAATTACCTTCATCTTAAGACCTTGTGGATTTTGAGGGGAGAATCTCTTTCTTTGTCTGAGTGATCTTGTTTGGTATCTTCTACTTGGAGTTTATCGCTTCCTTGGAAATCTTGGTTATTTTTTATGTGCTCTTTGGAAGAGTCTGTCATTGTTCTGAGAGAGGCTTTCATGGCCTCTTTCCTCCCTTTTGGTGATGCTTTTTCTAGAGGGATATTTCAAGAAGAGTTTCTCCTTAGTGGTAATGTTGGGTATTTCTTGCCTCATAGTCGTGGTGGAGATGTGAGTCTAGTGGTGGACTTTAGGGATTTCCTTTGTGGTATTTGGTGGAGAATCAGCCACATTGTGGCTTCTTGTGTTGTTCTGGATCATCTAGGGCTCTCTTTCAAATCTATTGGGTACCCTTTGTGGTTGACATGGTTCTTATTTTCAAAGGGGGTTGATGTTTGTTCTTGGATTTGGGCTCTCTTTTGGAGGATCTTTCTATTTTTGGGATTGACTTGCAAGTTGGTGTTTCTTTTTGTTGTCTTTGGGACCCCCTTAAGCTTCATTGTGCTCTTCTTCAGTTTGGGGTCTATTTTCCTTTGTAAACAAATTTGTATTTGTATGATCTTTCTTAAGGTTCTCTTCTTGAATGCTAGGTTGCTAACCTAGGTGGTGTTTCCCTATTGGATGGTCTTTTTTTCTCTTTGTGGGTCAAATGGTATATTTTTCATGACTATTCTAAAGACCCAAATGATTTTTAGTTATGCTCCTTTTTTGGATCTTGGGTGTTCGATTGGGTTATTTTTCTTACCTATCTTAAAGTCCCAGATAATTTTGTTGTTATCATTTGTAATGAGCCTAACCCAGAAATATAAGATTAACTCATCTTCCTAGTTGTTCCAATATCTCTTACTAGTTTATATCAACTTGGAAAGCTTTGGCATAATTAAATGGAAGCTCATATATGACCAAATGAAAATAGTTTGTTTGCATTCAAGACAGTTTAATTGCAGAGCATATTCCCAAATACCACAACAATGATAGTGAATAGCTTAGAGTTTTCATGATAACTTAGGCAGGTATATGGTAGACCATAGGAAACTAAAATAAGAATTACATTGTTCATGTTACTATAGAAATGCAATGATCATTTCTAGCAATAGCAACATACCCGTGAGAACTCTCCGGTCAGCATATATGAGCAGAAGATTATGGAGTCAATTTCAACTAGTCTTCTATTGAATAAAGAAGTCTCCTCCAGCCATCTTCAGACTTGGCACATTAAATTTCTATTAACCTGAATCCTTTGTAATAGCAGTGTCTCATATAATGCCAAATAAGAATTAGATAGTCAATTGTGAATGATGGTTTGGAAGACCATAGACATTATTGCAGGTTGTAATACGATCCAACATTGTAGAATCAAATAGAATGATTGTTCCTGATATTACGATGAATTTTATTAAAATTAGACCTCAAAACAATGGAAATGAACATTTGATTCAGAGCATATTTAACATACTACTTTAGGAGAATTACTAAAATTCATAACAACACAACTACACAAGATGTCCTTTATTCATTAGTCAATGTAATAGAATTAAAACATATCCAGAAGTTCCAGAATATAGAATGAATATAAATTGGTCGTTGGACATCATTGTTGATAGTTCCCAGAGCATAATACTGGGCTTGATATGATAATAGGTATTGATGGATTGGAGTGCAACATTTGTGAATAGCATAAACTTTCATCGCCAAACTCAATAGATACAAACACTAGTAAAACTGATACCTCTAGGTTATTCTCGCTACCATATGCAAATCACTTGTTCAAAGAATTGATAAAATATAAATATTTTAGCTTAAACAATTACTGTGACCTCATATGTAGCTAGAAAAAAATAATTATATAAATGGGATCTGATCAGGATTTATCCCAATATCCAACATATGACTGAACCTCTAGTATATACACAATACATATGGACCCAGTTCCATTGCATTTTTGAAGATCTCTAGAAATATAAGCGACCACAAAATGACAATGATTATGAAAGAACCAGTGATGCTCCATAGAGAGAGTAACCCTGATAGCAGAATACTCTAAATGTAAATCAAAGCAAATTATTTGTGTAAGATCGACGCCAATAGATAGTAAACACCATAGGTTTGATATGAAGGACAATAAGTGCCAAACCATTGCCATCTTCATAATTGCATACAACATATAATAGTGCCACATGTTATACGTATGTCATAAAAACATTAATACCTTGATGTAGATCATCTACCTAAAACCACAAACCATCAAGGGTTCTTCAGACCCAAACCCTGACTAAGAAGATCAATTAGCATATCCATCAAAAACTCACTTATCCATTCACCAAAATCCATCAATTTCACTTGAAATTATAAGGCTACCAATAAGCCAAATCACCACATCAGTATTCTAGACCTTTATTAAACTCAAACATACCTTAACCAGCATCAACTTGACTGAACCAATATAGTAACATCATTGAAAAACACTAAACCAACCAAACCATTTATTATTCACCAAATATCAACTTGTTTCATTAAGGGAAAAAGACAACATTCACTCAATCTTGATTCAAAGCTCTCAAAATACCTTAAATTACTTTCATCCACATTACATTGAATGAAACAAAGCAACTAACTAATCAGGAAACTCTATATCCACCCATCTATTCAACATGTACCAAATTTACTCTTCTATGTAACTCACTCCATAATGCAAAATGACAACAAACAGTTCATTCTTGTTACAAACCTTCTACCATACCTCCAAGACACTATATTCATCATTTTTTTGATTGAAACAAACCAAGAACATACTCATATAGCACTAATCTATTAGATCCTTTGATTCTTGCAGTCAAAACACCATTTGCACATAGGATTCATATTGCTCAAACACGTCAAATCAAAAAGTATTATATCCATACTTCTCACAAACCTTAGATACACATTTACCATCATTATTCTATCAGTTACAATACAAAACCAATCACTTAGATCTTTGCATTCACTTAATTTCACTTTCTTGTAGTCATAAACCCAAAACCCTAGTAGTATAGCAACATTACAAAAACAAGTATACCGACCAATCCACCTTGAATCTCCATGAACTATACATACCTTTAGGAACCCATTTCAACCTAGTTCAATATACCTTAAGAGAACTTATCCTTATTTTGGAAAATGTATGAGAACCATTAGACTATTTGCTAGCAAATCACACCAATTAGGTCACAAATAAAAAGAAACCACCAATGAATCAACTTGAAATCATCTAACCCTGAAAAAACATTGAGTTAGATCACAAAACTATTGAATCCACATATATTAAGTCTCTTAATCCTTTCCAAAGATCATAAAATACAAACCCTCATTATGTGACATTGAAGACTTCATAAAACAAGGGTTTATTAAGAATACCCTTTCCAAACCTCTTTACACTTAGCCACTGCATCAAACAGGTCGGGATATTTTTGCACACATTCAAGGAATAATTTTCCAACCTTCATGCATACTTCTGCAACATCTACCAGCTTGAAACCATCCTCTTTCATGGAAAATTCTATATTTTCTTGCAAGGGCAGCAACCACAACCTCATATTCTTTCCTTCCCTCTTCCTGTCAATACACACAATGTTTAAAGCATCCTAAATACATTCAAAATAGTCCATCCCACCATTCTACTAAACCTACAATGGTGGGATGGGGAATTTAAATCCCTACAATCCCCTCAAACCCTTGACTAGTTTTTTCAGACAAATCTCAGAAACTTGCTCTTCTTTGTTCTAAATATGATGAAAACCTATCAAAACACCTTTAAGTAATGGCTAACTCTCTACCCTAAGAAAACAAAACAATGTTATAGCTTATAGACTGATGGTCAAGAGAATGAAAACACTGTAAATTTAGGAAACAAGGAAATTTATTTAGTAAAATGTTTCAAAAATACAAAATATGCTTCTTCCTCACCCTTTACAATGCTTTATATAGCTTTTACAATAGTTAAGGAAACTTCCTTTTCAATTTGAATGACCTATCGCTTCATTTCCCCATAAAAGACTCTTTAACTTCCTATTTTCTTGTATTTTATAAGTTTGGAAACTTTTACAATTTGTGCAACAAAACAACATTATTTGCATAAAACACAATATATTCAAACACTATAACAAAGTTGAGCTAGATCGACATTCAATTTGGGGGAAATAGAAGCCAACAATCAGCTTATGAATGTTGTAGAAACTAGGGTTTTTGTTGTGCCAAACTGGGAAGGGGAGAAGTTGTTGGAATCAGCAGCAGGATCTCAGCCCAATGAAGTATGCAATAGAGAAAAACCCTAGACAGAGGTGTAAAACAAAGATCAATGCGCAGTGTTCTCAGAGAACAAAGGATGATAGTAAAGGGGGCTCAAGCAGTGATGGCCAAAATGGGGTTGCTTCCTCAAATGCTCCAACTTCAGATGAATGTGACTCGTGTCCCTGAAAGAGCTGGCGGTGTGTTTGGAAGCAAACTCTCTGAACCAACTTTGTCCCAAGTTCCTACTTCTATAAATGGAGGCCTGTTAAAAACGCAACAGGGTGAGGTCATGTCAGGTGGTGTGAATATTTCCAAGGTTGGTAAAAAGCCAAGTATTAAGAAATGTAAGTCAGGGCATGGTAGGGTGGAAGAATATCAAGTAGAAGACCTACAGAGGGAAATAGGTGGGTTCTTGCTTCTAACTCAATCACCTTGGAAATAAATGGAGACCTAGAGAAAGAGGTGGCCTTTAATGAAAAAAATTCTAGCCTAGGCCTGATTGGGAAATTTAGGGGTTTCTGGCCAAGCCTACCGAATCTTCACAAATGGATCTCAAACTACTAGTGACCACTGTTGGATGGGTATGTACAAATTTATCCAATGGCTAAAGGATTTTTTATATTTTTTTTTGAAAAAGAGAAGGATAGAAATAAAATCCTATGTGAGTTTCACTAGGATTGGGATGAAAAGCATGTGTTGATGTTAAATCCATGGCATCCAACTTTCAATCCAGCTACAAAAGTGTTTGAAAGGATTCCCTAGTGGGTGAGACTTCCTAACATCCCCCTATAGTTCTGGTTTAATGCATGTTTGGAGGCAATAGGAAACTCTCTAGGAAACTTTGTAATGGCGGATGAGGGGTCTTCAAACCTCTTACACTCAACTTATGCACGAATCTTGGTAGAAATGAATATTTCCAAGGTTCCCCCAAAGGAGATTGTTCTAAAATATTCAAAGGGTAGTTGGGTGCATCCATTGGACTATGAAGGTGTGCCCTTTAGATGTAAAATCTACCATCAAATAGGGCACGTGGCAGCAAAGTTTTTCAAGCATAGACCTACCAAATCTTCTCCTTGGTGGAAAGGTGCATCAGCCCAGCATTACACTGTAGAGAAACAAGTGGAAGAGCATGGAAGTTCTTAGAAAAAAGGCTCTAAGAAGGGGAGTCAGGCATCAGAGGATCCAAACTAGAAAGTGGAGTTGTTACCACAGGAGGCACGAAAGGAGGAGCAGCCATAGATTCAGAAGACCTTGCCTCAAGAAGGGTGTTTGGTTGAAGGCAAGGATACATTACTAAAATTTGGGGCTGCAACACCATAATGTTGGGAAAAGAAGTGTGGGGTGAGGCCTTGGGAAAATGATGTTGGGAAACGAAAGGTAGATGAACAGCATCAACAAGAAATTATGAATAGTGGAGCTTGGAGGAGTCCTCGAGTCTCAATTGTGGACTGGAAGAAAGAGGCTACAAGGGTCGAGGATAGGTGGAAAATGGTCATGGGGAAGAAATCTAAGAAGGAGCAGAAGAAAGCTTTCGATATGGTCCTGCGATCCCAGACAAAGAAGAAAATCTAAAGAAGGCTTCAAAATTGTGATCTGTTCAAAGATCTTTGAGACTTTGTTTTTAAAATTTGTAATTGGTTGGAATCTAGCATTTCTTTTATTTTTGAAGCTCAATTCTGAGCTTTGAGGTAGTTTCTCAGTTTTTGTTTGTAGGATTGGTGAGATCTAGCAACATTTGTAGTTAGAGTTGCTATGGCCTTTGCTTTTTAATCTGTTTCTTTCATTATTCAATAAAATAAACCTCATTACTAATAAAAAAAAAACATTATTTGTAAATTGACATAATTGATCCCCTAGAGACCTATTTGCGACTTTAAATACATTAAATGTGACCTCACATGACCCTTTTACATTTCTTTACATTTGAAAACTCATTTTTCTCAAATTTTCCTTTTGGAGGCATTCAGTGAACAAGGTGCTCCTGCACCATACTTGATGTATCATCTCTAGCAATTAGATAATTATACAAATGGTCAAGGTTGGATTTTCATCCAAGCTTGATATTCTAAATCCTGAGATTTTTTGTTCTCAAATTCTACTATACCAATATTAAACAATCTCCATTCTTCTGTGATAATCCTTCAAACCCCAAATGCACCAATATAGTCTACCACTTTTAGTTACACTAACTGAATTATTATTTTAAAATACTTTACAAAGCATAGAGTATTATATTAATAACTTTTATAAAGTCTTAATATAATTAAATAATTAAAATCTCTTCTAATATGGATAAAGACGATTCTAATATTTAATTAATTAATGAAATATCCTCTTCAAGGGAATATTAAAAGGTGGGGACATTACAATCCTCCCTTTCTGAAGATTGCTTGTCCCAACCAAAACCAAAACAACCATGACAATACTTGGATCCCAAACCAATCTTAGAAACACTATTCTACCAATTTGCTATGCTACTCTGATATCAATCACCCTATCATGACACAACAACCTCTGAAATACTCCATCCATTAAACAAATTCTAGGATCCCACACTGTAATAACTCTACCATAGCACACCAAAATATGAAGCACTCCACTTGCCAAACAAATTCTTGGATCCCACATCAATCTAGGACCCATGCTATAAGTGGACAAATAGATGTATCTCACCATAGGATCATCATTAACTCTCTGCTTATACTGGTACGTTATCACAAATATGTAACGATTATCCACCATATGTGTGTAGAAAAACATATTACTCCATCCCATACCACTAGTATAAATTAGAGTTGTATCAAACCCACTTAAAATCACCCCAATGAAAATACCAACAATGTCCCCAAGAGAATATGGTGATGGATACTGAAGCTCAGCACTCTTACGTAAATACCAATCATTACTAAATGCCTCATATAATCTTGAAAAATATTCCCCCATTATGGATGTTGTATGTTCAACCCAAACGGAATCACTCATGTCTTCATCTCCATGTGTAAGTATAACACTAGTGGCTGATCCACCAAGTGTGTGTCCAACATCATCTTTGGTTTGAGCCATCAATAAGTTTTCTAAAAGAGGAAACTTATAAACCTTCTAATGAAAACTTGATACCCAAACAAAATTTTCTAAATCATATTTTTTCTCTTGCACACACTCATCTACATGTTCATCATGTTTTCTTACCTCAAGAAGCTCCCCCTTTCCATGTTCAACTAGTACACATTCTTCTCTTGGAATAAATAATGATTGAAGATAGACTTCTCTTTGTTGTCTTGCTATATCCACATGTTTGACTTGTTCTTTGACTTTTTGCAAGTGTTGTTTTGCATGGGTAGCCACTAACTTAGCCTACTTGGCTCTTTGTATCCACTCTTCATTCATTTTTTCAAAATACCTCACTTCTTCCTCTATGTTAACATCTTCATTGTTAGATCCTTCCCATGTGATAAGAGGTGGTAAGATCTAAAAAAAGATCAACTTGCATACATTTTACACTTGTCATCTCATACTAAAATGGAGATAGAAGGTTGCACTGAAGATCATACCTTGAAGTGCTTTCAAATTCCTCCACCCTTTATAATTGCTCTACATCAATTGTTGGTTCAAAATTCTAAAATATGAATATCTCTCCATCATATACAATTGTCCCAAGACTGCAAGATAAATAATTATCTCTTTCATCGGTGACTTCTTGAGTGTGATACAGATACTCACTAAGTGTAGCCTCAATCTTATGGCTACAACTTATCCTTTCACAAGTATTTTCACAACTCGCAAATTCATTCCTCTGAAGCTCTTCAATCCCTTCATCAAATTTTTCATGTTCCATGTCTCTTGCATTTTCTTCTTTCTCTTACAAAGTGGTTGCAACACACAACTGATTTTTTCTTTGTGCATTGAGTAATGAGCCTCACTCAATTGAAGGAAAAGATCAACAATCTCCCTATCTTTGTCCTCCACCAATTTGACAACCATGTCTCTATATCTTAGTAATTGCAAGTAATCATATTTTATGAATTCCAATATTTATTTAATTAATTGCAAATGTGTATGAGACATACCAATTACCATCCCTTTTTGCCTCTCCTCAATTTGGGTTGAACAAATGAGGTCTTCAATATGTTTATGAGTATCATCCATCCTTGATAACACTTTCACAATATTTTCTTCCTTCACCATAAAATGACCTTCCAAATCTTCCACTACAAGAGGCTTTCATTCCCAATCATCGAAGTGACCTTGGCTGCCATGAACTATCTTTCTTGATTTTTCTTCATGTGTAGAAATTTTTTCAACAATAGAATCAACCAACTTGCTTGTGGATACATTACAATCTTCAACCGCAAATGATTGGACAAAGATGTGATCAAATAAGGACTCATCATTAGAATCCATACCTTTATCAAAGTTGTCAATATCATTGTTCATCTCCAAGCTAGCACACTTTATGTCAAGGAGACTCATGTTCACCCCATGTGATTCTTCTTGTCTGAATGATGATAGCACATTAGAAACATTACCAAACCCTTTCCTTGTATCCTCATATACGACATTGACATGTTTCTCAAATTTTGCATAAATATTTCAGCTAACTCCCCTTTTAGTTTCACTATCCTCTTCTTGTACAAATAGATCATGCACACTTGAACCTGTAGGTATGGATGAGTCACTAGGGTGAAGAGATTCACTTGAAAGTGAATCTGAAAGACACTGCAAACCATGATTTAACTTTTGATGTGTTTGTTGCAATTCATGATTAATCTATTGTTGTGATAGAGTAAGGTCTTTTAATATTTTCTCCACATTAGGCTTATTTTCCTATGTTGGCAAGGAAGGAAGGAAAGTAGGAAACAACCATCTAGCCATTTGATGCAAACTATAACTGAAGCAAACTGATTTATACCCAAGACTAACAGGATGATGGCTCTGATACCATTGTAATGATCTTGACCTAGAAATATAAGATTAACTCATCTTCCTATTTTTTCTAATATCTCTTACTAGTTTATATCGACTTGGAAAGCTTTGGTATAATTAAATGGAAGCTAATATATGACCAAATGAAAACAATTTGTTTGCAGTCAAGACAATTTAATTGTAGAGCATATTCCTAAATACCACAACAATGACAGTGAATAGCTTATATTTTTCACAATAACTTAGGCAGGTATATGGTGGACCATAGAAAACTAAAACAAGAATTACATCATTCATGTTACTATAGAAATGTAATGATCATTTCTAGAAATAGCAAATCATACCCGTGAGAAATCTCTGGTTAGCATATATGAGCAGAAGGTTATGGAGTTAGTTTCAACTAGTCTTCTATTGAATAAAGAAGCCTCCACCAGTTGTCTTCAAACTCGGCACGTTAAATGTCTATTAACCTAACTCCTTTGTAATAGCAGTGTCTCATATAATGCCAAATAATAATTAGATAATCAATTGTGAATGATGGTTTGGAAGACCATAGGAGTTATTATAGGTTGTAATACAGTCCAACATTGTAGGAACAAATAGAATGATTGTTCTTGATATTACGGTGAATTTTATTAAAATTAGACCTTAGAACAATGACAATGAACATTTGATTCAAAGCATATTTAACATACTGCTTCAGGAGCATTACTAAAATTCATAGCAACATAACTACACAAGATATCCTTTATTCATTAGTCACTATAATAGAATTAAAACATACCCATAAGTTTCATAATATACAATTAATATAAATTGGTCATTGGACATCATTGTTGACAGGAGCTAGAGCATAATATTGGGCCTGATATGATAACAGGTATTGATGGATGGAGTGCAACAGTCGTGAACAACATAGAATTTCATCACCAAACTCAATAGATACAAACACCAGTAAACCTGAGGTTGGAGTAGACAGTCATTAGTCACTATAATAGAATTAAAACATACCTAGAAGTTCCAAAATATACAATGAATATAAATTGGTCATTGGACATCATTGTTGATAGTAGCTAGAGCATAATATTGGGCCTGATATGATAACAGGTATTGACGGATGGAGTGCAACAGTCGTGAACATAGAATTTCATCACCAAACTCAATAGATACAAACACCAATAAACCTGATACCTCCAGGTTATTCCTGTTACCATATGTAAATCACTTGCTCAAAGAATTGATAAAATATAAATATTCTAGCTTAAACAATTACTGCAACCTCATATGTAGCTAGATGGAAATGATTATATGAATGGGAATTGATCGGGATTTATCTCAATGTTTAGCATATGACTAAACCTCTAGTATATACACGATACCTATGGAACCAGTTTTTTCGCATTTTGGAAGATCTCCAAAAATATAAGGGACCACATAATACCAATGATAATGAAAGCACCGGTGATACTCCACAAAGAGAGTGGCCCCAATAGAAAAATTCTCTAAATGAATCAAATCCAATGACTCGTGTAAGATCGATGTCAATAGATAGTCAACACTACAAGTTTAATATGAATGACAATAAGTGCCAAACCATTTCCATCTTCAGAATAACATACAGTATATAATAGTGCCATAGGTTATATGTATGTCATACAAATATTAATACCCGATGTATCATCTCTAGCAATTAGATAATTATACAAATGGTCAAGGTTGGGTTTTCGTCCAGGCTTGACATTCTAAATCCTGAAAGTTTTCATTCTCAGATTCTACTATACTAATATTAAACAATCTTATTATTTCATGATAATCCTTCAAACACCAAATGCACCAATATAGTTTGCCACTTTCAGTTATGCTAACTGAATTATTATTTTAAAAGACTTTACAAAGTCTAAAGTATTATATTAATAACTTTTATAAATTCTTAAATAATTAAAATCTCTTCTAATATTGATAAAGATGATTCTAATATTTAATTAATTAATCAAATCTCCTCTTTAGGGGCATATTAAAAGGTGGTTACATTACATCGTCCCTCTTTAAACTCTTATTTCCATGTATGCCTAAGGTTGGTGTGATTTTTTCTGTTGGTTCAGTGGCTTTGCTCTTGGTTCTACAACTTGTTTCTTCTCCAGAGGTGAAGACTGATCCTATTGAGGTGGATTCCTCTTCTATAGAGGTGAAGATGGATGTTGTGGGTTTGGGAGGAAGCTCCTTACTCTAGGCTTCTCGATTGTTGTCCCTTTTGAGGTGGAGTCTATGGCTGCTGGTGATCTCTAGATTTAGTGGAAAAAGTGTTCATATGTTCCTTACCAATAAAGCGGAGCTCTTTCCTTCATTTATGGAGGTTTAGTTCATGTCTCAGTTGGACTAGTGTTTTAAAGATATTTTTCCTTCCTCTATACTGCCTTGTAGTTTTCGTATTGAGGTTGAGAATCTTGGTGGAATGATTGTTTTGATTGGGGACTTTTGTTACCTTCTTATTTTTGGCTTAGTGTTGTTATTACTGAGCAGATGGTTTGATGCAACTTAGTTGCTTTGGTGCCTAACTGTTTTAGGTTTTTTTTGCTAGTCTCTTTCGATTCTAGGTCCTGGTCAAAACCTGGCTGTAAATGGTTTAAGGTCCCTTCAAAACCTGCTCGATGTAGCTTGTATTGATTAGATTATCTTTGTTCGGATGTTGTTGATGGTTTACGATTGGTTTGCTAATTATTTCTCTAGCAGCTTCTTTTCCTTGTAAAGGGTTTTAGGTCCCTTCAAAACCTTCTTGTACTAGGTTTTGAGTCCCATCAAAACCTATTTGTCCCCTAATCAAAAATAATACCTAGAAAATTTAGGGGTTACAAATCATGAAGTTATAGGTAAGATATGCCTGAACCCTCTAAAAATAGATGTCAGAATGAAGTATAAATTTTCTAGTAGTATAACAACAACAACAATGATAATAAACTCCAATAAAGATCAGTATCACCAATCCGCATGCCTAGTGCATAGCTGTATAGAATTAAATTTCCAAAACCCTTGTCTGGTAACCACCTGTTTATTGATTTTCTCCTATAGTTCTCTTTGCTCTTAAAATAATGATCAATATATTTGAATTATTTTGATATTTCATTCAAACCCTTGAAAACTTCTGAGATTTTCACTCCAAATAACCTCAAATGTGACCGTGTTAAGCCACCAATTAACTGCAACCCTCGAGTGAAATTTCTCACCAATAGGAAGAACAATTGAAGAGAGGTTGTTGGACTCAGGGAACACTAAGAGGGGGATGAATCAATTTTCAACAAGATTTAAACTTTAATTCTAATCATAAACCATTTACAACACATAAACAGAAATAAAGATGCAAGCACATGAACAAGATAATCAAAGCACCATAACACCAATATTTTTTCATGGAAACCCTGTTAGGGGAAAAACCACGATGGAGATTAATCCACAATTTATACTCTATTAAAAGTATGAAGAAAAGGGAATGCACATGCATTCAGGCACACTTCCTAGAGCTCACTACTCAAAATAAGGAATGCTCACTACATTACAAAATGTTTTTGATTACAACAAAAGGTTGAAATGAAAGGATAGCATCTGCATATGCCAAAATACAGTTCCAGTTAAGCTCATAAATCAGATTCTAGACCTACTGACTCCTTTTGGACTTCACTCTACTCTGCTCTAACTCGCTTCCACAAAATATTAATGCACAAGTGAAACTGTGCATGACTCGCTCAATCACCCAGCTAATATTTGTGCATGCATCTGCTCTACTCTTTTCACACACACACTTCAAAATGAATTATCTATCTCATTTATATACTTGCTACCAAAATTTCAATTACTCCAAATCAGCTTCAGCAAAATATGAAATATTCTTCACATGTTAGCTCAAATCATGAGTAATCTTTGATGTGCACCCACACAAGTCGGCTAGACTATATCTATGACCCCAAAAAAAATAACCAACACAAGAAACAATTAAACAATTACTCCTTATACATCTATGACATGTGACATTCACTAGATCGGCCACAATGAGGAAATAAACAAAAAAACATATTTTCTGCTCTCCAAGCTCATACACCGATTAATGCAACATCACAAAACTTACCAATAAGGTAACATGCATGCTTAAAAAATTATCTTAGGGATCCACAACACAAAATTATGATTCAATGAAGCATACAGATCAACAAACTACCCGAATACCCTGTTCTTCATGCTTTCTGTCAATAGAACACTGTTCTCTACTTTTCCTGCCAGTATGAATAAATTTTGATCTGCGGACTGGGTTAATGAATTTAGTTGCCATCAATGACAACACTAGAATCCATATTCCAACAATCTCTCCCTTTGGAATTTATGGCAACACTTAGTGAAAAATTACTAAGTGTTAAAACCAGAGATACACTACCAAAATTTCAAAACTTTTAAAACTCAACTTTGTTTCAAGAAACTACTTCCCCTTAAAATTTCAAGGAATTTTTCATAGCACTCTCTCCCCCTTTGACATCACTAACAAAGTTTCACTACTTTCTCTCTTCCCCTTTGCTAATTAGAAATAGGATCAACATTTGAAGAACTACAACTACTACACAAGTCATAAAATGATTTTATACTTATCTTTCATTTTTGGAAGAAATTTCTTCCAAGCAACTACTACAATCCCAATGATTATGATCAAGATATTGTTTTCTGATGTTTGGTTCATGATTTGAATGAGGGATTCTAGAATTGTAATTTCTTCTTCTAACTTCTCTCCTTTCCTTAGAGCCTCAATTAGCTACTCCATTTTGACTTCAGTTAAATCCTTAACTTTCCAGAAAGTGTCCATAAGAGTGTTTCTTGAAAAGTGAACTTTTGCATGCTCAGTCTGCAACTCCTAAATCATTTTCTTGATTGCACCATCCTAGTCCTAAACCATGTTATAATCTTGACCAATTTTGTTCAACTCACTTTCAATCTGCTCCACCTTGTCCTTGTATCTCCCAACAACATGAGGCCAATGAAGATAATAATTATATATGTTATTTGTTGAGTCAATGCATTGCCTCAACACATTCATTTTCTTTTTTCAATTTGGTAAGGGATAGCTTGAACTACTTCAAATATAGAATTATTTCTTTATCTCCCTTGTTATGAGGCTCAGAGGCCATAGCATCCCTGATACATTCAATCATTTCTTCTGGAAGCACATTTTGCAAACTTTCCAATCCAATGTTGTTACACATAAAGTAACTTCCTAGAGTGCTCTCAATCAGGTCTTGCTCATATGAGAGTCCATCTAACCATATGTCAGTAATCTTTTGCATTCCATCTTCCTCTTGAACAATCTGCAGTATCTTTTTTTTGAATAAAGAACCTTCTTCATCGCTTCCTTCTACTATAATTACATTTGGTTCAACTAATTCCGATTCATCTCTTGGAGTGTACTCATCAAAATATTCATTTGGTATATCCACAATTACCTATTCTTTCCTTTTCCTTCAAGTTTAGGAGACTTGTGTGCCAGAGGTGTCATCATCAAACTCTAGAGACCTTTTTTGCTTCCTCTTCATCTTACCAGAAGATGATCCAACTTCAAGTGTTTTTACCGAAATGGAAATACTAACTACTCCAAACTTTCCCAGCAATTCTCTAAAGAAATTTGCATATTTTTGCTCACAATTTTCTAGAGTATTAGAATGTTCAAAAATTTCCTTACAAACCGGTTCATTTTCCCTCCATACCACATTATCATTCTGAGGAAAGCAATTCAGAAAATACATCATGATACATATGATCAAAGTACCAAACTTGAAGGGGTAGTCTGCATCCTTTGTTAATTGCACATTCTCCATCAATTGCTCTTTTAGCAAACTGCACAGGTTGAAGTCTTGGTTCTACATTATCATTTTATGAGATATGTAAATTGTGCCTAACGAGGTTGGGCCTTCCCTCTTTTTGAAAACAAAAATTAATGAAATCCCATGTGCAATGTACCTCATTATTGGATCTTTGATTGTTGAAATTATCAAATCCCTTTGATCTCATGTTACTCCGGTTAGGATATCGACTTCAATGTTTTGAATCGACTTCTTTTTTGAATTATCCCCGAAATTGCATAATCCAATTAAATTTATGATCACCTCTTTTGAAATGAGATAGGGTTTATCTAGAGTGAGAGTGTCCTCATTCAATTTGTTCAAGATAAACCTAACAACTTCTTTGTTGACAAAGTAAGGAAACTCATTCCAGATATCCAGACTCCTATGTTTCACACCTTCAAGCCACTTCAATTCATTGGTCGGAAACATATTTCTTACATCTCTGATCTTCCTACTATATTCATCCAAATTCACAATTCCTTTGATTTGCTTCATTTTTCTTTTCGTACCGAACAAGTTTTTCTTCCGAGTATAAAATTAGGAATTCAACAAGTGATTAGAAATACCTAATGAATTCACTGTCAATTTTACTTGACTCCTTCAAAATTTTGTTGCAAAGGTTCTCCTTCTATTCTCCTTCAATGCAAGGTGACAAATGAGGGTTCCAAATACCCTTTTATAACTTCGCACACCTAACCTTTTTTCAGCATTAAATATTTTTCCCTAGGAGTTCTAGTTACCTTATTTTCTCAGATAGCAAGAGAAGAATTCATCTATGGACCTTCTAGATCTCGAATTCCTACACAAATGATCATGGACACATTTGAAGACTGATGGTACAACTATTGAAAATTTCTTGCATTTCAGTGCTAACTACAGACATGGGGATAAAGGATTTTCTTGAAAGACTCCCCCTAGGCCAATGGCCTGAGATCAATTTCCAAAGGAATTACTAGAGACTGCTTCTGGTACGGGCTTCTTTCCTTCATCAAATTCACTCTTATTTACCCACATTTTTTTCATCTGATCTCTTATCTCTTCCACGGTCGCTTTTCCTTTTCCTTTGTCATCTTTTTGTGAAATTCTTCCTTTGTATACTAGACCTCTTCTATCCATGTTTATGTTCCTATAGAATCTTGCAATGTGACCAAATTTGTTGCAATTGTAACACACCAAATTTCTTTGTCTAGACCATTCATTCCATTGATTTCCCTTTGAACTGCATTGATTAGTAACATTCCCAATTCTTCCACAGGTGTAGCATTTAACATTCCTTATACTGATAGGCATACTTCTACATTTAATTGACTTATGGCCAAACTTTTTGTAACTAAAACACTAATCGGGAAATGATGGACTGCTTGAATTTATTTAACTTCTACATTGAGAAGCCATATGACCAAATTTATTGCAAGCAAAGCAATAACCATTAAACTTCTGAGCATTGGGTTGTCTTACCAGATACTTTATGCCTTTGTTCATCTAATTTCTTTGTCTAAAATCCTTGTGTTTAGATCTAGAGCTTTCTCCTTTCTTATATCCAAAACCTCGCTTACCATTTGCATCCTTCTATCCTTTAGTCAGCTCATCAAGCTTAGAAAAATTGATCTTGAACTTCTCGTATTCATTTGCAGTAGTGATTTCATCTCTAAGAATAATTATTTGTCTTTCAAGCTCTTGTTCATTATTTCTGGATTGTTGCAGTTCAATCTCTAGTTGAATGAGTACTATTTACTCTACTCCATTCTTCAGACTTTTCTTTTAAAGACTATGCCAGATTCTCCTCATTCTTCTTCCTTTCTTCAATCTCCTTAGTTCACTTCATTGCCACAAATTCCATCTCAAGCTTTAGAGTAGCATTGCCCCTAGCAAACTTTTCACATTCTTCAGTTATTTCTTTTAGGGTCTGATTCAAGTGAATATCTTCCAAGATTTTATTCTCTTTCTGCTTCAACTAATCATAGGGTTCTTTCCTCTTTTCTCTTGACTCATTAGTTTTATCCTTTAATGATTGAATGAATTTCTCAACATCCACAAGATTTGCTTTTAATTACATAACTTCTACTTTAGACTGATCAAGATCATCAAGTGCCACCATAAGTTGTTGTTGAAGACCACCAGAGTCTATTGCAATTCAATATCCACCTCAATTTGTTAAACTTCTATAGAGGAACCTTGCTCTGATACTAATTGTTGGACTCAGGGAACACTAAGAGGGGGGTTGAATCAGTATTCAGCAAGATTTAAACTTTAATTATGATCATAAACCATTTAAAGCACATAAAAGAAATAAAGATGCAAGCACATGTGAACAATATAATCAAAGCACCATAAAACTAATATTTTAATGGAACCCTATTAATCCACACCATACTCTATTAAAAAGTATAGCAGGTAAAGGGAATGCATGATGTATATTCAAGCACACTTCCTAGAGCTCATTGCTCAAAATAAGGAAGTCTCACTGCCTTAAAAAATGTTTGTGATTACAACAAAAGTTTGAAATGAAAAGATATCATCTACATATGCCAAAATACTATTTCGGTTAAGCTCATAAATCAAATTTTGGACCTGTTGACTCCTTCTAGACTTCATTATGCTCTGCTCTAACTCACTTCCACAAAATCTTAATGCACAAGTGAAACTTTGCATAACTCGCTCAATCACCCTTTTGATATTTGTACATACATCTGCTTTTCTCTTTTCGCATACACACTTCAAAATGAATTACCAATCTCATATATATACCGGCTACCAAAATTTCAATTACTCCAAGTTGGCTTTAGCAAAATATGAAATATACTTCACATGTCGGCTCAAATCATGAGAAATATTTGATGTGCACCTGTACAAGTTGGCTAGACTATAGTTACAACCCAAAAAAAAAAATCCAACACAAGAAACAATTAAACAATTACTTCTTATACATGTGACATTGACTAGGTCCGTCATAATGAGGAAATAAACAGAAAAACATCTTGTCAGATCTTCAAACTTGTACACCGATTAATGCAACTTTGCAAAACTTACCAATAAGGTAACATACATGCATAACAAACTATCATGGGGATCCACAACACAAAATGATGATCCGGTGAAGCATACAGATTGACAAACTACCTGGATACCCTATTCTTCATGCTTTCTTCCAGTAGAACATTGTTATCTACTTTTCCTGCCAGTATGAATAAATTTTGATCTACAGACTGGGATAATGACTTCAGTTTCCATCAATGAAAACACTAGAATCCATATGCCAACAATCTCTGCAAGCCATATGCCAACAAAGGCTACGTTCTTCAAGATTGAAATTACAGCAAAATCCTAGGTTTCACCTCCAAAGCCAAGGCTCAAAGACAAGTTGAGAGAAAATGATCAATCATTATGAAATGAATTCCAAAAATTCCCTTTTATAGTATTCAATTTGTATTTGACTTCATCTCATTTAATTTACTTTAATTTCAGTTTATTTTCCCTTCTTTTTGGTGTACAACTTAATAATAATAAAATATACTTTATTATTCACTTATATCTCCCATTTAAAATAACACTTTAACACTTTTTTATAAAGTATACTTTTTAAAAGCATTTAAATCCCCCTTTTAAATAAATTCCACTTAATTCATTAATGATATGCACTCAAAAATTAATTATTATTAAAGTCTTTAATAATAATTATAATATTATAACTCCATTAATCATCATAAATCAATTATGACTTCACCAAGAGGTAACCCACTACATTCACTGCTAACTAGGGTGCCTTACTATAAATTGTAAGTTTGGCCTCTATCAACACACTGACTTACTACAAATAGTAAGTATATAAAAACTGAGCCAAAACACCTTGAATATTATAACCTTAGAATAGCTAAGAATCTGAAGATGAAAACATTGTCAACTGCCAACTGAGGAGCTAGCTAACTCCAACACTAGGCCCTCTAAAGACCATTATTAGCCTACGAGGACCCGATGATAGGCTAAACCACCAACTCTAATGCTCACTCAAAAAGGGGACATTACAAGGACAAATAAATATTAATTATGTAGTAGTGTCACCACAAGTGGGTCGTGAGTTTTGAAAAAATCACTTTAACCTCATATAAGTGCCTCAAAAAATGCATTTTGAGTTGTCAAAAGATGTCTTGTAAGTGGTATAATATGAAAGGCTAAGTTTAGAGGTGTCATAATGCATTTTATGGATTTTGTAAGTGCCTAGATATGGGGAAGAATGTTTGTACATGAATCCAATATTTGGTAGAAGTTTCCAAATGATCAAGAGTCTATAAATATTGGTCATTTTGCATGTAGAAGAATCTTTATGTATTTTATAGGTTTATTCTATCTTCTTCAAAGGTTAAGAAACCATTGAAGGAGTTATCTTTCAGGCTGATAAACCAGGGAGATAGAGACTTGCAGGCAATGGGTTTACAGGTCTCTATAGGAAACTTCATACAGGGGTTGCAATTGTGCTTTCAAAGGAGTTTTATTGTGTGCTTTTGCAAGGTTTTTGGTTGTGGATTTTGGTGTGTTTTCTTTGGAATTTGTAATCTTATTATTTTTCTATTGTGAGAAGGACTATTGTGCGTTATTTTGTTGTTATAAACAGCTCCAATATATTTGTATTCATGGTCTATCATTATATTGGAATTCTTGAGAGTTTTTGGTGTAAATCTATTGGGGTTTTGATGTATTTTGAGTTGTCAAACTGGTAGCAATTATGCATACTGTAAAAAAAGATTTATAAACTGTCCAAATTGTCTTTTGACAAGCTATTATGCTACCAAATTTTCTATAGAACTCTCATATTTATTGTTGCAATAAAATTTTGAGTGCAGTTGACTTCATTGGTGCAATTTTTAGTGTACCCAATTTCACAATTTCTACATGTTTGCACATAAAATCTTAGAAATTGATAAAGCATTGCAAAAATCAAATCTAATAATTTATTGGGGATATTACGTGTACCATTTACTCCATATACAGCCAACAAGTTAATACAAATTAGGATCAAGAAATTTCATATGTTACATATCATGTAAAGATTATGTAACCAATCGAGGGAATATTTTATTAGAAATGAAGCAACAAATATGGATTGATATGCTCCAAGTTCAATATGAACTACATCCTACAACCCTTGTACCCATTGTAGAAATTTTCATGCATACAGTGTTTCATGTACACAAGGTACACTAGTTATGGTATCTACGTGTATATACCCAATAAAATGTCTACGTAAATGATTTAGCAAAACTAGCTCACAAAATCAGCTAAGGTTTAATGGTTCAAGGGAGATGATTATATATATAAATCATGTTAACTAACAGAGTAAGAAGGTCATCTACCATATAAGTATGATACAAGATTAATTATGAGACAACTAAGTCTTTCCCCAAATTTTCAAATGAAAAAGATTCCAATATCAAAAGAATCTCAAAAGTGTTCTAACAAAAAATATTAACTGCAAATAAAAAAGGAAGTTAGCACCTGAGTTTAAGATGCCTTGAAGCAGCAATAACCAAACCCTAGTTTCCATCAACACAAACCTCTTTTTCCATTCCCCTTTCTTCTTCTCTTTCCCCAAGTTTCTCCCTTAGAATGAGACACTATGGGCCTAAGGAGGAATGGACAAGGTTTTCTATGGCATGTTGGTCAAAGTTTCTTCTTTCCATTTGTTGAGGTTACAGGGGTTTCCATGCCTCTTAATGCATTTTCTATCCTATTCCTACCTTGCTTCCTCATCCTCACCAAGCTTCTTAACCTGCTTGGTCAAGTATTTCTACGTTCCTCCTTCAGCACCGATTTTCCTTCACCTAACTTCTTCCTCTCGTGAATGCATTTCAGACCTTTATATTTTATTCACTTCCTTGATTTATATGGTTCAACTTCCTTGATCTATTTGGTTTAAATATTTTGTTTTAAACACCCCGCCTTATTTTATTTTATATATATGGCAATTATTGTTACTTGTTTTCCCTAAATTGTTTTTATTTTAATATTGTAGCTATTCATTTTACAATTTTATAATTTATTATTTGTTTGTATAAATTAATTTATTTATTCACTTTTAGATATTTATTTACTTTAATTTTCCTATTCATTCATAGACCTTAATAAATTTACCAATTTAAGCATTGTCAAAATAACCAGAATATTTTAAGTGGACCTGATGGCTCTACCTAGCTGAGACAAATAAACTATGGTGATAATATATATCAAGATCTTAAGTTGAATGAACCTCGGGGTGATGAAACTATAGGAAAGGTCAATACTAGAATGGTATATTGATTGTCTATCTCTCATCCAACAAAACCACACAATTTATCTCACTTTGCACCCTGGTACCTACATCCAACAACAAACCTCACAAAATTCCAACAACAAAATCATTAGTCTATGTTAATCCAAACATTTAATGCATTAAACTAAAATAACATAAATAGATTAACGATCACATTCAACAATAATAACATTAAGGTTCATAATTTAATGCACACACATGCACACACACACACTCTTATATATGTCTGCATATTAAAGTTTGAAGTTCCACCCCTAGTCCAATTATTATAAGGCATGCACAATTGCCACCAGCTCCAGATCATGGGTGGGATAATTGAGTTTCTGATCCTTCAATTTCCTAGACTCGAAGGAAATTACTTGCCCATTTTGCATTAGCATGAGTTCCACCTAACCCATCTAATGAAGCATCTGTCCAAACTACAAATTCCTTATCTGAATCAGGCACTTGTAAAATTGTGCGGTAGTAAGAGCTTCTTTCAACTTCTAAAATGCAATGTCACATTTTTCTATCCATTCAAACTTCTTTCCCTTTCATTGAAGGGAGGTTATGGGGTTATCTATCTTGGAGAATTTCTCTACAAACCATCGATAATATCTTTCCAAACCCATGAAGCTTCTTACTTCTAACACATTTTTAGGAATGGACCATTCTACAATTGATTGTATCTTTGTTGGATCCACTACAATTCCTTAGGCTGATATAATATATCCTATATAGTGCACTTTAGGTTGAAAGAAAGAACGCTTGGACAATTTCCCATATAGTTAATGATCTCTCAACCTTTGCAAAATTATTCCAAGATGTTCCTCATCCTACAAATATTTAGAGTGGATTAGAATGTCATCCAAAAATACAAACGTAATTTTTTCCAAATAGTCATGGAAAAAATGGTTCATGAGACTCATGAAATCTGAGGGGGCATTTGTTAGGCCAAAAGGCACCACTAAGAATTCAGAATGGCCATACCTAGTTCTAAAAGTTGTCTTTGGAATACCTTCTTCCCTTATTCTTAGCTAGTGATAATTTGACCTTAAATCTATTTTGGATAAAATAGTAGCTCCATTCATTTGATCAAACAAATCATCAATTCTAGGTAGGGGATATCTATTTTGAATAGCTACCTTGTTCAACATCCAGTAATCTATGCACAACCTCAATATTATGTCCTTCTTAATGAACAATACTAGAGCTCCCCAAGGAGACACACTAGGTTGTATCAATCCTTTCTCCATTAGATTTTGCAACTGCATCTTAAGCTCTTGTAATTAAGCAGTGGTCATTCTATAGGGGGATTTTGAGATAGGCTCAGCCCTTAGAACAAGACCTATTGTGAATTCCATCCATCATTTAGGAGGCAATCGTGGCAATTCTTTAGGAAATACTTCACGGTACTCTTAGAGAATGAGATGGTCTTCAATGCTAGGTGTGGGATCATCATTACCCTCTTCTACCTTTACTAGATAAATTTTACTCCCCTTTCTTACTTCCCTTTTGACTTGCATGGCTGAAATCATTCTTACCATCACTGGTCTCCTAATCCCCTAAAGGACCACTGACCTCCCTTGGTCATCTAGACATTTGATCTTCTTGTTGTAGCAATCTAACTTGGCTTGGTGCTTATAGAACCAATCCATCCCAAGGATTAAATCGTACAACCCTAATGGAGTGACCCATAGATCCACCTTGGTCCTCATAATCCCTAGGTCAATTTGAACTCCTCACAAGCAAGATTTGATCTTTTGTGTCTTACCCAACCCAAACTCAACCTCCATCTCCTCTCTACTGAGACTCTTATGATAAATTTTACGTTTTTGAATAGCATGAGAGGAAATAAAAAAATAAAATTATCAATGGCTCCTAAATCTATCATAATAGAAATGGTTTGGCTGAAAAGTGTACCTTGAAGTTCTATCAATGGAGCTTGTTAATCTACTTGACGATTATCCATGGCTGCATAAATTCTAGTGGTGGGTTTAGTCATTTTTTTGGGATTCTTGTGACACTTGTATAATGATCACCTTCGTATGTACAACATCCATTCACGGGTCCTTTCTGGTCTTCCTTGCCTCTCTTGGAATCACCTTGTGCCTCATGCCTAAATTATTTTTCTCTTTTGTCTCCTTTATCTTTTGACCTTTTAACCCATGATTCTCCCTATAATTTCAGCCCCTCTTAATCTATCGTGAAGCCTTTCCTTTAGATTTAGTTTCTTGATTACTCTTATGTTTATTATCGGAGTAGTTAGAGAAATACGGCTTTTGTTTGCATTCTTGCTTGCTCTTATGCTTTTCTTCAGCAACCAAAGCTACCTCCACTGCCTAGGTTAAGCTTTTAGGTTGAGTGATCTTAGTTGCATATAGAATATTCTTATTCAGTCACAATATAAACTTGTTCACCCAATCCTCTTCTTCTTTCATGTAAGGCACGTGACAAAGAAAACTCATAAATTTGGGCTTGTGTTTGGCTATCGACATTCCCCCTTGGCCTAGTGAAAGTAATTTGGTCATCTTTTGGTCTCAATGATGATCAGATAGGTACTCCTTGTGAAACCACTTGGTGAACTTGTCCCAAGTTAGTTGACTGATATCATAGTTTTTTGTTTCCTCCAAATGTTCCCACTAAAGCGAGGCTTCTCCTTCTAGGTGATAAATGGCAATCCTAGCCTTAGTATTGGTACTCAATTCCATCAACCCAAAATACTTGTTCATTCCTATGAGCCACACTTCAACAGCATCCCCACCCCCAATCTTGTAAAACTTAGGGGCTTGCATTTTCTTCAATTTCTAAATCAATGGGTCATTTCCCACTCCTCGTTGTGGCTCTAGTAGAGAATGACCATCGGTGGGTATTATGGAGCTGCTCTCATGTTCCAAACTTATATGCTCTTGTGCTCCCTATCCGGCTCTTCAGTTCTTATGCCAATGTTTTGATTCATTCCTTGCTCCCTTTGCCTTGTCAAATCCTTGATTTTTTGCTCCTGTGAAGTTATATTTGCATGAAGTGCATTCAATTTATCCTATAATTCTTCAAGTATGGTAGGAGGTGGAGAAAATGTGCCCCTACTTGCACATAGCAATTCAACAAGGCTAGGGCTCATTCCCCTCCTTAAGATTATCTTCATTGAATCAGATTGATTCTATGAGGGAAAAGAGAGTGATATTTGTCTTGTTATTTTGTTTTAAATCTTGTCTTATAGCATATTTAGAATCCTAGAGAAATTCATACGCAACATAATATTCACAACATTTAATTATTCCATTTTCATTTCACATATTCATCATAACACCTTAATTTTAAAAATATATATATCATTAATAGTTAGCATATTTTACAAAAAAGTGAGAAGATGTTTATTTAGAACTAGTTCATCATCTTGTACATAGTTTTAGTTACAATTAGGAGTCTACTACTCTTCGAGTTCTTCCTCATCTAAGGTTCCCGCGTTTATAGACATCTCAAAACGGACATGATTATATTTTGCAATCACTTCCTTAGTGAGAATAGGAGCATTGCGTCCACAACAAAATGGTAAATCCCAAACAACTAAGGGCCTAGGTTTGGGAGTTGGTTGAGGGATTTTCTTTGGCTTTTCATGATCCTTGTCAAGTTTAGCCAATCCCTTTCCCTTTTGGATTTTTATTCATTTGATCATTTCAGCCAATGGTTTTGTGTCAAATATTGTCTCAGTTGTTGTTTTTGGCCCTATAGTAATAGGGGCTTTGGATCCTTCTCATTTCTCTTATTGAGTAGTTTTTCTTGAGACCTTCCCTTTTTTTTTCCCATGACCCATTCTTGCCATATTGTTGTCATTGATGTCAAAAAGAGAGATCAGTAATGAAATAGAGTTGATCCTATAAAGGAGGATGTTGGCATGAATGTAAGAGTATCATTGATGTCATAGAAGAGATCAGAAGTAAAATGGAATTGATCCTAAAGGGAAGATTGTTGGTTGATGACAAAGGGTTTCATTGATGAAAAATGGCAATTTAGTGGTGTGTTTGAATGTTATGAAGATCAAACAATCTATGTCTGGTTCTAGAATTCATGGTGCAAAATGATGAAGACAAGAGCATGTATCTAAAAATGTTGTAAATGTTGCATTACTATCATGCACTATTATCATGATGTTGTAGAGAATTCTTCTAGGTGACAGAAGAGAAATCAAATTCCAGATTTGATGTGGGTTTTCTGAGTGCATTCCAGATATATAATTTATAGATTCAAATGATGTATTGGATGTTTAGAATGGATTTATTTCTACTCTCGGTCAGAACTAGGGTTTGCAAATAAACCCTAAGGTTGTTACAATCATGGCACCTTAAAAAAAATTATATTTTGACGTTGACTACTTGTTGGACATTACAGGTCACTTAAGTCATAACTTAAGCCTATTATATCATGTGGGGAACTGTCCCCCTCACCTAGCTATTACCGACATGAAAAATATTCAACTATTGTAATATTTCCTAAGTCATAAATTATAGAGAAGGGGGATTCACTACTCACGAGTTCTCTTCGTTCATGAAGCCTCACGGGGTGAACTGGCCTAAACTACCTCAAGGAACAACATGAGAGTTCTAAAATTAGAAAGAGCAAGTCACAAATATTTTTTGGACAAACTGAATTTAAGAGTGATAAAAGCAATCCTCACTTGAGGAGGAGAACACATATCCACAAAATGTAGGTGATAAAAGTAATCCATGCTCGAGGAGGAGAACCTGTATCACAAAGTAAGGATGCAATAGATAGGGGATGTGTGAAATCCCAATATTCTCACAAGCATAAGGCAAGGGAGATAGATGCTAGAGCCAAAGCAGCTGCAAAGAGGGAGAACAAGATAGCTGCAAGAGCCAAGAATGTTGCAAAGGGCATTGCTAAGAGAGCTTGAGAGTGCTTGAATTTTTTGTAACAAGTTGTATGAAGTTTTGCAAACAAAGCTAGAGAGTAGAAGGATAGAGCCAAAGCTAGAGAAGTTAGAGTGAAGTTGGAATGAAGCTAGAGCCAAAATGGATTGAAAAGATAGCATTTAAGGAGAGAGAAGCAAGGAGAAGCTTCATAGGGGTTACAAGGCATCTTGAAGTTTACCACTAAAAAATAAAATGACAAAGTGGAAAACATGCTCGAGGTGATCATTTGAATGTTAAAATATCGTAGGACACTAGTGCAATGCAAGCGTTCATGTGCGTTAGTGTCCAAACACATCATCTCTAAAATGAAAAGCAAGAAAAGCACATTGTTTGAAGCAAAGCTGATGCACAAGGGTAGCTACTGAAAAGGGGTGTTGGAGCATCCTGAGAGGGAAACAGGTTGATGGAAGGGCCAAAATGAGCCTACACAAGATGCTAAGGGAGTGGAAACTAAAGAGGAAGCAAGAATGTATGTGAAATTGCAAGAGGTGCAATTTTACAACATTACATTTTGCCCCCACTTTAGCGGCATATGAATCTACACTAATATGCACGCTAAAGGAAATATATTAAACATAAACAAAATCATTATGCTAAAAGGATACTGTAGAGGAAGTAGACAACTATTTGAACCACGGAAGCATGCCCCCAGGCTAAAGACCTGCAAAACAAATGCATTAGACAAGAAAGACCTATACCAGAAAACAATTTTAGCACACAAAAACTAAAGGATTTGAGTCAGCAAAGTGAAAGAGACCTTGATGTAAAAGGTTTTCTTAATACTATATGTCATCCCCAAATTAGGAACAATAACACATAGAAGAATTCTTAAAAGAAGAGGACATATACTCAGGATGAAGGAAATGTAGATCTTCAATCTGGTATACACAACTGAGAAGAAAGAGAAGAGAATTTAAGAGTTGGAAAGGAATTAAAATTTCAAGAGAGATGGCTCCACAGGTCCTCAGACCTAAGAAGAGTTTGAACAAAGCGTCTTGAAGGCCCTTGAGACCAACGATGGACAAATCCCGGGATGAAAGTGTCTTCTGAGGTCCACTGACATGCAAGAAGGCAACCCTTAAGATCTCTCACATAAAGGAAGCCCCATGAAGCATGTTCCTTACAATCCCACACTTGCAAGAAGGTATCCCCAAGATCTCTCACATTAAGAAACCCGGAGAAAAAGCACCTTCTGAGGCCTGGACTGCAAGGAGGCATCCCCAATATCTCTCACATGGAGGAAACTAAGATGAAAGTGCCTTACAATCCCACAAACCTATAAGGAGGCGCCCCCCAAGATCTCTCACATGGAGGAAACCCAACAAATGGAACTCTGCAAAGTTAGAAAATGACTTCATAGGCACACCTACAAAGCAACATGTTAATCTGCAGATAAAGCATGTCCAAAAGCGGCCACGCAAGCAAGGAAGTGGATAATCATGCAGATCGTCGATAGATTGGAAAGCTTTCAAAGGGGTCCCTTGGGAACTTGGCATGAAAAGGGGTCCACTCAAGGGACGTGTTGTTTGAAAAGTGAGGTCTAGTCAAGCTACCCCTAAGCTAGACACCATAGAATTCATTTGAGATACAAGCTTTCAAAGGGGGTCCCTCCAGAACCCTTCAAAAGGAAAAAGGGGTCCACTCAAGGGACACTTCACTTGAAATACATAGAGAAGAGAGGGGGTCCTTAAGAAGGATGCACATCTCCAGAAAAAGTTATCACTTCCCCCAACATACAGGGGAGGAGAACCATGCAAGATACTTAGAAAATAAAGGATAAAGGTAAACCTTGATATCACTTTTCATTTGAAGAAGAGGTAGGGGTATCAATCAAATGGGAGTTTGATGGTACCAAAATCACAAATTTGTTGTATTTTATCCTTCAAGGCCTTGCATTCACTAGTGGAATGGCTAGGCACGCGATCATATGCACAGAAAAAATTATTTTCTTTATCATGCTTATGAAATTTCTTACATGTAGGAGAAGGAAGAGTAATCAAGCAAGCTTTTAGAAGCCTCAGAAAAATACACTCTTCCTCAAACAAAGAATGAGGAGCAAGGAGCAACCCTTTCTCTTATGGAGAAAGATTTGACTACTCACAAGACAAAGGAGGATCTCCATAGAGAGAATTATTCTAGCAAGGGGGATCATACTCTTCTATGGGATCACCATCATCCTTATTAATAGGGCTACCAACATTATCCTCTTGAGCAGAAGCGTAATTGTCTTCCTTGGAAGGAGGATCAACACTAAGAACATTACAATTTACGTTCACATTATCCCGTGATACAAAAGAATGACCATCTTTGATAGCAAATGTGAATGATGTTATTGGAAGGTCTAAGTGGATCAAGGCAACTTTATATTCCTGAATGAAGGAATCTGTAAAGTCTAAAGAACCCCAATTATCACCAAGATAGGCATTCTCTTGAGAAGAGGTAGAAGGAGAAGACTTAAGATTTATTGTTTTAGAAGGATCTTCTCTAGAGGGACATTCTATCTCAAGAGTATCCTTTGTAACAAGTATTGTTGGAGTAAACATCGACACATTACAAGACACTGAAGGAATAAGAGTAGGCACAACCAAAACCTGACCTGTAGCTTCCATCTCACACAAGTGCATAGCTTCAAGATTAGCCTTGACTATGACTACTCAATTATTGCAAATGATCTTAATAGATTTATGCAAGGTAGACGGGACTGCACCCATAGCATGAATCCACAGTCTACCAAAAAGGTTATAAGGTAACTTTTCTGGCATAACATATACAAGGATAGATACAGTAATAGGTCCCAACCTCAAAGGAAAGACTATCATGCCTAGGGCTTGTTGACTGACATTATCGAACCCACAAATGTCAACAGAAGAAGCATCATGAGAAGATGAATCAATATTAATCTTAGGCAATAGATCAATACTACATACGTTGAGCGTCGAACCAACGTCAATGAGAGTACTTCTAATACTGATATTATTAATGTTAACTACAATCATCAGAGGGTCCACTTACTTCTTTACTTCTGGAGGTAGGAGTTCCTGTGGATAGAATGTAATATTCAAAAAATCCACACGAATGTAAGCTATCAACACATTAGCATATGTCAACCTAGTAGAGGCTGGAAAGAAGATCTTTTGCAACGCTTCTTGAAGCATACCTTGATAAACTGGCACATACTGAAGCAAGTCCCACAGTGAGACCTTGGCTAGAGTAACCCAAGGTTGCTCGACAAGATTGTAATCACTACGTGCTTTAGTCATAGGTTTAGGAGCTCGAGGAAGGCTTGGTTGTTTATTCATTCTATTCTCATAAGTATAGGCCACCACTTTGTAAGAGGGGGCCATAGAAAGATCAAGAGAATCATTATCAAATGGAACACTGTCAATAGAACAAATCCTTTTGGGAGGACTAGCTAGAGTCACATAAATGACCAGTCTCTTAGTCCTTTGAGGGGCACCAAATATAGATAGCATTTATAGATTCATCACAACTAGTAGAATGATTATTTGAAGACATATTCTCAACATCAATCCAAACAAGATCCAATGTGGAAGGAGATTCATCATGTGCTAATGCATAATCTTTAGAGGAGAGTGCATCAAAACAAAGATGAGATTCATCATCCACAAATGCAACGTCTCTAGAGGAGAGTGCATTGGAAGGAATAGTAGATTCATCATTCACAAATGCATCATCTCTAGAATAAAATGCATTGGAATGAATAGAAGGTAGAGTAATGTTAAGGAAGGTATCAATGGTTTCATCTTCTTGCAACAAAATATCCTCTAAAGCAAGAGGACTTTCGTGAGAAGGATCAAAGATATCAAGTGACATAGGAAAAGCCAAGTCACCATCACATGCATGAAATGGAACATTATTAACACTTCTAATAAAAATAGATATTGAACTGGTAAAAGAAGATATTAAATTAATTTTGGTGATGGAACTAAGAAAAACCATAAATCAAAATTTTTATATTTTTTCCGTATTTTCTAGGTTTTAGTAATTTGCATTTTCGGAGGTCTTCAGAGCTGAATTTGAGGTTGGAACTTGTGTCAGTCATTAAAATTTGATAGTCAAAGGCATAGTATTTTAGGGACTAAACTAGTTCCCTTGGAGACCTTTCCAACGATGCAAACGGTTTTGAATTCTGAGCACTAAGTACAAGGTTGATCATATGGTGTAGATGTGAAGGCACCTCATCAGGGAGAAAGATGAATATCGACAACACAAAATAACTAGTGTCTTTGACATGTCGATAAGGTAATGGTGATGGATGTGGAAGGTGATGTCAAAGGTGAACAAGTGGCAGCAGCCTACCAACCCACTAGGATTCTATGGACCTATGTCCTTTGCTAGCAATTTAGCGAGGGATGATGCAAATTGGTTGGCTATTGATCTAACAGTGATCATTGCATTAATTCACATCACTAATGTGAATTAAACGATAGATGAATAGCAATGAGTGATAGGTCAAGAATTCAAGATCTATGATGGATATTTAAAGTGAACAAATCTGATAGTGGTGTTTTGAAGATGTCGAGATGAATGGAGATTGTAGAATCGTGGCATGAAGAGCAGAGATCAATGGTCAAAATTTGAAGACTTGAAGGCTTCAAACAGTGAAGTCCATGTAAACAAGGTTTCAACTAAGTAACTGACATAGAGGGAAGAATTAATTGATCCAACTGCACCTGTGACCAATGTCGATGAAGATTTGATCGACAAAGCAGTGAAAAAAATTTACAAAGGAGATGAAGATCAAAATCAGATCAAATAAATAGAGAATGAATTAAATGCATATATGATTCTAGGGTTTTGCATATTGCTATTATTAGCAATTTCTTTGTATTTGAATTTAACATGGAAGTGGCTCGATGCATAAGTATGGCATGAGTTAGATGTTGGTGCAAGGCTTGAGATGATCAAGAAGCTTGCTGGAGAAGATAGCATGTGTGGTAAACCATAACAAAATGTTCTAGATGATCAAAACTGGTGTGATAATCTCGAGGAAATAATTGCAAGTCAGTGAAGAAAGAAGACAATCAGATATTGTCAAAGTGTGGTGTTTGCAAGTGAAGAGTGCATGAGAAAGGATAGTTTGTAGTGGAAAAAAGAGTTTAATAGAGTTATGCATTGTTGAGAATGCAACAGATATGAATGTGAATAGAGAGGGTAGTGTAGCAGACTGAAAATGCACCAATCTGAATGAGTAGAACCCAAACAAAAAGAAAAGTATCATCAATATTCATGGCGCAGAGGTGTAGAGAAACAAGTTAGAACAAAGGATGTTCTAACTACAGAGGACAAAAATGGAAAGTGAAAAGTAGAGAAAGAAGAGCAGAAAAAGGTATGTGTTGTTGAGATTGCAGCATCAGCAGTAGAGTGTGAGTTGCAGAAAGTGTAAGAATGTATTGAATGTATTGATGCATCATTAGGTTATGCAGAACCAATTTTATGGATAGATGAGCTTGTAATATTGTAAAGGTTGTTGTGTCATTTGTACTAAGTTGGAGCTCAATGTAGGGGATTGGTGTCTCCTTGGACTTGGTACTTCTAAATTAGGGAGTTGGTGCTTCCTTGGGTTGGTGCCCTAAAATATTGTAATAGCAAATTTATTTGTGACGTTGGATTTGAGTAGTAGACTCAAGCAGCATTTTTCACCGTGGTTTTTCCCATCTTGGGTTTTTCACGTATATTTGGTGTTATGGGCTTTTGTGTGAATGTGTGTTTATCTCTTTGTGTGTTTAGTTAATCTGCACATTAAGGATTTAAGAAATTAATCTGCATAAAGAGTTTAAGGAGTTAGTCTACACAAAAGGATATTAGAGCCAAGTTCTAAGATCTGATTCACCCCCCTATCAGTAGATTGTTGTGCTCCAATCTACTTTGTAATATGCAATATGCAAGTATACTTTGCAATAATTAACAATGATGAGTTGGACGATGGTGCAACTAGTAGAGTAAACAGGGTTTCGACTAGCAACTGACACAGAGGAAAGAATTTATTGGTTCAACTCCACCTGTAACCATTGTCAATGAAGATTTGATTTGCTAAGTCGTGGCATAAATTGCTAAGACAATGAAGATCAGAATTAGATCGATCAAAGAAGGAAATGCATTTAATGCAAATCTAATTTTAGGGTTTCACAAAGAACTAATTTGGACAAATTCTCTATAACAAAATTAAATGTTGTGAGGCTCGATGCAAGGTATGGTGATATCTAGTAAACCCTACCATATGTCTTTACGATGAGTTGGATGATGGTGCAAGGCTCGAGATGAATAGGAAGCTTGTTGAAGATGTTAGAAGGTGAAGGAAACCCTAACAGAGGATTGGAGATGATTTGATCAAGTTTGAGAATCTCGAGGTAGTAAATGCAAATTGGTGGAGTCAAGAAAAAGAAGAATACAATCAAAATATTGTTGTATGACAGTGTCTGGAAGAGTAGAGTAGAGAAGAGAGGGTGTAGTGTAGCAAACAAAGAATGCACTAAATTTGAATGAGTACAACCCAAACAAAAAGTAGAACATCATTAAGGGTTAACATTCAAGGTGCAGCAAAGAAGAACAAAGAATGCGCATGTATCCTAGACTATAATACAAAATATCTTCTAGGTGTTTTACATTCAAGGTGCAGAGGTATAGTGCAACAAGATAGAATAGAGAATGTTCTAAGTGCAAAGGAGAAGAGAGTGTAGAGTAGAGGGATTTGGTGTTGAGATTGCAACAGATAGAATGTCTGCATAGTTGCAGAACAGAGCTTGAGCAGTTACAGATCAGACTTGTAACAAAGAACTAGGCTCATGTGAATCACTTGTATTTTTCATTGTAAATCTAAATGCTTGGTGTCATCAGATAACTGATTTGGTGCTCAGTGTAGGGGATTGGTGTCCCCTTGGATTTGGTCCTCCTAAATCATGAAGTTGGTGCTTCCTTGGGTTGGTGCCCTAAAATATTGTAACAGAAGATTTATTTGTGACATTGGATTTGAGCAGTGGACTCAAGCAGCATTTTTCATCGTGGTTTTTCCCATCTTTGGTTTTCCACGTACATCATGTGTTATGGGCTTTGGTGTGAATGTGTGTCTCTCTCTGTATGTTTAGCTAATATGCACATTAAGGGCTAGATGAATTAATCTGCATAAAGTACTCTGAGCTAAAAGAAGTAATTTGCACAAAGGGTTTTTAAGGGTTGAGTTTTATTATCTATTGACTCACCCTGCCTCTCAGTAGATTATTGTGTTCCAACAATTGGTATCAGACCTTAATTCTCCTTTGCTTAGATTAGGGCATATTGTAATAAGGATCAGATGATAAGCTTAGTGACGACCACTGTTAGATAAATTGCCAACCAATCTACATCCTCCCCCACTATATTGCTAGCAAAGGACACAGGCCCCCAGAATCCTTGCGGGCTAGTAGGCTACTCCCACCTATTCACCTTTGACGTCATTATATAAAGAGTAGACTTGACGATCTAGACGAAACCCTCAATAATCAACAACAATATGATGAGAAAATCGGGGACTATGACAACGATATGTTCTCATGATGATCATCATGACAACAATATATGCATTTGCATCATGCATATTTGCAGATGACCTCAACAATCATGTATGATCCCCTTTTCACATTGTTGATTTACCTATCTACTCGATGAGGTGTCAATTGAACAATTGGTGAAGAGCACCATGAACGATAGTTTAAGAATAGTACTCTAAGTCCATGTAAATAGGGTTTCGACTAGTAACTGACACAAAGGAAAGAATTTATTGGTCCAACTGCACTTGTGACCATTGTTGGTGAAGATTTGATTTGCTAAGTGGTGGTACAAATTGCTAAGATAATGATCATAATCAAATCAATCAAAGAAGGAAATGCATATATGATTCTAGGGTTTGACACAGAGCTAATTTGGACAAATTCTCTTTAACAAAATTAAATGTTGTGAGGCTCAATGAAAGGTATGGGGATATCTAGTAAACACTATCAAATTTCTTTATGATGAGTTGGAGGATGGTGCAAGGCTTGAGATGAATAGGAAGCTTGTTGAAGATGTTAGTAGGTGAAGGAAACCCTAACAAAGGATTCGATCCTTGGTTGAGGGATTTTCTTTGGTGGCTCATGATCCTTGTTAGGTTTAGCCAATCCCTTTCCCTTTTGGATTTTATTCATTTGATCATTTTAGCCAATGGCTCCATGTCAGATATTGTTTCGGTTGTTGTGTCTAGCCCTATGGTAATAGGGGATTTGGATCCTTCTTGTGTCTCTTGTTGAGGATGTTGTTTTCTCGAGACCCTCCATTTTCCTTTCTTCCCATGATCCATGATTGTCAATACCAAATAGTTATATTAGTACAACGAAAGAGAGAGAGCAACTAGGTCCTAGTGTTGAGTTCTAGGCTCTAATACCAATGTAACAACAGCCCCAACAAGAGGAAGAAAACTAAGCATTTTTTTCCATTAAAACATCATTGCAAGAAGTATCACATAGAAGGTTAGATTCATATAAAACACCAATGATTGAGATCAGCTATAGCATTATCATCGTTTCAAATACATAAACCATTATTACAAACTTGTTGCATTAATCAATAAAGGATTGCTAATGGAGTTGTGCATACCTTCATGATTGTGATTCAAGATAACTCCATGTCCCTACTTGTTTTGGTTGTGGTGGGGTGCAAACTGGTCCCAACCAAAGTGGATTCAAACCCTATCTACCCCTCCAAGTGGATTATGTAGCTCGTGATGAGAGACAAAGTTGTCATTCCAACACTTAAGTGATGTGCAAAAATGTCTTCCTAGTGACCCTCTTCCCAAGGGGCATCTAGCTATGGTAAGCTTATAATTCCCTTAACAACTATAGGGTTACATAGGGAGTTAGTTCTACCTACTCGAGCTTGCTACAGAATTCACCTTCTTGTTGTCCATCTATCAGCTAAGCAACTGAGGGTAGCCATTGTTGGAGTGGAATGCTCCTAGACTAATGATTATTTTGAGCATAGTATTGCTTCTAGACTCTTGTCTATCTCGAGCATAGTGTTGCCCCTAGATATTGTCCATATCGAGCTTAGTGCCACCCCTAGACCACCATCCATCTTGAGCTTAGCACTACCCCTATGCCCCTAAACTATTGTCCATCTCAAGCATAGTACTGCCCCTAGTCTTTTGTCCATCTCGAGCCTAGTACTACTCCTAGACTATCGTCCATCTCGAGCAAGTACTATTCCTTAGCTCAAGATTAGCACTAGACCAAAAGTAGGTTCTCGTCTTAGTTGCAGCCATGTATGGCACTTCTAGTTATTTTATTAAGAGCAATACATACTCTTATACTCCTTACAGTAGAGGAAAAATAACTTTTCATCCCCTTGTAAAGAATGTCCTAATTCATTCTATCCTTCAAGAATAATTTTAAGACATGGACTCTTACAGCTACAATCTCCTAATGCCACCGGAGAATTTAGTTAATTAAGGAAGACTGTCCTACCAAATAGCTAGTCATAATAGCTATAAACACATGAATGGATGGTTGTCCTATTAGCCTATTGAGCAAAAGGTATCAATTGAGCAGATTTACCTAAAGCCAAAATTTAGCATATTTTCCATTTATTTGCACAAACCTGACTAGCACCATTATTTGAGAAAATCAGTTCACCAAATCAAATAAGGAATGAGATTTTATATTCTCGGTATTAGGATTTCGACCAGCACTACTGCTAAGAAAATCAAACCATTAAAGTCTAGTGAAAACATTATTCAAGAGTGGTTACTGAGTTATTCAACATATCCTCGAGGAAGTTTGATATCTTTTGATGGATCTAAAACTGCCCAACCGATGGAACTTAATTGGCAACTATTGAGCTCCACTCCAATGAGTTGTCACCACTCAACAAAGTAGATGTCTTGGGGGTTATATTAAGTCAATAAAAATTTCAAGAAAAGTTTAGAAATGAATTGTGGTACTTTTATAGTTATAAATTGTATCTGAGATAACTTCAAGATGTTATCTTTACCAATCTACTTGTTACTGGCTAATCCTAGAGTGCCAAAGATAAAGTATATTTTCCAATCCAATTTTCACAAACTTTCTTTGAACTTTTAACTCAAATCAGCAACTATAATAGTTGTTCATAATGCACTTCCAGCTAATATTGTCTGTAACAATATGCATGCATTTCCAGCAATGACATATAGTATAGTGCATGTAACAAATTATGTATATAGCCTTGTTAGGCAGCAACAAAACCAACAATAGTTATAATAGTAAATGTATTTAACAACAAAATTTGTAGCAACAATATGTATGGTGGGCTTATGTTATACACCTAGTGCTTAATGACATGATGATGTGAAAACACTATGTTCCTAGTAGTCGACACACTACCAAGAACATAATGTTTTCATAACAACCTAGTGTAAGATACGTTGATGGCATTATGCACCTAAATAATGCAAACTTAGTGTAGGACAATACTCCTAGACATCATTAGTTTAGCTTGTCGAAATAGTATATTACCACATTGTTGTTATGAATAGTGGATCTATAAGTGGTTATATTGATATTAAGGGTTTCCCACCTAAAAATGCCCCAAAATAGAGTCTTTGATGGGCTTGAAAACAAGTTCGCAAAATCATTTACCATGTTTTATGCTCTACAAATAAATCAGATGTAAAAGAACACAGTTATCACTTCCTTATAGCATATTATTTCTACTCTTCACATACAACAGAGTGTAGACAATGTAAGGGGAAAAGAAATGATTCAAACTGCCAAGTAATTTTCCTTTAACCAAGTGCACCATTTACTCCATATACAATGAAGGGGTTAATACAAATTAGGATCAAGAAATATCATATGTTATATATCATATAAAGATTATGTAACCATCTGAGGGAATATTTTATTAGAAATGAAGCAACAAATATAGATTGGCATGCTCTAAGTTCAATATGAAGTGTCTGCTACAACCCTTGTACCCATTGTAGAAATTTTCTTGCATACAGTGTTTCATGTACACAAGGTACACCGGTTATGGTATCTACGTGCATACACCCAGCAAAATGTGTAAGTAAATGATTTGGAAAACTAGCTCACAGAATCAGCTAAGGTTGAATGGTTCAAGGGAGTTGATTATATATATAAAGCCCGTTAACTAACAGAGTAAGAAGGTTTTCTACCATCTAAGTATGATACAAAATTTTAAGTATGAGACAACTAAATCTTTCCCCAAATTTTCAAATGATAGAGATTCTGATATCAAAAGAAAATCTCATAAGGGTTCCAATAGAAAATATTAACTACAAATAAAGAAGGAAGTTAACACCTGAGTTTAAGATGCCTTGAAGTAGCAATAATCAAACTCTAGTCACCACCAATACAAACCTCTTCTACCATGCCCCTTCTTCTTTTTCCCCAAATTTCTCCCTTAGAATGAGACACTACAAGTTGAGTTAAGGAGAAATGGACAGGGTTTTCCATGGCATGTTGGTCAAAGTTTATTCCTACCATTTGATGAGGTTGTAGGGGTCGTCATGCCTCTTAATTCTTTTGTTGTCCTCTTCATGCCTTGCTTCGTGTTAGCCCTATTTTTGGCCATGAAAATTTTTGAAATTCCCCTCCATGCAACTATCTGTTAAGTATATGATGGTTGCACAAATAAGGCTCTTGCTGCCTGTAGGTCATTGTGATAATGGTTTTTATATTTCCAACAGCATTACTCGTACAATTGAATCCTTGAATGTTGCAACTTATGTCCTCCAAAATAATTATAAGCAAAACTATGAGCCATTTGAAGTGGAAGAAGATTATCTGATTAATTCTGATTCAATTACTGGTCATTCTGAGGAGGAATGTTGTGGTCACAACTATTGAAAATATTAGCCATAGCTGATGAGAATAAGACTTCTGGTTCTTATTATCCTGGTAAAATGAGGTACATATCATGTCCTCTTAGCATTAATGGATCAGAAATTTAGCAACAAGGAACATCAAATTGGCTCCTAAGTTTGCAACGCAACTCAAATGCCCTCGTCAATGGATATTTCAAAATTCATCTGCAAAGGAATGATGTGAATTAGGGAGCTAGATTCACGTCTTGGCACGATATAGGCGAGAGGTTCATCTTATTATTATTGCCTATGCAAATACTAACGGTTCAGGTGATCAATGCTAAGATAAAAGCAAAGGGTGTTTGGTAGCGGTGAGGTTTCTAAGTATGAACCTAGTATCGAGTTTACTATGGACACGATCAAGACCACAAAGACAATGATCAAATATGAATGTTGGTGGTGTTTTAAGAAGTTTGCCTAACTATAGAAATTCCTGCCTAAGTTTGCACCATCAGCACTTTTCCCGCCTAGCTATTTAAAATGCTTTATAGGCGGTAGGTTATGTGAAACATTAAAAACACCCCTGGCCTCATCAATAAGGTCAAGACAAACATTGCATTGAATATGACGTCAAATGTTTGGAGAACGCTTCAAAGAGGTGATGCCTTATCGAATACAAAGATTGCAAAACGCACAAAGGAAGAGTATTGAAGGACCGCTTCAGGACTTCAAATATGAAGAGTTGATACATCATTCATTCCTAAGATCGAAGAAGAGTTAGCTGTTCCTGATCAAATTGTGCATCATTGAAGATCGTGGCATAGAGCATCAGGTGGGGAAAGCACAAATTTCGGGAATAATGTGAGGCAACTGCTTGTTTCACACGCGATGGTCATTGCTAATGGTGGTAATGTTACCTTTGGGTAACATCTATGAGGTGGTTAGTCACGATTAAAATCATTACAGAGCAATTGATATATATAAAAAATTGAATCCCATATATGTGATCAAAGCATTGAATGCTATGCCCGAAAGTCTTGAGACTTATGAAGAAATTAATCTCTTGTTATTAATGGCAGTGAAATCCATTTAAAAATACTTCCCCACGCCAAACATTGTGAAGGTATTGCGAATCATTCAACTCGATTGGAAGACACTCTTGCAGATATAGAGGATGACATTATTCGAGACACCCAATAGTTAATCGACGCAGTCAAGCAAAGGATCAAAAGTGGTGCTTTGATTTCCTTGATGATTCTTCATTATATGGTGACCTGAAAGTCCATTGTAAACCACATGCATTTGAGCCTCATGAGAACCGTAGACTTAAGCTAATGGAATGTGGACACATTGACAGAGCGTATTCCTATTCCCAGTTTAACTCTTGGTAAGTTATTCATGTTTCTCGGCAGAGGAAATGGCTAGAAGTGACCACGTTCGACTACCATATGGAATGCTAATCAGAGAAGCTCGATGATGGTCTTCTTGTTTCTTTAAAGTGATCTGCGTGTCCAAATAAGTAATGCATATTTGTATTAAGAAGAGTTTCTTTCATGACTGAAATTCAAGAAGCAGTTACAAACAGTGAGTAAAGGGATGCGAAAGGTTTCTTTAAAAATAATGAAATTACAATTGGAATTAAAAGAAACAGTTGTGTAACCGAAGGGTCACCCATAGAAGTCAAGGGAGGTATTGTTTATTGAAAATTTCATTCAAAGAGGGGGATCTTTTTGCTGTGAAATGGGAGCCTCTTTGAAGGTTGTGGGATTGTAGTAACTGATCTGTGTTTTGTTCATTTGGGGGAGAGACAACATTTTCGAAAGCTCAATAGTATTTTAGACTTTGTTGCTATTACTTTGAATGAAATCACTATTTGTCTTTGTGCATTCAATTTGTGATGTTGATCTGGGTTCTTAAATCTTTGTGTTTGAGAGCGTCTTAATGCAATATCTTATCTTTGTATAAGTGATGCAGTTTTCTTCATGATAGATTTTGTTTTCAGATAATAATGAGTTCATTATTTAATTCCCTGTCGTTTACAAGTTAAGCTGGTCTTTGTGCCAGTATTTTATTAGCTGTATCTTGCATATGATATTAGGATTCTTCTTGATATTGGGTTTTGGCCTTTTCTGCTTTCTGGTTAAAAGCAAACATCATTTTCATTTCTTGTTCTTTCAATTCTAAAGATCGTAAGAGGGAGTTGTACCTCTAAAATTCAAAAGATCGCTAATTCAATAGTGATCTCTAGAGCTATTGGTGACTGATTTGTCTTCATTGTTGGGCATATTTGAGTCATTGTATCTGATTATTTGGAGAAGACCAATCTGTTTGCTAACACTTTGTCATCCTCACCAAGCTTCTTAACCTACTTGGTCGAGTATTTCTCTCTTCCTCCATTAGAGCTGGTTTTCCTTCACCTACCTTCTTCCTCTCGTGAATGCATTTCAGACCTTTCTATTGTGAATGCATTTTAGACCTTTCTATTTTATTTACTTCCTTGCTCTATGTGGTTCGACTTCCTTGCTTTATTTGGTTTAAATCTTTTGTTTTAAACACCCCACCTTATTGTATTTTACGTGTATGGCAATTATTATTACTTGTTTGCCTTAAATTGTTTTTATTTTAATATTGTAGTTATTCATTTTATAATTTCATAATTTATTATTTGCGTGTATAACTTAATTTATTTATTCACTTTTAGATATTTATTATTTTAACTTTCCTATTCATTCATAGACCTTAATAAAATTACCAATTTAAGCATTGTCAAAATAACCGGAATATTTTAAGTGAACCTGATGGCACTACCTAGCCGGGACAAATAAACTATTGCAATAATATATATCAAGATCCTAGGTTGAATGAACCTCGAGGTGACGAAACTACAGGAAAGGTCAGTACTAGAATGACATATTGATTGTCTATCTCGCATCCAACGGAACCACATAATTTGCCTCACTTTGCACCCTAATACTTGCATCCAACGACAAACCACACACAAGCCCAACAACCAAATCATTAGTTTGTGTTAATCCAAATATTTAATGCATTAAACTAAAATAACATAAATAGATTAACGATCACATTCAATAGTAATAACATCAAGGTTCATAATTTAACGCACACATGCACACACTCTCTTATATATGTCTACATATTAAAGTATGAAGTTCTATTCCTAGTCCAAATTACATCAGGGCCAAGGGTCATGCAAAAATAATTATCAAGGTATCAAGGGGATATGACAAAGCCTCCTAGTGGAATTACAATACTAGTTGATCCACATCCTTTCATGTTGCCATTGTAATCTAAAGACAATGATATCACCTTTGTTTCACATAATGAGGGCCATTGGAAAATGCCTTTGAAAATGAGTAAGGGAGGTTGCAAATCAACGCATTTCTCATTGCATTTATAGCAATGGGATTCCTTTCAAGCTTGTCAAAATACCATATCGGTGGAAATAGTGATGTCAAATTCTAATGCACCTACTAATTACACTAGTCTTAGGGATGAAAGGTGCACATCACCTTAATGGCTAAGGAAAAAGCTTATGTAGAAACATCACTGAGGAAAATTAAAAATACATAGCCCGAAATAAGATTGTCCATTGTTTTGTGTTTGGAAGGATTACAAAAATAGACCACTAGTTAATGTTGTTGCAGTGTGCCCTAATGGGGTGATGTTCCTAAAGGTAGTTGATTGTGGTGGGCAAGTGAAGGATGCAAACTTCATTGCCAACATACTCATAGATTGAGATGGTGGGCTTGAAAAACTTGTCCAATACATAACAAACAAAACTAAAAATTGCAATATGAGAGAGCAATTTCTGGATTAGATTGTGTAAGCTTTTTTTGGATCGACGTTTCGGATCACACTCCGTGATCCATCATCAGGATAGAGAGCTCAAGGAGATGAAAAAAGGTTTGTTGCAGACCTAACAGGTATAAAAAGAGGCAGAAAGATGGTAGAGGGATAGAAGGCACAAGGCCCAAGAGAGAGGGAAGAAATTAGAAAATGGAATTGAGAGAAAAGAAATATATCTTTATTAGTGAAAAGAAGAAAAATGAAAGAAAGATAAATTAAAAATTAAGAGTCACAAACCAAAAAAAAAAAATTAGAATAGAAATTGTAGTCTATAATAATATATTTGATAAGCTAATGTTTGTGAGCTAATATCTTGCTAAAATTAATATATTCAAGATTAATATTCTTAAAATATCTAATATCTATTAATATGTTCTTAAAAATTGCAAGGCAACTAATTTAATAGTGAAGGGTACATAAGGACATTTTTTGGACACCATGTGCCCCTCACTCCTTCAATTGGGTATTAGAAAATAAAAAATATTGTTGATGACCATTGGAACACTATGACCACACCCTTGCATCTCCTAACATTTTTTTTGCTCCAAGAATATTACAACACAAAGATGCTTTCCTTGCTAAGGAGGGTGGCACCATATAGAGAGAATGAGGTTGTTGAGTACAAGCTCACATTCAAAAGAATATTTTTAGATGAAGAAATGCTGTCATCTTGGGTGAATTTGGCCACTTTATATCTTCAAGGATTCATGATGCTTGCACTCTTCAAGACAAGTACAAGAAAGAAGCTCATGAATGGTGTTGCATCCGTAGTCAAAGCTCTATTTACTTGCAGCACTCTTACAATAAAAGATCCATCTCAAGTATGCATTTTTATTGTTTAACTTCATTACTTTTCTTTCACTACCATATATTATAACTTAAGTTTTGTAATTTTAAATGTATCGAATTCATATGCAATTTCAACAAGTTACAAGTTCTTCAACTAAGCGAAAATGGAGCACATACCACTTTTATCCACTCAATTAAGCACAATAGTTACTGTAAAAAGTGGCAAGGATTCAATCTATGTAGATTTCAACTTGTCTCATAAAACCCTCAATTACAACTAGGGGTGACAACAAACTGGGTTCTAACCCTTGAATGTGTGAACTTAGACGATTTTGTTGCACAATTTGCCATAGTCTCCTTAAAGTAGATGAATTGGGTTCTACATATGAGATGGCTAGTGGGAATGGCACCACAACAAATTATAGTTCAAATGAATCAAATGTTGAATTTAATTATGAGCTCTTGATTAAGAGGAATACGAAGATTAATATTATTGATTATACTTTTTATTTTATATTTGACATTTGACATAAATCAATGAATATGAATTTATAAGCATTTTCTTTTTTGCAAATTATGAGGTGTTTTTTTACAATTATCACTATTTTTATAAAATTGAATATTTTTAATATATATAATGTATATGAAGATTAATATTATAGATTGTAATTTTCATTTTGGATTAATATTTAACATGAATAATGAATTATGAATTTATAAGTATTTTCTTGCAAATTATGAGGTATTTAGTTTTCTTTAGCAATTGAGTATATAACTAGGGGAGAGAGGACCCAATACCTGAGCATGTTTCAATAGTTGTGATAATAGTTGTTTATATAATGCTCAATATTTTTATCAATATTAGACCAATAGTTGTGACTTTAAAGTTGTTAGTGTTGATGATGACTACTCATAATTAAACAAAATGTATTCCTTTGATCTAAAAAGCAACCAATAATGTGATTCCACATCAGTGCTCAATAAAACATGCTGTGAATGCACAAGTATTGGTCTCACTTTTTTTTGGGGCCTTTTTGGACACCTTGACAAAAAGCATGCTGATGTGGCATCATGTTTGATGATGTGGCCCTGAAACCTTAGTTATAAGCAGGGGACTTGCCAAGTAAGCTGCTGTAAAAAGTTGGGAGTGATTTGAAATTTCCACGTAAGATAATTAGAAGCACAAAGTTAGGGTGCACAACTATTGGGTCCTCTCCCCTATTTTAATAATTTATATAGTTTTAATATGTATCATATGAACTTGTACCCAAACCGAGTAAAAAAAAATCTGCCATATTGTGTACCCAAACCCAGTAAAAAAAAATCTGCCATACTGTGTACCCAAACCCGCACCTGAGCACAAACCCGAACTGGCAACTTCGCTTATTCATACTCTTCTAACATATCTCAAAATAACATCACCACCCCTATATGCGTATCCCAAGTCTCTTGATGAAGAGACAAGTTCTAGATATGCAACAAGATGTAGACAAAAAATCAATTTTCAGATAGGAACTTCAGTGAATAAGACATCAAAAGATCAATCTGGGGAGGAACAGCTTGCTTACTTGAAATGCTATTTGAATATCTAAAGAACAGCTCTTGAAAACAATTGATGAGCTTGCTTTAGTTTATCAAGAATAATTAAGAGAAAGAGGGTGCTTCTGGAAATAATTGTGTATCAATGATTTGGATCATACTTCATGATTCAATCAGTAAGAGGAATTAATGTTGATACAAAAATCTCACAGCTATTACCAAAAGCACCCTCTATCAGTTGCATGGACTGTCAAAATATCATGCCTGTTAATAATTAGGAGATGTGTAACTCAACTTGACTTCTGCAACAGGACTAAACTCAAATCCTTGTGTGTCCAAGAAAAAGAGCAAAGGATGAGGAAATCTATAAATACCTATGGGCTTCAAAGATTATGCTTCATAAATTTCAATATTTATTATTATCTCAATAGGCACCCATGACAACCATACCGCACGAGTTGGCACAGCCCCATGCATGACATGGTAACTTCCACCTGGTCTACATTAATTTCTCACAAAAAACTCAATATATCAAGTATTTGGCAGAAATACATAACACATTACTCTTCTACACTCTACTCTCAAACTCAAACTACAAACACACTCTATAACTTTCTTGACTTTCTGGCACACTCTTGCTAGTCTGCTAGCTGCACTTACTTCCAAGCTTCCCTCAGTTTGCTATCTTTGCCCTCCCAAATTCCAAAAGCCAACATCTCTAATTTGGACTGAACAATTATCTGCCGGGTTCTTAACTGTTACTAGAGGGAAGAATAATAAATGGTGATCTGGAAATTGAGCTCAAACCCAAGCCATACAATCATAAGTGAGCTACATCTCCAATTTATATATCTTGATGTGTCAAATAATCAACATGTGACACCACCTTGAAGAACTCAATATGGTGTCCCAAAGGAGTGACCACATACCTGTTTTAGCATGGTATCACAGAAGAGACCAAAAAAAGAGATCAAACATGGTGTCACTAGACAGAACTACAAAACATATGTATTTTAATAGCACCATTGTATTCCTCTCAAAAAAGTGTGTGATTTCAAGAGAAAGACTAATTGAGTATAAATCAATTATGCAACTTCACAAAAAAAGACTTTCAATTTTGAGTCCGTCTGAAAAGGTTGTGACCTCTGTATGTCATAGGTACATAACATGACTTAAACAAGTTTAGCATAATCTGATAAGCATAGTAGGATTCACCTTGAAACTATGATCTTGAATTCAAGAGAAGAATTGACTGCAGGCACCAGTCTTCAAAATGTCCACTAAGGTGGAAAGACGAAAGCATATGACACTGGTTGTTCTTCCAACTAGAAAATGACAGTTGTGGGTTGTATCCATTGGAAGCATAATGATTCCAATCATAAGAGTGTTCAAAGAAATTTTCCAATAGCAAACATCTTAATATATTAACTCTGCTCGGGACATATTTCTCAATTTTTCATTTAACATGGTGAGATATCCATATTAAGATGTACTTTCAAAAGGACCACATTATCCAAAGGAAGAACTGCAGGAGATAAACTTGGATGCACGCAAGGAATCCTGAACTAAGTAAATTGCATGTATAGTTCTTTTTAATTCTCTATTGCTTCAAGGAAATTTTGAAAGATACTCAGTTTCAACACAAGAATTTGAACATGCTGCCATTTCATGGCCTCATCTTTCAGAAGTGGGAGCAGAACACAAGGAGCAATGGCATTTCTATGGAGAGATATAAAACTATTGATATATTGCAGTTAATTTAACTTTGTATAAAATTGTGTGACATACAGAGTACAAAAACAAAAAAAGGAGCTTCTATCGATATATTGATTCGAAGTATAAAGCATTTCAACCTTGGCATTCTAGATATAGAAGACGATCCAAGAAAGTTGTTTTAATAATAGTTCAAAATGAAGTGATATATGTTGTGCAAGACAATAACCTGTTTACCCAGAAACATGTTTCCTCCCTCGAAACCATGCTGGACCCTATTTCCTCATTTCTACTTTTGAGGATGGCTAGGAAACATCCCCTACAGTTATACTGGGTAGGGCAAAAGCTCAGGGAGTCATTTTCCAAACATCCCCAAGTTTTTTGGTTTTTGGAAACCCCTAGCCATCTTAGGAACAGTTAGGAGTTTCAAAGTGGGTAGGGACACAGTTGGCAATGTTAGTTTTATGATCAAATTTAATGCACAGAAACTTAATTCAAATCAGACACAATAACACAGCAGATACCCTGGGAAAACCCTCCACTTGAGGGAGAAAAATCCAGCAACAATATATCACTTATATATTGAAATGTCAACACAAATGTCTCCTTTACAAAAGCCAATATGAAGGCCAATAAGAGACACTACAAACTGATGTAAATACAGAACACAACAATGTAGTTTGCTGATGATGAGACTCAGCCTTATACAAATCCTCAAACTGCTCTTCTACAGAATTCGCTCTATGAATGTGACGACTTATAATGAATATATTGAATACTAAACAATGAAACATCAATGGATATATATACAATGTAGAGAGAGGGACGTGACCCTTCACAAAACAAGTCGGCCACAAGAGATAAACATGTCTCTTCAAGAAATCGTGCCCTTCTAGAAAATCGCACCCAAGGACAATGAGGTCGGCTTCATCACAACTCTTCATTAATTAACAAATAATTAATATCAACAAATGGCGTGTCTCTTCACTTAACTCAAGTCAGCCAGGAGAATGAATATATATATAATTCAAATAGCCGTTAGGCTACATTTGAATTATCTCCATACGCAGATCTGGAAGAAGCAGCCCGACGTTGCTAGAACATCAACACTCCCTCTCAGCTAGGGATGATACTTCTAGCTGCACAAGACAAATCACCTTATCGTGATGTCTACCACAATGGCTACAACCATAAGTGGAAAAGAAGAATATCACCTCATCGTGATACAGATATCACATCAACATGATATCAACCATAATGGCTACAACCATGTATGGTATGTACAAGTGTTCATCACTTGCATGATGTTGTCACTTCAACATGACTTTCACCATGGCTCTCCCAGAGGGTGAAACACAAGTAAAAAAAAGTCATCACGAACTCTCTCATGTGATGTTGTCATGGAGTCACACACATGACATCCACCATGGCTCTCCCAAAGGGTGGAATCAAGCGATTACACCTCGAACTTCTCTTACAGAGAAGAACTCATTAATCAAGGGATTACACCTCGAAATTCTCTCACAGAGAAGAACTCATTATCAGGGGATTACACCTCGAACTTCTCTTACAGAGAAGAACTCATTAATCAAGGGATTACACCTCGAACTTCTCTCACAGAGAAGAACTCATTATCAGGGGATTTCACCTCGAACTTCTCTTGCTGAGAAGAACTCATTAATCAAGGGATTACACCTCGAACTTCTCTCACAGAGAAGAACTCATTATAGACGATTACTAATACTGAGACTCTTTCTCAATAAGGCTGGATTCTCCACCATACCAAGCTTATCTCAAAAGTACACAAACTTTATTCTAGAAAGAGGCTTGGTGAGAATGTATGTCGTCAGCTCATCAATGTTGATATACCTCAACTGTATAGCTTTCCTCAATACCATATCTCTGATATAGTGGTATTTGATCTCAACATGCTTGGTTCTGTCATGAAACACAGGATTGACAGAAAGCTTCACACAACTCTGGTTATCACAATGAATGATAGTAGGCTCCATTGAAAGTCCAAACAATCCTGCAAGGAGCTTATGAAGCCACACTGCTTCCGGAGCTGCCATACAAGCTGCAATATACTCTGCCTCTGCAGTACTCAATGCAACAGATGACTGCTTCCTGCTCCACCAGGATATCATAGCAAATCCCAAACTGAAGCAACATCCAGAGGTGCTCTTCCGATCAGTAACACTCCCTGCCCAATCAGAATCAGTATAACCATGCAGCTCCAAGTCCGCATCTGAAGAATATCTCAACCCATATCCAACTGTGCCATGCAAGTATCTCAGGATATGTTTAGCTGCAACAAGATGTATCTGTCTCGGTTCACACATGAACTGACTAAGTGCGCTCACAACATAACAGATATCTAGTCTAGTGTTAACTAGATACATCAAGGACCCAATCAACTGCCTGTACATTGTAGGATCCACCAAGTCTGAACTAGTTGCAGCCTCCTTCAATTTATGTAGATTGGTCTCCATAGGTGTAGACATGGATTTGCAATCCAAGATACCAAACCTCTTGAGTATATCAATGGTGTACTTCCCTTGACTTAGAATCATCTCATCTGGTTTCTGCCAGACTTCTAAGCCAAGGAAGTAATGCATAAGCCCAAGGTCTTTCATCTCAAACTCAGAGGCCAACTCTTTCTTACATTTGATGATTAAGTGCTCTTCACCAGTAAGAATCAAATCATCAACATATAAAACCAAAATCAATGCTTCACCATCAATTACCTTAAAGTACAGATTAGAGTCAGCATCATTCTTCAAGAAGCCCAAACTTGACAGGTAACAATCAATTCTTTCGTACCATGCACGAGGAGCCTGCTTAAGACCATACAAGGCCTTCTTCAGCATGCAAACATGAGACTCCTTCCCATGTACCTCGAATCCATCAAGTTGCTCGATATAAACTTCTTCCTCAATCACACCATTTAGAAAATTTGTCTTCACATCCATCTGATGAATCTTCCATCCTTTAGATGCAGCAATGGCAATAATGGTTTTGACAAAAGTATAGCGAGCAACTAGAGCAAATGTTTCTTCATAATCAACTCCCTCTTTCTGTGAAAACCCTCGAGCCACGAATCTTGCTTTGTACTTCTCAATGCTCCCATCCGCTGCATGCTTGATCTTGAAGAGCCATTTCGAAGATACATCAAATTTTCCTTCGGGTCTAGGAACAATGTCCCAAACATCATTCTTGAGAATTGATTGGTACTCTTCTGACATAGCATCTCTCCAAACCTGTTGACTAGACGCTTCCTCAACGCTGGAAGGCTCGGATTCAATAATCTGACTCATCAAGGCAACATAACTGGAGAACTTTTGCGGCCTTTTACTTTCTCTGAATGTACCTCTAAGAGTTGCAAACCTTTCAGCCTCTTGCATAGTTTGCCTAGCCCAAAGAGGTCTTTTTCTCCTAATCACTATATCGATAGGCCCATCAGTGGGTTCCAAGGGCCAAGAAAACAAAATTAAGGATGAAATCGGAAAATAAACTCTTAGCCAAGAATAATGGAAGAAAAATCAAAATAGCCATGGGTCCAAAACGAACGGGTTGGAATTAATTAAAATATTTTAATATTTTAATAATTAATTTTCAACTATTTGGAATTTAAAAATGCCTTGGACAAAATCAAATTCGCCAGACGAGAATTGGAAGAAAATAAAGTACGCCAGGCAGAGATGAAATCCGGCAAGAAAATTAAATTCGCCATGAATTTAATTAAATATTTAATGTTTATTCAAAAATTCGAAAAATCAAAGATAAACATTAAATAAAAAAATCGAATTTTTGAAGATTTGCCCGGATAAGCTCGAGACTAATCCTTGTCGGAAAATAAAAGGAAAGTTGCCTGTTTGGATAAATGAAAACAAATTGAGATCGAGAAAGAATATCGCAGTTGCTAAATCGAATTCAATCCTTCAGCATTATAATGAGTTTCAGCAAATCATTTTTTTTTCACACACAGCTGAAGAGAAATTTAATCTTTCTCGAAATTGTCAGGCAATTAATTCATCAATAGGCAAAGTCGAATTTTCCCAGAGAGAGAAGCAGTGTTATGCTGAGAAATTTTTTGCGGAAAAAAAGAAAGAGATTTATTCAAAGCTGAATTCTCCTTGAAGAGGGGCGCACTTTTCAAAAATCAGATTTTTAAATCTGATTTGCATTTAACGGTTCTTCACAGAGGTTTGATGTTTGGTCAAATAAATTTGCTATCTCTTTTATGTCCTTTCATCTTGACGAAGTTCTGACAAGATTTTCAACTCCATCCAAGTCACTTTCAGCTTGCTTTTTCGTGATAATTTAATTATTTAAACAGCTGAAAGTCAGTTTTCGAATCCAAGGCACGGGATTTAATTATTTGAAGAGGTCTTTATATTAATGATAATTTTATGACTGCAGGTTGACGGACACGGCAGGCAAATTATCAAAGAAGCTGAAAATGAAGTTTGCCAACAAGGGTGCTCAGAAGGAGACCAAGGTCATCTCAAAGTGGAAGAATGTCGTGGACACTGATCTTGGACACGTTGATTTCGATGAATTCAAGAAAAGAGTGTATGGTCAGAAGGGACTCCCCACAGCAATAGCCAGACGGATGGTCAGAAACGGGATATTCCAAGCAGCTGGATTCCCACCGGCAATGGATTGTGCAGAGTTGATGGTGGAATGTGCTCGCCATTATGATGCCCAGAAGAGACAGATTATCGCCCCTGACGGAAGAGTCTTGGCACACTTGGGAGAAGTGTCAATTCAGGAGACCTTCGGCATCCTAGAGCATTCACGAACAGTCTATAAGACCAAGGAAGAAGCTAAAAGGTTATATGACAGTCAGCCAGATCTGTGTGCCACAACAGTCAACAAGGTTTGGATGGACAAGCCAAAGCCATCAATCAAGAAGTTGCCCAAGAGGCCTCGCCGAACGGATTTCAAGGAAGATTTCGGGGATATTGTGCTGATGCTAAACAGAATAGCTGGTAACCTGCAAGGCGCCTTCTTCGAGAGCTGGATGTACTATTTTATAGATGAGATCACCTCTCGAGTCAAAATGTTCAACTGGTCACGGATGATAAGTGACAACCTCCATGAGCAGCTGATCAACCTTGAAGAGACTAAGTCTTTTCACATGAGTTCATATGTTGTATATCTGTTGGCCAGATCATACAAGTATCCAGGGTTGATCTGCAAGGGCAGAATTGGCAATGGGGAGAACGAGCTCAGACCTTACGACTGTTATCCTCAGCTCCAATTGAAGGAGAAGACTCACTTCATGAGGGTACATGATGCCTTCCTGATGCACATTACCAGAATGCTTCAAGGAGGAGTGCATCAGAGGCTGAGCCATGAGGCGAAAAGTCTTATCAGCAAATATGGGTCTTGGTTCATCCAGTTCCCGAAATTCACATATATCAGGATCCAGGGATTTACTGGAAATCCCTACAAATTGCCTATCTATCCGACCAACCGGATGATATTGCTCGAGGATTTGAGACAATTAGAAGAGTATCAGAATATTCAGAGGCCATCCAAGAAGGCGTCTGTCACATTCCCATTCTTCATCGGGAATATGTTAGAATATTGTCCATCAGCACAGGCAGCTGAGAGTGCAAGACTGGAGATCCAGTGGTATCCTTTCACGGCTTACAAGTCCAGGGTCAACTATGACCCACATCATAACATTCGGACAGTGGAAGGAAGAAAGTACAAGCACAGGATGGAATTAGAGGATTTCTGGGCAAATGTTGCCGATGAGTATGAGGTCAGGCGGAAAATGTGGTCCAAAATGTCCTTGGATTTCATGAGGGCAATTGAATTTTGCCGAGTGCCGGACCAGTTACAAGATGATGGAAACCACGTCCAGCCACGCTTTGAGGAAAGCCGACCTCTCCCTCCAGTGAAATGGTCAGAACCAGAGCACGCAGACCTAGCCACCCTAATGAGGCCAGTAACTAAGTATTCTCAATGGTGGGTTGATTACCACGCCCAAGAACTGAGACAAAAAGGAATCACGCTCACATATGACCTGTTGAGCGAATCAGAGTCATTCTTCTAATGCTGGTGCATCCCATTAGGACTTGGTCGGGATTGGAGAGAAAAGAAAAGAAATAGTGCCAAGTGTTGAGCCTGTTTCCAAGAGGCATAAGGGAGAACCTTCTCGTTCACAAGCATCCAGGAATATTGACCAGTTTGTGGCTACTATTGACGATTCCTTGGTAGAAATGCTTGAACCCCCTGCAGTTCAAGAGGAAAATGATGAACCTATTCAACTAGATGATGAAGAGCCTGCGTCACCAACAGGCACAGAAATTTTGGGTTCAGACAATGATATAGAAGCTCGGAACAATGACTTCGAGGAGGGAATGATTTCCGCTCTGAGAGGAGTTGTGGAAGTTCCAAACGAGGATGAGGTTCAAGTAGAGGATGGCATTGAACAGTCGACCATTCCAGACTGGCTGTTGGAAAGAATGAAGATCCAGGTACCTGCAGAGGCTCAACAAGAAGAAGAGGATGATACTGCCGATTTCTTGGCAAGATTAGAGCAGGTTGCAGTCAAGAAGCCCGCCAAGAAGTTCTCCACCATTCAGAGGAACGAGGCAGGCGACCGTTCCGTGCACATTGCAGTGCCTACGGTGGACAAGCCACAGGACGAGATCACTCCTCAGGAGTATGCTATAACCACTGTTGACCTTGGCCCGACCTCGAAAGGTCAAGAAGTAGAGGAGTTAGACAATTCCGTCTCGACTATCAAAGCGAGACTAGAAAAGGAAGTGGCTAAGAAGGAGTATAAGAAGGAGGTCGAACGTCTCAAAGAATATATACAGCATTTGACCCAGCCACTTGATCGAGGCAATGCGACTATTCCTCCTCTCCTCAATTCATCACAGGAGGTGACCAAGGATGTCGAGCACGGAATGGTGACGGCCAAGGAAGCTCAAGACTAGATGGCAAGTGAAGGCACGGAAGCGGCATTGTTCATGGAAAAGTTGGCACTAGCCTATGGACGAACCTCTTCATTTCTTTCTAGACTGATGGACATGGCAGAGGCATGGGAAGGTATCCCAGATATGCAGGAAAGGCTTATTCCAAGCCTGAGAACTTTGAAGAGTACTCCAAGGGAGGAGTTAGTTGATAAAAGGGTGATTGCTGCAGGGGCAGCATATGATTTTCATCACTGGTTTTGGGCAGTGACAATACGAGAAGAAGTCTTGGAGAAGGCGAGAGTAGATGGGCTTGGAATTGAAGAACAGGTCAGAAAAATCCAGGAGAAGATTTACATAACAACTACAAAAGTGTTCGACCGTGAAGTCATCCGGGAGAACGACATGCAGTTGGAGAGATTGAAGCATAAAGTTCAAGAAACTTTCTTCTCGACCACTGGACCATTCTTGAGAGAGAACTTTGCGAGAGTGGCAAGACTCTCATCCATTCGAAAGGATTTTGAGAAGCAGGAGGCAGATTGGGAAGGTACTTTTGCTAGATGTGCTGAGAAGTTGGACGGACTTGAATTCCGGATCAGCAGGTTGCCACCTGTCACGATGGACGAGGTCATTGCAGTAGTGTCCAGATTCGCCAAGCACAATGCTATTCAGATGGATAAGGACACCTCTCCTAGATTATAGCTGGAACTGCCACTTTTCTGATTGATTTCTAGTTGATAACTCTTGTTATTTTGGGAAACCCTAATTAGGGTTTGGTTGTAATAATCTTGGCCGTTAATCTTGTTTTAATCTCGGCCCTTCATTTCATTTTTGAGGCTCTATATAAACTAGTGCTCTCTCATTTTCATTTGTGTGGAGACAGATTATGTATATTGTCGCATTGAGACTATTTTGAATGATAAAAGCTCTTGAGCATGATTTGCCTTGAATAACTTCTTATTGTTGAATAGTAAGCGAGGTTGCATATTATCTTCCGCCATAGATTAGAATTAAAGTTAGATTAAGTAGAATTTGCTTTGAAAGTTGTTAATTGAATGAGAGATTGATCGCATTGACTCAATGGTGAAGTGTAGCTCATACTTTTTTCGAATGGATGATTTGCATTCGATTTGTAAAGTTAGCCTGAGCTCTTAATCGTGGAAGCTTAACTTCAGCCTCATTCGAGGTTTGAAAATTATTCTCACAAACCCCTTGAAGATTGCACCCATTTTGCGTATGTTGTCCAACAGGAGGCGAAACAAAGTGTGGTTTATTTCTCTTCACCGAGTCTTTACTGTCTCTTGAGTTCTTAGGCTTAGACTAGATTCTCTGAACCCTATTCTTTTTGCCATTTTTTTGAGATCCACCTTGAAAGTCCTAATTGAAAGCCTTCAACGATAAATTTCCTAAGTCCTGAACTTGCAAAGATTTCACGTAAGTCCCCTTGTTCATTACCAGCAAATCACAACGGCCATTGAGCTTATCCACACGTCGAGACCCGACTAAAGAAACCTTGGAATCGCCATATGATCTTCTCGCAATCTTAGCATACGCGGTGGTTTTTCAAGAGAGGATAGAGTGTCTTTGGGCATTTTTATTCTGATGTTTGGTGTGTCATAAAACACGCATCAACAGGTCCACATAAATCAAAATGAATAAGGTCTAAAATACACTTAGATCTACTTTCTCTACTATGGAATGAAACTTTTGTGTTCTTACCCATTGCGCAACCTTTGCAAGTTCCTTCATGCTCTTGATTTAACTTAGGAAGTCCCGTAACCATCTTCTCCATGATAGGTAAGGCTCGGAAGTGCAGGTGAGCCAATCTTCGATGCCAAAGATCACATAAGCTTGAAGAATCATGAACGAAAGCTTGAAGAGGATGTGTGCAAAGCCTATAGAGGCTTTCACGTCTAACACCAATTACTTGAGCATCCTTGAAACTGGAATTCTCCATCCACACAAGTACTTTTCCTTTGGAGAAGGCAACTTGATATCCTTTATCTTCTAGAGCTAGAGCTGAAATGGAGATGAGATTGTGCTTGATTCCTGGAACATAAAGAACATCGCTCAACTGAAGTGTGATGCCGGAATCCAAATGAAGAGTAGAGGTCCCAATCCCTTTCACGGAGTAGCTAGCATCATCTCCAATAATGACTTGTTCGGAAGAATTTCTCTCCACCAAGCTTGATAAGTGCTCCTTAAAACCAGTGATGTATTGAGAAGCACCACTGTCGATCAGCCAAGTGTTGGTGTCTGTAGGTACATTGCTTGACAATGCCAAATAAAACAAATATTCACATGAATCCTTCTGCGGAGAAGCATCATCAACATCTGCAACGGTGGCTTGTTGCTTAGGTCTAGATGGACAATGCTTAGCAAAGTGGCCAAACTTATCACACCTAAAGCATTGGATCTTGGACAAGTCTCTCTTCTTCTTGAATGCGGGAGAATCATCATTTCCCTTATCTCGATTCCTCTTGAAGAATCCTTTCTTTCCATCTTTTCCTTTCTTCTTTGAAGCATGGGAGGCGAGAACATGAATATCTTCATTCTTTGAACTTTGACCAACGCCATCAACCTTGATTCTTCTTGAATGCAATCTGCCCTTAGACGATCAAACTTAGGCAATTTTAATCTTGCACTGATTCCTTGAATGTAGGATTCCCATGACAAGGGAAGACCATTGAGTGCAAGCATGGTCAAGTCCTTGTTGTCAACCACATGGCCAATTGTCGAGAGTTGATCTCTCAAATCCGAAATCCTCATGAAATAGGCAATCACTGTTTCTCCTTTCGCCATCTTCACAAGGTGTAGTTGTTGCTTCAGTGCAAGTGTCCGACTGGTATTGTTGATTTTATACATCTCCTCCAATGTTTTGAACATGTCTCTTGCCATCTTCAACTTAGAGACAATAGGAACGATATGGTCCTTAACGGAATCAACCAACATCTTCTTTGCCTTGATATCATTCTTCCTCCATTGCAACTTCTCTTCTTCCTCCGCAGGTTCGGGAAGTCTCGACAAACTCAACCAAGTCATTCTCTTGCAAGGTGAACATGATCCTGAACCTCCATGATGTGAAGTTGGATGCTCCCTCGAGTCTATCCTCAATCTAGACCATTCACCATCTTGACTAACGTAGAAATGGATAAAGAACTATAAAGAAGAGAATAGAGTATCGCTGTTAAGAACAAATCTGATCACGATCCTCTCAAACCCGCTCTGATACCATGTTAGTTTTATGATCAGATTTAATGCACAGAAAATTAATTCAAATCAGACACAATAACACAGCAGATACCCTGGGAAAACCCTCCACTTGAGGGAGAAAAACCCAGCAACAATATATCACTTATATATTGAAATGTCAACACAAATGTCTCCTTTACAAAAGCCGATATGAAGGCCAATAAGAGACACTACAAACTCATGTAGATACAGAACACAACAATGTAGTTTGCTGATGATGAGACTCAGCCTTATACAAATCCTCAAACTGCTCTTTTACAGAATTCGCTCTATGAATGTGACGACTTATAATGAATATATTGAATACTAAACAATGAAACATCAATGGATATATATACAATGTAGAGAGAGGGACGCGACCCTTCACAAAACAAGTCGGCCACAAGAGATAAACATGTCTCTTCAAGAAATCGCGCCCTTCTAGAAAATCGAGCCCAAGGAACATGAGGTCGGCTTCATCACAACTCTTCATTAATTAACAAATAATTAATATCAACAAATGACGTGTCTCTTCACTTAACTCAAGTCGGCCAGGAGAATGAATATATATATAATTCAAATAGCCGTTAGGCTACATTTGAATTATCTCCATACACGGATCTGGAAGAAGCAACCCGACGCTGCTAGAACATCAACAGGCAACGGTAACTGTCCCTTGACCATTTAGGGTGTGTCCTACCATCCCCAACAGCAAAAGACCTCCACAATCAAAAAGAAAAGGAAAGAAAAGAATTGGTCAGAGAAGATGAACTCTCCTATGTATATGCTAGAATACACACTCAACACAAACATCCTGCCATCCCTGAAACTCTCAGTAACATAGGCACTAACATTAACCTTTGTACAGCATTTCACCTGTGGAACTCTGTTGTTTCATTCCTGATTCTTGAATGTGCTTTGCAATATTGCACGATGTTTTCTAACTATTTTTTTGTATTCTCAACAAATACTTTTGAAGATCTGCACACAGCCAAATCCTTGAATCCTAAACCTAGGACTCACCCACGCTTTGTAAGCCTCGGTTTATAAAGCCACCAAGGACTTCGATTGTCAAGAATTAAAAGGTCCATGATATATATAAAATATCTTCTTAAAATATTATATAATGAAGGGAAGAGTAGCTGCTGTCACCATTGCCTAAGATGCTGAATAACAATGATTCATAGAGCTCACAGTTTAAGAAGCATTTGCCGAAAAGGCTTCAGCTGGCCATATAGCACTTGTTTCAGTGTGAGGGAAGACTTACTACCAGGCCAAACTCGCCAGATTGGAGTTTTAGTTACCAGATCCATAAGCAATAATCTTAATTCCCGAGATGCATTCCCCTTTACAAAATTTAATTGACGCAATTATCATCCCTTGGTTTGATAGAAAGGGTTTGCTGCCTTCACATTCTAACCCATCAATATTAACAAGCTTAAGTAAAGATAGATAACTTTGCTAATTGTAGAAGCATAGAACACAAGGGCTTTGTAATTAGCATGGAAGTCAAAGGAGGTCAGATTTGGCACAGCAAGAAATAAACACACAAGAAATTCCAACAACATGAAGAATATCCTGACGAACAACATGGTAGGTAACAGAATGACAGGTTTATGACAAGAAATAAACCAAGTATCAAATTTTAATATTTCATTGTGATAAAATGAAATGTGGTCTAATGCATTGTAGAACAATAATTAAGGTTCAACGAATTACTTACCACAGGATAACAACTGAAAAATAAATGGCACATCTACCACTTGTGGTAACCAATTTAAGATGGATGGTCCCATAATAGTCAATTCAGGATCATGGGCATCCCGTGTACACCAATGCAAAAGGATACTCAATTATAGATTCAAAGATAAGAGGCATATGTTCATGTTGTGATTCAAGCTAGATTCCAAACCATAGAACTTTTCAGCCTATTATAATAATTATCAATGAAGATTAAATTAATAATGTACATGGATCCTATTTTTACGTAAATCACAATGACAACAATGCAAAAGATTGATTTGCATAAGAGAAAAAAATCTTATTGTGAACAGTGGAATAAGGTATCAATCTTAAAAATACCAACTGATTCACTAGACACCACACAAAATGTTAATGTATCCAAGACAGCCTACATGACAGCTTGCTTTAATAGTTGACTAATTTAAACAATGCCACTTATAACTCTAAAGATATCATGTGAAGGCTTCAACAAGCAAATCGAACGAAAGATTTACAAATAAATAATCATAAAGCATAAAAAATCAAAATTTTCCGAGAAGTACAGTAGTCCTTTCTCCAGGTACACTTTCTGCTTCCTTGTAGAGAATTCATTAATATGAATTCTTAGCGATTAAACAGTGACTTGAGTTATAACCAAGAATAGACAGTGAAATTGCAAAAGAGTAACAAAACAACTAGACTATAAACGGAAAACAATGGAATGTTGGAAAAATTGCTTCTTGATGATTACCTTCAAATCAAAACTAATAAACTAAAACAATAATCGGCTAAATTACCCAGATTTGCAAGCTCCTTAGAGAAAAAATTTTACAGAAAATTTGAATGCACAAGGGAACCGGCCACCTCAATGGCGATTTTCATATCATTTTCCCTTTTGCTGCACCTGGCGATGTATCTGAAGAATCCATTCTACATATCCACTTGTTCCTGCTATCTGATCTTCTACTAGGTTGAATAGTAGAAGTAAACTTTCTCTCGGTTGCTCACCTTGTCTCAATACATAGCAATGCTGATAAAATGCAGGGTCTTTCTTTCTTAATATTTTCAAGGTGGCAAAGAATTTTCTTGAGAGTTCGTTATTCTGCTCAATTACTGGAACCTGTTGATGCCACAAGCGGCCACTTCAATCAGATATAGCATAATTATTAATATTGCCAATGCATGCTTCAAAGAAGGCAAAGGCCTCACATTTTAAAAGGCAGACAAATTCCATCCAAATCCAAATGTCAAAATAAGACAAATTATTTTCAGTCCAATACATAAAAATATTTATGTTATCAATAAATCAAGGCTTAAACATTGTTTCAGAAAATGAAAATAGCAGGCAAACCAAGTAAATAGCCCCAATTCCCACAACTATTATAGAAATCATAATATTTTGTCTCCCAGAAAAATATCTTTGTGTATCACCTATTTCGAAAACTAAGCATTTCCTTTGAAGAACAAAGGCCATGTAAACAATAGCTTAACTTTTTGCTTTTCTGAGAATTTTTTCTTCCTTTAATTAACTCCTTTTGTCACTCCATTAAAGCATGATGCATGGCATTGATGACCTGATACTCATTAATACGTATGGTGTTGTGGGTATTTATGAAATTGGACCTTGATCTGACAATGGTAAAATATTTATATTCTGATTGTTAATGCAATTTACACCATGTAATGATAGCAGCATTGCTAGCATCAAATAAATAAAACAATTGAATACAATCTGTCAAAATATAGTAAATGAAATTCTATAAACATTGTAAAGCAAATAAATAATATGCTTGGTACCATATAACCTTGTGATGGTTGGCAGAAAAAAAATTGTGACCCTTACATCTATTGGCATAAAGGCTTACATCTATCGTTATATCAACATTTCAAAAACATTCAAAAAATAATAAAATATAGAGCAAGCTGTCAACTGGTCGAAACAAGTGATAAAAGTGCCTTATGATAAAGTCACCAAGCAACATGAGGTACAGGAAAGGGGACACCATTTTCAATTCAAGTTAAGAGATGATTTTTATAAGGCTCAAGGATCAAAAGATGGCATATGAATAAGGGAACATGATGAGCCTTTACATTTTGGGGCTGTGCTCCCTCTTCTTCCTACATTAATGTAGAGACACCTTCTGCAATCTTCAACTTGGCCACAAGAAGTGTAATGCCCCAAGCTGACACGCTCAAAACAAAACCTAATAGAACAACTATTTTTTTTTGAAACAATGACAACAACCGACATGTTGAGGAACCTTATCTCAAACATGCGGTGGTTCATACACACAATTTAGAGCCATAAAACAATCACCACAAAAATCACAAGGAAATGGTGCAGTTGAAACACTGATCCTGCCACTACAAGCTGCAACGTGGGGGGGCACTACATCCTCCCCCATTAAAATTAGGCTTACTCCTGGAAGCCTACACCAAGCAAGGATAGGTACACCTTGTACACAATCCTTCAAACACAACATACTCAAAGATCAACCCTCTAGACTATCTCCAAGTCTAGGCATCAAACACACAACACACATCTCTAAAGGTGCACAAGCTAAGTGACCACTTGCCACTAGGTGCCTTCACCAACCGTCGCTGCACCGGATGGCAAGGACCAACTACAAGGTCTAGCAAACCGCCAGCCAACAAGGTTCTACTCAAGCACTGTGACAACAACTAGGAACTCCATCTAGCTACTAACTTAGCAAAGGACAAGAGCACACAAGCCTACCAACCTTTCCTCAACACAAGGCTAACAACCCAAAAGCCAGGGAAAACCATCCCACAATGCTAGATGCAACACTATTCACCTCCATACTCACCAAGAATATGCCTCACTTCCAACTATGGCACTCACCACGAGGTTCTCCCTCAAGTACCACTTGGGAAAAGCAAGGATTTCCTCAACACACTAGCTTCTCAACGTGAGACTAGGAACAACATAGGGGTTCTTAAAGGCAAGAATCTAGGAAGCTACCTCAACAAACATAAGCACTTCCAAACAACGAGGCTTAGCAACCCCAACCTCACACAAAACCACCAAGGATGCAATTGAACACTAAGCATAGGAGCAAAACTCAAATTTCCCACTATCATGATGCTCGACTATGACCCAAGGATTAAACAACCCAACAAGATCATGAAATCACGATCGGAAAGGCAACCAACACACAAGATAGCTAACAAGGCTCAAACACTAAGCACTCTCACAAAAGAATACACAAGATAGCTAATTCCTCCAACTAGAACTGTATCTTCTTCTAGCCTTAAGCAAGGAACACCTCTAAACTGCCAAGGAGGAACTCCTAAAAACCACTAGGACAACCTCAAATGACAACATGAAAAGGGTACACATATATAATATAATAAAGTAAACACAATAATGTGTCAAAGCACTTACTAATGCACCTTCATACCCTACACTAAGTCAAACATGAGTGCAGCTATGGAAATTGCATCCCAAATGACATGATGTGCGTCTTCATACTATCCCATAGCATGGCTCTCGATGATTAAGACACCTTAACAAACACTTAGCTAATGCCAAGGCACTAGGAAACATGGCCATAAGACCACAACAAGTAGGGCCAAGACAAGCTAGAGCACACACAATTGATGCACTAAATCACACCCAACCATCTATTGGAAGACGGATTCAACCACAATGCAAACACAAATATCCACACATCCAATCTCACTCAGAGAACATATAATTCTACAATCAATCTAATACAGAGATTTGAATACACTTCACTCAATGCCAAGCACAAGGACATTTGCATAAATTGAAGTCACTCAAAGCTAGAAAACCATATGCATACAAGCATTTCACAAAATTTCCAAGCAGCACACAACATCCAATTTCATTTCACCATGAACAAGAAATTTGATGCAATATGATTCTAATTAATACAAACACCAAGAATTAGCACATTCTTTGCCATCTACTCCCTTGTACATTCTATCGGGGGTTTGTAATGAACATGATAGGAAACAAATGTAACATAGAACAGGACCAGCAATTTCAAACATTTAGAATAGCCACCAAAAAGATAAAATACAACTCAAGAGGGATAATTATCAATCCAACAATAAGAATAGAATGCTAGCAATTCCAACACTAAATCAAGCATGCCCATGGGTCATAAAATAGATAGATGGAAAAGTGTGGTCATTGAGGACTCGTGGTATCTCTTGCATCGTTTTGCATGCCTTCTTTTGAAGTTGCTCGGTTGTCAAACCTAGGGTTAGGGAGACTATGCACCTAGTCTTGTGAAGACTTGGGAAGGTTGTAATCCTTCATGGTTGGCCTTGTTTGTGTCCACAACACTCCTCATAGGTCAAGGAGTGTTGTGTAGTAGTATCCTTCCGCTTGTGTGATGTCACATTGCGACGGTACGTCTTGGGAAGCATGTGGTTGTTTGGAAGTGACCCGACGTCATTCCAGTTAGTGGAGAGTTTGTGCCTCTTCGTTAAGCAACCTCTTGTGAAAGTTGGCCTTGGTGTTTTGGCTTTTTTAGTGTGTTTGGGTGTGGATTAGAGGTTGATGATTCCCTCATCCTATCCTGGTGTAGTGTTGCAAGAGAATGTGATCGTGGTTTAATAACCAATTGTCGTGTAGGCAATGTCCACTCTCTCTCCCTCCCACATATGTTCATCGTGGTGGATTTATCCCACAAGTGGTTAGTCTTCCGTTGTTCCCACCTTGCTTATGCAATGGTGAGGTTGTCTTGTTGTGCCGTTGTGTTCACGCGACACTTGTGTGCACATTGTTGTTCAAGTGTGACATTTCATTGTTGCATTATCGACGTTGTTGTCATTGTTTCAAAAAAAAATCAAGTTGTTCCATTAGGTTTTGTTTTGAGCATGTCGACTTGGGGCATTACAAGAAAATTGAATGTCAAGATCTACGTTTCTTTTTTGGCGAGATGCTTTTTGGGACTTCAAGTTTTGGCATGCACAACAATCACGCAAGTCCAATTTCAATGCTGATTTAATGAGCAGCCATGGAGAGACCATGAAACAGTGTGTAGGACACTATTCTTATAGTGCATGCAGAAACTTGAGAATAAATCTTTCTCCAGCATCCCAATATTTGCAAACACCCACTTTGCTTTAAAACAAGTTTCTTACAATTGAAGCAAGGAACATGAAATATACTGTCCTTCAAATTAATACCAATTACCCATGGAACTCCACTAATAATCACCAAATGACAACAACTTGAATCTTTTACAGTTAAAAGACTGTGTGACCATTTCCTCCAAAATTTGCAAATCAATATCAAGTAGATACTACCACCTCGGCCCAACTGCAAATAAATTGGCCAACTTGAGCATCAATCTTCTATTACCTTGCAAAGTTTGAATGAAAAAATGTTTGCTTCTAGCAACATTGGTGACAATGCTTTCCATTTATCAAAATTATGGTTGCCCCTAAGTTCATGCATTCACTCCTCAAAACAGCCTCAAATTCCCTGTATCCTGCTTCACAATATTGCTTCCTGAATAATCACTAGAACCCATATAACAAAAGTGAGGAACAAACAACATGAATAACGAGACGAGAGAGAGGTCAATATCAAATAGATTAAAAGAGAATTGAAAATATGATAATTACAAAGAGGGAGTGCAAATTATTAGAACAGGACAGACATAATGACCAAGCCATATTCCTAGAGCAGATCAAACCACCTTATTCACTGATAACTGTTAATGGAACAAAACATATAATAACAGTATTGGATAGAAGAAGTGATAATAAATTATAAGATAAATCAAAATGCAATTGAAAAACCTTCACAGCAAGGGCAGGAGGTATCAGTACAGAGCCACCTGCACACCATTATGAAGAATTGACCTGCATAGTGATATGATAGACGGGATAACCTCCAATGCCTATTAAAAACAAATAAGGATGACACAAAACTGGGATGAAGTTCCTATTATAATAAGAGAAAGAAACTCCAACAACCCTTTCCATGGCAATCATACTCATTGAATGATTTACGGTGGTGTATGTTAAAATTAAGTATCACAGCATACTACATGACTAGTGACTCAACACCTGCAAAAAGTTATGTTTAGGCATCCCAACAATACAAGTAGGCCAAATATGCAATCCTCGACATGCAAAGAATGTGTTCTACACTGTTAAATCTCCTGGAATTGGCTACCGATGAAATGTATATTGCCCCTATAGAGAATAGCATACTCATTTTTTCCCTCCAATTCATCCTTGCAAAGATTTTAGCTTCCAATCCACATCAAATTGGACGGGTCATTGCTCTTAACTGTTCTAAATAAAACTCGAAGCAAATGTTGAACATCAATTGTGAGGAGGTTCAAATAGAAATATGACTTGATTTGGCCTAAATCCACAATATTTGTTGAATGTAGAGCAGCATATACAGCACCCAAGTGTTGAAGATGAAATACTAAGATATGGCTTCAAAGTTTTTAACAGTAGTTAATTGAGAAAATTCTTGACAATACAAAATGGAATTAAAAAGGTTCCTCTAACACAACGCCCTCCCCCCTTCCCCCGCCTGCTGTATCCATATAGGTACAGTTCAGGTCCAGATCCTGGGCTGGTTCCCCTTTGGGTTTGCCTAGGATCCCTCCTATGCACCCTAGGTTCCCTGTGTGTCCTTCTGTGGGAACCCAAGGTGCTCAGGAGGGACCTTGGGCAAACCTGGGCCAATCCAAGGCAAACCCAAGGGCTGCCCTAAAAATAAGTTAACTTTTTAAAACATTTTTATAAACAAAAAAGTGCCTGCATTCCTAATTTCACCCTTATGTGATAAAAATGTGAAAATGGCATGCATCATGAAGGTTTGTGTGGTTTCAAAGGCCTTAATTAGGATCTAACTCTTGATGACAATGAGGGGGTGATGATGAATTGGGATCTAACTCTTGAGTGTGTTGTTTTAGAAGTTATTGTTGCACAAATTGCCAGAAAATAGCTTTAGATGAGGTAGCTTGTACACTTCATGGCTAGTGGAAGTGGCATTGTAACTCAGTGTGGTTCAAGTGAAATTGAACCATATGTTGAAATTGATATTTTTGATGAAAAGCAATATGAAAATTATTAAATATTGATTGTAATTTTCATTGTGTATTGACATTTGACAAATCACTGAATTATGAATTTATGAGTATTTTCACTTTTGCAAATTATGAGGTATTTAAAAAAAAATTAATTATGAGTATCGCTGTTTTATATTATAATTTTATTTTTTTAATACATACATAATATGTATATATATATATGACCCAAAAAAAATTCCCTCAGGTACAGGTACGGATTTGGATATATAAATATATATCCAAATCTGTACCCGTACCTGAGGGAAAAAAAAACATATATATAGTCATACAACCGCACCCAATACCTGTACTAGAACCAGTAACTTAGGTTTACAGTACTAGGTTGAGAAAGTAACTAATTCAATAAACTATTTGCAAATGTTTAAATCTTGAACATGGTTTTAAGATCAATTGATATGAACCAAGGGGAAGCAACATAGTAAATATTAAACAAGACTTACAACTTGCAAAAAAAGGCACAAAAACCTTCATCAAAAAGACTAAAACCAGACTAAGCTTGGTTTTAACTGGCACTGATGATGTGATACAAGAGTACATGTTGAACTGTATCTATTGAAAACTTTTACAACTGAAACAGATTCCATGCTGAATTATTAAACCCTAAATTCACCTGCAGGAGGTACTTGCAAATTTAAAGCATTCAAGAAACCAACCCATTTTTGAAACTTCTTAAGACCATACCTCATTCATTGATTCTAGGCATTCTTTTGTTTAAGCATGAAATATCTTCTTGATTAGATTGTGATTGGAATGCATTTTATCAGACAAAATATAAAATTAAAATAAATTAAACACAGTAACTTTCTTCAATTACAGTTACGTATCTTATGTCAAATATAAATCTTTGAATCTCTATATTTGTCTGTCACATTATGTGTTCCTCAAAATTTTAATGGTTGTAGGTTGCTTATTTAAGCCAGTGCCAGTCCACAACCTCTAAATGAAAGCCACCCTCCCCTAGAGTCACCAGAACAGCATAAAGTGTAAATGCAAGAACAAAAGGCAATGCAACCAATCTTTTCTGGCATAAACACTTAAACTAGATGCACTGTTCTTTGCTGGGCGTTTCTAAAGATAGAATACATGTTGCTAAAATGGTGATTCTTCAAGCTAACACGAATGTAGTTCTCAATGTTTGCTCATCCCAGAACCCCTATCTCTATTAGTAATCTATAATTTTAAATTTTGAAAATTCTAAAAAAAGCAAGCAATCAACATCCCTTTCTTATGATACTTTTCATTTCATTTTCACTACCTTCATCAAGTTCACTGGGATGTTTTCTAGTTTTGTCTCTAATCAGGCTAATTGGTACTGATTTTAGGTGCTTAATCTAGAGCTTCAGCTCTACAACACTGTCTCACATGGTACAATGCCGTCCATCATCATACAAAACATTCTCTTGCTTCTTTAACCAATACTAACAATATTTTCATCATAAAATTTTGTCTGTTGCTGCTAAGGAAATCGACAATAGAAAACATGTGCAAATGAGCTCATTATGTAACGACTTTTACACATAGAATGAGCATGGTAGAAGAGACATGAAAATGAGCTCATCACGTAACAATTTTTACATGTGGAATGAACAAAGGAAAATTAATGCACAATTTAAGATTAGGCCAGAAGAAAATAAAAAAGATAATCAATACTATAAAACATTGAAGTCAACAAATATTTCAAAAATCCTAAAAACCAATAAGCTAGCTTGGATAGATCCAAGGGATCAATCCAACATTTTCATCATAACATTCGATAATCAATACTATAAAACATTGAAGTCAACAAATATTTCAAAAATCCTAAAAATCAATAAGCTAGCTTGGATAGATCCAAGGGATCAATCCAACATTTTCATCATAACATTCGATAATCAATACTATAAAACATTGAAGTCAACAAATATTTCAAAAATCCTAAAAATCAATAAGCTAGCTTGGATAGATCCAAGGGATCAATCCAACATTTTCATCATAACATTCTGTTTGTTGCTGTTAAGGAACCCAACAATAGAAAATATGTGTAAACGAGCTCAATATGTAAGAATTCTTACATGTGGAATGAACACAATAAAGAGACATGTAAAGGTGCTCACCATCTAACAATTCTTACACATGGAAGGAAAATGAAACTTAATGCACAATAAAGATTACCACACAGGAAAAAATAAAGGCAATCAATCCTATAAAACATTGAAGTCAACAAATATGTCAATCCTCCTAAACACCAAGAAGCTGGTTTGGAATCTTTGGATAGATCCAAAGGATCAATCAAGAGTAGCAAAGAAATTTAAACCCTGAGTACCTCATCTTATTAGCAAGTCTTGCAAGTAGAAAAAAAAAAGAGAAACCTCAATAAAAGATTTGAAATTGCTTTACAACAATCTGAAAGAAAAACAAAATCCCATCAAACATTGAAATATATAAACATTTAAAATCCTTTTATCAAATCCATGAAAATTACCCTTGACAAATCACGGCTACTTGCTGCTTCAACTCCAAGCAAACTTGACACAAAGTCCACAGACACTACTTTTCCCAACCAAAGAACAAAACGAAAGCCATCATCATGTAGAAAAGCCCCTCTTGGGTCCAATTTATCAGCAGATGATGCCAATGGCTGAAGCAAATCTTTGATGTCAGCTCCATCCTTAATGGGTCCCTGTCATTATGAAAAGTATGCATTGATTTCTCATTTTAAGTGATCACTCAATGTTCAACAGAGTATGAAGATTGAAAAAATGAACTCAAAAGGGTTTGCATATAAACAGATATATAGAGAACTATACCTTTTGCAAATACTCGTCTAGGCGGACTAAAGATGGATAAAGGAGCTTTAATAACCTTTTAATAGGTATAATCATCATATTGAAGCCAGCTGCACAGCGCTCATCAATCTGGACATCCGTGTATCCTCCTCGGAGAACTAAAGATTTACACAGAGCGAGTCCATACAGGGGCAATAATTTCAATGATTCAGGATATATAAGCCGTCCAGTCAATCTGTGTTGGACAGCATATAGGTTACGATATTCTTGTAAACTTCTTACAATTCTCAACTGTACAACTTGGCGTGCATCTTCCAACTTATGAGATAAAGTCTTTTCAAATGCTGCAAAGTAGAAAATGAGAATCCCATCAGAAATATATTTTGATGTTTCAACATTTCTGAAAATGATTATCAGTTTAATTGTGGAATACTGTACTGCTTTCATTAACTAAAATATCCAAAATCCAACAAATTCCACCATATCTGATATCTGTATGGTCTTTTATAATACAATTGCCGATCAGTAAAAAAAATTCCTAATCCTTCAATGTTTCTTACCAAGTCTACTCAATAAACCCATTATGGCGCCTGTATCTGCATTGCGATACATTTCACCAAGCTCTGCAACTACAGGGACAGCCATTGTATGAACTCTGATACGTCTTTCGCCCAAGGATGATGTATATCTGTGATTTGTTAAGGACAATTTGCTTTTTAAGTAACCAATCTTACTTTTTCCATTATAAAGAAATAAATTTATATTAAACTGTTGGCCCTGAAATATACAACAACAGACATTCAATTTTACCCAGAGGATTTTGCTGTAAAAACCAACCAAAACCGCAGCACACAGATAACAATAAAACAACTAAGTCGATCCCTAGAATTCACATACAATTAAAATGGCTTGGCAAGTCCAAATCCATATGTACAAGATGCATTTATTAGCCACAGCTTAACAAACAGCCCAAATTGCAGATCTAGACAACAGTTCAGACTGAAGGTAGACATGATTACAGGTCCATAACAGAGCTGGAATTGGGTCTTGACAATGAGGGTATAGAGTACTTGAATCAAGATTTGTGAGGATGTCTCATTTGCAGAAACTGCAAATAGATCCTCTGTCTTCAATATTGTGAACCTGAATCAAAAGTCTCTGTGAAGCCAGGAACTCCCAAGTTGCAAAGTATATTGCTAAACCCTTAAATCTCTCCTGGATGATGATCAATGTATATATACACATTGTCTGGAACCAGGGGTCTATTCACTTCCATAAACTATTGTAATTCCTTCAATCAATCTCCTGTTATTCTATTACATTATTCAATCATTCTAATTTGGTGTATAATACCGTCAATAGAAGTGCCAAAGTCTTCTCCCAACAAACCCCCTATTTGTGGCTTCAATCAAAGCAAGCTTCAGCAACAATGTAAACATTAAACCTAGAGCACTGATTTTGGGGATAAGTGATTAATCTATGTCAGAGGTGAACAAAAATGGGAATGACCTTGCAAAACCTCTGTGTGCTAAAAATGACAATCTGTTTTCCAAATGATTTCATGGTAAACCAGCCACAATCTACAGAGAATCCACAAGAAAATTTGTAAAACATCTCCATCATGAAAGCATTACTAAATGCATCTAAAGAACCAGAGGATCACAAGCTGGGGTTTATGTGTACAAGAAGGAGCTGTGAATAACCAATGAATTCCCCAGGTCTTTGTGTGTGATTTAAGTCAATAGCAAATATGCTGCTCAAAGAAAAAATTGATCTCCATAAATATAACTAAAAAGCTCAACAGGACTGTATGGAGATACAAGTAATACAAAAATAAGACAATGCACAATGCAAATAGAATTTATAAAATTCAAGGTTGTGACAAGTCTAGAGTGTGTTAACAATAAGAATCCCTTTTCCAATGTTTCAATAGTAAATTTTGCTGTCATCTACAGAGAATGAAAAAGAAAGTTCAGTGAGCTGTCTCCATCATGCATGTGTCAATAAATACATCTAAAGAACGGGGGCTTCAAAAGTTATGCTTTATGTGCACAACAAAAGCTCTGAGTTTCCTTGTTTAATAGCATGTTAAACTATATTAAGGCTTCATATGAGACTAAGACTAGCAAAATATTTCTCATGAAAACTGATCTCCACAAAACCCGAAAATGGTCATGTGTGTTACAAGTAAAAGGAAAAACATAAATGAGAAAAGAAACTTGCCTAAAACATTAACAATGCAAATAGAAATTATAAAAAAAATGGATTACAGCAAGTTTTCTGAAACACTGGGTGTGTGAAAAAGGTGAATCGGCTTTTGGAATAGTTAAGAAATCCCTAAAAATTTTGAGGGACAACATGAAAGATTCAAGAACAACCTCAAGAAGGAAATGTATCCATTCATGAATGACCTCCAACTCACCCACGTTGGTGTTTATTGCTGCAAGAGTGTCAAGGATATCTCCCAATATAGTAATTCTATCCATTGCCTCTCAACCCATATTTTGGATGTGATTGTTCATGCCACTGATAATAGAGAGGACTACTCCAAGATTTTCATGATTAGGCTAGCTTTTATTGTGGAGGGACATACACAAATTCTGCACAAGGTCTTTCAAAAGGTTCACGATTTGGGCATTAATACTCTCATGGATGATCCTTGTTTGGAGTCACGCAACCATGTCGCAAACTTGATCCACATTCTTGTGGCTGTTGTTGGAGCCCACATCGAGCTTTTACAAGGGTCTCAACTTGACATGGTGAATTTTCTTCTTGCCTTAAAAGCCACCAAGACCAAAGGGGTGTTCCCTCTTATCTAAGACTTGCACACCATGATCCTCAACCAACAAACACTAAGAGCCTTCAAAGTCACCTCCCAAATTTTGTACTTAGCAAATCCAGTAAATGCTTTATGCAAGAATCAAAAGGCAATCCCTTACTATTAAATACTGGTAAGGATTTATTTAAGTGTTGTTCTTTCCTAGATCCTAGTGTTTTGGTAAGCTTCTCTTCCTTCTTCGTGTTGGTTGCCCATTCTTGCTTTTTCCATGTTTTGGGTGAACCTTTAGATGGAGTCTCCAACACTTCCATCCCAATTCCCTACAATCTTGCAAATGAGCAATGGTTGCACATACTCAAATCAATCGGCTTATTTCCTCCTTTGAATGTATCCTAAACTCCCTATTCCTTCTATCTAGGAGAGCAACTTCTCTTTTCATCCTTTGCTATGGAAAATAGGCTCCTTAGTGTTGATTATCCAACTATGGTTGCTTCTCCACAAGGAACAAGATTCCTTCATTTTGTGCAACATGTCCTACTTGTAGTTGAAGCAAAAGATGAACTGTTTACCTTTGGCATACCTTCCTTGATTTTCCCATATGCGAGCTTGCTTCCTTCCTAGTCCAAGCTAGTGGTGAAGTGACTGGAGCATAATATCCCCATTTATTCTCTGCATATATTGGAAAGACTAGAATTTACTTTTCTCCTCCACTATCTAAAGATGTCTATCTTTGAAGCCTTCCTAAGGTAGAGTCTTGCCCTCCTCTACTAGCTTTGATTGTTGTTTGTGTTTCAAAGACAACCTACAATCATGTTGAGGCTTCACAAAATAATGAGAGGAATTTTTACCTTCCATAGACCATTCTTGGCTTGTGTATGGTGTATGCACATCCTTCAATCATTCACCAATCTCCATGCTCATATATCTAAGGCCCTCATAGTGAGGCCTTTCCTCAACAATGATGGGTTTGAGTGTTCCTTGACCTTTCTTGCCAAGTTGGAACACATGCCTAGGACTTTTTTGGGTCCTCATCAGCATACCAAAGGACATGGGACAACTCAAAATTGTCCTCAGGGTCGTTCCTAAATCTCAAGACAAACTAGCTATATCCCCAAAACAGATCAGAAAAAGTCAGAAACATCCAAGGATGTCATCCCTAGGAGGATCAAGAATAGTTGATCATCTCTAAAAGAGTTGGAGGCATCCCTAGCCATCTTGGGGACAGCCAGTTTGAAGAGCACGTAGAAAATACTAGAGGGTGGGGAAGAGGGGAGGGGGGTGGGGTGGTGAATCAGTGTTTTGAAACTTTTAAAACGGTAACCTTAAGAATCAGAAATCAAAACAATGAGAGCAAACATTGAACAAGATGAACACTGTTTTTCACGTGGAAAACCTTTCGGGTAAAAAACCACAGCAGATCAATAGCTTTCATTAACAATAATGGGCACCAACCCAAATTACAAGTGAGCACCAAATCACTGAGCACACCAACTCTCTTTAAGTACCAACTTCGAATGTCTGGAGCACCTACTCCAGTAAGAGCACCAACCTCTGAAAATTCTCACAACTCAGAAACTCTGATTCTTGGTACGAAGTGCAAACACCAAAAATGCAAAAGTTAAAACCCTTCAGACTGAGCACAATCCAAAGCTGAACACAATTTCTAAAATAACCATCAATTGAAGTTGACCTTGAATGAATGATAGAAAGGGTGATTACAGGTCTAGCAGAGTACACTCAGCACATCTCCATTTCAATATAGCTTCGTACCAATACAGAGATACCCACAAAGATTTTGCTCCAGCACTCCTCCAAACAAACCAACTCACAGATAAACCAAGAACATCACATGAAAGGAGAATATGGCTGAAGATACATAATGTTCAGGGCATGACGACTTCAACACAGCTCCAATGTAAAATATTAAGCACTCAGATCCCACGTGAGAACCAAGACAACCTTTCACCCATGCACACGTCCAAGAAGAATGCAAAGACATGAAGCAAAGGTGAAATCTTAAATCATCAACACTATACGTGAAGAGCTCTCATTGCTGCATATCAAACTTGCACAACACTTATATATTTCTCAGTCCATGATAACAACATAAATTCAAATGCTTGTGCCTTCTCTCGCAAGGATGCTCACTTCCACAGAAATGTATGGCGCGGGACTCACCTGTTCTAAGCAACCACACACTTCAAAAGGCTATCAGACAAATATTTTATTTAACGATATCAAGTTTCCACAATCCATAATGTTTATTTTCTATGATTTCTGGATTAGATTGCATAAATTTTGTTTTTATTTTTAATTTTTTTTGCATCAATCTAATCCAGAAATCAGAGAAAATAAATATTTTATTGCCAGCAATATTTTTATCTAGAATAACAACCTCAACTGATACAACCCATCACTACACCAAAAAAACATTCGAAGCAATTTCCGTACAGTTTTTTTCAAAATTTGAAATAGGTCAAGCCTCCATTAATCGCTACACACATATTCACATGACACGCTAAAAAGAGTGATAGACAATTCGAATGTGAAGGCGGCTAGACCCAGATGCAACAAAGACAGACCTTAATGACCGCAACCCAAAAATGATTAATGACAACCTACTTTAGCATTCACATTCTTGTGAATTAAGTGTCGAAGACCCAACCTTTGCACACAAAAACGGCTCAATTATTCAAAATCAATAAGAATACACCTTCAGAAATATATGTCAGCCTTCTAAAAAACGTCCATGATAATGTGCAAACCCCAATTTTTCTTTACACAACACACACATAAGGAATGATACCGCTGAGTCATGAAAAAACGTTCAAACTCCATAATGGATATGCAATACTCAAGTTTTTAATATTCACAACCTGCTAAAGAATATCGACCTATGTCAGATGGCATACAATAGTGCGCCATTCATAAAAGAAGTTACAAAGCCACTTCAAGGAAATAAATTCGACACAAAAACAAAACAAAAAAACTACTCATTCGTATCACGCCACCTTACTCATGTCAATTGATATAATTTTTAAAAATGAATGCACACATAAGCTTTTTCGGGTGACCATACCCTGTGTGTTTTAATGAAGGCGATGCCAGTAATTACTTCATTTTTGCCTATATTCAACAATTAAACCGTCACAAATAAAGAAGTCGTTGCAATTAAAACAAGCCACCACCATACAAAATTTGCGAATAGTAATCAAGCCATCGACATACCCTTGATTTTTAAGAAACCAAATTTGCATATTAAAATATAAGTAGTCTCAAAAAGATGAAGCCACCTCACAAAGAAGACTCCAAAGCCGACAAAGCATAAATCGAGCTTCTTCAAAAAGACCTGACCATTTGACTATTCAAACGCGGACTTGAAAAAGTCGACCTTTTGAAAATTCAACTGGCAACATGGCAATCTAACTTGGCAAGATATGTTGATAAAGTAAGCAGGCAAAAAGCTTAAGCAAACAACCAAGTAGCTCAAGCAAGCAACCAAGTAGCTCAAGCAAACAACCAAGTAGCGTACCTTGACATCAATGACAAAATACTCAACACAATTGTCCCTAGACATTTGTAATGTTCAAAAAAAACAAAAAGAAAAAAGAAAAATAGATAAATTGCACATTCAACAATGCAAATCATTTTGTAGAATGTCAAAGAGAATATATTCAGCAAATGAACTCAATCTAGCCATTATATGGAGTAATAATGCTTCATAACTACTCTACTGCCAACTTCTTACTCAACTTTTGACCACCTTGTCAAGGATTTACTCCTTAATAATATCTGCAAACAATGGAAAATACAAAGACACTTGTAGGTCACTATTAAAAACCTATGTTGTAGGACATCTCATAGAAAGTCCCCACTAGCCCATTTTCCATATCTCAACTGAATGTACATAAGTATCAGATTGTCATAGAAATGTCATTGAAATTTCCCTATTTGTATAGGATTTATTATTTTTATTTTTTATCAATAAAGGGTGGTAGGCCACTCATATATTAATATTAAAAACAAAAAAAAATACAGTGGATGCAAGATCATCAAAATAAAATAAAAACAAAAAAAAGCTTCGAGAAGAAAAAAGAAAAGCTCCTAACTGGAGTTGTCAAAGCTCAAAAAAATCAGCTAACCATCTTCAAGAGAGGGAGTACCAAGGTCCAAATCTAGAGGAAGAGGGGAGGCAACAACAAGGGCTAAGGCAGAAGCACTGGAGCATGGCAAATGAGAAGACGAACCATGAAGAACTTTTTGTTTCAAAGTCCAACCATGAAGCTTCTAAGATCATTGGCATGAGACTGCAAAGCCACTTTGAAATCCTTCACTCTGTTTTGTTGTAAGCCAAAACCATGGCATTATGAACACAAATTGCCAACTGAAATTCCACAAGCTAATAGTGGGAGAAGATTCCATCTACTAGGGCCTCACCATTGTTGACATCATACTCACCAATTGCAGAAAAAAACACCTCCTCCAAGAGCAAATATGGTTGAACAAAACCAAAGCCCAAGCAATGGAGAAGAGTCGAATCAAAGAGTACGTCCATGGCATTGGAGCGGAACACTCATACCAACTCAATGTAATTTAATTATACATCTTTTCATTTTCATTTTATATGTGTTTGTGTGTGTGTGTACAAATACACATTATTTTCAGCTTTTGTGCATAGGAATATTTAACAAACTCTCGTGTTAATTTGTATTTTGAATCTCAATTCAGCTCAAATGTTATACAATATAGTAATATGATGAATATGGTCCATGCTTTATCATACATTTGACTGAAAATTCCCATATTTTTCAATTTTTGTATTTTCCTATTTTTAAATTGTCAACCCCTACCATCCCCCCAAAAAAAGTCTCTCCTCCCCTGCCATTCTGTTGGTGCGTGTTTTATGACACAACAAACATTTTAGAACAAAGTGTCACAGACGCTCTATTCTCTCTTGAAAAACTACCTCCTATGCTAAGATTGCAAGTAAGGTCATAGGGTAATTCCAATGTTTAAGATGAATGCGGATAGGCTCTGTGGTATGGATGTGATTTGCTGTGGGCACAATTAAGATTTTGCAAGTTATTCGGAAAAGCGGAGACATAAATGCAATATCATTTTGGATTTTTTTTATTTTTAAAAAAAAGTGAAAAAGAGTAAGGGTTTTAGAGATCCTATGCTATTCCTAAGAAATCAAGAGAAGACGAGGACTAAATGAAACCAAATAAACCATACTCTACTTCGCCACGTTAAATGACAACTACGCAGAGCAAGTGCAATCTTCTAGGAATGTGCTTGTGATTTTCACGTAATGAATAATTACCATCAAATCGAACAACAATTATTCAAACAGAAGTTAAGCATCCACGATAAAGCTCAGTCTAACTTTGCACATTGAGTGAAATCATCCACTCAAAGAAAGTATGAGCTCGGTTTCACCAATCTCTGTTATCAATCTATCATTCTTCTAACATACATTATAATTCAAATTGACTAAGAGAGAGAAAATATGCGACCATGCAACCATTCGACAATGAAGTATTCAAGGCATCTCATGCATTTGAACTTTATTATCAAAGTAGTGTTTTCACAACAATCTCATAAAAACTCTCTTTATTTCTACAATCTAACTATCTCAAATCTGCTCTAACTTCTTAATCTCTAATCTCTAATGAATATCTAATTTCTAATCTTCTAATGAATATGAGAAAGTGAAGGGGGGGGTTTATATAGTTTTTCAGAATTACAACGAACGGCCGAGATTGATTTGGGATCAAAGGCCCAGATTAAACAGAACTAAACCCTAATTAGGGTTTCTAAAACCTCAATCAGTTATCTCAAGAGAACTCTAGACATCTGGAGTGGCATCCTTATCCACTTGTGCGGCCTCACATTCGGCGAATCTAGACACTATCAAGCCGACCTCTTCCATGGCAATGTTGGGCAGCACGTTGACATTGTACTCCAGCAAATCCAAGCTCTCGGTACACTCTGCAAAAATAGTCGCCCATTCTGGTTCCTGCAGCAAGAAAGAATTCCTGACGGCCATGAAGTTGAATACTTTGGTGAAGCTTTCTTTCATGATTGGCCCAGTGGTGGAGAAAATTTTATGCACTTGTTCTTTTAAATTCTTTGGCCGCAAGTGTTTCTTTCTGACAACATCCTTGTCGAGCATATCTGCAGCCATTTCATAGATTTTACTCTGAATTTCCTTTGCTTGTTCTTCAACTCTGGCACCATCTCGCTTCACTTTTTCGAGAACTCCTCTTCTTGAGATCAAAGCATAATACCATCCATTGAAATCATACGCAACCCCGGCTTCAATAACCTTGTCCTCAATCAATCTTTGCTTTGAGATGCCCTTCAATTCCCGAATACATGGGATGATCCTACTTTGAATATCTTTGAGACTACTCCATGATTTTGCAAGGTCTGCAACTCGTGATAGCATAAAGGAAGCCTGCTCATTTACTTGTGCCAACTTTTCTGCAAACACCAATGCCTCTTCTTTCCTTCCAGCCATCCAGTCCTTAGCCTCTCTCGCCGTAGTCAGCTCTTCTTCAAAATTTGCACTGGTTCTTGTGAAGAATTTGGAGGTGGAAGTGCTGCTTGGTTACCTTCATTTAGTGGCTTGGTCAAGTGCTGGATGTAATCTTTTAGGCGCTGAATTTCTTTTTTATATTCTTTTTTCTTGGCAACTTCTTTTTCTAACCTGGACTTGATGGTGGCCACGGAATTGTCCAAGTCCTCGACCTCTTGCCCTTTTGTTGTCGGACCCATGTCAATGGTCGTGATAGCATATTCATCAGGAGCAATCTCATCTTGGAACTTGTCAGCTGTAGGTATTGCAATTTGTACTGTGCGGTTGCCAACCTCATCTCTCTGGATGGTGGAAAATTTCTTGGCCTTCTTCCTTGGGGCAACTTGCTCTAATCTCACCAGAAAATCTGTGTCATTGTCCTCCTCAAGAACCTCTACTGGCGCCTTTCTTTTCAATCTTTCTTTCAGCCACTCTGGGATTGTTGGCTGCTCAATTCCATCCTCCTGTTGATCTTGGACGTCTTGTATATCCTGTACTTCCTGCTCTTCCTGAATTTCTGGCATATTTTGAACTTCTTGGACCAATTGCATACCCTGAATTTCTTGGACGGATGGCTTATCTTGGATTCCTTTGAGGGCGGAAATCATTCCTTCCTCGAATTCTCCATCCATAATATCTGTATCATTATCTGATTCTAGAATTTTTGTGCTTGCTGGAGAAGGTTGATCATCATCTTCTACTTGTATTGGTTCCACATTTTCGACTGGAGAAGGGATCCTAGCATTTTCCAAAGATTCTCTATCCATGGCGAGTATTTCTTATATGTTCCTGGAAGTGGCCGACTGAAGGGGTTTAGACTTGTGCTTCTTTCGAGAAGGCCCTTCATCTATCTCCTTACCCTTGTACTGTCTTACAGATTTATCAACTTCTTTCCTCTTTCTCGAGTTGGTCCATCTCCACGAGATGCACCGGCGTTTGAAGAACAAGACTCTGTATCACCCATCAATTCGTAGGTGAATTGCACATTTCTTTGTCTTAGGACTTCTACCTGCCGATCTATCCACCACTGAGAATACTTGAAAACAGGTCGCATGAAAGTTGCTAGGTCACCCATCTCAGGTTCAAACCATCTTATAGGGGGAAGCGGCTCATTCTCTTTGAAGCCCGGCTGCACGTATATTCCATCATCTTGTAGTTGATCGGGTATTCTGAAGAGCTCTATTGCCCTTATCATGCTTAATGGAAATCTTGACCACAACCTCCTCCTTACGTCATATTCATCTGTTGCGTTAGCCCAAAAGTCTTCTAAGTCAACCCGATGCTTGTACCTCTCTCCGTCCACAGTTCTAATGTGATGGAGCGGATCAAAATTGTTCCTGGATTTGTATGACATGAATGGATATTGTTGAATTTCCAGTCGAGCAACCTCTGCTGCTTGTGTCGTCGGACATGACTCCTCCATATTGCCGATGAAGAAAGGAAAGGTGACAGCTGCTTTCTGCTTTGGCCTTTCAATATTCTGATACGCCTCTAATTGCCTCAGCACTTCCAACAATACCATCTTGTTGGTCGGATAGATAGGAAGTCTATAAGGATTTCCTGAGAATCCTTGGATCCTGATATAAGTGAACTTAGGATACTGAATGAACCAGAATCCATACCGACTGATTAGGCTCTTGGCTTCATGTGAGAGTCTTTGGTGCGTTCCGCCTTGGAGAAGCCGGGTGATGTACATCAAAAAGGCATCATGAGCTCGCCGGAAATGAGACTTCTCTTTCAGTTGCAACTGTGGATAACAATCGTAGGCTTTGAGTTGCCCCTCGCCGTTGCCGACCACGCCTTCGCAGATCAAGCCAGGATACTTATAATATCTTGCAAGTGAATATACGATGTATGAGCTCATGTGAAAAGTTTTGGTCTCCTCAGAGTTGACTAGCTGCTCGTGCAGGCTATCACTAATCATTCTGGACCAATTGAACATCTTGACTCCAGTGATTATTTCATCAATAAAATAGTACATCCAGTTTTCAAAAGGTGCACCATGGGAATTGCCTACAATTCTGTTTAGTAGCAAAACGATGTCACCATATTCCTCTTTGAAATGAGTTCTGATCAATTTCTTTGACATCTTGCCTGCAGTAGGCTTGGGCTTTAGTAACCAATTCTTGTTTATGTTGGACGCACAGAGATCCTACTGGCTCTGATAAAGCTTGAGTGCATCTTGCTTGGTGCGGTAGGATGTTCGATTGTAAACTGGAATTCCAAAGGTTTCTTGGATTGCTAGCTTGGACAAGTAGGCAAGGACTCTTCCGTCAAGAGCTTCTATCTGCCTGTCTCGTGCATTGTAGTGTAGTGCGCATTCTACCATCAGTTTCGGACATTCTTTTGCTGGTGGAAATCCAGCTGCGTGGACAATTCCATTGTGCATCATCCTCATGGCAATTGGTGTAGGCAGACGTCCATCAGTCCCGTACATTCTTTTCCTGAAGTCCTCAAGGTCAACGTGGCCAAGATCGGTGTCCACAACGTGCTCCCACTTGGACTTGATTTTCGACTGTACACCTTTGCTGGCGAACTTCATCTCTACCGTTTCGAAAAAATAAATCTGCAAGAAAAAAGTAGAGAGAATAATTAGAATTCGAATTTTAAATCAGTTTGAAAGATATTCCAGCTAATTATCAATTTAGACTTCGTGAAAAAATCAAGCTGGAAAGAAAATAAACGATGGAGTCTTATGCTAAAAGGAAGTAGACAAAGTAAATCTGCCTGTGACTTCTGGAGAAGTGATCGTAATCACAATGCAAGCTGATAAAAAAAATATTTCCTTCACTTTGCTGCAGATTTTCTCAACAAGTTTCTTCTCACACCTTCTTCAAAAATCGAATGATTGTGCAAATGAGAAGTGAAATAACTTATAGAGGTGAAAATATCGATCTTTTTAGCAAATTTGCATTGTTTCCTTCGAATTGAGTTTAAACTCATCTTTCACTTCGCTTCCGGGTAGCAAGTTTTATCCTCAACGATCTTGTCCAGGAAAGTTTCCAATTTTATCGTCAGTCCAACAAAGCTCTTTGTCTTTCTTTCCAATTTCGAATTTTTTCAAGACTTATCCTTTTGGGTGTTGGAAAATAAATGATTAAAATAATTAAAATAATTATTCTATGTGTCATTTCCAACCCGTTCGTTTCTATGGCAAATTATTTTTGTCCAAGGCAATTTGATTTTCGAAATTTTCTGCCAATGCCTTAGGCGAATTTTCATTTTGTCCAATTTTCTTGCCATGATCTCTATTGTCCAATTTATTTGGCCACGAATTTCTATCCTTTTCCAAAATTTATTTCGCCATGTCCAATTTTATTTGGCCATATTTTCTTGATTTTTCCACAATTTATCTAGCCATGTCCAATTTTATTTGGCCATAAATTTGCTTCGTCCGGAATTATTTGGCCATTACCTTTCTTTGTCCAAAATTATTTGGCCATGATTTTTAATCATCTGAAGTTATTTGGCCAAAATTTATTTCATCACTTAGGCGAATTTTCAAAGTGCCAAGCATTTTCCAAAAGTTTATACTTAGGCAAAATTTTAATTTTTTCTCACCTCTAAGCATGGCGGACTTGACTCATTTCTTTGCCATTCAACTTTTTCTTTGGCTATGCCTTAGACAAATTTCTCTTTTCCATGGGCGGACTTTAGCACTTCTTTTGCCATTGATAGGGCGGACTTTGGCATTTCTTAAGCCACTTCTTTCATGTTCAAGGCGGACTTGCCTTGCTTTGTTGCCACTTAATATTTAACCAAGGGCGGACTTCACCCTTTTTGATGCCACTTTGGAGGGCGGACTTCATTACTTAGCATGCCATTCAATCTCTAGGCTAAGGCGGAGTTCGTCTTCTCTCTTGCCATACATAGGCGGACTTTGATCTTCTCCTTGCCATCCATATTTTGTCCAAGGCGGACTTTGGCTTGTGCTTGTCCACTTATCCTTTGACCAAGGCGGACTTCCTTGAATATCTTGCCACTCATCAACTTTGCTTAGGGCGGACTTCATGCATTTTTATGCCATCTCCATTCTAGCTGGGCGGAGTTCCTTCATTTCATTGCCACTTCTACTTTCACCCAAGGCGGACTTTACTTTATAGTTTGCCATTGGAGGGCGGACTTTGCTATGTAGCCTGCCATTTGATGCTTTGACATGGGGCGGACTTCATTGACTTGTTTGCCATTTATCCACTTACTAAGGCGGACTTAGCCAATTTCCAGGCCATTCCACCATTTGTCCAAGGTAGACTTTATTAATTTCCAGGCCATTTCATAAGGCTGGGCGAATTTTCATTTTGTTTCTGCCATTGACTTGTGAGCTGAAGGTTTTTGACACTAACCTCTGCCTTCTCCATGCTGAGTAAACTCCATACTTAGGCGAATTTTTCACAGACTTCAGTCTTTTCCATGAATTTTCAGTCATTACCTTGCCATGAATGTTCAGATTTCTCATGAGTTTCTCAGATTTTTTATGAATTGCTCAGATTTCTTGATGAATTTCCCGATTTTTCACCAATTTGTTGACGGATTCATCATCTTATTCACCATTTTCTGTGCTTTTCACCAGATTTCTCTGTGATTTTTACCAGATTTCTCACCATTTTCGAGCAAATTTTCCAGATTTTTTTAACTTTTTCTGTGATTTTCCAGAATTTTACCATGATTTCAAAAAAAAATTGAATTGATTTTCTGAGAGTTTCGTTGATCTTTTCGAACTTCTGAGTAGATTTTTGAAACTCGAGCCCTTTCCAAATATAGAAACTTTGTAAAAATAGAAATTTTCCAAAAATAGCAACTTTCCAAAAATAGACCCTAAAAAATAGGGACCCCAGAATTGCCCAAAAGTGCCAAAAAAGTAGGTCCTAAAAAATAGGGGGCCCGGGGTGAGAAACCCTAAAAACTTGGAGGTGTCGGAATTGACTGAAACGACAGTCGATCTTCGTCTCCCAGGCCTTCTAAGCACGATGGCGACGTTTATACAGTGATCCAGGCTGAAACTCATTTGCTTGACTCAAGTGACCATTCAAAATTCAGACTCAAAACCCCCAAACGAGGCACGCGAAAGCAAAACCCTAAAAGGCAAACAACAAGGGTCCCCATTTGCAATGGGGCGAGGTGTGAATTAGGTCACAACACGTCCCTGAAACACATTCTCATGTTTCCTACCACCCTTATCATAGAAACACTGTGGAAGATGGATCATAACCCATCAATGCTAACTAGGAGCTTAAACCCTTGGTATGCTTTTCAAACTTGCCAATGGATCTATTGCATTTAACATCTTGGAAGAAAACATGTTCATGAATGCTCTTTTTACCCGCTCATTCACTGTTTGTTCTTCTAGAGTAGAGTTTGGTCCACTTTTCTATATAAACTCCTCTCTTCTCTGATTCATCATGCCATAGTTTTCCGATTGAAATTGTTCAAGGATTCAAATGAAGAATTCTTCTTGGTTCAACCTACTAGCTTGCAACTCTTCAATTCTTTCTTTTAAGTAATGCACCTCCTCCAAAAGAGCTATATTTCTATCAACACCTGCTCATGGATGCTTGGAGATTCTCAAGCTTTTTCCTTAGCGGCTTTGTCATGGTTGTGCCACGCAACCAACAATTCCTGCAATACCTTGCCAAAGATCTGGAAATATGGTTATACACAAATTTCTTATGTGAAACCAAAAACTCCTACAATCCTAAAGAAACTTGCTACTTTGATACCAATATGATATGTACTTTCTCTAGATTATGGTAGAAACTAACAAAGCACAATTTATTTTCCTGTGTTACTTGAACAGCTCAAATGATGGTTAATTAGAGGACTGCAATGCTGTTTAGAACTGGAAATAAGAATTAAGACAAAGAATGTCAGCAACATAACTCAAGATTTTTATCTTGGAGAACCCTAGAATAGGTAAAAACCAGTTGATAGTGGCAATAGCATGTCTACATGACTCTTATTGTTAGAGTAATCATGCATTAGCTAATAATTAATTAATCTTTAATTATTATTAGTCTAATTTATTCTCATGCACTTAAGCTAAACTTAGGAGTTTTTTATCCAATTAACTAAATGTTTTTCTATGTTAACTGAAGTGAGCTATTATTAGATCATTTTGTCTCATCGCATGTGATCTTGACACTTGTCCTGATCCAATCCCTTTACCATTTAGGGTTGCTCCTATATAGCACTTAACCCTCATTGTATTATTTCTCTTTTGCTCTCTTGAGCTTTTATGCCTTTGATAGAACTCTCAACCTTTGAGGACTCATGTTTTCCTTAAAGATTCTTGAGGTTCATTGTTGTAGCTTTTTCTTGTTGAGGAATATAGAAATTCTTTGTTTGCAGATCTCTTGTGTGGAGGGTGTCTTTATTCGTTGTTTGACCCTGTGGCTCATAGTTTGTGGTTTTTCACAATTCTAACATGGTATTAGAGCATGGATTTATCAAACCCCTTCTCGATTTATGAGATTTTTTCTTCAACAAGGGTTACAAGTTTCATAACTGAATCCCCTTTGCTTTTTTTGCAATTTTTGGAGGTGGGCGTTTTTAAATGCATTTTGGCGCAAAAAGAACCTCGTTGTTGGATTCAGAGTTGTTGAGAAAGTCAGATTTGTCTTTTGTTTGGCCTAATTTGGATTCTTAAGGTCAGATCTGCAAGGGTTTGAAGTGGTTGCTTATTTCCGAATCCGGGGGGTAGCTGAGAATTTGGTGCATTTTGGCGCAAAAGGACCTCGTTGTTGGATTCAAGAGGCCGATTCAACGAATTTCGACTATAAATTTGCCCTATTTCAGCATCAAGAGCTTTTGAGGCAAAAAAAAATTGTACATGGCCCATATGGCCCCTATACAGATTCCTACACGTGGATTGAAAAAAATAATGGGTCGATCGACATTCTTTTTTAAAAATTTTGTATTTTTAGAAATTTAAAAAAAATTCAAAAAGTTCTTTTACAAGTTGGGCGGTGTTTTTGGGGGTGCAGATTTTTATTATGAAGGTTTAATGTTAAAAGTGGGGGGCATTTATGAAACAATGGTAATTGAAATCTTTGATAAATTAAAATGAAGCTATCTTGCTTCTTATAAAGATTACAAGAGCGATGTTTCTAAAACAGAGTTTCTAAAAAAGAAACATCATCAAAGAAAGAATAGAAGGAAATCTACTAAACAGCTAGTTTACAATATTCACAGATATTGAACATTAATTAATATTAAAATATTATTTTAATACCCTCCCTTAATTGTCAATCTATCAACTACACCAAGATGCCCCCTAAATTTTACAAACTGATCTGGACTGAGAGACTTGATGAGAATATCAGCATTCTGATCCTCTGTTGGAACATACTACAGTACCACTGATCCATCTTCGACAAGTTAGCAGATGAAATGACAGTGAAGTTCAACATGCTTTGTCTATTCATGGAAGACTAGATTCTTGGCGAGTTTGAGCACCCCTTGATTGTCACAGTACAAGGGGGAAGGCCCTACTTGAGACATTTGCATGTCTAAAAACACCCTTCAAAGCCAAACTGCCTCACAAGTTGCTTTAACAGTTCCTCGATATTTAGCTTCAATCAAGGAAAGAGCCACTACCTGTTGCTTCTTGCTAGTCCATGTAACTGCACCTATACCTAAACTGAATACATACTCTGAAGTAGACTTTTTGTCATCCACAAAACCTGCCCAATCTGAGTCTATATAACCAATCAGCTTAGAATCTTTGTCCCTTCCATATAGAATGCCAAAATCAGAAGTGCCTTTCACATATCGCAGCACACGCTTCGCTGCAACCCAGTGTTGTGCTTTAAGGGTTGTCATGAAGCAAGAGATGTAGCTCACTGCAAAAACTGAGATCAGGTCTAGTAGCAGTGAGATAGATGAGGCTGCCTACTAGTTGCCTGAATGCAGATTCATTTTCCACAGGCGAATCTGATTTTGCTGAAAGTTTGAGCCCTTTCTCCATAGGTGTTGATGCAGGTTTGCAGTCACTCATCCTGAACTTATCAAGCAAACTGCGAGCATACTTAGACTGAGAAATGAAGATGCTATCAGTTGTCTGCCAAACCTCAACACCGACACAATAATGAAGAAGTCCCAAATCTATCATGTCAAATGATTGACTGAGATTGTGTTTATCTCCTCAATCAAATGTTCTAAGTTGCTAGTAATGATAAGGTCATCAACATAGACAACTAGTACAAGAATAGCATCACTAGAACGTTTGACATACAAATTTGAATCAGAAGGGCTCCTCTGGAAACCATGATCGGTAAGGTACTTATCAATTTTCATGTACCATGCCCATGGTGCCTGTTTAAGGCCATAGAGTGCTTTCACAAGTCTGCAAACTTGATGTTCTTTACCAAGAACCTTGAAACCGGGAGGCTGAGTCATATAGACTTCTTCCTGTAGATCACCATTCAAAAACGCACTCTTGACATCCATCTGATGGACTTTCCAACCAAATTGGGTTGATGTAGTGAGGACAAGCTAAATAGTACTCATTTTGGTTGTAGGAGCAAAAGTCTCCTCATAGTCAATGCCCTCTGTCTGTGAGAACCCTTTGGCTACCAGTCTAGCCTTATACTTGTCAAGGGTTCCGTCAACATTATACTTAACTTTGTACACCCATTTGCAACCAATGGGCTTCTTCCCAAGTGGAAGATCAAAAAGCACCCTAGTGTTATTCTTCAGAAAGCTATGATGTTCAGCTTCCATAGCCTCTTCCCACTCAGGTATGCCTTTAGCCTTGGAATATGTTTGAGGCTCAGAGATGTTGTGCAAATTGGCCATGAGAGCAAAGTTAACAATGTTCTGTTGCTTGCTCTTTTTCTGAGTAGTTCTACCCTCGATCAATTCATCATCATGAAGATCACTAAAGGTTTTAGCATACCATTAGGCCGGAGAGTAGAAGTACTAATATCTGAATCAGGAGGAATAACATCACCAGGTGTGACTAGTACAGAATCAGCTGGATCAAGATCCAGATTGTCCTAAGGAGGGGCGAGTAGTGGAACATTCTACTAAGGTAGTTGCTCAACTGTAGAATCCCTCCCATCAGGTGAACTCAAGGGAAGACAAACACCCAATTCAAAAGTTGTCGGAGGTTGATCCTCAGGATGCACAGGAATAGAAGACTGAACGAAAGGCCCAGTAGCTTCATCAACCACAACAACACGACTGAAGATGAGACAATTTGTATCTACATCAATCAATCTGTATGCCTTATGATTTTCACTATAACCAGTGAACATGAGTTTTTGGCTTTTAAAATCCAGCTTAATGCGCTTGGCATCTGGAATCCAAACATGAGTAGTAGAGCCTAAAACTTTCAGGTGGTTGATTTTGAGGTTTGCGTCCAAACTAGGCTTTTTCGAGAGTCATCTTCTTAACTGCATAAGTAAGAGACCGGTTCAAAAGATAGACTACAGTATAAACTGCTTCAGCCCAGTATTTCTTAGGAACATGTCTATGCTCCAACATAGAACGATCCATTTTAGTGATGGTGCGGTTTCTACATTCTACAACACCATTCTGCTATGGGGTGTATTGTGTGGTGAGTTGGCACTTAATGCCATGTGCAGAATAGAATGTGGATAAATTAGAAGAACAAAATTCCCCCCCATTATCAGACCTAAGAGTAACTATTGGAGAACCAAACTCTTTTTCAACTAAGGCCTTATATTGCTGAAAAATACCAAACACATCTAATATGTTTTTCAAAAAATACACCCACATTTATCTGCTGAAATCATCAACAAATAATAGAAAATGCCTGCAACCAGTAACTGAAGGAGTATTCATTGGACCACATAAATCAGCGTGAACCAACTACAATACCTTAGAAGCTCGCCATGAATCACCATCTAAGAATGGAGTGTGTTGCTTTCCATCCTAACAAGCCTTGCATACTCCATGATTCTAAGTCTGAATTGCAAGGAAGCCACCAACCAAATCATCACGAGCTAACTAAGAGAGATACTACATATTCAGGTGCCCATAATGTTGATGCCAAAGACTGTTGATGGATGTACTCCTGGCTACCATAGCTTGCTCTTGAAATCACCAAAGTCAATAAGTCTATAAAGACCATGATCCTCAATTCCCTGAACGACTGTGGTGTGTGTCTCTCTGTCAATAATGCTACAAGTGTGCATGCTGAAAACAATATCCAACTGAGGAGAGTGTCATAATCTAACTGACAAAAAGAAGGTTCAACTCCATGCTAGGGACGAAGTATACATCGAGAAAAATTAAATTTCTCCCACCGGAATGAATCTGCATGTTGCCCTTTCTGACAATAGTATACTCCTCACCTCCTCCAAGGATAACAAAGTGTCTGAAGCGCGTGTACTGAATGAACCAATCCCGACAATGAGTGAAATGTCGAGAAGCACTTGAATCAATGTACCAAGCAGAGGATTTCACTAGATCTGTTGGACTCTTTGCCATGAAGGCATAGAATGCAGACTCCTGCTCAATATGCTCTGCAACATTAGCTTTAGGTTTTGACTCTCCTTGCTTGATTTGTTCAGAAGCCAAGCGTTTTCGACAATCTTTCTTCATGTGACCAAACTTACGACAGCAGTTGCACTGAGCAGTCTTCTTTTTGGAAGTAGCAAAAGATTGTGCTTGATTAGTCTACTAAGAGGGCTGATTTTTGCCCTTATTCTTCTAAACAGTCTTAGCAGGAAATGCCTGCTAGGTGGAGGACGAACTAGCACCACTACCAAACTATTGTTTCCAACAATCTTGCTACAAAAGTATGGTGCAAAGATCTAAAAACTCCAAATCAACATTAGCTGAAGTAATGTTGAGGGTTTCAATAAAGTGCTCGTAAGATTTTGGTAGACTTTTCAAAGTGATGACTACCATATCTTCTTCCTCCATTTTCTGACCAATCACCTCAAGTTGATCACGAATGTCCTTGATCTTGGTCAAGTGCACCTACAAAGATGTTTTCTCATCCATCATGATAGAAAACATGTTCTTCAGGAAGTACGCACGGCTTTTGTCAAAAGTTTCATTAAGATCCTTCAGATGATCCCAAATCTCCTTCGTTGATTTACCAAACAGAACTTGAGGTAGCTGATCATCAGTGACAGACAGCTTAATGAGAATCACCGCTTCACGATTTTTCTCATCAAACTTTTCTTGGTCTTTATCACCAGATGTTGGTCTTGTCTTTTTACCAAGAATAATCTGATCAAGACATCAATATTCAAAAATCATCATCATACGCTGCTTCCAGGTGTTGTAGTTGCGCTCGTTGAATTTTTGACTGCCTTGAGCATGATGTGCAACAGTGATGCCATTTCTCCTTGGACAAATTCTAACAAATATAACAGAAATCTGATAGAATAGGAAAAGGCACAAATCCCGAGATCGTTCAAAGTTGACAGAATATTCACAAATTAGCAAATAACCAAACCATGTGAGAATAAGCACATGCACCAATAAGGAAAAGTTGGCAGAGAAAGAACTGCTACAGAAGAGACAAAACGTTGCTCACAGCCCCATCAAATTACTAGGAATTGATCAAAATGGAGATAGTGTGCCAACAGCAACGCCCAAAACAAAAAGGATGACACAGATTTTTTCAAGCAAATACACACACAAAAACGTGATCAGAAGCAAACAGAACAAGTTCCCAGAAGATACGTGCACAAGAGAAACGACTTCACCAAATGAATGCGTGCGTTCCACTCCAAGTAAAAGGCACGCACAAAGCAGATGGTACACCACACAGGAGGAAAACGCACTCAGAACTCCTCACAACACGGGAAGAAGTCGCACAAAAATTGACACTGATCACAGACCCGTGCGGAAAAGAGCAAGAAATGCACAAAATCCTCACACGTCTACAAAACACACGGGATAACCGAATGTAAGTGGCTCCAGAAGATGCAAACATGAACCAATGCCACAACCCGAACAAAAAATTATGATCTTCAAAGGCAAACAAAACCCGTGCTAAAGCTTGAGTTTTAAAATGCGTTCATTAGTAGAATGAAGGTGAACACATTTCATAATGGAAGACGAGATAAATCAAAGCACGAAAGAAAAACGGATTTTTCCTGCTCAATCATCACCCGCTCTGATACCATGAAACAATGGAAAATTGAAATCTTCGATATATTAAAATGAAGCAAACTTGCTTCTTATAAAGATTACAAGAGCGATGATTCTAAAACAAAGAGTTTCTAAAAAAGAAACATCATCAAAGAAAGAATAGAAGGAAATCTACTAAACAACTAGTTTACAATATTCAAAGGATATTAACCATTAATTAATCCTAAAATATTATTTTAACAATTTATTACTTGCGCACAAGGTACATCTTGTACCCTATCGGCAGGTCATCGTCGGCCCAATGGGCTCCACTGGCACTGCATAATATTTTCGGCGGCTACCTTCAACCTACCGATCGCTGCTTCATATTTCTTGCTAGGCATTCATTTTCCCGTCCACGTCTTTTTTGGCTTTACCGACGGTCCAAAAAAAGTCCCAACGGATTTTGTCGCTTTTTATGCCGACAGCCTCAAACTTTTTCAGCGATCGCTGTTTTTAGCGATAACCTAAGAAATTTTTCTAATGGCTCCCCACAGAAACTCAGGCAATCATAATCTTTTTATGATTCTCGGCATATTCCAACATTCGAAGGAATATTCCATCGATTTTCTATTTCTGGGAATCGGATTTTTTTTCGACAAGGGGAGGAATATTCCAAGAATATTCGCTGACATCATGCTAACATTAATCGTATAGACAACCCCATTGCCCCCTCCTAGCCCTTAATTTGGCTTTAGAGAGCAGATTTTTTCTTTTTGGCATAACTATTAAAATATTAATTGTAATATTTAATGGTCATCTTCGCTTTAGTTAGTCGATAGTTTATTTTTTAGTTAACTTAGTTAACTTTTAGTAATTTTTGTCTATGCTTTAGTTTGTTTCAACATCTTTCAGTTATCAGCTTTAGTTTGCTTCAGTTAACGATTGTTTCTTTTTAGAAACATTGTCTTGTAATTTTCTATATAAGGAATATTCCTTTCGTTTTGTAATTTAATAGAATAACACATTTAACGAATATCAATAATCATTTCACGATATCAAAGCTTAGGCTCGAACTTTTTTGGCGAATTTTTTATTAATAAAAATTCGTTGTTTTCCTAAGGATTTTTTATAAAATTCTTAGATGTTTTTGCTTGGTTTTCTTTTAGTTTAAGATTTTTTCTCTAAAAAAATCTTGCTTTTGAAAGCTTTTGAAATCTTTTAGAGTTTTTGAAGATTTTTCTAAAAATCTAGCTTTTTCAAAAGTTTTTTGAAAATTTTTCATCTTGCTTTTTCAAAGTTTTTTGAAATTTTTTTTGAAAAAACTTGCTTTTTGAGAGCTTTTTTAAGTTTTTTTTTGGAAAAATCTTCTTGTTCCTGAGCCTCTTTTTAGACGATTTTTAATCATGGGAGTTGTGCCAGCTGATTGTCCAGTGTTTTGTGTCAGTTGATCACAGGCTTTACCTCGTTTATCAAGCTTTTGGAAAATGGGAGGGATGGCTACTTTGATCAACATCATGTTGGAAAGTACACAAAGGTTCAATGGGAAAATTTTTAATACTTGGAAGCAGAGGAAGCTCACAATTTTTGAGTGTCAATATCTAGATTTGATTGTTCTATGGGAAAAGACCAGTAATCGCGAGGTGGTTATGCTTCTCCACCTATCAATCACTAATGATATGTTTTGAAAAGATCATGGATAAACTTGGTTTATGTTTGTAGAATGACCATTAAGGGAGGGTATTAAAGTATTAATTGTAATATTTAATGGTCATCTTAGCCTTAGTTAGTCGATAATTTACTTTTAGTTAGCTTAGTTAGCTTTTATTAACTTTTGTTTATGCTTTAGTTTGTTTTAGCATCTTTTTGTTATCAAATTTAGTTTGCTTCATTTAACGATTGTTTCTTTTTGGAAACATCATCTTTTAATTTTCTATATAAGGAGTATTCCTCTCCTTTTGTAATTTAATAGAATAACGCGTTTAATGAATGTCAATAATCATTTCCATAACTTGGGCATACAGAGTCGAAATCAAGCAAACAAGATATCGTCAAAAAGTTGATTCCGCTAACTTTCCAGTGGTGTGGGTCTCATCACTTGTTTTTGTTGTTGGTGCATTTTACAACCTGTCGAAGTCAGAGTTGTTTATAACCCCGAGCTCATAACTTTTGACTAGTTTCTCCACTTTTCGCGATTCCAACAACGTTGGGACAGTCTTTTAGAGCTCTTCGTGTCCATCCATGCACTTTTTCCAGATTTCTCTCCAGGTATGTTTTATTCAGTTTTTCGTGTTTTCACACTCTAGTGAATACTTGGACATCTTCGCTTCTAGAAACTTTTTGTTCACGTGGGATGACTTGTTTTGGGTTGTTCTATATGTATGTCCAGTATCCTATCCTATTTGGGCATTGTAGACATCTTTTTCATGCACATTCTCTTTTGTACACGCACTGAGATAAAGTGCCATATTCTGGTGTATACTTTTTGGGGATTTTGCACATCATGTTGTGCCTTTTGTACTCCCACTATGATATAAAGTGCCATGGGCCGGGGGGGGTTGATGTTTGTATTTGGTTTGCCATCACACCTTTGTCATGTGAGTGTTCCTTCCAATACAGCAGTGAATCCTAGTGATTCTTGCCTCATGCGTGTGTGCATCAGTTTGCACGCCCTTTTATTTGCAGGTTGTTTCTCCTACAAGTACTTCTTGGTTTCACATAGTTTCAGTATTCCTGTCATGGCTCTCCCTTTTCAACATTATGGGGGGGGCGGGGCGGAGGCGGTTCTACTGTTGGTGCTAATGCTTCCTTGGTTTTGCATTTGAGTGATCTATGTATCTAGTTCTTGTTCCTATGTACTGTCAGACGCAGCGTACATCAACGGCTAGTTACATGCATTTCGATGAGATGGATCATTTACCATATGGGCACTCTTGCATTCCTATTTCTAGAGGTTCTTCATTTCAGCACCATATCAGTCATCATTTGACAACAATCTACAAATTCTTCATGCTTTGGAGATGTTCTACATGTTCCTCTTTTTTGGGACATTGTTTCGGTTGGAGGCTTCTTAGTCCTTCACCTTGATTTGAAGGCTTCTTCATTCCTTCAGTCGCCTTTCTCTCTTTTGGAGAGGAGTTTTCTCTCACTTTGGTTTTCTCCTTTTCTCCAGTTGTGAGAGTTCTTTTGTTTGTACATGGGTACCTCAGCAGGCCTTGTTTGTCGGGACCCATCTTGCATTCTTTTTTAGGGTTTTTAGCTACTCCTTGAGTTCATCTTAAAGGGGGTGGTTAGAGTAATCATGCATTAGTTAATAATTAATTCATCTTAAATTGATTATTAATCTAATTTATTCTCATGCACTTAAGCTAAACTTAGGAGTTCTTTATCTAATTAACTAAGTGTTTTTTTATGTTAACTGAAGTGGGTTATTATTAGATCATTTTGTCTCATCGCATGTGATCTTGACACTCGTCCTAATCTAATCCCTTTACCATTTAGGGTTGCTCCTATATAGCACTCAACCCTCATTGTATTATTTCCCTTCTGCTCTCTCGAGCTTTTATGCCTTTGATATAACTCAAAACCTTTGAAGACTCTTGTTTTCCTTGAAGATTCTTGAGGTTCATTGTTGTACCTTTTTCTTGTTGAGGAATATAGCAATTCTTTGTTTGCAGATCTATTGCATGGAAGGTGTCTTTGTTCGTTGTTTGATCCTGTGGATTGTGGTTTGTGGTTTTTCACAATTCTAACAATTATTGCTAAAAAGAAACAAGTATATAAATATGAGAGATGACTTGTAGTTGATCTTCTATATCCCTGATAGGAATACTATATTAAATATATTTGTTTCAAGTCTGCTTTGTACAAATCAGTGACTTTTATGAAATCAGAGCTACTGCAACAGATATTACCCTCAATAGAATATGCAAAAATGAATTACAAACCCCTTGAAAAGTGAACAATTAACACAGCAACCCACAATAGCTGATTACTCCTATTCATTCAATGTGATTTCAACTTACAATCAATTCAGATTCATCAGAACTTCCAGGAACAACAGCAGCAATTGTTATTATCAAAAATTGTAGCAAACAGCAGCAGATGGTGCTAGAGTAGCCACCTCATAATTACAAACCCTAGGTGCTGAGGTAGCCACTTATCACCCAAAAAAATAGACATTGTAGGAGCTGCCCAAAAAAGAAATCATTGAAGCTCAAACACAATCCCTATGTGGAATTGCACTAGTCTGAAACATGGATTTCCATCCGCTAATTCAGTTATGGAAATCAGGGGATTCCCGTCCTCCAATCTCCAGTGATAGAGAAGCAAGATGTCCAAACTGATTGAGTTAATGAATTCACAAAACAAGCATTCCATCTTTGGCTTAGATTAAATAGGCACTTGCACACCCAACTTTCCCTCCATTAGACAACTTCAAATTCTTTCCTTTTCCCTTCAAAAGAACTCCAATCAATCCTTTGGCCAACACCATTTTAAGAAATAAAACTTTATTACATAACACAAAAGGTCCTATAACCTGTGCGCCCACTTCAAAAATGCTCAATTGCTTCTTTAACATAACACCCTTAAATAATATAATTCATTTCCCTGTGTTATTTCCCTAAGCCCATGGGAAATGGAAAATAGCCTTATGGAACATCCCTAAATCTTATGGAGAAAAGGGACATGACGAACACGCGAACTTGCCTCACATGCTCTCATTCACCCTCCTTAATGTATTTAAATAGGGAGACATGCATAACATGACAGGTCATGTGTGGGTGTGAGAAGTCGTGTGAAGAAAAAGTGGGAATCTTCATCTCTTTGAAATGAAGAGACATGATGTGTTCCATCAACTCTTGCATCCTTATGGATCAAAGATCCTAGCTACCATATTATGCACACATACCACTTGTCAATAAGGTAAATCTAGTCATTTATAGTTAGAATAGACAGAATTACAGATTAGTATATCAAGATATTATCATATTTTGTCATCTCTCATTTCTAATTGGAACATTAATCATCCTGAAGAGTTTGTCATCTATTTGCTTTCATTTTGTGCAGCTATATACTGATCTATTTTATCCATTAATATATATTGATTCTAAAGTATTGGTATCTCCCTCTGTTTTAATAAAAAACTGCACTTCCTACCAAAAGGCAACAGTTACACTAGCAGTAGAAGTTACAATTCTTTTGGCTGTTTTTTCTTAAATTTCACATATCTGGATAGGTGAGGCTGAAGGTATCACCCATTTGCTTTAATTAGATTACGTGCATAGAATATAGCATGGGATTGTAAGGCATGGGTGTCATTTGTGGGCTTTCATTCTTCCTACACAGCTAGAATTTCCTTTTTTTTTCAATGTTCCATTTCCTCCATCATCTAGTGGTGTATGCATAAATTCTTGGACTCCAGCAAAGTCTCAGTTTTTAACACCATGATCTTAGTGGTGCACACATATCTTATTGTTTGTAGTTTGCAAACATACTGAGAATGAACTTAAGGATAGAAAATGGGACTTAAAACAGCTAGTCAGCTTACATGTTTACAAGAGACAGAAAAGGCATGAAAGACTAAAGAAAAGAAGGGACAAGGACAGACAATTTCAAGGTAAAATTATCATTGGTTTCACCTGATCATAAGAAAATAATTATTTTTAGAAATGTTTATTATTCCTAGAACATTTACATTAGGCTTTTGCTATAAAGACATTATATTTTCAAATAACTTTGAAGTCACCTAAATTTAAAAGAATGCTTTACACTGTAGCTACTTTTGAGATAATATTATATTTCACTAATTCATAAATTGAAACATCAACCCAAAATTCTTTCTGATTTACTTAAACTGCAGCACTAGGTGTACGTTGTTCTACCACACTGTTCCCTAAAAAAGGATACAGAAGAGCAACTTGAAAATAGACCGTCTGGGTTGTCAATAAAGTGTCCTCCAGTGATAATTGCATTGCAAAAGCTTTGTCACAATCAACAGCTGGAAGTGCCAGCAAATCTGAGGACCTCAGCATAAAATGTCCATGGTATGTTGTAAATCGTATGCCTGCAATATCATCAAATAATAACTTATTAAGAGATGATGCTACTGTCTTAAAACTCAACAGGTCAATTATGTGAATGTAAAGTTCACCTTACCATCAAAATAGACTTTTTAAAAAAGCAGCACTCAATTTGGTATACAGAAAAATAACTTTATACCTTTTCCACAACGTATGCGCATGACAGCTTCCCATGCAGTTTCTCTAGTCAAGTCTCTAGCAAGTTCATGCATGAACTTTTCTTTGTAAAGTGCAGCATTAAATGATGGGTAATAGTAGACCTGCCCCCCTGTATATTTTGATAGAGTACCTGCAAAATAGGTTGGACAATATTAATGAGCAACAGCCCACTAATTTTACAATGGCAACACAGAATAATGCCCCTATAGGATATTCTCATAAGGTTAATACCTAATGAAGCTATGTCTGTATATTTATCGCTAAATGCATATAGATTCACCCCAACTTGATATTTTGTTAGATCTGCAGCCATCTGTTTATAAAACGGGTCCTCTGCATTGCGAATTGTGTGCTCTTTATCAGTGCCATATATGCGTGGATCATCACCCCGTAGCTTTAGACGTCCAACCCCAAGCGAAGGTAAAGTGCTCTGAAAGATAAGTAGCTTCCCTCCAAGTTGGCTCTGCTCAAATTCCAAAGTTTCAAGCATATTCAAAAAGGCTCTTAAAAACATCTAACAGAAAGAAAGCACGCAAGATCATTGACCATAGAAAACATTTTAAATAATAAAGGAATATCAGCATACCATAACCATGAAAGCTGCTTTTAGCGCAGGTCCGAAAGCAGACTCAACATTGATATTTTCCTCAAACATTGTCGGAAGACTATCGAGAAGAGCTTCTACTACATGTCGAGACTCAGACAAGTTGACAAGCAGATCATCGGGCAAAGGGACAAAAGGGTCATCCAGATCCGCCACAACCATCATTTGAGGTTGTGTCAATGAAGACTGTTACACACAAGCACTATGTTTTAGTACCTAGATAAAATCTAGTTCTTTCATATATTCTGCATCACATACATTTCTGCTTGCAGCTTAGAATAAAGACATATCAAGAAGGTTTAACCTTTTGCAGAAGCAAAATTGCATAGAAAGACTGATATAAACACAGAGCATAGGATGTAAAATTTTGCAGTGCCTTTGATACAAAAATACCATTTTGATGATAATGAGAAGGAAACATCCAATAGCATTGAGTAGACCATCCAATTAAAAAAAGAATTATGGAATGAAACAAATATCAACAAACACTTGCCTTTAGGTTATAAAAATGCAAAGCACTGTCAAATGTAAGAAATCCAATCTGTGTTCTGGGGAAACCAGGAAGCTTATCCAAACAGGATTTTATAGTCTCGGCTGCCACCTGAGAAGTACACAAAAGAGCACCAATTTACAGTTAAAATAAAATTAGAAAAGCAAAAAATATAGTTGAAATATAAAACACACTTGTTTTACTAACAGAGAAGTAAATCTTACCAAATAAATATTGTAACCTAGGATTTATAATTTAACAGATATCCTTTATTAATTTTATCTTAATAATCGGTATGCCAAAACGGTAAAACCCAAACATTGTTAGAGTAAAAGGTATTTTCCTAATTAATTATTTATTTAATTATTAGGTTCCTTTTCCTCTAATTACTTAAGCTTACTTAGGTCATTTTTTTTATGTCTCATGTCATAGGATGAGGACACATGTCATGATCTTGTTTTATCCTCACCTAGGGTTGCTAGGTTAATTATCCTTTTATAAGGATTTTCTTTGTATAATCATTACGAGATGCACATTAATCAATGATTCATGCTTTTTTTGGATCAATAACTCTTGGCCTCCATAGCTTTGCTATTCTCTCTTTCTGTGACAGGTATTTGATTGCAAGTGATCCTTGGGAGCTGTAGAGTTGATTTTTCCCAACTCCAACAATGAAACTTAGGAAGAAATTCAAACCTCAAAAGATGAATGCATGATGGGTCCCAGCAAACAAGGCTTGGTGAGGTACCCATGTACAAACAAAAGATCTCTCAAAATCAGAGAAAAGGAGAAAAACCCTGTGGAAGAAAACTCCTCTCCAAAAGAGAGAAATACAAGTGAAGGACTAAAGAAGCCTCCAAACAAGAGTGAAGGATGAAGAATCTTCCAACCAAGAATGTCCCAAAAGAAGGAACAAAGGATGAACATGAAGAACACCTCCGAAGCATGAAGAAGCTGCTAACACTGTCAAAGAATGACTGCTACAGTGTTGAAAGAAGAACCTCCACAGAAACAAATAATGATCGGGATCAAGAAGACAAGAATCTACATGAGTGCCCGCAACGACACTACTTGAATCAGACGGAAAACAAAGGCAAACATCTAGAACTCGAAGATACAAATGGCACAAGTACCAAAATTCTAAAGAACTGATCAAGTGAAAAAAGGAAGGTCGCCTCCAAAAATAGGAATGCAAGAGTGTCTATATGGTAAGTGATCCATCTCATAGAAATGCAGTTGTTGCATCTGCCTAGTACATAGGAACAAATACTATATACATAGCTCACTCCAATGTGAAACCAAGGAAGCATTTGCACCAACAGTAGAACCCCTGTCCACCCCTCTCTCCCATAATGCTAACAAGGGAGAGCCATGACAGGTACAATAAAACTGAATGCCAAAAAGAAGTGCATGAAGAAAAATCAAGAACATTTGAATTTGCAAACATGAAGGTACCAGCAAATATAAAGGGTGTGCAAACAAAAGACACACACCCATGAGGCTACTGTCGTGGAAGGGACACTCACTTGACAAAGGTGTGATGGCAAACAAATACAAAACATCAATCCCCCCCATGGCACTTTATATCATAGTGCGAGTATAATAAGGCACAAAATGATGTGCAAGATCCCACTACTACATACATAAGAATGTTGAGGCACTTTATTTCAGTGTGTTTACATAATAAAAAGTGCTTACAATGGAAACCCACAATGTCCAAAAAAAGACTACATGCTGAAAATACAATTCTCTAACAGAAAATAAGAAAATTGATAGCACCATGATGAAGTACAGGAAAAAAAAATGCACTTTAAAAAAAAATAGCACCCAAAAAGGAGTCTGAATGCAGAAGATATGGCCCGTCAAAGTCTCCAAAATGAGAACTGCACAGCAATAGCACTGAGAAAACCAAATTCTAGAAAAAACCAGAAGTCCAAACTGCAAACAACTTGCACCACTACGAAGAGCACGAAATTCTACCCCGTTTCAAAACAAATTGCATTGAAAAAGACCACCATATGAAGGCCAAGAGTTATTCTCTCTTTCTGTGACAAGTGTTTGATTGCAGGCAATCCTTGGGAGCTATGGAGTTGATTTTTCCCAACTCCAACACACATATACCAGATAGGTAACCATTTCAACTCTACTCATTACCTCTAATCATGTGTGCCAATGTGTTATTACTTATTACAGATAGTGAGATTTCAGAATAAAGCAAGCACATCTCTAATCTCTAGACTGAATAAGGTTCACTAATTTGCATCCCATATCAACAAACTACTAAATAAACACTCATGATTTATGCTAAACACAAAAAGAAGCTGACAAAAATGGAAGACTATCCCAATGTATTTTTCTTAATCATGATATCGTAAACCTTGCCATGAATCTTCAAGATCAGCAAATAAATTGACTTGAGAAACATTTAGATATCCAAAGCAAGAAAATCTTAATAAAAAGAGATTCTTTATAACACCTTAGTTAAGAGAAGCATCTAAATTTAATGCCAAATTGGTACCCAACTGGTAGTCATTACAGCACACCAACCAGACTTCAAGAATAAATCCTTCGGTATGCTTGTTATTCGGAGCATACTATAGAATCTAATCTATGAAAAAATCTCTGCATTAAATAAGTCCAAACAAGCAACAAATCTCGTCCAAATTCTTCAATTTTCCAATTTCAGCAAATATTTAGAAGAACAGAAAACCAAGTTCTAAATGCCCTATTAAGGATTCACATAGTAACAAGTTGTGCCTGTTGAGACCTCAAGGCTGCCTTCAATAGAAATTATGTGCACTGAACTGGACATTGGAGGTTCTCTTTATCCTCCTCAATCCATCCTTGCCAAGAAGCAGAGTTCCCTATTGAGCAATGCCAGGACTCAGTAAGTATCCTATTAATTTGCATTCCAACAAAGGGGCCTTGTGTCTCTATTGGTTCCTATTTCTCATGCATTTCTTAGAGATGTTCCAAGTGATTCCAAGACTACGTTTATGATCAGATATATATATATATATATATATATATATTTGCCATCAAACAGTTTTATTCTTCTTTTTCCACTCTCCAAAAGAATTTGTTTGTCACTGACTCACCACCACCACAATAAGTGATCTTCCCTGCAAGGTCCCAACAAAAAGAAGAAGCTTCCTAGTCATTAAATGCAATATAAATAACAACCAAGATTGATGATAGCTAGCAGAGGGACACTACAAACAAAACCAAAATCTGAATGCAATTAGACATCAATTCTAAAATAGTTCAGTTCATTTCTTTTTATTTCTCTTCACCTTTACTTGTATTGATCATGTTCTATGATAATTATAGCTTTTGGGTTGTCTAGATGTAAAATTAATAATAGAGGTCCAATGGTCAAATAAATAATAGAACTCATAATGCAAAAAAAAATCAATATGTTGTATTGTCAAGACACACTAAAAGAAGAATATCACCAAAAAAAAAAGGATTCAATCCCTTGAACAAATTTAATTTTTAAAAAATGGTAAGCACTAATCCATAATTAGTAGGAATTCATCAGCATGAACCCAAAAACTTGTTGATATAAGTTGCTTGCTGTTTTAGTACAAATTAGTTATGGAAAACAGCATTTATTAGTGTCCTGAATTGAGTTGTTTAAAATGTTAAAATGTGAAAGGAATTCAATATACATGATTAAAACTAGAAAAAGTCAGAGAAACAGAGCATAACAAAGAATTTGTCCTGTAGAAAACCCAATGTCTGTGAGATTAATGACACAGATCCATAATCAAACAAATAATAGAACTCCACAAGCCAAAAACAATATATGTTTGTGCCAAGAGACACTAAAGAAGAATATCACAAAAAATTTACTCCCTTGAATAAATTGATATTTAAAAGGGTGGAAAGCAGTGAACCGTAATTAGTATGGATATTCCATTATGTAATCTATTAATACAAGTCTAAAAACTTAATGATGTAAAGTTGTTTTCTGTTTTGATACAAACTACATATGAAAGACAGCATTTAATGTCCTAAATTGAGTTGTTTAAGTGCTGGAATGTAAAATAAAATCAATGAACATGAACAAGACTGAAACACCTCATAAATACAGAGTATGACAAAGAATTGCACGAGAGAAAACCCAAAGTGGGTGGAAAAAATACATGAAAAGTGAGGTATAAACCTCCTCAAGCCACTGTCTTCTCAATTATTTACAACTGACTTGTCCAAAAAGCTCTAGGAATACTTTGCAGCAGAAAGGGTATTCCAACACCTGAAACCAGCTCTTCAATTTTCCCAATCACAGACTCCCTAACCACTAGCTTCAAGGAAACAATGCAAATTATGTTACAATATTGTCATTGATGTCATAACGAATGAACAGAATACTGTCACTGATGTCAAAATGAATGAACAAAATATTGTCATTGATGTCAAGGTGTATGGACGAAATTGTTTGTTAAACATATTGTTTTTGATGTCAAAGGTGAGAAGATTAATTGTCACTGTTGTCAAAGAAAATGGACAAAAATGTCATTGATGTCATTGATGTCATTGATGTCATTGATGTCAAGAAGGAAATCATTGTCCAATATTGTCAAAGATGTCAAAGGAAATATGTTAGACTGGAATTTGACTTGACAACTGTTTTATATACAATAACTCATCTTGGCATCTCATTATTGTGTATCAGCCTATGTATTTGTTAAGATATCTCGCCAATCAAAGTCTGGTGTATCATATTGACAAAGAGTTTCAAAGGACTATGGATTGTTGTATTCAAAGCAGCATTACGTGCGGTTGATATACTAGCTCATACTGGTCAATCTCAAGGCATTGGGCTATAAATATGACAATGACGAGTATCACATGAGAAGTCTTGACAATAGAATTCTAGATTATGAAACTATAGATGATAATTGTAATAGAAGCATATTGATAATCATGATAGAAGGTAATCAATAAGATATCGATCAAGTGGAGTGGAGCATATATGAGTATGAAATACATTTACATATAACTAGTATGGCCGACCCCCTATAGAAGCATGTCTTTTGGAAATAAAAATAATTTACAATCAGATGGTTATGTTGGCCGACTCCTCTCCAATTCGGCACCTTTTGTATGATTAATTAAACACAATTCAAACTTACGTTTGGGCCGACTTCCATAGAGGCCAACCTCTTCATATGCTTAGCATTCACCTTGAAATAATTAACTATTAAGAATAAATAAATCAAAACTAAATGTCTATGATGGCCAACTTTACCATTATGGCCGAATTTATTATTGGCACCAAAATAGATATCATCATATATATTTACTGCCAAAGCTACTTTGAAAATGAGAAAATGATAAGCAACAAAAGGAAGTGACTATTATATATTACGAAGCGAGTAACATATAAAGAACAACAATTATATCTCATTTGGAAAGAGCGGTGATTAAGGTTAAAACAAAAACAATGATTATATTCTATAAGGAAACGATCCTTAATTAAGGTAGTGATCATTATTAACAAAGAAGAGTTAATAATAAAGGAGGCAGTGCTTCATTATAAGACAACAGTTATATTTATGAGAGGGTGCAATCAGTTTTGAAGAGGCAGAAATTAGTAATGAAGAGGAGTCATGATTGTTTGAAAGGTCATCATCTCTCCAACAAGATATATCTCTTCATAATGATATAAAATAAGTATGAATTGAGAAAGGAAGAAGAGTGTGCAGTGTGTGAAGAGTAAAGAATATCACAAATACACAATAAAGAGATTTGTTGAGATGAGGAGTGATATGTGAAGACGCACAGAGATATATCATTTAGATAATAGAGCAGATCAATTACAACAGATATATGAATATATTATGAACAATTTTGAAAGGAAGAATATGCAGATTTAAAAGAGAACATACAGATTTAAAGGGGGTATAAGTGGATAATGAAACATCATTTATAAGGCAGATTGAATCAAGAAGATATGAGGTGGGAGAATGAATAGAACATATATAAAGATCATTCAATGGAAAGATTAGACGAGTATAACGTGAGAACATACAAGCATACAAGTATATTTATGTTATGGTAAATGAAAAGAGGGGAATCATGGAATAAATAAATGAAGGGGAATAAAATAAGTTCATCATTTGTTGAAGAAGCAACATTGTGAAGGTGATATCATATTGGAGAGGTAGGTGCCTCATATCAAAGAGATTGGTGTCTCTTGCTGAGTTGGTGCTCAGTTGTGGGGATTGATGTCTCCAGTGGGTTGGTGCCTGCAAATTCTACAAACGGGGATTGGTGTCTCTAGTGGGTTGGTGCTCACAAATTGTATAAGAGGGGATTGGTGTCTCCTGTAGGTTGGTGCCTACAAAGATTGTAAGAAGTTTTATATAAGCATTATTTTGCCCTGGTTTTCTCCCGTAAGGGTTTCCGTGCAAATTTGGTGTTCTTATTGTGTTCTTGATTGTTAGATCTTGCATGGTTGTTATTGTTGTGGTTGATTAAGTTTTAGATTGAAAAAGATTGTATTATACTGATTCATGCCTCTCCCCCTCCGCTCCCCTGCCACACCCCTTCTCAGTATAATCATGTGGTCATCAATTTATTTATACAAGAGTACAAGAATGATTCAAGGATAATCTCAACAGTCTTAGAACCCAATATATTTAGTCACTCAATCTCCCGTTGCTCCCATGGACTCAGCTATTTTATCTGATATGGAACAATTTCAGCTGTTGACCAAACTGTCCAGAGAACCTTTACTGCAGAATAATGAGTGCCCTTTACCTGCAACTTATTTTCAAATGTTTTCTTACTAGCATAGACATCTTAAATACATCTACTAAAGATGCCAAGAGATATCAGTTTTGAGGACACCTATTTTGAATTTATCGCATAGGATTTAGGACAGGTAGGTTCCTTGAAACTGGTATCTAAAAGATGAGTTAGGATAGATAGTTACCTTGAAACTGGTATCTGTCAGCATCTTTTAAATAAATGTAATTAAGATATCTATGCTAGTTTACATATTATCCTAAATTAAACTTATTTATATGTATATGAATATCATTGTAAAGATCTGTTAATTGAAAAGCTATTTTATTTTATTAGTACATAAAATCACAGAAAACCATGCACAAGTTTACAAACAAATTATTCAATTTAACTTTTACTTGAAGAACTGTTTTAAAATACTTACCGTATATCTCAAGTACATAGTTATTTCAATAGTTATACTAACTATTCTATTTACTATAGCTATTTTAATAGTTGGACTTATTATTTTATTTACTACTTTAAGCTATTTTATTCACTTTTATTTTTATATTACTCAAAAAAATCAAATTATTTAATGCATATCTTTAATATATAGTTACTTCAATAGTTTTAATTATTATTTTATTTACTACTTATAGCTATTTTATTCACTTTTTATTTTTCTCAGTTTTTAAAAAGCTAAATGAAAACAAATTGTTTACTAATGTATTTTTTCAATAGTTTTGCTTACCATTTTTATTCACTTCCATTTTTCTATAGTTTTCAAACAAATTATTTACTGCATATCATAACTACATAGCTATTTCAGTAGTTTTACTTACTAGTTTATTTACCACTTAAAGGTAATTTATTCACTACAATTAAACAAATAAAACCATGCCCACAATTTAAATCCAATAATTTTAATATATTTTATTAGAAAATGTTTAATAGCTCTTACCTTTGATTTTTCCTTTTAGACTGCTAATACTACAAATTTTGGGGTAATACTTTCTTCTGTTTTTAAAAGGGTAAATATTCTATGTTTATATGTAACTTTGGGTTTTACATTTCAAAAAGCCACCATTCATTATTTAAAATTGCATTTGTCAGCTGGAAAAAAAAAAATTTATATATATATATATATAAATTTGTGAACACTCTCACACTATTACACTCCACCCTTGCTTCCATTGCAGGTTACACCTCTCGGCATAACACGATTAAAAAATGTCTTATAGCTTGCAAGTCTTTAATAGAATTAACTAGTGACTATGTTAGTTGATTCAGCTAACTCAACCTAATCTATGTCAGATCATAAGTTCCCAAGGAAGCTTTTGGTCCCCAAAAGCTCAAAAATTTAATACATAAAAATTTTGCCTCTTGAATCCATGCCAACAATCTTCTTTTGTGTTTGTACCACTCTAAAGATTTGCCTCTTCAAGACAACATGCCATGACTCTTGAAAATGATCAAACAACTATTTCATTTGTTTCTAATCTTGGTTGGTAGTTAAGGTAAAAGAAATCTCAAATTCAAATATTACATCACATTGCTTGTCTCTCAAAATGAGTAAAGCGAATCTACCACCAGTATTTATCATTCTTTTTGTTCTATGTGCACTTAGCAAAGAGATCTTCAACTTGTCTTCATATGCATTGATGAACTATAATTGAAGACAAATTGAAGAAAAATATTACTTTGAAGATGTCTTTGTATGCATTGATGACCTATATTTCTTAGTTTTTCTCAAAAAAGAATCAACATCTCTAAGAAGAACCACATCTATAATTAATTCATCAATGAAATGTTGATTAATTCCATACTTAAGTTTCCATTCTTTGGTGATAGATAATTCTACTCCATGTTTTACCTAACCCAATTTGTAGGGTCCAAATTGTCGATATGTCTCCAAACCAAGATTCTCTACTAACTTCTTAGAAATAATATTAGCCTGAGAACAAGTATCAAAAGTGCATCTATTTGATCCTCTTGATCTGAAATTTTATGTAAAAAGAACCGCTCTGCTCACCTTCATCTTGATATATGTTTTATGAAAGCATGTACAAACAATCATTTCATATATATCAGAACTACACCCCACTTCATTTTCTTCAAAGGAGTTCATAACCTTATTTCCCTTTTCCTTCAACTCCATAGATGTAATTTCCAAGATGTTTCATCTATATGAATCAATGTTACAAGACTCAACAAGTCCCGAGACGAGCAACCCTTGAGTCTAGGAGACTCGGCAGCCAAGTACTCACTAGAATCGTCAATTCTGTTGGACTCGCTAGACTCTCTAATTCTAGACGAGTCTCAACCTAGTGACTCGGCCATTTTAATTATTTTTTAAAAAACTTGCAAATTTTCAATGATATAACATGGCCATTTAGAATTTACAAAAAAACATATGAAAATGGGGTGTGTCATGAAGGTCCATGTGGTTTTGAAGGTCTTCATTTCAGCTTGGTGGCAAGGGCTCCGCCCCTTGACCCTGCCATGTATCACGACAAGGAATGCGCCAGGGGCGTTGCCCCTCAACCCCATTGGGGTGTTGCCCCCAAATCCCCATCAAACTATAAGTCTAAGCAAGTAGTAGGCCAATGATGAATCATGATCATAAAACCTACAAAATAACATATTCCCTGTGCAAATCTCTACATCTTCACAGTCAAAGCCACAATCAAGGATTACTTGTTTCATACATTAGACAACCTGTTTAGTATACAAGGACACCCGTAGCAAAGTTGGCATGCTAAAGTCACTGTACTGCTGAATACAAGACATTGTTGGCAAGAAATGCCATTTTCATAATGCAAAAACAACTCATAGAACAATCCCATCTATTAGTATCCTAGCTAAGGTCAAACTAGAACATAACCATTTATCTTTTTACTAACCATTCCTCTTTATTAATGAGCTTGACAACAAAACATGCAGCCTTGAAGGCTTCAAAAAAAATTAGTAATAAATTCTTCACTTGAATATACACAGCAACCATTGAGACACAAGCAAATATCATGGCTACATCATCATCCAGGACCTATCATAGACACCAACGCATGACTTGTCATGATGTTGGGATGAGTAATGCAAGCTCTTCTAAGCCATAGACTTATATTTTTAGTTTTGATATTTGTTTTGATGCCATGGATTTCATATTCCATGAGTTTTGTATACATTTGACAGTATTTATATATCTAAATGTGTTATTTCCTTCAACTAAAATTTGTGTTTATACTTATTTGATCAATGTATACTTGTATATGTGATCAAAGTAGCTTCTATTTGATAAAGTTATTGTGTTTTTAAGGTTTATTTATTAAAGGGTGCATGAAACAAGTTTTAAATCCTTAAAAATCTTTGAATTTCTTGGGTTTTTCAAATTTGCCGAGTTTGCGCCAAGTCTAGGCACCAACTCTGAGTTTGAGTCAAAAATCAGCTTGTCGAGTCCAAGGTGACTCTGAGTCTTGTAACACAATATGAATATCAACATCACAATTCTCATATTGTCTAGCAGAATTTTTAGTTGCAATATCATTAAGCTTACCTTCTCCTTTTCCCTTGACCTTTAATCCACCTTTGTTGTCCTTGCATATTCAAAGGGGGGGGATGAACTCTTCTCTTTTTCCATTTCTGTATAGCAGCCATGGGAACATTGGCATCCTCAGATGGATATGAAGCCCGCCCATGTTCTTCATCAAGGTGTCCTCTTCTTGCACATCCTTATTCATCTGAACTTCCCTTCTACGAATTTTGTGTGTACACTTTGGCCTTTTATTTCCAATTATTGAAAATGATAGAGCATAGAGAACTCAAATTTTAGATCACATCATTGCACACATAAACACAAATTCTCACTATATTGATTTGACCACGATGGTTTTTACATTATATGCATTTGGCTTTATACAAGCCTCTTCCTATCAACTATCTAAACTACCTTATGAGAAGGTGTTCCTGTCCAAATACCATACCTGACAACATAAAACTAGTATCATTATTTATTTCATATAATAATGCCAGCCTACATACTAACATAAGATGTAATATAAAATTTCCAACATTGCCCCCCTTAAGATCAATCCTAACAAAGGATGGAACACTCCATTGATTGAACACACCGAACTAAACATATCAATGGATGTTCCGACTGTGCAACAATACATGTGAATCAAGACATACTCAACTATTCACAAGTACACCACTCCTATTCTAAACGAAGATATACTCAACTATTAACAAGAACACCACCTTGCATGTGAATCGAAATATACTCACCCATCCTCAATACCATACTCCAACTACAAATCGAGACATACTCAACTATCCACAACAACACCAACCCTTATGTGGATCGAGATAGACCCAACTATCCACAGGTACAAATCTCCAAGTCTATGGATTGAGACATACTAAATTATCCATAGATACAACTTGCTTCTCATGGATCAAGACATACTCAACTATCCACAAGAAAAAATACATGAAGTTGCCAATCCCCCCTAGCTCCATGAAGGGACACAAATAAAGAACTAGTGCCTCTCATGGAATGTGCCATCTCCAAGTGAGAAGCTAGCTCGAGATGATAAGATTCCTCCAAACTCCAATGCCTTTGGGCCTTCTCTTTAACTCTGATGTACTCTATATGCTTGATGTCACATTAGAATCTTTGGAAGCCCATGCAAGAACTAAGGTGTCGGCCTCAACCAATAATGTGCCCATTTACAATGATACTCTTATACAATCTTCTCTCCAATCACAAAGACAAATCCGTACATTTTTCCTTGCATGCAACCTCTTTTCAAATTGTAAATATTTGCCTTGTATCTCAAAAAATTTCATTTACAAGTTCTTGAGTTCTGTTTTTCTTTTTTCATTTTTTTCAAGAATTACATTCTAGTTAAGGCATAAATGATTACCTCCACTTTTTATGTCTTTAACTAAAGATTTAACCTCCAACTCTATCACGGTTTGTCTTCTTATTACACAAAAGAATTGACAATTATAAAGAACTTTGCAAGTGTCCAACATCTGACCTCTAACAAGATATGAAGTTTCCCTCATATTACCAAACCCTCTCAACAATCTTCAGGATATGAAAGGTTCCCTGATATAAAAAGACTTTGAAATGCTCGAAACCAAAAACCTTCATGAGTTGCTCACCCTATTATGAATTGCATTTGATTTCATTTCACATCAAAATCCATTCTCTCTCCTAAGACCCTTTTCCAATGGAATATGCTGAAATATGAAAGTGAACCATTATAAATAAAACTGAGAACGTTGAGTTATCTGCAACTGCCTAGGGTACTCCTCCTGCATTTGTCATATGAATAGCAGCAAATGAATCGCCATATTTATTGCCATAGCATGGATGTACAATGAAATCAACTGAGACTATTTATAGCTTAAAACTGTCAAGATGTCTCCTTCAAATCTGGGCGATATTCTTCTCTGACAGGCACACCATACAAAAATAGTATGGTGCAAACTGCAATGCTGATAAAATAAGCCAGTGTCTATCCAGCACATATATATGGCACACAAATAACTACAGACAGCATTGCACATTCATCCACCCTTAAGTATCAATTTTCTGTGCAATTTCGCAACAAAGATGTCACTGCACAAATCAAATATGCAATACTGGAGATACCACACTTACTCTCACAGTTAAGAGAATCCCACCGAAAGATTAATTTTACACTTCCCCAAATTGCATTATGGCTGTATAAACAAGAGCCATTTCCTCTGTGATACAAAAAAAAGAAAGTTTCAAAAAGCAACCAATATGGCACAATCCACTAATACAATGCAGTAATTACTTCAATATACACAAACACAGTCAAAGCAATAGCATGAAAAGGATCTTTGTGCAAGCAGTAGACAACACCTATGCCGGATCCTTGGCAACTCCTAAATCTTTCTTCCTTACTCTCAAGGACTGGCCATGATTGAAGGCTCTAATACCATATTACAAATGGTAGAGAATACAAAACTGAAATGTATAGATTACACCATTGCACACGTAAGCACACATACTCATTGTATTGATTTCACGAGGATGATATTTACATTATATGCATTTGGCTTTATAAAAGTGTTTCTTCATATCGGCTACATTAACTACCTTACAAGAAAGTATTCTTGTCCGACTACCACACCCAACAACATAAAACTAGTAGCATTATTTCATATACTAACTATACTGACTTTATTTACTAACCTACATACTAAAATAAGACATAACATAAAATCTCCAACAATAATATTGTCACTCAATAGACCATTCCTTTTTACAATGTAAGGGATAAAATTGCTTTTGATGAGCCTTTTGAATTCATCCCAATAACAAATAAGTGGTACTCTTCTTCAAGTCAAACAATAAACACGGTTTTCAACCCAAGTAAGAGCATGATTTGCTAATCTTAAGCTAGCAAAAGAAATGTTATGAAAACAAATGGTAAAATTTCTCAGCAACTAGATCTCGTTCATAAGGTGCAATATCTCACTTTGCCTCTACTTTGAATAGAAGGGCAATAGAAGGGTAGTTGGAAGGCCTCAGTCATTATGGCTACACTTTCTCAAGGATGAAATGCTGCTCTCATCTTAGCTCTGCATTTTCCTTGGGATTCTCTAAAGACATCTCCAATCTCTCCATGAGAATCTCCATAATTTTCTCAAGCTTCCCCATAGAGTAAGATATGCTTGCCACATCTTCTTAACAATATGAGGAACTTCTCTTCTCCATCTAGAAATGTGGCAACATCTGAATGTGCCAATCTCAAGATTCAATCTCTTTGCGAACAGTATCAATTCTACATTTCCACTAGTACTAGCCGATCTAGTAACAGGCATAAACCTAAAAAAGTGTAAACTGACTACACAAATAAACAACAACATATATCTAAGAAACCAACTGCTTTGATACTAAAAACTTGATGATACAAAGTTGCTTTCTGTTTTAATATAAATTACTTAGGAAAACAGCATTCAATGTCTTTAATTGAGTTGTCTAAGTCTGAAATTAAAATATAAAATAATTCAATGACCATAAATGCTACTGGAACACATCAGGAAAGTAGAACTTGACAGAGAATTTGAGCTGGACAACATCCAATGTAGGAGAGAATGTCGAAGAAGACTGAAATACAAACCTCCTAAAGCCACTATCTTCTCAATTATTTGCAACTGACTTGCCTCAGCAGCCCTAGGAACACATTGCAACAACAAGAGTACTCCCAACACCTGCAAACCACCTCTACAACTTGCTCAATCACACAAGGAAACAATGCAAACTACAGAATTCCAATTATCTTTACAAAACCTCAAGGGATCTATTTATACAACAATAGTCCAAGAATGTTTCAAGAAGAAGATCAACAATTTTCAAAATTGCAAACGCTGGATTCCAACAGCTTCAGCTCCCCTTGGTCTCATGGACTGCTATTTTGTTTGAAACAGGGGAATTTTCAGCTACTGAGTAAACTGTCCTAAGAACCTCTGATGCTCAACGACTATTTTGACTCCATTCAAAATGGTTAATGACGAGTATCCTTTATGCTGACTTTAGCCTCCTAAGTGTTAGGATCACTCAGACAACCTCTGTTTGCATTCTGCTCTATCAATTTTCCCTGAACTCTGATTCAATGTTTTGTTGCAAGATTGGATCTCACGAATGTCTTCTAGCTTGCAAGTCTTCAAGACAACTGATTATGACTGCATTAGTGAACTCAAACTACACCTAATCCATTTTGGATCAAGCATTGCCTCTATCTATACAACTCATTGCACTAATCCCAATAAAATTATGAATAAAATGCACACAAAAACCCAATGGTATAACCTTAACATCAATAACTCAAAAGGGACCATACCTTTTTCTCATAGTAGTCCCTATTTGCTTAAAGTAAACTTGCCACCATTGTCAAATCACAAAGTTTTGATCCGTCCACCTATTTGATTTTCAACCAATGCTTTGAAATCGACAAAATAAAAAATAATTAGATTTCTTCTTCAATTGTAGACCCACATTTTCCTAGAGAAATCATCAACTAGCAAAAGAAAATACCTTGCACTAAGAATTGTGGATGATTTCTATAGTGGATCACATTGATCCACATTAATGAGATTGATAGAACCCTTTGCACACAATGCTCCTTTTGAAGGAAATGACTTTTGTTTATGCTTTACCAAGAAAACATCCTACATATATATTTGAGACAAATCAATGTCCAAGAATTAGAGATGAGAGAACGCATTCAGAAAGGGAATAAGATAGTGTAGGAGTTGATGGTGACTCCCCAACACCCCCAAGATCAGTTGCGACCAAAACCACTTCCACAAGAGAGAGAATGGCAAGAAAGTTTGCTTCACAATGCAAGATTGATTGATTGCTTGATTACAAATGTACATGAGATGCCTTGCTTATATGGGCAAGGTTGAGAGATAGGTATGAATATGATGTTGACAAATGTCATTATCCTATGACATGAGACAACCAACAACCTAATCACCTAGGAAATGATGCATCCTAGCTAGATAAGATAAGTTCTAGAAAAGCCAACTAAGACTTCTCGAAAGAATCTTTTACCTAAGTAAACTTAACCATGTGAATATGTCCCCTAATTACCTAGTGAATGAATTAGCTAGGTACAAGACAATTATTCACACCAACAGATAGTCAAAACACTTTGGAAAAGCAGTCTTATCAAGGCAGTCTCACTTCCAATCACAATACAAAGTAAAGAATTTGCTGTTGCTTGTGTGAACCACTACAATCCTAAGACAAGGAGATAGGCTCATTGAATGGGCGAGTTCTTTGCAAGCTCAATGCCAACTCCGTTGAGAACTTTTCAGTTTTCCATTCTATGAGGAACATATTGACTTGGTTAAGTGTGAAGAGATGTGGAACACAAAAACATTTGAATTCCATAAGCAAATTAACAAAGATTGACCAAAAGAAAGCAAGAAAGATGAAACACCATTGAAGGGTAAATAATACCTTCTCGATGCATTTTTATCACAAATACGGATGAGGAGTTGCAGATTAGGATTTTAGAGGAAGCCAGAGTAGCAATACCAAAGTGGAGTTCATTCAGTTCCCTATTTTCAGCTACATCAGGGTGTTGGCTTCATTTCATTTCCCTACATGCTCCCTAGTTATCCTAGTGATGAGATCATTTTGTTGGACTTTTGTTGACAAGTAGCTGAAATTCAGTTCTCATTGAGAGATAAACACAAGTAAGCAGTTAGTTTCTTTATTCCTTGGTTTCTATAAATGTAAGAATGCCCTTGATTCAAAGGATGTTGGTGCTATGATAGCTCAATTTAACATAAAGCTCTTCTATGGACGTACCTATGATCCTAAAGAAATATATCTCATTTTCATCCTTGTAGGTTTTCAGCAAAAAACAAGTACATAAGACTTTTGGGCAACCTTCACAGATGAAAATGAGGTGAGGAAGGAACATAGTTGATTGACTATAAAGCAAATGATTAATTTCATCCCTGAAGAAGTGCCTGAAGACATTTTAGAGCCAGATTCAGACATTTTAGAGCCAGATTCATAGATTTTATCTCCTCACTTCATATCAGTAAATTCAGAACAGCAGCCTCTATTTTTGGTAAATTGGAATGTCAAGGAGAATACTTCTTTTGCTAACAGGACAAATCAGTCATGGATAGAAGTAGGACATTTTAATAGCAAATAAGTCACAAAAAAGTGCAGAAAAAGAAAAAAATTCAGCTAGTTCTTTTCAACCCACGCACAAGAAATTAATACCTTTGTACACAAGACTGAAATTCACAGTATTTGGTTGTAATAGAGATCAAGAAGCAGAAGGAAGTTGATTCCTTAGACTATCAGTATTCCAGATGCAGTTCATTGGATCTCAAAGTTGAAGTCGGTTGCCAAGAAGAGCACAAAATCCCATCTCATCTTCAACTGAATCCAAAACCAGAGACTAGATTGTCTATTTTGATTTTTGCTTCTCTTTCTTCCCCTCCTACTTCTCCTTCTAGGACTGTGTTATCATTTCCCATCACCCATGCCTTTGGATGTTGCCTCAACATCCAAACCCTCAATGTCTTCCAGTCCAACTTCCATTCATTCCCACCACCTTTACAGGATCTTCCAACTCTTGCTTTTCCTATTCCTATTATCATTATTGTCATGTCCCCTTCTCTAGCGTAAAATTAATGAAGACCCTTAGCATATTTCCCTCAATTTTCCTATAGGCATAATGAGGTGGTGAAAAAAGGAAATAATTAAATTTAAGGTTGAAAAGTAACTTTACAATTTTAAAAGGCAACTTATATTTAATTATTTAATTATAATTTTAAAAGGTCCTAAAAAGGAGTAAATAATTGCCATAAGAGGCAACATAGAATGATAAGGAGTTGTGACTGGGTCTGTATAGACTGCAGCTACCAAAAAGAGCTGAATGATCTCTTTCAATGAATGATAGAATCAGCCCAACATCATGCCAATCTACTGTATACAGTCAGCGAAAGGTGTGGTTGCCAAAAATAATCCACATTAATGACAGAAAACCCAACGCTTAGCCCTAGGAGAGTCACACCCAAATATCATCTGTATGACTAGAACAAAGGAAAGTACGCCTTGGAAAAAGGGGAAAGACCTCAACAAAAATTTGCACTTAAGTTCATTAAATACTCACAAATAAATATATTATTTGACTTCAACAAGTATCTGATCAAGTTGGATATTGTATGGCTAGGCTTAGCATGCAGATTGGCATGACCTGTTAATGACATTGAGCAGCCAATCTGAATTTGTATCGCTCGCAATAAAAGGTTAATTATACCAAAATACTGAATAATAAGCAATGATAATATCACCATTAACTAAAAACTTTGAAAACTTCACACCAAAATCTAGAACCCTTCAAACTGAAATCAATAACTAGATACTAGAAATCATTATCAGTTGGAGCACAATGGCAATCCTTGTGTAGAACTGCATTGAAAGGTTACGAGAGTTTTTGTTTTCAAAACTATCAAACTAAAAGATTTTCATCTTCAAATGAAGAAAGAAGAACTCACGTTCATTCTTGGAATTTGAATCCTAGGATGTCACGTACAGATTCTCCCTTGGACTGACCCTCTTTCCTTTTCTTTCCAGCATGAAAACAGATTTCCTAAAGCAATTCTTCAAAATTTCCAATCTTTTATTTTGGTATTCCACACCCGTACTTTGCATTCCCCCATACTATCATAGCCATGAAAAGTTTGCACTTATGTTGGAAAAGCCTTTGAAGTTCCCTAATGCTTTACATATTTTATATTTTTATTCTGTCTCATTCATCTCTTTTTGTTATCTGTGGTCATCATTACAATTTAATAATTTATTGCCCCAAATTTTACAAGAAATTTAAACCAAAATAAGCAAACTGTATAACTTACCTACTATATGAAATGCTTACTATAATGGTATTACCATTAATTAAAAGCTTTTAGTAGTCATTTTACAAAGCTATGCATGTATATGAAGTATTCACATAAGCATCATTAATTAGAAAACAAAAGTAGCCTTAGGCAAGTAAGCGAGGTGAAATTGCAGGGCGAGGTAGCCCAGAAGATGGTTGGTTTAATACCTTAAGCATCCCACTTCTAACTGCTGATATTGAAACATCAATGAGGAAGAAATACAATGGCGGCATTGGCGGCCGCACCATATATTCAGTTGGTGCAACAAATTCAACACTGCCCTTGGAAAGTTCAGGATGTTTATCAGCATCTTGTCGTCTTCCATTCATATCCAATGGTGCAAAGTAGTCTCCAGAAACTGATCATGGTAAATCCAAAACTGCAGTTACTTAATAAATGAAAATTTGATAAAACCAAAAGGAAAACTAAGTTGCCATGGGTAATAATATCAGAAAACTAAAAAGCAAATTTCTGTTACAAGAAAACAATGAAACAGAACTTGTCACTCTACCAAATTTATTCCAACATAACTGAAGACAAACAGATGAAATCTTACTAAAAGAGCCAGAATATTCAAATAAAGAAGTAGTATCACCATGAACTGTTTTTCTAACACTGCAAGGTACAAAAACAACCAACAATGTGGCAATTTTCCACTGTTTCTCCAAGTTCCTAAGATGCAGGGATGCGGGGACACAAGGATGAGTTTCTTGGAAAGCAAATAAATTCCTAAATTTTGGGGAAAATGGGGGAATGGCAGGGAAATGACTCTCTCTCTCTCTCTCTCTCTCTATATATATATATAGGGAATTCAATATTCTGACATTAAAAATATATCAGCCATTAACTAAACAATCACTAATATTCATTCTACTACGGCAATTTCCAACCTTAAGTTGGCAGATGAAAAGTGAATTTACAAGGAAAACAATGCTGGTCATGGTTTAGTTGTATCAAATACAATCAAGGTGACAGGGATCCCAACCATCAATGAAGGTCCAAAAAGCCCTAATGCTGAATGTGTAGGTAGTGATGTTTCCAAAGACAACTCTATGTTAGAGGCACAGACAGAAGTCACAATAAGAAGCCACAGAATCAACAATGGCAGACAGTGTGACAAGAAGTCATGGAATTTTTCACAATCAAAAATAAAGAACTGCAGCAAACTACAGGGTTTCCCAACTGTGGAACATATGTAATCCCTAGAAATAGAAAGAAAATTTTGGGTCAAGAAGCAAAAACATGTCAGCTCACATCTAAATCTCAAGCACAGGAATTGGGAAAATCAATATGTCTGGTAGTATCAACTATCAAATATACCAGATACGACCATTGCGACAAAGGACTCAACTCCCATGAAACTGACAGCATAAAACTAACTATTCAACATTTGGAAGTCCAATTATCAAATGAAGTCCTTACTTCCAAGATGGACAACAATGCCAATCCAAAGATGGATAAGGTTACAAAATCAGCAAACAGTAATCACTTTCAAGAAGGCAAAAGTAAATATCTGCATATTCAAGAGAATGAAGCTTTTGGTCATGATAAAGCATCAAGCAAAGATGCAATTGTTATGACACCTATTTCTGACACAATCGACTTAAAGTTTCTAGTCAAAGGGCATGATATACTAGCAACACAGGACATTGAAGAAGCAGAGACAAATCAAGATCGAGAAATGGAGTTCAATCAAATCACAGAAAGTTCTGAAGTTTGGGAAAATTCTTAGGGATGGGGATTAGGATGTCAAGAGGCCAAAGTTACAAGACTCACTATGACTCACCCAAATAAGTTAAGGCAAGGCCTAGAGACTTGATACCCAGGTATCCAGCAATTCCTATCACTAAGACTTGGCCAAGTCAAGCATGAAAATCAGGATAAAAGAAAAAGTAAAAAAATTTGAAAACACTAAAACCTATGGCCGCAAACGTGGTTAAGGCCCAATTACTGCTCTATGGCTTTGGCACTCACATTGTTTTAAGGGTTTGGAGGACTCTTGGAACTTGGATAAAACCAATAAAATTATGAAAAATGGCATGCTCCATGAAAATCTATATGGTCTCAAAAGCGTTGCCCCCCCACCCTACTCAAGACTATCTCCCCCAAACCCCTGCTATAGTTTTAAAAAGTAAAAAATAAAAGTCATTTTGGGCTATGCTGAATAGAAAAACAACATTTTTTTATTCTCAAAACTTTTTCCCAATTAAATCCCAAGTAATTGAATTACATTTATATCTTTGGTTTGCCAAGCCGCCAAGCCAATCCCTATCCAACATAATGCTCCCTTGGCTGTTGCAGCATCTGTAGACTTGTCTAAAATAAAAGTGCAAGACTCCACATAGAGCTAGTGATGTTAGGATAACTGATACAAGCTCCCCTCTACCATAGTTCTTGACTCCATACAGTGATTTTTGTTTTGATGCCATGGATATCATAGTCCATGAGTTTTGTACACCTAAAACACTTGAGAATATTTATATATTTAAAAAATGATGTTTCAACTTCCCTTCAACTTAAATTCCTACTTATTTGATCAATGTATATTTGTGTATGTGACCAAAGTAGCTTCTAATTGATAAGTTTATTATGTCTTTAAAGTTAATTTATTCAAGTGTGCATTGTAAAAGTTTAAATCTTTAAAAAAATTCTACATTCCAAGGTTTTCAATTTTCCATGTCCAAACAAAGTCTAAGAGCCAAGTCCAAGTCTTGTAACTATGATGGGGGCAACCTAGTATCCCCTTGGGGTTTCCCTAGGACGGTAAGTCATGTAGAGGTGGCATCCCTAGGATGGCCCCAAAACAAATTTGAAATAAATGAGGGGGGAGGAGGACACAAACATTTTGTCCCCAAACCCCCATCCCCGAAACATCCCCCTTTCAAGAAATGATAGAAAACCCCAAGAATGCATCCCCAAGGAACAGTGCAATTTGCTGAAATTTCACCCATCCTTCATTGCAATAGTTGTGCCACTTGCATGTTTCAAGCTGAATTGTTTTAAATAACAGCACTAGAAACCCCATCTTTTTCACAATGCCATAGGTTGTATTCAAATCATAGCAGCAAAAATCGTTTGGGGAAAAAATCGGCAAACCAAAAGTTCAGGATTTTTTGAAAAAGTCAGGAAAAAATTGGATTTGAAAAAAAAACGTAAAAAATTGTAGAAAAAGAGACTAAACCTAGTTTTTTTTAAAATTTAAGATCATTTCCATAGCATAGAGAAAATGGTTTAAGAAGCATTCTTTGGTATATATATAATAAATTTATAACATTGAAAATTATACAGAAAATGGTAAATGGTAGGAAATGGTAAAAAACAGAATAAAACATATTACACATGCTCAGAAAACCACATATTCGAACAGCAGACCATCAGCATATTACACATAACATATCAATCAACATTTCTAAGTTGCAAATAGTCGGCCGTTAAAAACATTAAATATATAAGAACCTGTTTGCATGTAAAGTCTGCAGATAGTCGTCCGCTAAAAAACTCGAAAAATCACCAGTGGCAGCATCCGCAAAACCTATTCCCATGTCGTTTCAGTCGTTGGCAGCTTCGAACAGTGATTTTAATGACTAACGCGCAAGTATAAATAAGAAAACACGTGTTTACTAGGGTTTTTCGTGAGTTTTAGGGCATGCGATTTTTTCGCATTTTTTTTATGATTTTTTCGCAATTAAATCGCGAATTTCAACAATTTTTTGCATGGTCAATGCCACCCAAAAAATCACAATTTTTAGGCGGAAAAAATTGTGAGCAGTGCAGAGTTTTTAAAAATCACGATTTTTACGATTTTTTGCCGATTTCTGCTTCTATGATTCAAATGACCACAATCACTATCTGCTGCTTAAATGAACAAGCAGCACATGAAATCCTAAGAGACCTACAAATATAAATTTGTTTGTCACACCATCTTAAGTAGTATTATGAACCCAACACATCACTATTTTGATGTTCTTTTCACTACCATTGTCGATGATGCATGGGCAAGTTGTCCTATGACCCAACACTTCATGTGGAGGAGACATTTTTGTTCCTCAAAGGTGTTGGCTGCTGTCATGACACCGTTGTTAAGGAACTACTACTCTTGATCAGTATCCTTGAAAAACTCAAAATCTGATGTCACCTACGCAAATAGGGAATGTCAAACACAACAATCAATGTCACTATGGGAGTTGGTGCAATGATTACGACACCATATATCACCTCACTACAGTGTTCTTCCCATGTCCTTGCTTAGTGAAGACAATGGGGAGACAATAGGGCTTAGCGTAGTTGGTTTTGAGTATCAAAACTGCTTTTGCACAAGAGGATGCTACTTCTAGGTAAAAGGCTCGTAGCTAGTCTCCTACACAAGGTTAATTTTGCATGTGCTTGCTTTTGTGCAGGGAGAACTATTATTTAGGCTATGCATTTACTTCAATTTTGGACACATTACAAAAAGCTTGTTCCAAGGTGTCTAAAGTTACGACTCCATCTTAGAACAGATAGGTGATAGTTTATTGATGCATTTGAGCACTCTATATTGATTAGGAAATTTCTCGCGTAGACATGTAACATAGTCATGGTACTCATTGGTGTATTCTTCCATTGATTGCTCCTTTTGTTGAGGCAACTACTAGAACTTCAAGTATTTTTCCTTGTAAGATTTGAGGGGGTTAAAATTTGTCCTACAAAGGTCTAATAAAAGGCATCCCATGCTAGAATTGGCCAATGGTAAAATAAAATGAAAACTTTCAACACTATGAAGGAAATCTTTCAGCATCAATGAAGTTGTTGAGACTGAAATATGCTTTGAACTATCGAAACCAAATATTAAGCAATAAGCCATCATTTTGTCTTTGAAATAGGAATATCTAGATTCACTTGGACTCCGAAAGAATTGTGGTGCTGCACAAGCTGTGTTGGCTTTTATGATGCTAGAGAATCAATTTAGTAGGTTGCAAAATTTTCCAAAGGTTTATTGGTGTTGTGATTCCAAGGAAGCACTAAGCATTTGTTGAATGTCTATTAGGACTTTTGGCACATGTTCATTGGTAATTTTTCTTCAATGATAATCCAAACTTTCACAAACAAAACCAATTGTGCTACAACCTGCTAACTATTGTGCATACATTTGCACATTGGCTAGTAATTCAACAAGATCATATTATCCATAATGGAAAGAAATATGCATAACAAAGACACATTCGAGATGCATAAGGCTTATGGCATATACACCACTTCTATTCAAAAAGAATAGGGAAAATGTACATAGGGTTTGGATGTGAATCTGAATTCCTCTCCTAAATATACAAGATGTACATAGCAACTATTTATACACAATGGTACAAGTAAGCCGTTGGCTAAGCTCCACATAGATGCTGACAAATGTCCAACACATATGGCATGTGGCACATGTCAACAACCTAGTGTCAAGTGTCAAACCCATATGGTGTCAATTGTATTGTTATATTATGTGTTTGGGCATCATCAAGTATCAAATGTGTATGCATAACAGTGTAAGAACATAAATCCAATACCTTCCAATTTAATTTTACAAGTTTGTGCTCATTTTAGTATTTTTCTAATGTCCCTTTTTTTACCCCTTTCTAGCCTTATTTCTCTCATCCCCCTAGATTTTCCCCTTTCCATGTGTCTTGACCCCTTCCTAGGTTTATCCCACTGTCGCATTTTTCCCTTTTATGTGCTTTCACCCATTTTTTAACCTTTCATATATATTTATTTTCTTCTATTCCTCTTTACTTATCTGCACCACTTTAATTTTCCTCTTTTATGTGATTTCACCCATTTTTGAGTCTTCATTTTATTCTCTATTTACCCTCATTCCTTTAACATCCCCCAATTTAATGTTCCTCTTATCCACTTGCTCCAAATATTAAATGATCTTGTCTACTTGCTCCACAAATTAAAAGTTCTTTTTATCCCACATTTGCTCCAAAAATATAATCTTCCCTCCAAACAACTATAAAAAGATCCATCCTCCATCTCATTTCAACAACATGACCTTACAATTCCTCTATCTTTCTTTTTCATGCTGAGCATTTAAAGCAAGATTTGGAGCATCATCATGGAGCTTCTGAACACCATTCTTCTAACTTTTGAAGGTTTGACATAGCCACTTTGAAACCCTCTTTTCTTCTCTTCTACTCCATTGCCCTTCTCCTTCCCCCTCCCCAATTTATTTGTTTATCTATCCCATTTTCCCCTAATTCCTTGTTTTCTCCTCCACATGCCATTTGTCCTCAAATCCATACTCTTCTTATTGCCTCTTGTTGCCATTTGATTGTCCATTCCCATCTCCCATCAAACTCTACTTCTATTGTTACTATTTCCCCCCTTTGGTAAGCACATTAGGATTTATGTTTTCATTTCCATTTGCAAATCTATCATAGATTTGATTTCAATTTACTGTTGCCATTATCATGCTATGTGTATTCATGTTGAAAAACCACAAGGCAGCTAACGAGGCAGCTTCCCCTTTGTTCTAACCATTTTGCAGGGCTTTACATACAAAATTTCACTTGCAGGTGGACTACTAAAAAATAGGTGAAGATTGGAAGATTGGAACAGCTATATCAAATGATTAGGAGGTCAAGGTGAGCAAACTCTGAAATTTTCTAGAAATTCTAAGATAAGATTCATGTTGAAAAACCACAAGTAAGCTAAAGAGGTAGCTTCCCCTTTGTTCTAGCCATTTTGCAGGGCTTTCCATACAAAATCTGACTTGCAGGTGGATTACCAAAAAATAGGTGAAGATTGGAAGATTGGACCAGTTATATCAAATGATTAGGAGGTCAAGGTGAGCAAAATCCAAAATTTTCTAGGAATTCTAAGATAAGACAGTGGTTCCCCCCACTGTCCCCCTCTAGCATTCCCTTGGGGCAGTAAACCGGTACCCCTATACTAGCAAGGGCGCATTTTTCCTTGCAGAAATATTAGTCATGCAGTCACCAAATTTATCAACGAGTAATCTGACATTCTGACAAGCCAGCTGACTGTTGCTTTCTGTTTTTAACTTTTTTATCAAATTTAGGTTTCAAAATTTCAGATTTCCTCTCGTTTTTGCAAGCATTTCCTTTTATCATTTTACACTAGGTCTTTTACCGTTCTTTCCCGAATTTTGTCATGTTTCTGACACCTATAGATACCTAGTCTAAGTGTATCTGGTGTTCTCACCTTTGCAAATGACAGATCTTGAAGTTTGAGCTGATTTAAAGCCAGGACAGTAGACCAGTGCCCCTACACTAGCACCAGCACTACTGTCTTAAGACACTTGTGCCCCTACTCTGATAGGGATGCATCTGTCCTGCCTTCTTTTAGTCTGAAAAATTTGCCAGGAGGTTTACATCAGTATTCAAAGCATTTTCCAAAACTAGACTAGCAGTCCCAAGGTTGATTTGCACCCTCTGATTCTCAGTTTTCTATCTCCAAGTTCTAGTCTAAAATTGTTTATTCCTGTTGTTTCCAAACCTATGTTTTCAACTGTGTTGCTAGTCTCAGCTCGTGTATGATTAGATTAGATTAGATATAGACTTATTTTAATTTACAACATTTTAAACATCTTCATTTAATCTAATTTTACACACTTTTATGCTTGAGAGCAATGATTTTGGAAGATTTTAAACACAAGTTGAAGGTGTTGTTTGTCATTGATGAGGTTAAGGAATGTATTGTCATGACCTATACTGAAAACTTTCAAAATAACAAACCTAGAAATACAACAATTTTTTTTTTTTTTAATATATCTTCAAAACAATACATAAGCATATAGATATTCATCAAAATAATACAGCTTACTAAACATGCCCAAATGCAGAACTAGACACTACTAGCATTCCAGATGTAAGTCTAAAAGGCTAAATGCCAATCTGCTGCTTGAGAGTTCCTATCCTCAAGAAGCCTGATCTCTGCACCTGATGGGTTTTGTCTCCAAGCCATAGCTGCTGAAACGCAATGTTTGCCCCGGAAAAAGAAATAATTTTTGTTTTATGAAATTTGAAGTGTATCCCTTCTCCTCTGCCCAGTGCATTATATCACTCAAGCTCTTCTTTCCCAGCATACCTCAATCAAAGGCATGACATCCCTCAAATGTTGGCAATAACTGGGCATATTAATCGACAAATCTAGCTCCTCAAACTGGGCAGTTAACTAACAAATTAAGGCAACTCCAAACAGTTAACTGGCCATATGTCACCTTAATTCCAGCCAACTACAGTCCTAACTAGCTAACCACATGCCCTCATTATTCCAGTCCTAACTAACTGAAAGTAACTACAGTTCTAGCTATGCTACTCCTATGCTAACAAACCAATCTCTAAACAATTGAAGATTAAGAAAGAGCATTACTCAGTTGCCTTATTCAATTATTCACTCATATCTATTTGCTGACAGAACATTCAATTCCTACCTAACTGCTAACAGAACACTCTAGAAAGCTCATATAGTGCTGCAGATTAAAAGGAAACGTTGTATGTATCCTGCAAGTGTTGAAATCAGAGGAGGCCAGAAAGCAAGAGGAAATCGAATGGCAGAGTGGCAAGTAGCTTTCTGATTTGGATAAGAGGAAGAATAGCTCCTTAGGGGAAAGATATGGAGCAGTTTTTAAGAAGCTACAAAATAATATTCATGAAATGCAGATTGATAATCAAACTCTAGAAGTGTTCTGCCAAAATCTTGGGATGGTGGTTCAACATATGGTCATATCATTTCATGATGGAATGTTGGAACTAACTAGTAGTTACAATGCCATTGCTGGAGGACAGTATGCTCACAAGGGCTCTAAGAAGGACAGAAATCATTCATAGTATTAACCTCCACTAGTCAGGTAGTGGTACTTTTGCACCTTTGGTGGAAATTATCTCATCTCTGGGAATCATATTATAATAGGGTTTGGGAGCGATGGTTAACAGCCCAACCTCGTATCGGACTGTAAGAGGTTGTTGGCAATCCTATTTAGGTTGCTGGGTTCTTGGCTGTGAGTGGACATTTTGTGGTAGGATTTATTTTTAGTCTGTTATTTCCTTGGCACAGGATTTAGTAGTATTCTTCTCTTTTTGGATCAGATATCTGTATGCTACCAGTTTTGGGGATGATTATATTAGTTTTATATGGCTGGTGGTATAGGATCTATTATATCTATTGTTTAAGTCTAAGTTGCCAAATCAGAATCCGGTACAGGTACATGGGTACGGTACGTCGGTACGGAAAATATGTTTGGAGGAGCTGGGTATGTTAAAATCATAAATATATACATTAAAAATTAAATATATTATATACTTTAAAAACTAAATATATTAATTATAAATAAAATTTAAATATATTAATTATAAATTAAAAGTTAAATATATTAATTGTATATTAAAAAATAAATATACACATTATAAATCAAAAATAAATGTATTACTATTTAATAATACTGCATTTGCTAGTTTAAATTTTAAAACTACTTTATAATATTAATTATTAAACTATTTTAAATTATAATTTTTAAAACTATTTCTGATTTCATATACAATTTAATATTATAATAATAAATAATAAATATAAATTAAATTATTATACATATTATATAATATGTAACAATTATAATATAGTATCAATAATTAATTATTAAACTATTGACAATATATATACTATTTATAATTAAACATTTACCTTTATTATTTATAAATTATAAAATAATAAAATATAAGTTAATTATTAAACTATTACCCGGTATATTTAATATTTATCATTAAACATTTATTTTAATTAATAACTTCTACCTCTCACCCACCCCAGCTTGATATGCAGATTTTGCAAGCAGCAGGAGTCGTTGCTTGTTTAGAGTTCAGGCCCATGCACCCAAAGTGTATCTTTCTCGTGCTAGACAAAATATCTAGCTTTAATGCACCTGCCTATATTTCTAACCCTGCAGATTTCGGAGAGGGTTATTCAATTTACTCTCCTGCATGCAGCTAGTCGAGTGAATTCAGATTATATCTGAAACAAATATTTAAAACAAGTGGTGTCAAATACATTCGATTTTTTCTGTCTGAATAACAATAACATTTAGGGTTTTTATTTTCGGGAATAAACGTTGCATAGGGTTTTTCAACTCCAGAATCATGTTTGGATATGCCAAGTAAGCGTCAGAATCACCTGGGTTTGGCCGGCAGTGACTCCAGACGATTCAGGCACAAAAAATTTGAATCCTGCCCAATTCCATGCCGATTAGATTCAAACTCCGATTCTGGTACATTTCGCACCTGAAAAAGACCTAGTTTTTGAGTGATTCAGTAACTTAGGTTTAAGTTTGATAGGCTTCGAAGTTATAGTAATTTTATAAACTCTATGTAGTCTCTATGGCTGGTAATGTTGATTTTAAAGTAATTGTGGTCTCTTCTATATTGATGAACTACAGCCACATATATAGATCCCCAATAATGTATCTAAAAACATAAACATTAAGACACCCTCCCTTACAGGAATATGTTATATAAAAGAACTTTCACATCAGTAGAGTCCAAAAATTTTGGTAGAGAGTTAAGGGTAGCCTTTCTAGGTCACCACCAAGTAAGACACCAATTTGGGATATGTGACCCCTGTTGTAGAAGCCCAAATCGGAATTATTTTTAATTTCCATCTTCCTTGTATATTGTTCATATTGGGGATACAAACATAATATCCCTCCACATCCAAACTAGTGCCTCATCTATTAAGACCTTATTATCAAGACAAAGAACAAAAAAAGCTAGTAAAGCAAGCGGGCAACAAAAACAAATAGAGCAGCAGAAATTGTAATAAAAAATTACACAAAGGTGAAGAAGTATAAGTGCTGCCTTTCAGCTTCATTCAGCAAAGCACACACTGAGAAAAAATTGACAAAACTAGCAATGCAAGAGAAGAGCAAAACAGAAAGTCATAAAAAAACACCTAGCACAAATGATACGTAGATGTTACCACTTACCTTCATTCAACAAAGTACACACATTACACCTCCACCGCCTGCCACTATCCGTGAAAGTAACATATGGATTGATGTAAGTACGACATCTTCTGCACCTTACAATTCCAGATGGTCCAAAATCAACAACAGGTATTTCTTCCTGTAACAGAGACAAAAAAACATTTGTATTTGTAAGACAAATCAAGAACACTTAAAACTCAATTGAAATTATTGTAAGAACGTAAGCAGCAACAAAGGGAAATTTTGGCTAACCCCTTCTGGTGGTTCAGCGAGTGGATGAACCACAGCCCCAAGAGGCAAATGCCACCGAGCCATCAACGACTGGGAATTTGGTAATGCATGAGTTGTAAACCGAAGATACCTCGGATGACAATTTGAAACAAAAATTGAACTTGATGATGTTACATCCATGTCTGCTTCATTCAGAGGTCGTGGAAGTGAATTGGGATCAAGTCCTGCCTCTACTGATCCAGGAACAGAGCTCACTGAGAGTGACTGAAACTCCTCAATCAATCCCTGGATGCTTCCTGTAGGAGGTCCTGCTGTTGGATAAGATGGTAGTATTCTGGCTTGCTGACCATCCATATAGGAAGGCTGTACTGGTGGCTGGTACACAGCACCTGTAAATGCCTGAGGACCTGCTAATTGTGGAAAATGCTGTTGCTGTCCAGGAATTCCAGGCTGAGGGATTGGAAATGGACGTGGACCAAATGAAGGAACCTGTGGACCTTGTCCACTTGAATATGGTCTTGACATTGATTGCTGCATAGGTGGTCCCGAAGTAGGAACTGAAGGAGATCCACCTTGAGGATATTGTGGTGAATACTGAATTGGTGGCTGAGGGATATTCCCTCCAGTGGGTATATAATTTGCTGCCTGTGATGGAGGACCTAATGGCACAGATGGAGATGGGAACACAGAAGGTGCACGTGGACCAAGAGAAGGTATAAACTGCTGACTTGTTGAAGAACCCAGCGGAGGTGGTGTTGGCTGACTTGTCATGAAGCTGCCTGTTGGAGGACGAACAAAAGGTGGAGGAGGCCCAACAATAGAAGGTGGTAAGTGCTGTGATGGTTGAAATGGTACACCAGGACCATTTGGCCTTACCGGCTGTGTTACCCTTTGTTCTGGCCCCTGTGGAGTAATTGAGGATGGGAAGGACATAGAAGAACCTTGAAGAGAGGTTCCTGTAGAATTGACAGGTTGACCAGGAAACTTAGGATTTTGAACCTGTTCAGGCCTCATTGCTTGTGTTGAACCTGGAAAATAAGATCTAAATGTCATCCCTGCTGCTGGATCTGAATAAAATTTGATTTACCATTAAAAAGACAGGAGCACTGTAATAAAAATGGCATACAAGTGTGTTTCACCATCAAACTATAAAAGATTAAGTATAGAAACAAGAAACATGAACCATTTAGTTCCTGCCATCTTAGGAAGAAGTAATCTGAATTGTTTGGACACATATGATTGAAAGTTGTGAATCCAGACTCTTGTTGTTCCTTTACTTTTGTTGTTCGCTGGTTCGCTGGTGATTGTATTATAGTTAATTATAAGCCTTTCAAAGAGTTAGGCATGCAACTCTTATTCTTAAGTTAGTTGTTTGTAAATTTTCTTCTTTAATTACCTTATCCTTTGACTCATAGTCATGACTAATGAGCTTTCATTACAACCATCTTTGTTCTTGCACCATCATACTCTTTACTAAATAGAAGAAAAGCATTATTCATGAAATGTATGGTGGTTTTATTTTTTCCTTCAATTAATCAAGACTAGTGCTTGTGAATGCTTAATTACTTTATCATGGTTCATGATAAAAATAAGACATTTGCTTGAAATCATTGCAAAATAAGAAAACATGTCAATGCACGAACACATAAGCCATTGAATTACACAGGATATTTGTGCAAGTGATAATCGCATATAAATGCTCTATATATATTTAATATTGATACATAACAAACAACCAGCTGAGCCTTTAATCAAAGGATGGACAACTATTACCCCTACCCAGGGAATGCTATATCCTCCAGAATAAATTATTCATAAAGTTTGGTGTATTTGGAAAGCATATTTGAAAAGATACATACAATCAAAACACTCTATAACGAGATTGAAGCATTTTTTTCTTCTAAATGGATTCTTAACAGACTATACAGAGATGAAGGCAAAGTATACAATGATTGTAGCAAGGGAAAACATGCAGCCATCAATCAAAATATAATTGCTTTATATAAAATAACTTTTAGATAACTAAGAGAAATGACACCATCACAAGAAAAATACTTATAAAAATTTGATTTCATTGCATATACCAGATTGCTTTCACAATGCTAGATCTGTTAAATTGGTTTAAATACAACTTGCTAATAATATGGTAGTATGATAATGAGCACCCACAAACAATTACATCCTCACAAACATATACACACTGCTAAATATGCACAAAACAAGCTTGATATGGAAAAGTGAAGATCTACGGTAGATGTGAATCTTCATAATTGTACATCCAAAACTAGCAACCTTTTAGTTTTAACTTTTAACAATAGCAAAAGGGAGCAATCTTTGAGGTATGCTACTTATGCAACTCCATATACGTAGATTATCGGATACAGCCATCTATCTCAGTTATTAATTGATAATCATATAAAACAAGATGACTAAGGTCACACAAAGGGCGATAGGATTCAGAAGAACAGGCATGCCCACATTAAATCACAGAATGAGTATGCTGCTGCATGCAAGTCCACATATGTAGATTACCAGCTGCAGCCATTTATCTCAATTATTAATTGATAATCACCTAAAATTAAATGACTAAGGTCACACAATGTGAGATAGGATTCAGAACAACAGGCAACATCGACCAGGTTATATCACAGAATAGCAGCATTATATAAGTTTAACTTTGCAAGAGCCAGATGACGGTTATTGAATGTCTATATAAGGAAATTCAACCTTCTCAGACAACTGAAAGACTCAACTACCTTTATAAATTCAATTTTGATGTGGTACACTGATGTTATCTATGTAACCAATCATGGTCTACTTTTGGCAATGCATATTGCATTGTTGCTGAACATGATAAATTCACATCTCTCAAGCTCCCATGGATTGATAGAAATGCTAAGAGCCAACAAATTTGTGAAAACCTTCAGTCAAAAGATTATGCACTGGCCCTCAAGATAAGAGCTCAGTATATAGTTTTATTTAAATAGTACATGATCTGTTAAACAAAAACAAGTTTAAAGAGAGCATGTAAAACTGAAGTTTAAGAAAATAGAATGTATTATCTTATTTGGAATGCCAGATGATTCTTGTTTGTGAGGTGCATCTGATAAACAAGATTTTATAACTCTTGAAGAAAATGTTGAGAACATCATATTTTATATTGACTTTATCAAATTGAAATCCTTGTTGTCATGTGTACTTCATGCCAAAAAGGACTATATGAGACTGGAATTCAAAATGTTGCAATAGAGAGCTTCTCCACATATGAGTTTCCTTAGAGGATCAGGATACTACACTGTATTTTACAAATTAGACTTTAGTTCTTGCATTGCCACAGGAAACATGCATATTTGCGTCATCACAGCAATCCATACTTCAACTTACTGCTAAACCACTTCATGATGGTCGTAAGCCACCTACATCAATACCATATTCTTGGAAAATTTCCTTACATATATGTCTCATCAACTGAAATAAGTCCATGGAAAAACTATGGGTGCACCTTTGTTGGCGTTTAAATTAGCACCTCACGGGTGCTGATTGTAAGCGTTCAGCTATTCAAATGTTTTGCAACACTTCTTAGTTATTTAAGAGGAGAAGTCCCTCTCTGCTGGGAGCAATAGTAAGGAAGGAAATGTAAACAAAAGTTCCTATCTTTTTATGCTTTAGCGGCAGGACACAAGGGTGCACAAACACAATGCGCCGTAGCTAAGCTTTTTCTCTGGTTTCTGCAGATCTCAACTACGACTAACCTAGCTTCTATCTATCCAATACCTTCAAGGTAAACAGAGCATGAGGGTAAAGGAGCGGGAATGGGTTGGTTGGATCACCTGAATTCGCCGTCTCCTGAGAATATGACCGAGGCTCTGAACTCTCGGGTATACACCAAGATAAGGTTGGTACAAGCAAACACTCTATACGGTAAACTAGATCTGAGACCTGCCAAGGAGGAGGGACTCCTATCCGAGGTATGGTCTAGGAAATAGTTTACGAGAAACAACAAATTTACGATGCCTTGGCCAACGAGCTTGCTAAGGAGGAGGGACTCCTATCCGAAGTATAGCTTGGAATTCAATACATTAAACAACAACAAACGATAACTTGTCAATAACAAATGTCCAAGGAGGAGGGACTCCTATCCGAGGAGGGAAATGAAACAACGAGCTATTAAACACAAGACGTGGACACAACTCAAAAAGATTGACCAAAATGCAAGCGCCTTCTGATATTCTCCTTCAAAGCTTCATCAACGAATTACAAAGGTTGGGAAAGCAAAGGCACGAAATCATGCACAATTACAATCGACCAACAAACTCTCATCCAAGAGTGAACAAGTATCCGCTTTCAAAGCTGTTGGCAACAATGGCGCAGCAATTTTGCATAGCAAGTAAAAGTTAAACAAATAATGAGCCCAAGGCTCTTATTTATAGAACTCAAAGGAGTGGGCAACCCCAAAATCTCCTTGAGTTAACAATGAGTTCTTGCCAATCAATTAGCAAGATTTATTCCTAAAAAGGGGGAACAAGCAGTTAACTGGAAAACTACTTCAGTTAACTGAAAGTCAACAAAGAGTCAACTGGAAACTACTTCAGTTGACTGAAAGTAAACAAAAGGTAAACTTTAATGTAAAATATCCCTCTCAAAATAGACATCCACATTTAGTGGAGATCTAAGATCCACAAATCATGGAAGTCAAATAGACATCCTTAATTAGTGGGATCTGACAATGCATGATTTAAGTAAAGTGGAGTTAAACTTGGAAAGAAGCATCAAGTTAACTCCAACTACATTTAATATCATCTTGAGTTGACTTGGAAAGAAGCATCAAGTCAAACTCAAGTCTCATAAATGCCACTTGGAGGGTGTATGGCGTCCTTTTTGGGTGCATTTATAATTCGCCATTAATCAGCAGTGTCTTTATCCATTGATTGACTTCATCAACTTCTGGGGAGTTAATGCTCTATAGGATGATGACGTGGCGTTGTAGCATGATCTCTCCCGTTGTGAGCTGATTTCCAAAGTCAATACACTGAGATGCTGCCTCTTCAAACTTGGTTGATAAAGCTGCTACCTTAGCCAGCTTGCAACCATCCGAATCGTCAAGAAAGGTACTGCAGATGACATCCCTGAACTGGTTTTGTACAGTAACCATCTCGACGTATTCTCCTCCCTCACGCTGATATTCCATGCAAGGGAAAGATATCACCAACATTCTTGCGAAGTTGATAATAGTGGCAACCACCCGTCTGTAATCAATCAACTCTACTGAATGAGCGTCATAGGCTTTCACCTTGTCGCGATTGTTCCTTCAAGCAAAGAGATGTTGCTTGTTTTCCTCGAGGTATCTTGATTGATATGCCAGTGCAAATCACGCAATTGTGCTTTAGATCAAGCCTCTTTTACGCAATCCTTTGTTAAAATTTGCTAGATCTGCTTACGAGAAGTCCGTAACCAAAATATCCAGAAGTAAGCGGTATAGAGTTTGCCGGTATACATCTACCCGCCGAGAACAAACTCTTCCACTTGATCTCTCAAGTGTTTTGCGAATGTATCAATTCGCGGGGATCGTGAATTATCGCGTATGAAAGACTTGAGTTTACGATTTTCGATATTTAAAGGTACACTTTCTTTACCATCCTTAGCCATTCTTTCTTGTGCGCTCACCGAGGCTATTCCAAGAAGGTCTGCCTCCACCTGTCGTGTAGTTTTCCCGAGGTTAAGTTGAGACAAAGTGTAGTCTTCTACTTGGACCTCGTGTATGCTTTTCTCTACTGGTGGAGCGGCAGTCTCTATGATGATCTCACACTCTGCATTCCTTTCTATGTGAACTTGATTCTTCAACCTTTTCGCCGACGTGTCTTGTGGGACGTGGTTGAATTCGGTAAAGTCAAATTCATAGGAGGGTTTTTCCCTCTTTCTTCCTAGGAAGCCTTCAAAGGCGGTAAGTCGGCCGAACCCAGCTAGGAGGGGCGTGGGAGCCCTTATTACATGCTAGATATTATTGAAATTTGTCTTTGGGAGCAATGTCTCTCGATGGTGAATCCAAGTCGATGAGGACTTGTGTCTACTGTGATACTGGTGATATTGGTGGCTCTGCTTCCATAACAGGCACCGTTTCTGCTGCTGCTTCTACTATTGTTGCTTTTGCCATTGGCTCAGCCACTGGTTCTTCAACAACTACTACTGCTGGTTCCTCCGTGATAACTTCTGCTGAATCAGGGGTAGCAGTTTCTACTCTTTGTTCTGGGGCAGCAATACCTGTGATTATTTCAGGACTATGTGTGGCTTTCTCCACTGGTGTCCTCTGTGTTCTAGGCTTTGACATCCTCATCCCTCGGGGAGGATTGCACCATTGCTTCTGTCTAGGCTTCTTTTTTGAAGTGGAAGGTGGTGTAGACTGAACCTGTGGCGGCTCTGCTCTGTGAGGTATCACCTTTCTTGATTTCTTGCTGTCGAGATAGAGTTGGCTATTTCTAACCACTCTACTCGTTCTTTCTTCTATAGATGTGTCTTCTTTGGCATACCAATCCACTCTTGGGAGCGGTTGGGAGTCAACTGAATCTGCGAAGAATGAGGGGAGAGTGACTTCCCCTTCATCATCGGACAGGCCCTCGATGTCTGCTGACATAAAATCAACAATTTGTGAGAGTCTGAACCTGCTGTAGTTCCTTCTTCGCACTTCATACTCGTCTTTACAATTTACCCAATAATCTTCCATAGAAGACTTATGTGACAAGTGTTGCTCAAGGTGTGCTGCATAGAGTCCTCTGGGATCATAGGATCTTCTATCAATGAGATACTTGAGGTTAAACCTCGCTGTTTCCTGACTCATCATCTTAGCATCTGCCGCGAATCCACATCTATATAGTCCCATCTCAACAAGAAAGTTAACAGCTGTCTTCCTCTTCAAGCGCAAGTAGGCATGAACCTCGGACAATTGTCTCAGGAATTCCATGAAGACTACCCTATCTGAAGGGTATCTTGGTAGCATGGCGAGGTGGCCAATGTAGCCATACACGCGTATGTAGGAGAACGTAGGGAATTGAATGAACCAATCCGCCCAATCCGCCATTGCCTCTCTGGCTGTCTGTGAAATACGCAGGTGCATCTCATGGTTAAGCTCACGTACTGTGTGCATAATGAAGTTATCACTCGTTCTCTTGAAGTGTCGCTCCGCTTGAGTAAACTCGAGACGTGCGAAATGTTCGTGAACCTTCTGCACACCTAAGGTTCCCACATTGTTCAATAACCTGAATTCACCTTGGAAGGCTATCAAGTATACCAGGTAAGAGCACATGTGGAACCTATGAGCTTCCAAATACCCAGTGATTTGTCGGTGGAGTGTGTCACTAATCAAAGTGGCCCAGTCATAATATTCCCTCTTGCCAATGATTTTAGCAATGATATAGTACATCCATGGCTGGAATTGACGACCATCTTCTTCTCCAATGATTCTATTGAGTAGAGTGATTAACACTGCGTACTCATCTTTACATTCTCCTCATCCCAACGGCTTAGGCAAGCTTTCCTTTGTCACTTTTAGCCATTTTTCAGCCATAACCTTTTTACATTTGTCCTTAGCTGTCTCAAATGCCCTCTCACATTCCGTCACTGATATGACTTTGCTGTTAGGACATGATGGAATATCAAAACACCGTTCGATATCCTGAGGCTTTAGACTGCAAACAATTCTTCCATCTGCTTCTCTGATTTCTCTGGTGGTAGGATTGTAATGCTTGATACAAGCGATTACAAGCTCTACGCTCTGTAGTGTGATGGGAATTGATGCGGCCTGCAACAATCCGGATTCTTCAATATTCTGCAATGTGATTTGATTCATGCCTTCTAGCTGCTCCAAATCAACCACTGGATTTACTTGGTGTAAATTTGTGTCAACTGTTTTCAAGTAATCATGGAGTAAGACCGTCTTGGTCTCGTATTGTACCTGGGAGTACTGCATCTTGAAAAACTTAAAGATTGACTGTAATCTTGACCTTGTTCAGATGATTTTCAGAAACCCTTGAAAATAGCGCCTCGCCGAGAAGTATTTTTCCGGAAAAAATATGGCACATGGGTTTTGTTCGTGCTTCAATGCTGAACAAACCCAGTTCCTCAGAATTTGGATTCTGAAACTTTTTCGGAAAAACCCCCAAAAATAGGGGCAGCAAGTTTGCTGATTTTGGAAAATTTGTCGAGATGGGTTTCTCTGAAAAATAACGCTGAATCTACCCAGTTGATCTGATCTGATGTAGCCTGCTGCTTTTTCTGTCAAATGCAAGAAAACCTAAGACCAGAAGAGAGGAAATAGACAGAAGGTGGATTGGAAATTTTATCTGATTCCCTGAAAAATTTTATCTCTGGATCCAATCCTCAAAATAGCAATCCTTTTCTGCTTCAGATCTGCAAGAAAATTGAAGAACGAATGAAAACCTTGTTCAGATCTCTAATGGCGTCCTTGAGAGCTTGTGGCTGATCTTGATCTCTTAACCTGCAATGAAATAATGAAATGGGATGCCTTCACCTTGAATATATATGTTTAAGCTTCAGATCCACAAATTTTGGGGACCTAACTCAAGCTCAAAAGGTGATTTTGGCTTGATCTAAAGTTGAAAAGGTGATTTCCACCAATCGTGGAGTGTTTTAGCCAACTTTAACTCAGAAAGCTCTTGACTTAGTCAACAAATTGACCCTTGACTTCTTTAGGCGTCCCTTTTGCTTTCTTGCAAGTTTTTAAATATTTTCTCTCCTGAAAGTCCTCTGTTTGATCCTGAATCAAGCGTTATCACATTGATCGAGATGTTGCGAACATTCAACTAGCAATTTCGGATCAAAGCGGAAAGAGATTACTTTTAAGGAGACATGATGATGATGAAAATTTGAGTTTAGGGCTTCAAAAGGATGGGCGCCTTTTCCAAGGAAAGGCGCTTTTGCTAATGCCTTAGTGAATTTTCAAACCTCGTTCTTTAGCTTTTTTTAAATGACCTCTCATGCTTTGATCTGGATTTCTTGTTGATCGAAGAGTTAGATGATTTCACTTGATGTCTCATCAGGTATCCAGCTCGGTTCTGCCAAGAATGACTGACTTCAGAAAACCTGGATCTTATTTTAGGGTCCTTTTATTCAAGGGCGCCCCTCCTTGAAAAGGGCGCTTTTGTCTTTTGGCTTGATTATTTCCATCTGAAAAGTTGCCTACTTTGATCCAGATTATCCGTTGACTGCCCTGTCAGGTGTTGGTGCTTGCAGTTACGTTTCCGAGATCTACTTGGGCTGAGAAGGTTATCCTGGGAAGCCTTTTGTCCTTTGTCAGCATCTGGAAGTCCAAAAGAAAGGAAGCCTTTCTTTTGAAAGGCTCTTTTCTTAGAACTTAGCGTTAGCTGTGGTTTCACGATATTTCCTCAACTACCTCTTTTTGCTTAAAATCGGCCGGTTGCTGGTGATCTATTCATCGGATGATCTAGATGTTTGTTTCACTGTCGAGCCAGCAATCAAACGTCAAGAATGACTGCTTTGGATGATCTTACTGACTGCATTTGACCCTCAAAGATCATGGGCGCCCCTGCTTGAAAAAGGCTCTTTTCAGCATTTTGAGTTCTCTCCTTCGTAATGTTTCCAGAGTTAGTCAAATTTTGACCTTTTTCACTTTCAAGAATCTCCTTCATCAAACGGCATCATTTTTGACCTTTTCTGCCATGGTTGCGTTGTTGAAGCTTTTGAAGCTTAGCTTTCAGCACCTGGTACTGGCCAATCTGCCATTAATGGCTGCAGAGGTTCTAACTTTGTTCCTGAAAAATAGAAATAGACCCACCAGAGTAAAACCTGTCTTTTGATGATTCTGACTTGACCAATGTGATCGTGAAGTCTTTTAATCCTATCAAAATCATTTTCAATCATTTCTGGGAAGGTCCTATTTTCGGGGGTTTCCCTGAAAATAGGAGCGAAAAACCCTAATTTTCAAATTTTCAGAATTTTGCACGTGTGTTCTTTGACAGAAACCCACCAAGATTCTATGATTGGTTTGACCTAAAACTGACTTAACATGGCATTTTAACAAGATTTAGCTCAATTTATACAGAATGCCAAAAAAAATATTTTGGAATTTACCGTACACCGTAAATAAATAATAAGAAAAGTAGGTGCATGTGGTAATACGACATTTTCTGTATACTTTAAGGACATCCAGATTTCCACAATCTGTAATATTGATTTTTTATTGAACCTACTTTCTAGATTATATGCGTGTAAAAAATTTTTGCATCAACATTTCGGATTACACTCCCTGATACATCATCGAGATGATAGAGTGCTACAGGAGATAAAAATAAATTAGTTGCAGCCTAAAACAAAATCAAAAGGATGGCTAAAGCAAAACCCAAAAAAAAACAGTAAAAATAACAGCTTAATAAAGTGACCAAAGAAACCTATGCAAATCTATTACATAAACAAAGATAACCCATATAAATCAGAAAAATAATAATAAATAAGCATATACCAAAATAGAGAGAGAAAACTACCTAGATAAGAAGCTACAAAAAATAATTGCATAGGCCACCTAAAAAGAACATTTCCGCAAATAAACTTGCAAAGTCAATAATATATATAGGGGGGAGAGAGAAGTGGCACAGAGATCGAAGTAATAAGGATGGCTAAAGCAAGACCCAAAAAAATAGTGAAAATAAAAGCTTAATAAAGTGAACGAAGAACTCTATGCAAATCTATTACACAAACAAAGATAACCTATATAAATAAATAATAAATAATAAATAAAGAAAACAAAATAGAGGGAGAAAATTAACTAGATAAGAAGGTACAAAAAACAATTGCATAACCATCTAAAAAGAAGAAAAATTCTGCGAATAAACTTGCAAAGTCAGTAATATATGTATATATATACACACACACACATACACCTACACACACATATATACACACATACACATATATGTATATATACACATCAGCAGCTCAAATTTATAGTAGCAGTCAATTCTCGGTACCCCAAGCCAACAATTTAGATATTCCACTAATTACAGCCTGATTGAGTTGAAATACCCACAATTTGTCAGATAGCTATTTCAGAAGATCTTCAGCAACTACAGATGTTGAAAGTCTAAAATATACAAGTTGAGCAAAAACTTAATTGCAAGGATCTAGACTCCAAACTAGCTTTTATTGTGTAGCTAAATAATTATTCTTGTTCTCTGAGCACCTATGTTACCAGCTCGGCCCCCTAGACCTGCCGGTTCAGGTTCAATCTGACCCGGATATGCATCTAGATTTGGTACACTATGGGGATCATCCAAGGTTCTGTACCCTATGGGTTCATCCAGACAAACCCAGGCTGAATTTCAACCCATCTTGTTACGACAAACCCTGTCACTATTTTTGAGTTATTTTTTTTTAATTCTAATTTGACATTCGACTTGATCACATGCCTAAAAATGCCCACTTAACACTAAAACGTGGATTCCAAGACATTTTAAAGACATTAACAAACTGATTTCCCTAATTGTGAATGCAAACCAAAAATATCATTCATCCTTGCTAAACTTTCATTCTTCCTTGCCATTGCACGAATACAGCTGAAGATTGATCAGTGATGGTTCCAAAGTGGTTGGTTTGTTATTCCTACACGTGCAAGAGCCCTTTTGTTGCCAAGGAGATTGTAGAGAAATACTTTTGGAAAAAAGGTTTTTTTTTCAAGTTTTTGATATTTTCTTTTACATTTCTTTTTTTACAAATGAACTCTTTTGTATTGTTTTCAAATTCTTGTTTTGTTTACATTCTTCTATGAATCTATAGCATGTGCTTGATTTTTTTGAATGAGTTAAGTTGTATATATATTTTTTTGTTTTCATTTGTTTTGAATGTGTTGTTTATTGAACTCCTTGTCATAGGGATTATAATGGCAACCAGTTCCACCTCCGTGGGCTGACCTCACTTCAAAATAGACCCAAATTCTCCCCTTTGGAAATATGTCGATATGGTATAGCAGCTTCCAAGCGGTGGGGGTTATAATTAGATTTGCAATGGGTATGGTATCATGTATTCAAGCTCATATAGTCAAGTGAAAACCCATTTGCGTCACATCCCTGGTCTGGGCATCAAAGCTTGCCCAAGAAAAAACAATGTACCCATTCCACAAAAGAAAATCATACCATATATTAATGAGCAAAAATAAACAAATCAAGCAGCAGGTAGCAAATTAAATCATCCTTTGTTAAAGAAAGGATCTTGAGGAATGAAGCTCCCTCCACCACCTTCTAATCTTCAACCTATAGAGAGCCACACATTTTTTGCCACACCTAAAGAACAACCCGCAGCCTTTACATATGGGAGATCAAAGGGCAAATTAAAAATGGCATTTCACAACAAGTTTGAAGAGATTGTCGATTGGCACATAGGAAGATGTCTCTATGCAAATGGATTGGATTTCAATGTTGTTCGCTCACCATATTAGCAACAAATGATGAAAGCAATTAATGAGGCTCCAAAAGAGTACAAGGGCCCAGATTTTGAAAAAGTTAGTAAAACCTTATTGAAAAAATAGGTGCAGTTCATAGAGTGATTGAAGCCTATAAGGGATTTGTAGGCCAAAACAAGGGTGTCCGTCATTTCCAATGGATGGGAGGATGCAAGAAATCGGCCATTGATCAATGTTATTGTAGTGTCCCCTAAAGAGGCAATATTTTTGAGAGGAGTGGATTGTGAGGGGGAGGCGAAGGATGTTGCATTTGTTGCTAACATTCTCATGACAGCCATTGAGGAAGTGGGGCCTCAAAATGTTGTTCGAGTCATAACAAACAACACAAAAAAAATGTAGAGCAGTTAGTTTACTAGTTGAGGAGTGTTATTCACACATCTTTTGGACACCTTGGGTTGTCCACTCCCTCAACTATATGCTAAAAAAAATTGGCATTAAAATTGATTGGATCAAATAGGTGTATTGCAAGACCAAAGAAATCTAAATGTTCATCACCAACCACTATATGTCATAAGGCATATTTAAACATTATCAAAATTGAAGCTATTGAAGGTAAGTGAAGCAATAAGATTTATTTTAATAAATATGTTTCACTTTAGTAATTTTTTTTAATTTTAATTTTAATTTTAATAGATTTTAATTTTAAAATTTTGATTTTCAAATTGAGACTCATTTTGCCTCCAACACAATTGTCTTGAGACAACTTGTGAAGGTTTGGAGGCACTTTCTAACATGGTCATTAGCCAAAATTGGTCCTATGGAGGCAATCTAGCACTACAAGGGTTGAAAATATTAAGCAAATGATCATGGATGACATTTGGTGGAATTGTGTTGAATATCTCCTCAATTTGACTAAACCTGTATTGAGTATGATTTGTTATACCAACATGGATAAACCTTGTTTGGGAGAAAAAGATGGCATTGACTCAATGATTGAGAAGATGAAGACCATCATAAATGCAAAAGAGAAAGACCCTAAAGAAACTTTCTTCAAACAACTACACAATGTAATGTTCCTAGACCGGACACACCAACAGTGACTGATAATAGAGATATAATTTGCCTCAAAAATAGATATCAGATCTCGTGATTACGATGAGGTGATTGGATTTATGCCAAGTTACCACATAACACCACAGCTACAACTAATTTACTGAATATATTGCCCAAATTGATACATGACACAATGCATGTGCAATATAGTCAGAACTGGAAGATAACATATTAGAGATATTTCTACCAAAGCTCTACGAAATACTCATAATGGATAATTATAATGAATCCCAACAACAATACTAATGTGCAATGAAATACATATATGAAGATTTAACTTGCAATAAGCCACAAATCGTGGAAATCAAGTAAGTCTGGAAATCAAGAGATCTAGCCTCCAACTATACCATCTAATATGTGATAGATGCAAGATAAGCGGCGGCTTGGTGACACTAGTTTACAGTGATGCTTGTTTGTATTGGTTGGATGTGCGACCAAAAGAGCATGTGACTCACGGGAAATCTCGTGGAAACAATGGTGAGGTGATCGCTACAAACCCCCATGGAATATCGCCCAAAAAGCCATAAAATAACCAACACTTAGCCGTTGATCAAATGTCGCTACACAATCCTCACTGCTCTAACTAGTGAATATTGCCTCCCGTGAATGTTCTGGAAATGCCTCAAGTATGAAGGCGCCTGTTGAGAAGGTTGTGGCGCCCAGGATGTGATGACTGTGCGCCCTAGCTGATGACGTGTTGAGGGCCAAGAATGTGGCCAAAGCAATAGCTCGGCCACCACCTACAATCGCGACCTCCTTGCCAAAGTTCACACTCCTCGCAAATCCGCCTGGATGACCGTGGAGTTTCCTAGGTGTGCAAATAACACTGTCACAAATCCAAATAGGGGCTACGTCCTATATACCGCCTGACAAAGGTTTCTATCCCTGTAAGTCCCATTTCACAACTCCATTTCCATGATGTTTCTCTAATGCCAGTGAACAAGTATAAATAGTTGTCATGAAAGCCTCCCAAAGAAGGTCGGCCAAAGTTACAAACCCAGAATAACGCCAATCAAAGGTCAGCCTAAACATAGCAAATAATTCAAATACTATTACTTAGCACCAACTCAAAATTGGGTCGGCCAGAAAGTAAAGCAAATTTAAATGTTATTTATTAATAATTTTAAATTATTTTGATATTAATTAATTATTTTTATTATATTATTTTATTATTTATTTATTTAATTAAAATATCAAGGTGGCCGACCCACCCCTAAATCAAGGACATTACAGTCTTCCCATCTCGAAAATTGCTTGCCCTTAAGCAATTGTGAGCTTGTGATGGCGTCTGTACTCCAAACCTCTCCTACTCAACTCTGATGTAAACGATAGCAAGCCAATCCTTGTGTCAAGATCCCAAAGAAATAGTGCAGCAAAAATGTCAATTCCTAGATCCCATGTCATCGTACTCCAAGGGCCATTGATTCCAATCCACTTTCGGACTCCGAAAGGTCTCCCATGGGTGTGCAAAACAAAAGAAGGAAGCTTTTGACTATCATTCTCGGGAATGAAGGCTGCCAACTCTAGACCGAGCAAAATCCAACGACTATTGTTCCCAACCAAGGAATCGGGGCCGCTGTCATACCTTCCTTAGTGCCTTCCTCCACCTCAAATTTCTCTTTCTACAATGCTTCGTGTTCTTCAATGGGTATTGGCCCAATATAAATTCTTCCATAAGGAATATAGACTTCATGCTCAAATGCAATGCCCTTTTCAAACTCACTCAACTCTCCTAAAGCTTGGTTGGTTGCTTCCTGGACATCACTTGAAATCAGAGACACCTCTTCCTTCATCTCAAACTCATCAACAAATGGTGTCTTTACCACCTTCACTTCATCAATCTTTTGTTGGTGCACACAAACATTAGAAATCGATAGGAAACCTTCACCCAACTTGATTATTGGGTTCCTTTTGTTCTTGCTTCATGATGTCTCGTAACTTTAATTTTTCTTCCTGTTCCTTCATCTTGGGCACTGAATTTGATTGTTCCTCTTGCTTTCTTCTTCCTTTCTTTGGCCCTGTCTTTGCCATTAAACTGTAACAATTTGCAAAAGTAATATATTTTATGATACCTGGATCAAGATTGATGTAGTCTTCTATGTAGGCATTAATGTCATATGCTATTGAGTTTGGCTCCTCTTCTTTCGATGGTGACTCTACTCTAGGCAAAAAGGTAGGCTGGAAGGGGCCTAGGTGTTGATCCACTTGGAATCCGATTATTATTTGTAGAATTTATAAGAGCAATAGTTCCGGGAATTCTAGTTGGAACTATTGTTTCCCGGAATGGCAACATAACCACCCGAGCAAGACCCCACCACCCAGGGCACCAACCCCACCGACCTGTGGTTGTGCCACCGACCATATGTGCCTTACTCCACTGACCAAAGGCCCCGACCCCACCAGGCCCCCTTGCAACAAGGAGATAGATTATATTCATGGGAGGATACAGAGATGGAGAGCAGACCCCACTGACCCAAAGACGAATAGGTCGGTCCCGAAGGACAGCAAAAATGGGGTTGGGACCATCCTATATGCCTTAGGGTGGTTAGGATGCCTTGGTCTGCATTTGTTGCATCATCAAGGTGATCAACCAGTACATTTGTTTTTGTCCTTTCAAGTATGCCTTAAAAACATCTTCCTAATCAGCCATTTCCTTTTTTTAACCTCTACCTCCAATGTTGATAGACACGAAGGCTGGCAGGATTCAAGCTCTAATATGTGCTTAGACCAAACACACCAACAGTGACTGATAATAGAGATATAATTTTCCTCAAAAACAGATATCAGATCCCGTGATTACGACGAGGTGACTAGATTTACGCCAAGTTACCGCATAACACCACAGCTATAATTGATTTACTAAATATATTGCCCAGATTGATACATGACACAATGCATATGCAATATAGTTGGAACTGGAAGATAACAAATCAAAGATATTTCTACCAGAGCTCTACAAAATACTTAGAATGGATAATGATAACGAATCCCAACAACAATACTAATGTGCAATGAAATACATATATGAATATTTAACTTGCAATAAGCCACAAATCGTGAAAATCGAGTAAGTCCGGAAATCAAGAGATCTAGCCTCCAACTATACCGTCTAATATGTGATAGATGCAAGATAAGCGGCGGCTTAGTGACACTAGTTTACAGTGATGCTTGTTTGTATTGGTTGGATGTGCGACCAGAAGAGCGTGTGACTCACAGGAAAGCTCGTGGAAACAATGGTGAGGTGATCACTACAAACCCCCACGGAATGCTACCCAGAAAGCCACGAAATAACCAACACTCAGCTACCGATCAAATGTCGCTGCACAATCCTCACTGCTCTAACTAGTGAATATTGCCTCCCACAAATGTTCTAGAAATGCCTCAAGTATGAAGGCGCCTACTAAGAAGGTTGTGGTGCCCAGGATGTGATGAGTATGCGCCCTGGCTGATGACGTGTTGAGGACCAAGAATGTGGCCAAAGCAGTAGCTTGGCCACCACCTGCAATCGCAACCTCCTTGTTGGAGTTCGCACTCCTCATAGATCTACCTCAATGACCATGAAGTCTCCCAAGCGTGCAAATAACACTGTCGCTAATCCAAATAGGGGCTACGTCCTATCTGCCGCCTCACAGACGTTTTCGTCCCTATAAGTCTTGTTTCACAACTCCGTTTCCATGATGCCTCTCTAATGCCAACGAACAAGTATAAATAGTTGTCATGAAAGCCTCCCAAAGAAGGTCGGCCAGAGTTACAACCCAGAATAACGCCAACCAAAGGTTAGCCTAAACATAGCAAATAATTCAAATGTTATTACTTGGCGCCAACTCAAAATTGGGTCGGCCAGAAAGTAAAACAAATTTAAATGTTATTTATTAATAATTTAAATTTATTTTAATATTAATTAATTATTATTATAATATTATTTTATTATTTATTTATTTAAAATATCAAGTTGGCCGACCCAGCCCTAAATCAGGGACATTGCATGCAAAATTACTTAAGAGAGATGGAACAAAATGATCACCCCGCTACATCGTCTTGCCTTTGCTTTGACTCCCAAATGTTATAGTGCTAAGATCCTTTTTGTTGCAACAAGGATTGCCACACATAGAAATGTTGAAATCAGCCAAAGGTACAAGACAACATTTCATAGACTCTTCATTGATCTTGACATGTAGGATGCAGTTAGGATTGAGTTAATGGATTTTGTATGATGACTTTAGTATTGATGCCCTTCATGCCAAGTTTAAGGTTAATGCTCACAATGGTGGTACTTCGATGGCCAATCATTCACACACCTACACCTTTTGCAATCAAAATTTATAACAATTTTTATTAAAAATATTTTTTGTCTTTTAAGTTTCATTTATAATTTAATTTTTTTTATTTTATAACTCTTAATGCTCTAATTTTGTCTTAAAAGGTTGCTAGTTCTTCTACATCTAAGAGGAATTGGAGCACATACTCCATCCATTCAATAAGGCACAATCAATTACACTCAAACAAGGTAGAGGATTTAGTGTTTGTGCATTCCAACTTGTGTCTCCTTTCACACAAACAAAATGGCTACAAGGAAGGGGGCACAAGGAAGTGGGATATCAAGCCAAAGCATACTGACTTGGATGCTTCCACTTCCCACCTTGCTGCATTTGAGGTTAAAGACGACCCAACTAGTGAGAATGAAAGTGTTGAAGGCACTATTTGTATTTCCTCTAATATACCAGTACCTAAATTATCTAATATGGATGGTGATGATATTTTTGAAGACCCATATGACATTGATGCTTTCTCGGTGATGGCTGATTGTTGACACTTGACATTATCATTTTTTAACTTTAATATATATCATGACATTCAAATTTGACTAATTGACATTCTAATATTTTTTTATTTTTATGGTGGTTTTATTTATTAAATTATGCTATGCCGTATTTTGAACTTAATTACTGCTGCAAATATGTACATAGTTCTGATGATTATATGCTTTTGTATGAATAAACCCAACCCCCAATTTTTTTTTATCAAACCTGAACCAGGAGTAGAACTGATAACTTAGCTGTGCAGTATTCTAAATCTACCATGCAAATTCTGATAGCAGAAATCACTAGTGCTATTTTGTTGCTGAATATATTATTATATTATTCTGCTACAAAGTTATAAAATTCTTCCCAAGAGGCCATGTACTCCCAAGCATAGAAGCATAAATCTGCAAAAAAACCCGATTAATCGCGATTTTTAATAAATCTGCAGCCTGGACGATTTTTCCCCGATTTTTTGAAAAAATCGTTGACTTTTGGTTGACTTTTTGGTCAATGATTTTTTTTTGTTTCAAACTGCAAATTTGCCAAAAAAACGTGTTTAAAATCTGGAAAAAAACGAAATCGAGCTGATTTTCGCACAAGAAAAACCATGAGACCATGGCTTGTTGCTTATTATTATGCTTTGATAGATTTTTTCCAAGCATCCATAGCTTGTTTGAAAGCACCTATTTTAGGCTTTTAGCCATAGCAGCAAGGCAATGAACTGTTTGATAAAATGATTTGGTAGACATGTATGAAAAATGTGGTAGCATAGACAAGGCAGTGAATTGCTTGAAAAAATGTCTCAAAGAAATGTAGTCTCATGATGGAATGCCATGACAAGCAAATTGCTATGGATTGTCATGGCATTCCATCACCAGAGACCGATTTCTTTGAGGCATTTTTCAAGTTCAAACAATTCACTGCCTTGTCTATGTTGTGCTTACTATTATGCTTTGATAGATTTTTTCCAAGCATCCATAGCTTGTTTTGAAGCACCTTTTAGGCTTTTAGCCATAGCAGCAAGGCAATGAACTGTTTGATAAAATGCTTTGGTAGACATGTATGAAAAATGTGGTATCATAGACAAGGCAGTGAACTATTTGAAAAAATGTCTCAAAGAAATGTGGTCTCATGGTGATGGAATGGCATGCGAATGCCATGACAAGAAAATTGCTATGGATTGTCATGGCATTCCATCACTGTGAGACTGCATTTCTTTGAGGCATTTTTTCAAACAATTCACCGCTTTGTCTATGTTATTGCTATTATATGCTTTAGTAGATTTTTCCAAGCATCCATAGCTTGTTCGAAAGCACTTGTTTTAGGCTTTTACCCATAGCATGAAGGCGTTGAACTGTTTGATAAAATGCTTTGGTAGACATGTATGAAAAATGGTAGCATAGAAAGGTAGTGAACTATTTGAAAAAATGCTTCAAAGAAATGTGGTCTCATGGTGATGGATGCCATAATGAATGCCATGACAAGCAAATTGCTATGGATTGTCATGGCATTCCACCATGAGACCATATTTCTTTGAGGCATTTTTTGAAACAGTTCACTCACCTTATCTATGCTATTGCTTACTATTATGCTTTGATAGATCTTTTCCAAGCATCCATAACTTGTTCAAAAGCACCTATTTTAGGCTTTTAGCCATAGCAGCAAGGCAGTGAACTGTTTGATAAAATGCTTTGGTAGACATGTATGAAAAATGTGGTAGCATAGACAACTGTCACCATCTAATATTTATGCAGTTGTAGTATGTTTTGTGCAATGTAATCAGCGATATGAATAAAACCAACAAAAATCTATTTTCTATAATTCATGGATTGAACTCTGTATTTTATTTGCTCTCAATGTCTGTATGCTATGGAAATGCCATTAAATTTTTTTTAAAAGTAGTTTCTGACTATTTTTTTTCAATTTTTTATGTTTTTTTGTAAATCCGATTTTTTCCCCATTTTTTCCCGATTTTTTCAAAAAATCCTGAACTTTTGGTTTGCCGATTTATTCCCCAAACGATTTATGCTGCTATGCAGTCCCAAGTTTAACCCTGCTCAAAAAAAACAAACAATAAAGTTCCTACTTAGTTTAGGTGAGGAAGTTTGAATTGCCACCAAGCAACCGTCTTGCTGAATCAACTCTCATTCTTTGACTTGTTGAGTATTCCAAAATCTGAGTTGTCATACTATAATCTGCTCATTTCTGAACCACATCACACTGTATCATACAGTACACCCATATGTCTCTGCTTGTGTGATAATTTCTTCACATTTTGGATGCAATCCGCTTCAGTGATCTCCAGTATTCAGTCTATAGAATAATTGGATTACATTAACTACCCTGTATTGATTCTTATGGCTGCCTAACCAAAAACTGTCCAGGAATCCAGAATAATTGATGATTGATGATCAATGTGGCCTGTTTACTCGGAACTAGCATGGGCAATTGACCGGCATAACAGGCTCTCATGGACACTTTGGGAAGACACGTAAACAATGCTTAAAGGTTCTGATTTAAAAATCTCCTATTCACACTAATCTAAAATTGATTTAAAAGGTGAAGGCGATTTACAAGGTCGAAGCCTAGCCAATGTGCTAACTTGACATATGAGAAAACCCCCTCCTGCTGACAGGGAGACCTTTCACTTTGCTCTCAAATATTATTCAAACTTGTATCCCTTAAGCTTCCACATCATGACAAAGCTTAGGAGAAAACTGGACCTTGTTAAACCACCGACGCCAGGAGTTTTCCAAGTTTGATCAAGTTGGGAGCTTGCCAGCTTGGCTGATGACAAATTGCAAGTTATAATTGTGCTATTGAAATTAACTTCATAAACATTTCTTTCTTCTTCTAAAAATTTCACGAGTCCAATTATCTTTGTTCATGATTTATTTTCCGATTTGCAATAAGTTTCATCAAAATGAAGCTCCGCTAAGTTTGATCCAATATGCTCAAGGAAGTGGACAATTTTCCCTTAATTTTTACAATATAAGAAAAACAGAAGAATTTTATGTTTTGAAATTAGGGTTGCGAGCTACCGTACCTGGAGCTGAAAAGGGCGAATATTGCTGAGCTGGCGGCCTGCTCGGCACCCCGGGCCTGTTAGGTTGCATCGCGACTGATTTTAATAAAGGTTTTCAACGCATCTGCACAGAAATCCGCTGACAGAGTAAGGCTTCTCAATGTTATCGAAATTCAAATTAGATCTTCAAATATTATAAATGGATCTTCAATTGCATTACCAGGGCTTAGTAAACTATGTAATGGATGGAAAATCTGGCTTGTAATAAGCCTTCGACTGAAATCAGAAACCAACAATCAGATCGTCGGACAGAAGGATAGAAAATATTGCAGAGAATGTTCTAGAATATCCTAAAAGCTATTCGAAGAAGAACGCTCTCTGTTGTGTTAATGGAGGTTCCACAGAAAGAATAATTTGAGGGCTCTCGCGCTCAGGCCCAGATGGACGGCAGCTCCCATAGGGCAAAAAGGAAAGAAAGTAATAAATACAAGACCAAAAAAAATAAAGATAGAAAAATATATGTAGTGTGGAGAGACGTACAGAAATATTCGTTGCTCTGACGTAAAGGAGATTTAATGTGCGTCGATAAAAATGGATTTGGCGTTTAGTAACCATAGCGTGGTTAATAAAAATGGATGAGCCTGTAGAGGAACAACGATAACAGGAAAGTAAGGTACGTAGCGAATGCTTTACCGGTAATTAGGATAATAAGGTTCTTACGGTGTTTTTTAAATATAAAGTATATTAATTAAGTGAAGGTTTATGGAGTAGCTTTCAATTGTTTAGATCGATATTTTGCATGTTTTAGGGGTATTTTAATTAGATTTTGAATAAGTTTTGAAAGGGGATTTTTAATTAAAAATAGTATATAAAGGTAAAACTAAATGGTTGATGCCGTGACTATTTATAGATTTATTAATAAAGTCATATGTATTAAAGTTTTATTTATCTATTTGATATTATTTTGATTATTTTTAAAAAAATTATGGACGTGATAATTTAAGAGATTTTTATGATTTGATATTTACATCTTTTTATATAAAGTAAACGATTTGTTTTTGAATATCAAAGGTTAAAAATTGTAGAGAAAAATACAAGACCATTGAAATAATCTCAACTTCAAATTTTTTAAAATATTAAAAAATATAATATATAATTAAAGAAAAACTATATTTAGATAGGATAAGAATAATTTTTTTCTTTTAAAATCTTTAAACTTAGATTTTTAGATAAATAATAATAAGTTTTTAATAAATATATATTTTTCAAATAATAATATTAATAATAATAAATCAGTAAATTATGAATTGATTTTTTATTTTTTGAATGGGTTTTATTTTATTCTTCATTTTTTAATTTTAATATAAAAGTTAGAATTTTATTTTTAACAATTTTAATATAGTTCATTTTTTTAATATATTATTTGAAATATTGTTTTAGTTTTTAAAATTTAATTTATTTAATAATATTTTAAATATTTTTTTATTTATTATTACTAGCATAGATATCTTAAATGCATCTATCTAAAAGACATCAAGAGATATAAGTCTTGAGGCACCTATATTTAAATTGTTTATGAGAATAGATAGATGTATTTAAGATATCTATGTTAGAAGCATCCATAGTGTGGTATGTAAAATATCATTTTAGCATTTTTTGTGTTTGAATAAAGTATTTTTATACTTTGTAAATATTAAATGAGACAATTCACATTAAACCAAAAATATAATCTTCATGCCATATAATTAGAGTTTAGTAGAAGAATGATATCTAATAATGTATATATTACATAAATTTATTTTGTTTCCAAAGATTCGAGTCTTTCTTCCTAGCTATCCTTTTAGTGAGTTGCTTTTCTATTTTTATTTCATAACGATTGTATAAAAATGATGGTGATATTTTGAGTCTATCTAAGGATTTAACACGTGAAATAATAACAAAAGTTATTCCTAATCTTTCTCTCGATGCTATATCAATTGTTGCCTTGGAAAGATTCAATCCTTATGACTTGTGGATTTTTAGTGCCTAAGCTAATCATAATGGCAATTGACGTGTACACCCCCTTTATATTGGCACAATGAGAATTATATTTGCAGATACATCTTCAAATGGCATTCCTGAGTAATTATTGAATTGAACCATAACATATGTTGGTGGATCTGGTAAGGCACTTTCAAGTTTGTATATGATATTTTGAATGTATCCTAAAGCTCCATTTACGACACCTACTTCTATCCACATATTAGAGGTTAACATGACTCTTACATCCTTCACAATTAATAATTCAACATCTAATTCATCATTTGGACATCCTACCAAAGTAGTACTCCCTTTTTCAGTTGCAATGCTATGGGCTATTGGTCTTCTTAATGAATATATGTTTTACCTTTTATATTTATGTACATTAACATTTGTTACAAATAGATGAATATTATTATCAAAATCTTGTTGAAGTGTTTGATGTAATGAAACATCTATCCTTGTCATCAATAATTTCCAGTAATTGATTGTTGGGTGTGCATCTCTAATATTAGTGAGTAGTTGGTGAAACCTTTGTTGATCCTCAACTTCACCTTCTTGTTTGAATACTTTATCCAAAGTGTAGCATGCCCAACTAGATTTTCATCAATAAATAAAAAATTGACATTATAAATATTAAATTTATGACACAAATTTCATAGCTATTTCCATTTAGCAATTTTATGTGGGTGATCCCACAATACTGGTTTATAATTTTTGGCCAAACTGGACATTAAATGGATTTTTTTAACTAAATCTTCACTTTCAGGTACCTATAGCGGCTAAACCATGAGGAATTTGAAGATGATGCAAACTAGTGATTTGTGATATTTTGTCTATAGATTCTAAATATATTTTTTTCAAAAAAATTCAAATTAGATTGCACTTCTTTTTCCATCTCCTTCAAAAACTAGTTTTTAACAGTGAACACCATTTTTAAAGAGTGACGTCACTAGCTAACACAACATTTTTTCTATGAAGGATAAAATTCTATTTTTTTCGAATTTAGATTCATAACGACGATATCTAGTGCATGGAATTGGTTTCATAGCATTTCATTGAATATTTTTTTCTTAATTAAGTTTCAAAGTCAAACCTTTTACAATTTATACATGATTCACTGGCTAAAGCATAGTTTTTTTTGTATGTATCGAAATTCAATTTTTTTTGTTGGATCAAGCACATCAATGTCTAGTGCACTAATATTTTTCAAAAAAAAAAAAATAATCTGCTATTTTTCCACATGTGCAGAACAAAGAGCTTGATTTTCAGTAAAAACCTATATTTAATCAAACTAAAAAATAAAATACATAATAAAACCAAAACATATTAAAATTATATTCAATGGATAGCTCATTCTGAGGACTACCATCATCCAGTTGGGTCTATGAAATCTCCTCCATTTTCATCCTCAACCCGAACTTCAAAGGGAAATTTTTTGTAGAAATTTGGTGCAAGAGGAGAAGGGCAAAAAGGGCGGGTTTGAATGGGCCTAGGTTTGAGCGAACACCCCTTTTATTGAATTTTTCATTGTATTCATTATAAAAAAAATGTCAAAAAAGTGGGTCCCATCATTTAATAGGGTTCGCTTGAACCAGGGTCCATTCAAATACCCCAGTCTATGCGAACCCCTAAAGAGCAAAAAAAATCATAGAATTGTTTTTGCAATTTTCCTTCCTCATTGGAATTGTAAACCCATATTGTGGGATCACCCATGTCCATAAATAACAAATAAATATAAAATATATATTCATTTCCAAATGTCAATAGCTAATTTACAAGTTTGACTTGGCATTCAATGTCACAAATTCAACTTGCATTTACATCATTTTCATCCTTTTACATCAATTCCTTCTTTTACATCAATGATACAACTACGTAATAGAATTCTAATATGATTCATTTATGATAACTCACCTCCACTGGTGGATAAGAACATGGTTGAGGTGCTTTTCCGCCCAACCATAAAGCAATGCTTTCTTTGAATTCTTTAGTCAGTCGAAGAATATTCGACCTTGCATAGAACACTAAGCAAGAGATACAATTTGCAAGGTGGAATCTGTACGTGCCTAACTACATGCATTTCCATCTACTATTAGAATATGCAAGTTCCATGTTAGGTAAACAAATACAATATAGAGAGGATAAATATTAATAGTCTGTTTTGTAAAATAAAAAATGACTGCAAAGCTTGGCCAAGCTCATGCTACATAAAATGTAACTCTGGTTAGATTTGGAAAAGCAAATCTACACTCTCTGGCACCCATTCCTGGAAGAAAATCTCATCATATCAAAGGGGTATCCCTCCCTTTTAGACTATCTATTAGCATCATATTCTAGTGTGCTACAATCTACCATTAAATTCATGTATCATTCCATTTCATTATTGGACCACCAATAAGCCATTTAAAATAGGAATAACCATTCATTTATTCATCATACGTCTTTCTTTCTACGTATTGCAAATCTATCTTGTTCTATTTCTACAATTCTTTCCTTGCAATCAAAGTTTAACAATCTTATTCAAAATATTAATCAAGATCAATCAGAAGGTATACCACATGTATGTGCACGTGCATAAATGAAGCATTTATGCATGTACACATATATTCCTATAAGTGGACATATTTGGAAAATGTGTATACATTCTAAATAGAAAAGGAAATTCTACCTTACATATAAGAAATCCATATTCAGAAAAGATAAACATCAACTTGTTCAAATGCTCCATTTAATATTTCAATGATATCTACTCTCTATTGAAATTCAAATAAAACATTTATTCTACAGAAATTTTTCTAACACGACTGATCTATAATATCCATAGTAATCATTACCAGAGAAATATCATTTCATATAGAAAATAAGAATCCCTTCAATCAATTTCAATTCAAACTCTAAGTTGTTTATTTCTGTTCAATCATGTCCATTTGTTGTTTAGTTTGGAATTACCATTGTAATATTTTAATAAAGAACATTAGTATATTGAAAATGAGTATAAATGATTTATTCCATCAAGATGATATTTCACAAAAAGGGTGGTCTATAGGCATGTTATCATGAAGTTGATAACATGCTATCAATTTTTCTACAAATTATTCATTTCATTTGATAGCAATTGAGCCTCGATTTGGCCCTTAATATTATGAAGGCACCCTTCAAATATACTTGTAAAGAACAAATTAAGTCATTCTTCGACCCTAGTTATAGCATTGGAATGAATTGACAGTGAAAATAAGTATATATATATGCATGCATCAAACATGTTGAATCATAGTTTTCTATTAACCTGTGGTTAGAGATGGTCGATTACTGTTTCCACATAATACATTAACATTTTAACATGCATCAAATGATGGAACGTTCATTCTAAGAGATTTTTTCACTAAACGATAACATTGTTTGGCCAAGGTTTCCATAGAACGATAACTTCGTTCTTCACATACTATCTTTACATAATGTGATGAAATGCACACATAAAAAATAATAGTGACAATCTTAGCTCACTCGTGCATTATAGGGCTTATCATCACCACAACTTACCACCCAAAATGGTGAGGCGACATATGTGAACAATGCATTTCATTCACTACTTGGAAAATATCAAGCACTATGAATCACTCGGCCATTTAAGCTCAGTGCCCATAGGGCAACATAGATATAATATACGCCAATCACCATAGAGAGTTGTGCAACCAATACATCATTACACAAAGATTTGAAAAAAGAAATTTATTAACACTAGTTAGGCCAAACGACCTTGACCTGCAGAAAGATAAGCAAACGAGTGACATTCATCATGGGGATCTAGTTGATACCCGTCCATGTAAAGCATAACAAAATACAAGCTCGTTGTGGTGGCTTCAGCCCCAACAGAGCTAACATGGTTCAACATAAGTAGTCTAACATAGGCATTTCACAAGAATACTAGACCACAAAATGCATAAAACAACCTCAAAATAACGCATATGAAAAATTAAGCTTTTGATTTCAAGGAAACATTAGTGGGGTTCGAATTACCTCACTTTTCTACTTTTCTATTGATTTTTTCGATGGTTTTTGGCAACAATTTTTCAACCCCTATGCTTATTCCTCCTATGTCGATTCTCCTTTTAATCTTCCTTTGTTTTCTTGCTAAATTCTCTACTTAATTTTCCCCCTCTGACCATGAATATCTCCTTACTAAATTCAGAGATAGTGGTCTTAAATTTTCCTATCTCCATATTATTTACTTGGCCGCCCACTTCCTCCTCTTCCTGAGCATTGAGTGTAGCTTTTTTTATATGAGAGGGGTTGGCTCCTATCTCATTCATTATGGGAGTTGCAAATTTTAACCACAATTTCATTATTTTTTCAAGAAAAATAAAATTAAACCCGAGGTAAAACATATATATATATATATATATATATATATATATATATGATTTTACCCACATAAGATTATCTACATATATACATATATTCAAGATATATTTACAATCATACATGTTTATTTTATTCATCTCATTTCCTCATACAAAATATATTTTCAATTTCATAAAAAAGAACAAACAATGCAATCGTTTTTCATATGATAATTGTATTTGATGGAATGAGTTTTCAATTTCATTAAATATCAATTTTGAAACAGACAGGGTAAGACAAGAATGCACTAACTATAATTCTCACACCAAATATAATGATATTTATCAACTTTCATACATATGCAAATTTCATGGTCTACTGTTGTGTGTGAGATTCTAGATTCCATTCTTGCTTACCATGGTCATCCAGCTAAGCGTTCCTAGCTCAATCAAGTTATCATCCTTCAACTTGCCCCTGCACACACATTCTTACACTTTCCCACTTGTCAATAACCTTTAACCGATAATCTTATCTAGATTAATTTTCTTAAATCACAAATTGCATGATATTGATTTTCAATTTCGTCATTGCATTTATCAAATCCATAAATAAAAATGATAAATTCTATTTTTCAAATATTTCAATTTTCTGAACATTATTAAATGCAAGCAATGAAATCAAGATATGACATCCTTCCCCACTAGAAAGAGACATCGTCCCAATGTCTGATCAAACAAAATTGTTTCACATATGTTCATCAAATCATACTGTTTTCAAGAGAAAACACCATAGCATACCAATCCAAAATATTAGTTAATAGTATAAAGAAAATCATCAACAATCTATCTAAGAAAGAAAATGATGGAAGGAGCATTATATTTCCTCTGCATCCTCCCATGTAGCATTGTCCTCATGATATTGATCCCATTGGACCTTACTTTGAACAATGTCTATGTTTTGCAACTTGATGTTGTGTCTATCTAGGATTTTAATGGGATCCACTAGCACCACTCCTAGATCCTCCACCTGTAAATAACACCAATCAAGTATATGAGATGCATCTGGGTGGTATAGTTTAAGCAAAGAAACATGAAATAGATTATGGAGTTGAGCTAGAGCAGGGGTAGAGCAAGTCTATATACAAACAGGTTGGTTATTTCCTACACATCAAATGGTCATATGTATCTCAAAGCCAACTTGGATGATTTCCAAAAGGTAATAGAACTCTTATATGGCTTGACTCTTAAAAATACCTTCTCCCTGACTACAAATTATCTAAAGGTTCTATTCATGTCAGCATAGCTCTTTTGTTTATTTTTCACCTCCTTCAGTCTACTCTTAATAAGCCTGATTTGCTCTTCCATCTCTTTTTGCATTTCAAGACCCACTATGATCCTGTCTTCCAATCTATCACAACTAATGGGAGTACGACACTTTCACCTATACAAAGCCTCAAAAGGTGTCATACCTAAGGATGTATGATGGGAGTTGTTATAAGCAAATTTTATCAGTGGTAGATACTCTTCCCATTTATACTATTGATTCATACAATACATATGAAGGAGATATTCTACTACTTGATTCACTCTCTCAGTTTGACCATCAGTCTGAGGATGGCCGGTTGAACTGAAGTTTAACTTAGTCCCCAATGTTGCATTCGAAGTTGTCTAGAACCTTGATGTCATCTATGTATCTTTGTCAAATATAATGGTCTCTAGCACTCCATATAAGTAGAAGATCTCTTGGACAAATTTCTTGGCTAGGGTCAACAATCCATCCTTAAGGTTCCTTGGGATAAAATGTGCCACCTTATTCAACTTATCAACTACTACCAAAATGATATCATGCATGTTCTTGCTTAGAGGTAACCCCTATACAAAGCCCATGTTGATCACTTGCCATTTATACTCAAGTATATCATGAGGATAAAGGAGCTCTACCAGATACACATGCTCAGCCTTGACTCACTAACACTCTAAGCATTTGGCTACATATTCTACTACGTCCTTCTTGAGTTTCAACCAAAGGTACAAGGTTTTCAATTCTACAATCATCTTTGTAACTCTGGGGTGTCCAAGATATGGTGCATTATGGACTTCTTCTAGGACCATCTTTCTAAGATCTCCAGAATCTGGAATATACATTCGCCTCTAGTATCTTAAGATACGTTTGATTCAAGCTTGTACCCATCAAAATGATGGTCTGATGGATTATCTTCTAGAGCCTTTTTCACCCTCTCATAATGCTCATCACCTTGCAAGTGTTGCATCACCTACTACCTTAGATTGGATCTTGTAGAGGTCATGGCCACCAAATGTCTTCTTCTACTAAGAGAATCTGGCACTTGATTTTCCTTTCCTTTTATATACTTGATTCCAAAGTCATACTCACTAAGGAATTCTAGCTATTTGCTCTACCTAGCATTGAGGTTTTGTTGAGTGAAAATATATTGCAATCCCAAATGATCCATTTTGAGCTCAAATGGATTCCCCAAAAGATAATTCCTCCACATCTATAAGGCATGTACCATAGCTACTAACTCTAAGTCATGTGGCGCATAATTTACTTTGTGATGTTTTAGCTTCCTAGACTCATACACCACCACTTGCCCCTCTTGCATTAATATTGCTCCTACTCCATCTCCTAAAGCATCTGTGATCACTAAGAATTGACCATTGGGATCTAGAATAATTAGCATTGGTGCTGCTATGAGTTTCTCCTTTAGGAGTTGAAAATATTGTTCACATAATTTTTCAATCCACTCAAATATCTTACATTTCTTTTGAAGAGACGTTTTCGTGGCTGCAATTTTAGAAAACCCTTGCATAATTTGTTTTTAATATCTGAAAAGGCCCATAAAACTTCGCACCTCTATCACATTCTAAGGTGTTGACCATTCTACAATTGCTTTTATCTTCTTAGGATCTACAGAGACTCCCATAGTTGACATAATGTGGCCTAGGTAATGCACCCTATCCTAATAGAATGAGCACTTGGATAGCTTTCCAAAAAGCTTTTTTTCTCTCAAACACTATAAGACTATCCTATAGTGTTGATCATGTTCCTCAATAGACTTGGAGTAAACCAAAATATCATCGATAGAGATTAGGACAAAATCATCCAAAGAATCCTAAAACACACTATTCATAAGATTCATGAAAGTTACGGGTGCGTTGGTCAACCCAAAGGGTACAACGGTGAACTTGTAATGTCCATACCAAGTTCAGAAAGTCATCTTTGGAATATCCTCTTCCTTTATTCTTAATTGATGGTAGCTAGACCTAAGATCTATTTTTGAGAATACCATGGCTCCCTTCATCTAATCAAATAATTCATCGATCCATGGAAGAGGGTAGCGATTCTTGATGGTCACCTTGTTCAACATTTGATAATCAATACATAAACGTAAGGTTCCATCATTCTTCTTCATGAAGATAACTAGTGCTCCCCATGATGACACATTGGGCCCAATAAGCCCCTTACGTAACAACTCCTGTAACTAGGCTTTCAATTCATAAAGCTATGTGGTGGTCATCCTGTACAGAGCCTTAGACTGAGGTTCGACTCCTAACACTAGGTCAATGGAGAAATCAATTTTTCGCTTCGAAGGCATCTCAGTGAGATCTTCAAGAAACTCGTCTCAAATTCCCTAAGAATTGGATAGTTGTCAAGGTATGGTTTCTCATTGTCAAGTTCACTAACATGCACAACATATATGACACAACCCTTCCTTTGAGCTCTTTTGAGCTGCATAGCTAAGATCTACCTAAGCTCCTGGGGTCTCTATATCCCATGTATCTCATTCAAGTACCCATAGTCATCCAGACAACTCACCATATTATCCTCACAATTTATAATAGCCATGTGCTCAATCAACCAATTGATCCCAAAATTACATCATAGGACCCTAATGGTGCAACTTAAAGGTTAACTTGGGTTAGAAAGTTGGGAAGTTCCAACTCGCTGCAAAAGAAACATGAATCTACTTCCCACTCTGCTTGATTTTGATTCTAAACAGACCATGAATTTTCTAAATATCCAGGTTGAATGGGTAGCTTAGAAATCATTCTAGGATCTATGAAAAATTCAGTAGCTCCAGTATCTATCAAAATAGAAACAATTTGGCCATAGAGCTTACCCATCAATTGTATCAAAGACTTGCCTGGTACTCTTCTTGCCTGTTATCCACCACTGCATGGATCTTGTGTTGCGAGGTCTACTGCTAGTTTCCTTCCTTCTGTGACTTCAATTTCTGAGGACAATTATATGCATAATGGTCTCCCCACAATTGTAACACCCGTCACGTGGTCCTTTTCAAATTCCAAACCTATCTTCTTTTGAGTGCCCCTGGGTATTATTATGGGTGTCATTGCCCTTGTTGGCCCTTTTATTCCTTCTGCCTTGGTTTCCTTCCCTTTCTGGAGGGTTGCCTTCCCTTTTCAAATTTCTAATTTGATGGGACTTATCTTTGTTTCTAAATCGGGGCTTGGAGTCTAAACCCTTGCAAAGATTTGGCAATTGCTACAACTTTTGTTCTTGCTTAATGGCCTTCTCAAAAGATTCTACCATCATAAGAGGATTGTGAAGATCCACTTCAAATCCAATGTGGGGTCTTAATTGTAATATAAACTTTTGAATCCAGAAACGCTCATCGAATTGATACTACAGTACATACTTGAGCAAGTTGGTAAACTTCTCCCAGTACTGAACTATTGTCAGGCCACCCTAGGTGGCTAGGTTAGATTCTAAAATTTAGTCATCTTCTTGTCAAAGAAAAGTTATGGTAGCCACCTCTTTCTAAAAGATTGGAGGAAAAAATCCCAAGTGATCTCCTCTTGTGAAAGTCTCCCTTCTGCCTTCTTGTTGTCCCACCAAGTAGTTTCCTCTCCATAAAATTGATATGCAGCCCAAGCAGCCTTGGTCTAGTCAAACAGGTTGTGAAGCCCGAAATATTTTTCCATCTCTATGATCTAGGCCTCAACCCCATCTTCGATGGCCTTTCCATCAAATTTCGATGGTGCTACTTTCTCAAGATCTTTCCCTGGTTCTTCCTTAATCTGACCTCAATTATGATTCCCTTCTCCTTGGTCGAGTACCTCATTCCTGAGATTCCAATCTTCCTACACCCCTCAGACCTCTTGTTCCAAATGGTCCATTCAGGATTCTTGCTAGTTCAAGAGTTCCAAGATTTGGTCTAGCCTTTTGCTTGGCCCATTGTCCCGTCCGCTACCACCCACATCTTGTCTGGTGGTCACCATAGTGACTCACACTCGACCTACATCACAACAATGTTTAGCATTTCAAGAACAAGGTTTTTATGTTTATACTATTGCATCTATAAAATACAATGCACACAACATGCAATCTAAAGGAGATAACACATTCATTCTCATCAAGACAAGCCTTCAGGCTTCATTCCTTTGAATAACAAAAATACTTTCTTTATTTATATTAAGTTTTGATTTACACTGATCCTTACAAAAGCTTTTCCACTCTAAGCAATTCCCTCATTATCAAAAAGAGGACATTCCTCTAGATCCTCATCTGAATCTAGATCTTCCCTATTAGGTAAGGCAAGACATGTGCGCAGGCACTCCTCCTTAGTGGCGCATTAGGTCAACATCCTATTGGTCAATCTCTAAATGCGAAGGGTTTCTTAGTCTTAGGAGTTTGTTTGGTCTCATCTATCTTTTTGCCTCTCTCCAACTTGATACATGTGAGGGCGTGTGCTAGAGTTTCTTTGTCAAGAATCTTGGGTTGGTCTTCGAGTTTGGGATTCTCCTCAATAACGATTTTTTTTCCTAGCCCTATTGATTTTTCCCTTCTTTCTTCTCAACTTGGACCTTCCCATTTCCTGCAACCAATTCAAATTTGGTCATTCTCTAGGTATCTCAAATCTAGTTAAGGGTCTATTATTCCATAGTTCAACCATCGTGGACTTATAGGCCTAGATCTGAACCTTGGGCTCTAATACCAAATGTAACATGCCCAACTAGATTTTCATCAATAAATCAAAAATTGACATTATGAATATTAAATTTATGACACAAATTCAATAGCTATTTCCATTTAGCAATTTTATATCCATAAATAACAAATAAATCTAAAATATATATTCATTTCCAAATGTCAATAGTTAATTTAAAAGTTTGACTTGGCATTCAACACCACAAAGTCAATTTTCATTTACATCATTTTCATCCTTTTACATCAATGATACAAATACATAATAGAATTCTGATATGATTCCTTTATGACAATTCACCTCCACTGGTGGATGAGAACATGGTTGAGGTGCTTTTCCACCCAACCACATTGAAGCAATGCTTCCCCGGAATTCTTTATTCAGTCGAAGAATACCCGACCCTACATAGAACACTTAGTAAGAGATATAGTTTTCTAGGTGGAATCTGTGTGTGCCTAACTACATGCATCTCTATCTACTGTTAGAATATGCAAGTTCCATGTTAAGTAAACAAATACAACAGAGAGAGGATAAATATTAATAGTTTGTTCCATAGATTAAAAAAAGCTCATCATATCAACACTCTCTGGCACCCATTCCTGAGTAAAAAGTTCATCATATCAAAGGGGTATCCCTCCCTTTTAGACCATCTATTAGCATCATATTCTAGTGTGCTACAGTCTACCATTGAATTTGTGTATCATATCATTTCATTATTTGACCACCAATAAGCCATTTAAAACATGTATAACCATTTGTTTATTCACCACACGTCTTTCTTTCTATGTATTGCAAATCCATATTGTTTTATTTCTACATTTCTTTCCTTGCAATCAAAGTTTAACAATCTTATTCAAAATATTAATCAAGATCAATCAAAAGGTATACCACACGTATGTGCATGTGTATAAATGAAGTGTTTATGCATGTACACATATATGCCTATAAGTGAACATAGTTGGAAAATGCATATACATTTTGAATAGAAAAGGAAAATCTACCTTACATATAGGAAATCCATATTGAGAAAAGATAAACATCAACTTGTTTAGATGCTCCATTTAATATTTCAATGACATCTAGTCTCTATTAAAATTCAAATAAAACATTTATTCCACAGACATTTGTCTAACACGACTGATCTATAATATCCATAGTAATCATTACCAGAGAAATATCATTTCATACAAAAAAGAAGAATCCCTTCAATCTATTTCAATTCAGATTCTAAGTTGTCTATTTTTGGTCAATCATGTCCATCTGTTGTTCAATTTAGAATTACCATTGTAATATTTTCATAAAGAACATCATCATATTGAAAATAAATATAAATGCTTTGTTCCATTAAGATGAGATTTCACAAAAAGGGTGGTCGATAGGCATGTTATTATGAAGTTGATAACATGCTATCAATTTTTCTATAGATTATCCATTTTATTTGATAGCAATTGAGCCTCAGTTTAGCCTTCAATATTATGAAAGCACCCTTCAAATATACTTATAAAGAATAGCGTAAGTCGTTCTTTGACCTTGGTTATAACACTGGAATGAATCGACAGTGAAAATAAGTATATATATATATATATATATATACGCATGCATCAAACATTCACATGATGAATTATAGGGTTCTATTAACCTGCTGCCAAAGATGGTTGATTACTGTTTTCACATAATACATTAATGTTTTAGCATGCATCGAACGATGGCACATTCATTCTAAGAGAGTTTTTCACCGAATGATAAAATTGTTTGGCCAAGGTTTCCATAGAACAATAACTTTGTTCTTCACATACTATCTTTATAGAGTGTGATGAAACACACACATAAAAATAATAGTGATAGTCTTAGTTCGACCATGCATTAGTAGGGCTCGTTATCGCCACAACTTACCACCCAAAATGGTGGATCGACATATGTGAACGATGCATGTCGTTCACTACTTGGAAAATATCAAGCGATATGAATCGCTCAACCATTTAAGCTCGACACCCATAGGGTGACAAAAATACAATATACACCAATCACCATAGGGTGTTGTGCAAACAATGCATCATTACACAAAGATTTGAAAAAATAAATTTATTAACACTAGTTGGGCCAAGCGGCCTCGACCTACAAAAAGATAAGAAAATGGGAGGTGTTGTCACAATAGTGGTTTACAATTCCTGAGAGGAACGGATTTTAGCTGAAATCACATATTTTTAGAAAATATAATGATTTAAGCCTTAAAAAGTTCCATTTTAAGGATTCCAATTGAAGAGGGTTTGATCGAATCACCTTAGATCAAACCCCTTGGATAGAACCTGCTAGTTTTAAACCATACCATAAATCGTCTCCTTTACACCTATCAAAATGCTGATAAAAAATCACTTTTGATTTAGCTTTTGGGGGATCAAATGAATTCATTTAAAATTTATTTTAAATGATTATGGTATTCCTCAGAAAAAACTATCCAATGAATATAATTTTAATATCTTTTGGTTTTGTTATGTATTTGTTTCCCTACTAGATTAAGAGATAGTAGTCTTAAATTTTACGGTTTCCATATTCTTTACCTGGCCACCCACTTCCTCTTCTTCCTAAGCATTGACTGTAGCTTTTTTGATATGAAAGGGATCGGCCCCTATCTCATTCATTATGGGAGTTACAAATTTTAACCACGATTTCATTGTTTTTTTTCAAGAAAAATAAAATTAAAAACCTGAGGTAAAATATTTATATATATGTATATATATACACATATATATGTGTGTGTGTATGTATATATATATACATATATATATATATATATATATATATATATATATATATATATATATATATATATATATATAAGTATATATATAGTATATACATACATATATATATATGTATGTATGTATATATATATATGTATGTATATGTATGTATGTATGTATATATATATGTATGTATGTATGCATGTATGTATGTGTATGTATGTATGTATGCATGTATGCATGTATGTATGTATGTATGTGTATATACATACATATATATATATATCATGTATATGTATATATATACAATTTTACCCACATAAGATTATATGCATATATACATATATTCAATATATATTTTCAATCATACATGTTTATTTTATTTGTCTCATTTCCTCATACAAAATATATTTTCAATTTCATTAAAAAGAACAAACAATGCAATTGTTTTTCATATGATAATTGTATTTGATGGAATGAGTTTTCAATTTCATTAAATATCAATTTTGAAATAGACAGGGTAAGACAAGAATGCACTAATTCATTCCTTATACTAATTATAATTCTCACACCAAATATAATGATATTTATCAACTTTCAAACATATGCAAATGTCATGGTCTACTGTGGTGTGTAAGATTTCAAATTTCATTCTTGCTTACTGTGGTAATTCGGCTAAGTGTTCCTACCTCAATCAAGTTCTCATCCTTCAACTTGCTCTTGCACACACATTCTTACACTTTCCCACTTATCAGTAACCTTTAATCGATGATCTTATGGAATAATTTTCTTAAATTAGAAAATTGCATGATATTCATTTTCAATTTCATCATTGCATTTTATCAAATCCATAAATAAAATTGATAAATTCTAGTTTTCAAATATTTCAATTTTCTCAACATTATTAAATGCAAGCAATGAAATTGAGATATGACATAAAGTAACAACTATCTTAAATTCTCCCCATAGTAATTTTGCATGTACATTACTATCATAAGTTGGTTTGTCACTAACATGAGGTAGTTGTCCCAAATCTCCTACCAAAATGATTGATCTTTCTCCAAAACTCAAGTTTGATTTTCCTGGAAAAGCTTGGCATTGTCTTGAATCAATATTTTTAAGAAAAAATTATCCAATAAAACTCATTTCATCAATCGATATGTATTTTATATGATGCAGTTTTTTTTGGAAAGTTGTGAGCCTTGTGCCTTCTAATTCAAAAAAAATGTGTAAGTCGAATTCTTAGTGTTGAATGAATTATCGATGCACCAATGTTAAAAGTTGCAACTCTAATTGTTGTGAGTAATAATAGGCAAGAACATTATGGTGTTGATGCATCTTGAAGAGCTTGACGAATTGCACATGAATTAGATATGATTTACCTATTCCATTTGTTCCTTGAATTAGCATGCATAGTGGCATGACATTTTTATCTTGATAATGATGTGGCATAATAATATCAAGTGTTTTTTTGCTTAGTACCTAAGGTTCCATGTAATATTCTCCTTGATATTCAATACTCCATAGAGTGTGTCTATCAAAATATCTTCTACCTAACATATCTATCCCTATTGCATCCATAATTTGTCCACCATGTAGTCTTGAGATGATCTCCCACTCATGTTCAACTGTATTATGATTATTAGGTATAACATCCTCATCTTCATAATCATTATAATTTTTAGTTTCATCTAATAATATTCATTCATTCCAAATGCCATGGATTATAGTTGAGTGGCTCCCAATTTGATATAATTGTAGTCTCATCAAGTCCAATATCTCTTTGTATATTACAAAATGGCTTGTACAACAATAATTCTGACTAACAAAATTCAACCCACTTTTTCAATTGATGTGTAGGTATAGTGGGAAATCTTGGAAATGCTCTCAGAATATCTGTCATGATCCTTGCTTCCCATTTGTAATCTCTTCTCCGCTTAGGATTATAAGTCTAAGATCTAGTTGCATCTATAAGTGTAACATCGCCCATCAGATATATGGTGTAATGCCCCTCCTCAGATATCCCTCCGACATTTTGAGTAAGTTTGTTTGCTGGTTGGGTTATTCAATTTGAAAATTGTTTGATTAATGAATAAAAGTGTTTTGATAAATAATTGATTAATAAAAGGTTCACTAAATATGATAATATAAATAAATAAATATAATAAACTAAAATATTTACTGCTATGGTGGTGTGTAACCTGTTGGAAAAGGAATCATATATATATCTAGATATCTGTAGTGGTTAATGAGTAAAAAAAAAAAATGAATGGTAGCAAGGTGCATGTATCTCCACTTGGGTGTACCACTCTCCCTATTTCACATGCTATGCACATTAATTTTAGAATACACTCCTTGTAACTGCTTCATCATTGAGCAGCTGAAATTTTGCTTGGTTAGGGGCTCTGCATGCTGGACAATACATCATCTAATTATGAAACTACTTGTAGATTTTTGGGGAAGGATTTTTGGGGGGAGGCGTTGGATTTTAGGATCTAGGCAAAAAAAATCTGAACAGGGCATTAAGCACGCATTGGTTGTAGCTGGAAGGAGAGTCACTATTAGGGGGTCACATTTTTTTTGGCATCAAGTTCTTTAGACTTCAAAAAGGAGATAGCATGATCCAATTCACCTAACCGGCTTGAAAACTCAACTCATTCTCAGGAAAATAAGTAGGTTGTGAACAATGAAAGATATTTTATTTTGGAAGCTCTGTATCTAATTTTCAGTAGTTAGAATTAATTATTCTTTCTTTGAACATGCTTGGCTACCAAATGTTTATGATAATGTGCTCTTGGTTAGGGATCTTCCCTCCTTCTATTCCACTTTTTTTTTTTTTACCCTCTCAGCTTATACCATATCTCCTATGTCTTAGGTGATTGTTATTTTAAGAGGGACTCCATGGGTTTTATCCTACCATTAGACCTTCCTCCTATACTCTAATTTACCAGAGACCCTGCTTCAAGTGAGGAAGAGTTTCCTTTAGTTCCTACTCTAATTTCTTAGTTAGTGTGTTATCGCTCAACACTCGAGTCATGAGAAGGGATTGGAAAACATCTCGTCCATCATCTTGAACTCCCTTACACAAACTTTATTCAGCATGATTTTGACCTGACAAACTCTTAAATGCTCAGTTAATCTTTGTGCTTAGGAGGACAGTTCTTTGATTCTATGTAATGTTACAAAGTTTCTTTGATTCGAGGCATATTTTCTATAAAAGGGAGAAAGCGCCTATACCTTATATATGATAAATCTCTAACCTTGTAGAGATCTAGAAGTGACTTAGACTCCCTTTGTCTCCCTTATTCCCTGGAGGTGTCCGAGCAAGCTTGAATTCGTTATATTTTATGCCCTCCTTTTGATGAAGCTTTTATTGGTTTGATCACTGGCTTGATGTTATGCATTATTCTCTTATGATAATTAATCTGTAGAGAGTACTCTTCACCGATGATTCATAGACGTCCTTCAAAATTTTTTACTCTTACATGTAGTCTTCCATATTGTTCTTTGGTGCGTCGGTGTCTCAGCTGTGGTGACTGAACATAATAGGAAGCTTAAAGGTTTAAATATCTCCCTGATTTCATTGTCAATCTGTCTTAGCGGTGCACTTGAACATGATAGGATGTATAGATTTTAAATAACCTCCCTGATTCTATCGGAACCTCTCACAGTGCAGCACTTGAACATAGAAGGTTGTGGACGTTTAAGTAAACTCTTGATTTGTTAGAAACTTGTCACAGCCACGCACTTGAACATGGTAGGGCGTATAAATTTAATTAACCTCCCTGATACCATTCCCAATCTATTAAAGCTAAAGCTTTTAGGAGTTAGAGAGTGGATCAGTTTAATTAGCCTTCCTGAATCCGTTGGCAGCCTGTCACATCTGTGGTACTAGAAATAGTATGTTGTAAAGGTTCAAATAATCTCTTTGATTTCATTGTCAATCAGACTTAGCGACAACACTTGAACATATTAGGAAGTTTAAATGTTTAAATAACCTGTTTGATTTTGCTGACAATCTATCGCAGTTCCAGCACTTGAAAATAATAATAATAATGCAAGTAGATGGCGATACTTCCAAATTTCAATATTCACTTTCTAATATACTTGACAACCTATTACAGTTACAACATTTTGAACTGAGGCATTGTACATAATTAAATAGCCTCCCTGATACCAATCACAATCTATCACTGCTAAAGTTTTAACCATTAGAGAGTGTATAAGTTTAAATAGTTTTCCTGAATCTAGAACTACTCTGCTTCCTCCCTTTATAATTTACTATCTTCTAAATTATTTCATTGGAATTTTATTTATCCCTCTCCTATTATAATGTTATCGACTGATTGAAGGTTGGGGGTCTTGCTTTACCTGTATCGATCTCCCCTTGTCCCTGAATTATCTAGAGTTGTGTTGTTAATGTAAATGAAACAAAGGCCATTCTTTTAGGAGAGCCGACATCTCGAGTTAGAAACCAAATCTCCTTAGGGTCTCGTGCAGTTCTAGGTCATTGGTAAAAAAGAATCATATATGGGAGATACTCGAGTCACTCCTCGGTAGCAGTCTTGTCTACCATTACATTTTCTTTTCCTTATGTCGGTCACATAAGTGTTTTAGATTGAACCCTATATATATATGAAATCATTCGGTGGTTATTAGTTCCTATTAGGAATTGTTTATACAATTGGTTCCTTTGTTGTTAACAGTTAATGATATAATGGTCATCTTGGGAAATGTTAAAGGAACACTTTAGGTCAACACAAGGGTATAGATATATTCTTATGTCAAATCAGATTTACATTTAGTAATTAATGGTTAAGATATGATGCTTCTTTAATTTTACAAGGGATTAAAAACTTATGTTTCTCGCATGCCTTTGAATATGTGCCTGTCTTAATGTATCTTCATAGCCACACCCTATGTTGGGTTTGCTTCTTCAACATTAACCCTATAGTGTCAGATCAAATTTGGTCTTGTGAAATATAGGTTATAATATACTTTTAGAAAAGGGTTACGACTTAAGAGATTCTCCCTTGAATTTTTGGAATTCCATGTTTATAGTTATGATTCAGTTAGTTATTTATTAAGAAAGATATTGTTAACACTTGATTGTATATGTTTTTGTTAGTCCATGAAAAGTGTAATTACAATATCTTCTTGTTAGCATAGTAGAGTTACCTTAGATGTATTGTATTAGATTAACATGATATCATCATTATTGATTATGGTATTAAAATAAATTTGTTATTAAGCTAGGAACAATGATTCTATAGACAACATATCGATACAACTATATATTTTGGAATTGATAATTAGACCTTGAATTGAGTTGAGAATCAGCGGGTTGATTTTGTTGTTGGTTGTTCCTACAATTGATTCTCTTGTAGTTACTTAATAGTTGTTAGGTTAATCTATCATGTATGTCTTTATTCCATTATTGGAATAGATGTTGCATGACATATCATGTTGGTAAATTGGAAAATTTGGAATGTTTGGGTGTATTCTTGTGGTGAATTTTGTGTGTAATTTTGGAGTTTATGATGAATTTATTTATGGAGGTTGTTTTTGGCTTTGAGTTTGATGTTGATTTTGAGATCAAGTTTTGTTGCCACCTTGTTGGGAAACCCTTGTTTTAGTGATTTATCAGTCTTCCAAAGAAAGGGAAAGAAAGGTGTTGCTTTATTATTGGCCTTCACTTTTGGTTCTTTGTGAACTATTGTTCGTATGATTTATTTGATGTTATGGGTTTAGCCTTGCACTTGAAAATAGTTTCGTTATGAAGATTTTGTGTAGGATGGTGTATGCCTTGCTTAATGCAATTTATCATGTGGCTTTATATGTTGTGCATGGGAGCTTACCCAGATAGTGTCTTTTGAGTTTTTTTGTTCATAAGGGGAGTGGCTTTCAATGGGGGCCAGGACCCGGAAGAGGTCCCAGGGTAACTCATTGGAAGTTTATTAATCAAGTGAAAGCGTTAACATTTAATTAGGGGTTTTGGATAGAATCACACATTAACAAGATATAAGTGAATGCCTCACTCATGGCTCAAGTGCTTGTATAGGCTTGAGATAAGTTGAGAAGGCCTGGAATGGCAAGATCGTTATCTTGTCTTTATGAAAGATAATCGATTCCACATTGGATTGCATGTGGGGCCGGGTTTCGTAAGAGGTCACCAGGGTAACCCAAGTTGGGGGCCGGGGCCTAGGAAGATTCGCCAGGGTAACCCATGCAACATTGTGATGACACTCTTCCTTTAACAACCATTTATGCTTTGTTTCCCTCTATGTTACTCTCAGGCCTCTGGAAGCACATGTTGGCTTTCGTATGTTGATGCTTTATTGGTTATTCCTTATGTTGGGCACATATTTTGTTGCTTATATCTTGTGCTAGAGATTGTCTTATGTTATTGTGGTTCTTGTTGTGAAGTCTTGTATCCTTGTTCTGTATGATGATTATCGTTCGGGTCTTTCTTGTCATCTCTTAGCATAGGGGGTGGGCCTTCGGGTCCACGTGGTTGGGTGGAACATGATAAGCACCCCATTGGGTCCCCAATCGTCGATCGAGAAGTGTGAAATTGTACCTTGCAGTGACTCCTGAGTTGAACCAGAGTTGGATCCAGTATTGCAGCTTTGTACTCCTTCATTTCAAATGTATCATTCCATTTTATTGTATCCTCCCCATTCATGTTGGGAAGCAGCATTATAATATTGTAATCCTTGATTAATGAGTTGTCCATGTTCATGTTATCTTATGGTTACTAGTGTATACTTGACTTCCATGTGATGTAATGATGTTGTTGTGAAAAGTAATGTAGCCATGTTAACCCGAGGGATTTGTTATATGTAGATCATGCTTAGTTTCATTTCATGTGATGTATGATTATTATGATGTATGTTAGTACTTTTAAAAAAAAATTGGTGCCATAAATGTTAGATGTATTAGTATCCTTTGTGGTTAATGCGGGGCATTACATATGGTCTATCCAATATCCTTCAACAAAATGTTTTAGGTGACTTTCATCATCATGTTCTTCATTTTTTGTCACTAGATTGAACACCTCTTTTGAAACATTTAATGTGACAAATACTCTACTACTTTCTACCAATTGCAACTCCAATAAAATATAGCATGTTTCTTGTGCTCCAATGTCTCTTTCAATGAGGGTTTTTGTTAGAAGTCTTTTGTATGCTCTTGATGCTACTTCATCTAGATTTTCAATATTTGCAAGTCACATTAACATTTAATGATACGTTTATGAACTCCTAGCTTTTGTTGCATACTTTACAATATAATTGATTACAACATGTCTTGAAAGAACTAGTTACCAATCTACATTTTCTCTCCATAACTGAAGAATGCTACGATTATGCGTATTCACACAATCATCATTTCTTGCAAGTTCATATATTTTATCTCCCATGTTTGGGTCTTCAAATAATTTTGATCCATCTAGATACAATGGCCATGGTGCATTGTATCTACAAACAGAAGGTCATTTGTTAGTTTATATAAACATTTTAAAAATTACTTGATACAAAATATTCAAATATCTAAATAGCTTACCTGCAAAGCATCCTTCCTCTTTTTTTACGAAGGCAAGCACCTTCTTTACATATTGTATGGTGTTCAACACAATTGAGTAACTCTTCATAGTCACATTCTAAGTCTATCTGGCTCAATTGTTGTGCATTTCGAAGGCATGGATGTTGTGTAAAATTTTGTAGGACCTATCATTGATGATATAACATATTTTATTAGTTAATATATAATATTTTTAAGTATATATATTTTTTAAAAATATATAATTGAGAATTAATATCATATTTGTATGTTTTGTTGATGTGGATCACCTTGTGGATTCCATGTATGAACAATAGAATCAAAATATTTTTGTGCATTTTTCTTTCATGATCATTTCCCCAACTAAGGTTGTCTATATTTGATGCTCCCTTTAACCATATAAATCCATGCACATGTGGTGATCCTTTATGTTGGCATTCATATCTTGACCAATAATCCTTTACTTTCATTCCCTTCTATCTTATTTCCTTTCGAAACATTGTATATCGTAGATGCATGTAATATGCCACAATATGTGGATAGCCAATAATATTTTGTCATCACCACTTTTGTGCTTCTTGTGGATTAGTTGGTTGTGTTCTTGGTATTAGTGCATGCAAATCTGGCCAATATATATCTACTGCACTCAAAGTAAATAAAATAGTTGGCTTTTGTAACACCCCGTCGCGCAAACCCCAAAGGACAACTAAGTACACAACAATTTTTTTTTTGAAACACAAAGTAAAAGTATTATGTTAACTATTGCAACTAACATAATTACAAATACAAACTAAACGCCTAAGTCCCTTGGGGTACACGAAGAGACATTATGTTATCTACCCATTATCAAATTGGATTAATCTAACAATTCATTTCTACTAATATAAGTTTTCATATAAACATTTATAAACGATAAGCATTAAAACAAGAATGAACCATAAAGATGCTATACAAGATTTCCTAAGCTATTCAACTTAGAAATAAATAGAACTCATTTGCTCAAATATAATACAACATCAAGTATAATTACATCCATGAATAATGTTTGAATTACAAAGTGTGATTATACAATACATCATTCTACTAATTAAATCTCAATAAACAATTATCCAAGTTACAACATACATCTTCCCAACACATGGGAGAGTTACATTTCAATTTACAAGGTATGACAAAAGTACAAATATACATCTGAAGGAACATAACTCTGGATCAATCTTCTCAACAATCTCTGCACTAAAGGAACAACTGCCAAATGGGAAACCCAAAGGGGTGCGAAGCACGTTCCACCCGACCACCCCCGTGCTAGGAGTAGTTAAGAAAGGATTCCCGACCAAGGATGTCTAAGGTAACACATAAGACTCAACTCCAACATGGAAAGAGAAATCAAACATATAAGAAACCATAACAACAAAAGTCCACTATCAAAACATGACAACAATATACACCAAGTTATGATAATAGACCACTTCCAGAGGATTCTAGTTAAAACAACTAAGGAGAAAGCTCGAGGAGAGTGTCATCGCATGGCCCTACATGGATTATCCAGACATCCTATCACAAGGTGCCACCTCCATCTATGGTTATCCTGACTTCCTATCTCAAGGCGCCGCCCCATAGGGTGACTCATGCAGAATCGTGCATTTCTCGTAAAGACGAGATCACGATTATGCCAACCACGGCCTTCTTGGCCACCTTTAGTCTTTGGAAGCCCTAACAGGTAGACGAGGAATCTATAATTATCTTTTAGTATTTAACTACCCATCCCCTAATTGATTAGTTAGGTTTTCACTTTTTACTCTAACTCTAACATGGGTTATCCTGACAGCCCCTTTGTGCATCGGCGCCCACGTAGAGCCACTCTCCCTAGAACCCCCAACGAACATCACAATCAGAGGGATTTTACCCTCAAGTACATGAAACACGGGATAGAAACAATCGCGAGGCAAAACCATCTCGCTATAATCACATGACTCAATTCCCTAAGCAAAACGATGTAATTCAAGAACACATACATAACCAAAATGAAATCAAGTCTCAATTATAGAAGCCACATAACTCAAAACACCAAATTCTCAAGCCTCTGGAAGTTTACACAATAACCCAATCCCCTATTAAAAGGAAGACTAACTTAAGGACTCCACATATTGTTACCCCAACTTGAGTAATCCAAAAAGAACTCAAGACATAAAATAAATTAACCAAATTCACTATGTTAAACAGTCAGATGAAAACATTACACTACACAAAATCCATCTCACAAGACAAACTACTAATTTTCTTCAATTTATTGCACTAAGTAAAAACACTCGAATAAATTTTGAATTAAAAACACTCAAATAAGTTTGATAACTTACATACTTCTAATTTATCTAATAATAACATAAAATTGTTCAAAATATCTTTCATAATATTTTCCATAATTTACCTGATATATATATATATATACTCTATATCTACGTATATATATATATATACCTCTTTTATTTTAAAATAAACAATTTAAATTAACCTTACAAAATAATTCATATAAATAATTAAATATATATACACATATATATATGTATATATACATATTTACACATATATATATTTAATTACACTCAATATACCAAAAAAACGAATTTAAATACTCATAAATTTCTTTTAAAACAAAACTTTTATATTTTAAAAAAAAAAAAAACCAACTGTTGTTATATGGTAGGGTGCGCAGCTGGGAGCTATGGCCTCCCTGTGGAGAGGACGCAGCCCCCACCAAGGCTGCGCCCAGCAGCCCATGGCTGTTGTGCACAGCCTTGGTGGCTATGCCCACCCCTTTAGGGTGTGGGGGGTGTTCGGCCCCTCCCAAATTTTAATATACATTTTCTTTCTTTCTTTTTATTTTTTTATATAAATTTCGTACGAACGGAAAAATGGAATACACAGGTATAAGGAATAATTTCTCGACACAGTACAGCTAACCAGTAAATATATAAATTGTGTAAATATATATATATATATATATATATATTTATACATATAAATTTTAATTACACAGACAAATTAAATTCACAGAAGCAGCAATATTAAACTGCATAGAATTCTTTTTTGAGAATTTTAAGAAATAAATGGAGTAAATTGGGAAATGAAACATCATATTCACTACAAATAATATAAAGAAAATTTGCATAGAAGTTTTCTAATTTTATAAATTGTACCAAAGAGTTTTAGTTTAAAATTCACAGAGGTTTTCCTTCAAATTCATCAATTCTTATAGAGGTTTTATTTTCAATTTCCTCAGTTTAAATAGAGGTTTCTACTGCAACTTTCATAGCTACTGTTTCAAGAAAGAATTTCATTTAACAAGGTTCTCTAATCTTGCTGTGTAATTTTTTCTACAGGGGTAACACAAAGTTTTTCTACAGGGGTAACACAAATTTAACGGCAGCTAGAAACATTGTTTTCTACAGAGAATTTTCTAACTTTCACAGAGAGTACAAACAATTCCTCTCTTCTCAAAACAAATAAACTTTTTCAATATGAAAGCATTCAAACCAAAAACAAAAAGGAAACAAAATAGAAAGGAACCTTTTCCTGTAGGCTGTAGAAGCAAAAATTGTGCCAATCTATGTCACAGAAACCTCCAGCTATGAAGCTCTTCCCAAAAGTTTCACCTCCAGCCAGAAAAAACCCACACAGAAGAAACCACACCCTATTCCCAGCTAAAAATTCCCCGAGAAGAAACTTCTGTTACCCCATGCCCATATTCTCTCCGAGAATATTTTCCCACAAGGAAAATTATTAATTACCCACTCATTCCCGTGAACCTCCAATAAAAGAAATAATATATATTAAATCAATTTTATTTATTTATTTATTATATTATATTATATTTATTTTCTTTTAATAATAATGTAGCTTTATAAGCTATTTTAATTAACTCTAAAATGAAATAGCAAATTTAACATTCTAAATATCAACAAAGCAAATTTATTTTATTTAAACTATTCATTTAATAGGGAATATAACTCAATTAGCTTAACTACAATTAACTTAATAACTCCATCAATTAAATATATTAATTGATCACACATACCCAAAATCAATTAAATCACACTTAATTAAAATTAATTGTATCCCTAAACTAAAATATTAATCAACACTAAGACAATTACACACAAGGATGAATTGAAACAAAGACAACAATAGGTTCACAGAAGACGAACTTGGGATGAGAACTCTTTCCTAACCACTCCCTTTCAACATCAGTCCCATTGAGTTTATGAGACACACTCAAACCTGACAAGCAGGTGGAGTCGATGTCCAGTACCTGCATCCTGCATTGAACAAATGTCATGAAGCATGTAAATCACCATAACAAACACACCGTGAAAGGTAATCGCAGGGTAGCAGGGCACTTGCAAGCAAGTGATGCCACTCCGTCCTTTCACCAAGATGCACTAGCAAACACACCAAACATTATAACAACATAAAACTCACAACATCACTATATATATATTATTAAAGAACACCACAAAATAGTCATGTAACGATCACCATAAAATGTATCATCTACCACATATGTAAGGTCTAGTACAATAAAGCAACCAAAGCATAAATCCATGCACAACCAAAATGGTGAACTGATCACCCACACAACCAAGTACAAAATCCATCCATACGAGTAACAATAACATGAGGGGTATCACAGTCCCTTTTTAAAGTTTGTTGGGTTTGGCAAAAGGGTGTGCATGATATTTTAGACTAATGGTCCCTTCTGATGTCTCACCCTTTGCTTGTTGAGTTGTGGTGGCAATCATTGTTTCTCACTGGTTGGGCGCTCTGGATGGAGTGCAATAACAGAGTGTTCAGGAATAAAAGTTCCATGTGGAAGGTGATGGCTAAAAAACATTATTAGTCAGGTTGTGGAGTTGATCTTTACAACCCCTTGCAAGCCCAAAAGAAACCCTAATGATCTAGAGATTTTGATTGCTTCTTATTGGAATCTTTCTGGGACCCTCAATTCCCTCGGCTCACTTATTCCTCCAGACAAACGTAGCACGCCCTAGTTCCCCCCCTCCCCAAGCCTGGCTAGCTGAAGCTCAATTTTCATGGCTCATCCAAACCCAACCTAGGTTGGGTGGGTGGGGTGACATCTTTCGTGACCACAAGGGAAGGTTTGTGATGGATTATGTGGTTAATTTGGGGGTTCAATCCTCTAGTTTTACTAAGGTGGCAATGACCTTCTATGGAATTAAAATTTCCACACAAGTTGGGTTTTCTAACTTAGTCATTGAAGGGGACTTGGGGAATACGTTTCTTATGCCGACTGGGCTTGCTTCTCCCTGTTGGACTCTTCAGGACCCTATGTCCTCAACTTGCAATCTAATGATTTCCCTTGGGAATTATAGAGTCTATCACGTGTTTAGGAGTGGTAATAAAGTTGATGATGCCTTAGAAAATCTAAGAGTTGTTACTCCTAATTTGGAAAAATGGGATAATATCCACCATATCCCAAGCCAGGTGCTTGAATTAATTCAAAATAATGTCAATGGACTATCCAATTGAGATCAAGGTGGATTTTTTATTAGCTCATTTTGAGAGTTTCCATGCTTGTCATTTATGGCAACCTAAGTTTCCTAATCACGCTTTATGGGTCATTATTATTTGGGGCTCTGGTTTCTAAAGAGCCATCTCCAAAATTGGTTTCTCTTTGCTCTAATTTTTGTGGGTGTCATGATGGGTGGGGATTTAATCCAAGAGGAACCTACTACTTGTGATGGTTGGAAGCAAGATAAAGAATTCTAGGTGATTCTTGAAAGGGGAAATTTGGCCTCATATGTGGAGAGGGTGCAAGGTGTTAACCCCAAAATTTCCATGAAATTTTCCAATTCATGGGTGGACGGGATTGTTATTGTTGGAGGTGTTTCTTTTATGGTGTCCCCTAAAATTATTGCACAGGTTACAGGGATTTTCTTGGAGGGGATTTGCATCCCACGCAAGTCTGAGATCCATTACTAGGAGGACATGAAACAGTTCCTAAAAGAGGGTGAGAAGGTGAATAGGTTGCAGAATGGTTTCAATCCGCACCCTAGTGTTTGGAGCATCATCGTTGAAATTCTCATGAGGTGAGTAAATCTGGAAGGGATTTTTCACCACTTACATGCCCACCTTTTCCCCATGCTCAACCATCTTAGGTATAATACTAAGATGAATTTCCCCTTTTCGATAATATCTTCGCTTGAGTAGTCTGTCAGAAATGTCCAAGAAAAAAGTAAGAAATTATCCCTCCACTAGGGTCTAATCCTGTGTTTATGTAAGTTTCATGAGGCTTTTCTTCCCTCCTCGGCTACTATGTAGAAGAACACTTTGACTATTTTGGACCCCACTAAACCCCCGAGGGACCCCAGCCCTTCTGTCACTATCAACGAAACTCCTCCTGCCATTTGTTGTAGCATCTAGGCCTAGGGTAAACCCCTGCTAATGATAATATGGGCTAGTAGGCTATTGACACATGGCTTTTCTTTTGGATGGTGAAGTGTGGTGGGGCCACAAGAGCTGACGATGAGGATGTACATTTGGAGGAAACGAAGCATGGTGAATGTTGAGTCAACTAAAAAGCAAGTATTCAAAAAAAATTGACTCCATCTGAACCGCACACTAGTCCACATCAAGATTGCATCAATGATAGACATTCAAAATTTCTAAAATGTATGCCATTGAGCCATTCTGGTTCACTTGAGCGAATAGTAATGGAAGAGTTCACGGTTTTCTACTGAATTGATGGCTTTGTTTGCTATAAAAGCTTGTTTTAATGCTTCTTGTCAATTGTCAAAGCATTCTTATCGCATCTAGAGCTTTTTATAGAGATGTTTGAGCATTTGGAATCATAAAATTAGGGTTTCTTGTGTTGTATAACCAATAAGTGAAATTTACCTTTCTTGAATGTGAATTTTCCCTAATTTCTTTTCAAATTTGTGATGGTTGTTGCTTGATTTTTCTAATTAGGCTTCTTTTAAGGTTTGACGTTCTCTGAATTGCTATAAATTGTGCTCTTAGTCTTTTCTTTGCATCAATTCTTTCCTTGATTAGTAAGAACCCTAGTTTGAAAAATGTTGTTTTGTTAGGGAATGGGGGTTCATTTGGTCAAACCCAATTTTGGTAATTAAAACTTAATGAGAAATGAAACAAGAATGGAAGAAATGATGAATGAACAAATGCAATGTTGCATGTCACCAAACCCTTGAAATGAATGTTGCAAACTTGCATGAAATGGCTAGCATGAATGTGGATCTTGACTCTTGATTGAATGCTTGAAACTTTTTCTTGAATGCTTGCTTGAATCATGAAACCTACATCACAAATGTTAGCTCACAAACACACATGATGCAAGAAGAATTTGAGATGATGATTGAATATTGAATGTTGCTCCAAATGCTTGATGATTTCCTCTTGAATGCTCTTGATCTCATAAACTTGCCTTAGGAATGCTCTCTTGAAATTCTTAGATGACTTGAAAACTTGCTAGGAGAAATTAGAGAAATTATGTGAAATAACCTTGTATTTATACTTTTTTATGCTTAATTTTCTGAAATTACAACACTACAAGCTGACATTAGGAAATTAAAGCTAAGTAAAATAAAATATCTCTAAGAAATTGATTTAAAATAGGTCCTAGGCTCAAGGGAGACTCATACGCCAGGTTGGGCATATAAGTCCTAAGCCATAAAACTTGGGACACACATCTTGAAAAGTGTGACACTTAATATGGCTTTTGAATTTCGGGGACAAGACCTAGGGAGGACCCCCAGATCCCTAAATTTGGAACACAACCAAAATATTAAATTATGAAGTGTCATTTATTAAATGTCAAGGTACTCCTTAGAAAAATGCAATTTACTAGGCTTTTGGATACAAAATAGGACCAAGTAAGGCATGAATAAGCCAAATTTCAAGAGGGAGGACCTAAAAAAGTGTGATGATGTAAAGGGATACATTTTTCTACACTACATTTAGCCCCTAGTTTAGTGAGAGGATGGCCTTGCATCAAACACACACTAAAGTAGAAAAATAAGCATTAAGAGGGGTTCAAGTGTACCAATGCTAGTGAGATAGGATTAAAATGATCAAGAGGGTTGTGCAAGCCCCTAGGATCAAGATCCTATGGCAAACCAACATAAGAACAAAATAACACACATGTGAATGTTGTATGAAACAACAAGATACAAACATCCACTGCCAAAGACATAAAAAAAAAAAGAGAAAAAAGGAGTGGATCAAGCCTCAACAGTCTATAGAACATGATGTGGACTAGGTCTAAGTTGTTTGTCCAAAAGAAGAAAAAAATGTGCTCACTCTGAGGCAATGGAACTTTAGGTTGTCCACTAGGTGAGTATCAAAAAAGGGTGGCTTAGTGAGAAAGCCATGCCAGTATTTACCTACTCTCGCTGCATAATGAGAAAGGCATGCCCTCATTTAGACTTCTCATCATACTAACCATACCAAAGTTATACCTGCTAATAACTTTGATAAGGCACCACATAACATGAACATCATGATTCATGAGAAAGAAAAGCTTTGTATGCTAGACACTCATGAACAAGAAAGATGGTTCCACATGCAAGCAAAGTGTGTTATGCAAGGTGGCCATATAACGATTATTTGTAAATATGAAATAGTGTAATGGTACATTCAAAGGGGTTTCTCTTAGTTCATTTAAGGTCTCAACTTTGGGAACACTATGCCTAATGTCTCCGAGAGAGGACCAATTGAAGAATAGAAGATTCACAACTTAGGGAATGCACTCTTCTTGGCATTACCACTAAGAGGAATATAATATGCTAAGAGAGATCATGCTCTTGAAGGACATCACTCCCAATGTCACTATGAAGAGAAAGATGCATCGCATGGAGTAAGAAAACCACATAATGAAATATGAGTTGCAAAGGAATAATGTCAATATATGCCCCCACTTTAAAGGAATTGATAAACACCATGTTGTGAGCAATTACTTTAAAGTAGAAAATGATAAATGCTAAAAAGACATGAGAGCTTATTTAGAAATCCCTATGTCACAAATATATTTCTAATAAGCTACATCATGAAAAGTTGTTTCCCCCACAATGAAATCCCAAAATAAAGCATAACGGATCCATGGATTTGAGGTTAGCATATTTCTTTGCTACAATGTTTTTATAGAGTAAAGAGGCATCATCATCCCCCAAATAACTCATGGAATAGGAAGAATGACACAAAGAAATTGAAAACAAAGAAAAAAATTTGGGTCAACATGGAAGAGACTTAAATTATGCAATTCCTTGCATCATCTCCAAAAGGAAAATAGAAGACAAATGAAAAAGATAGATTACGACATAGAGAAGAATGTAGATACATATAGAGGAATTTCACAAAGATGAAGATACATCAAACAAAACAGTACGAGAGATCATATTATGCACATGCAATCACACAAAGAACATGCAAAGAAACAAAGAAACTAGACTAGTAAGCCACATGCAAGTCAACCTATAGCAAGTTGTCCACATCCCAATCTTGTTCATCATATGTAGTTCAAGGTAGGAAACTAGCCAAAGGGAAAATATCAAGTGCAGTACTAGGAGAATCACCAAGTTCAACACATGGTGAGTCACTATGTTTAGGAGGATCATCACAATTGTTGTCATCTAATCTCGTGGAAGAATAAAATAATAAATTCAATTAATTATGCACTTTTTCATCAATTTTAGCATTCTCATTGTCACCATCAAAGTTAATCAAAGTGGGAGGTTGAATGATAATTTCCAAAGAAGGTTCTAGTCCTTGTTGTGCTTGATATATAGGATCTTTTTCTTGTGGCGAAGAGGGAGACTCATCATGTATTGCTTCAATTGAGTTTGAATGTTGATTTTTTTTTTTGTTCTCTTTGTTTAACCTTCGAGCAATAGCATGATTTATACACCTATTCTCTTTGGCATTTTTGTTTCTTTTGGTATGATTTTCAAGATGTGTTTTTGTAGGAGCAGGTTTATCAACCATAGGTTTCTTTTCTTCCCTAAGAGGAGGAACTGAAGGAACCTTGGAAGGCTATTCAACCACTTTCTCTTTAGCTTTGTAAACTTTTTTGATCTTAGGAGGCACGAGGGGACTTTTTTGGTTATCTCTTGGTCTTTTTTTAGGAAATAGGAAAAGTATTTGTCATGGTTTAGTCTTGGTTAATTGGAAGGTATTTTGGTTCTATCATGGTTTCCTCAAGGATGAGAGGTTTAATCATGGGTTGAGACATGTTTCTAAGGGATAATTCTACTATGTGCTTTTCCTTAAACTTTTGGTAAGATTTGAAAAATAAGTCTTCATAAGGTTTAATAGGTTCTACAAGTTCGAGCCAAAAGAAATCCAATGAAAAGTTCCCACAGGAAGATACAGGATTAAAGCCACTATGATGTGCAGTATAGATTTCATTTCGAAAAGGAAACTTTAAAAATTTATGCACAAATGACAGGATGGATTCCATGGAGTGTACCCATGGATAACCAAGCTTTACACAAAATTGATTCGATGTCGAGATGATGGAGAATGAGACATCTAATTATTTTAGTCCAAATTTTAAAGGAAGAGCGATTGAACCCATCATAGGGAAAGAAAAACCATTGTGTTTCTATCCATTATTTTGAATTTTCATATGTATCTTGATAGAGTTCATGCACAAGTAAGAATTATTCAGTGATCATATTCTCTACAAAGACGGGATCAATTAATATCCCATTAGTGGGCTTGTCATTGATTTGGTCGGCTATGTAAAGAGTACCATCAAGTGCATTTTTTATTATATCATTTTGTGAGAAAGCAATTTCAAGAGTCATTTTGGTTTGGCCCTTACAAGGTTGAATTTTGATCAATCCAACCATATTGTCCACAGGAATGTGTCCATTCTTATCCATGTTATCATCATCCATGTCAATATTCATCACATCATTTTTAGTCTCACTAGCTTTGAAAAATGAAATATTATGATTTGGCATGGGGTTGGTAAAGATTTGAAAGTTTTGGTTGGGAGGGGCAACAAACTTATTACCTCAATCATTGACACCACCAATTTGAATATGATTGGAATCAATGAGGTCATGCACCATGTGTTTAAGATGCTTACAATGTCTTGTATCATGTCCATTTTGATGGTGAAAATGAAAATAGGAGTTTGGTCTAAAGTTTGAAGGTAATAGCTCGGTAGGATCAAGAGATTTAACAAGAGGTAGGTAAATTAATTTCTTTTCTAGAAGTTGCAACATGGTGTTATGAAGGGTATCGGGTGAGGGAGTAAATTGTCTATTCGGATCCCCAAATGTAAAAAGATTTGTCTTGTTTATAGCAGCCACTTGGGTATCAATATGTTGGTTTGATTGATGGGGATTTAGTTGGAGAAATCCTTTATTTGGTTTCTTGAAAGGTTGGTAGTTGTGAGTTTTTGATTCAAAATTTTTAGGATGGCTAGAGGTGGGTTTTGTTTCATGACTACTAACCGAGTTTTGATAATCACGGAGGGCAGTACAAAAATGTATGAAGGAAGGAAATTTCATCATGCCAATTTTATCTTGAATCTTAGTTTGTAAGTTCTCACTAAACATTTTTTGAAGATCAGGATTGAGAATATTTATGTTGAGTTGGGAATAATCAATTGGTATCGTGAAATGAAGTTAGTGACCTTTTCATCATCCTTTTTTTTACATCTCATCAAACAAGCTAATGCCATCTTAGGAGTCATATGAACTTGGAAATGGTTGATAAAGGCATCAACAAGTTCATTGAAATAATGAATTGAGTTATTCGGCAATGAGCAAAACCATTCCAAGGTGGTATCTTTCAAGGACCTAGGGAAAATCTTAGCCAGGATCTTATCTTCAAGGACGAAATCTCTACAAAAGGTGGTGTAAGTGGAAACATGGTTAGAAGGATCTCTTTTTCCTCCATATTTCTCAAATATAGGAATCTCTATACCTTTTGGTATTGGTGTTCTTAATATAGATCCAAGGATAAGGGATTTCTTTTGACATAGTATGAAGGTTGGCCATTTTGATTTTGGTTTATGGTGGAAACTTTTCGCTTAAGGGATGAAACATTTTGCAGAAGTTGGTGTAGAATGATGTCATTGATTGTATTTTGGGATAGAGATGAATATGGTGGAGGTGTATATGTATTCAAGGGGAAAGTGAATGGAAAACTTATGGGAGGTGCAGTTGTAGGAGATATGACATTAGATATCATAGAGGTATAAGGATTACTAGTGGAAATACCCAAGGTAGGAATGGCATTGCTTGTAGGTTGCATCGTTGTGGTAACTTGAGGGTTAGTATAGGTAGGAATAGAGGCAATGGTTGTAGGGGAGGAATTTGAGTTCCTCCTTGACTTTGAGCATTGTTTGAAGTTTGAGCACAACTAGTCATTGAGGTAAGGTGTTTGCCAAAAATGTGAGCTAAGTTACACACAATCTTTATTCCCTTTTCACTTTCAATCATTCGATGTATGCTATCTATGGTAGGGATAGCGGTATTGGAATTTTTTTTAATACTCACAAGGTCTTGTAGACTTTTCAATTCTTTATGGATTTGGGTTATGTTTTCTTGAGGGACACTAGCAACCATTGATTCATCACTTGTCACATTTCTTATAGGTAAAGTAGGCATAGGAACAAAGTTGTCAAAGGTATACTCCATATCTAGTGAACTAGTGTCAACACTATGAGTGAAAGAGCTAGATAACTGAAGATCCACGACGAGTGTACTATCACGGGATGACATGAGTCTTGAACTATGTCACACTATAATATTAGTAATAGGACACCAAGTTGTAAAGATCATACAAGGGACAATCAAGGAAGGATAATCAATGCAAGATAAATGCAATGAAAACAAGATAAATGATATGCTTTAATTATAATTCTTTGTTTACAAATGCACTTGAAATGAAACCAATTATGAAAAAATTTCCAATGACAATAATTCTGCAAGCTAAAACAATAACCTAAAGGTAGCAAGAAGAAGCATAAATAACAAGATTTCAATGCTCTAAAATTTAGAATCAAACCTAATATGGGACTAATATTCCCAAGTGGGTATATAAGTCCAAATTAGGATTTCTGGAAGGTTTAGACAGTGAAGAATAGAGAGAAAACAGTACCCAAAAATGTACCAAAAAGACCTATATAAGGTTTAGGACACCCAAATGGGTGTATGAGTCCCAATTAGGGTTTTTAAGACAATCAACAAATTTTGAACTGATTTCTATGTCTCTAGATCGTGTATTCAATTGACTGTTTGCAATTACAGATTTATGTGCAATGCAAATTTGAAATAGAGAATAAAGTGATCTTATATGAGATGAAATTTGAATCTTAATCTAATCCTAAATGATTGAAGAATGATCCTAAATGTAATTATGATGCAATACTAATGCAAATTCTTTTATTTTCAAGGAAATTAGATGATGTAAACATGTAGAAGTGCAACCTATATGCACTTTTTCAGTAATGTAAATTTTAGAAGCCCTAAATACAATTCAACTAATGCAACCTAGATCTAGGGCTATAATGGTCTCTAAATTAGAAATTCAAGGGTCCAAAGGTCAGGTTCACCAAAATGAAATGAAGAAAAAAAAGTGTAGTGTAGGGGGATAACGTTCACCAAAATGAAGGTGTGATAAACCTCTATACTTCTCCTTCTATTTCATTAGGAAACTAGATCTCTCAAGCAAGTGACTATCAACCCTTAGGTGAATCGACTCAATTGAGAAATCTAGTGGGTTCCTTGTGTAATTGGATGGGGGTTCACCATTGAATAATGCTTCAAAAGGGGAAATGAAGATACTTATGCAAATTCACTAATGTAACCTAGAAACTTAAGAATGTGAAATCAGAGTGAAACAAAAAATGAAAACAAAAAAGTACCTAGTGAATTAAAGATGCAAAAACAAGGTTTGTAAACTCTAAAAATTGCTTCTTAGGGTTTCACCAAGACTAATACACCAATCTGGGTGTATGAGTCCTGCTATAGGGTTTTTTAAGATCTTTCTAAATATTTCAAACATAGATCTGACACTATTGAATGTTGTCAGAAGGCCTTACTAGGGACTAATATAGTAGGTTGGGCATATGAGTCCACTTGCAATTATTAGAATGATGTTTCTATAGCCTCTAGTGATCTTCTATAGCTTCCTTCTTGTCAAATAATCAAGCCTTGAAAGTTTGAATTCTGGTCTATAAGTGTGTTTCCGTGAAGATGACAACTTTGACAAATTTTCAACTTTTTCCAATCTTACTCTTCAATAGATATTCAACCTAAATCTGTAAATCACACATGAAAGATAGGGAAAATTGTTGTTTTGTTATGGAATAGGGGTTTTCCTTGATCAAACCCTATTTTGGGAATTAAACCTTAATGAGAAACGAAACATGAATGAACAAATGCAATTTTGCAACTCACCAAACCCTTGAAATCAAGGTTGCAAACTTGTGTGAAATGGATAGCATGAATGTGGATCTTGACTCTTGATTGAATGCTTGAAACTTTGTCTTGAATGCTTGCTTGAATCATGAAACCTGCATCACAAATATTAGCTCACAAACACACATGATGCATGAAGACTTTGACACGATGCTTGAATCTTGAATGTTGCTCAAAGTTTCTAATGATATGCTCTTGAATGCTCTTGATATCATAAACTTTCCTTAGAAATTATCTCTTGAAATTTTTATATGACTTGAAAACTTGCTAGGAGAAATTATGTGAAATAACCTTTTATTTATACTTCTTTATGCTTAATTTCCTGAAATTACAACACTACAAGCTGACATTAGGAAATTACAGCTAAGGAAAATAAAATATCACAAAGAAATTGATTTAAAATAGGTCCTAGGCTCAAGGGGGACTCATACGCCAGGTTGGTTGTATGAGTCCCAGGCCCTAAAACTTGGGACACACATCTAGAAAAGTGTGACACTTAATATGGCTTTTGAATTCCGTGGCCAAGACCTAGGGAGGACCCATACACCCCATTGGGTGTATGAGTCCTAGATCCCTAAATCAAGAACACATCACCAAAATGTTAAATTATGAAGTTTCATTTATTAAATGTCGGGATACTCCTTAGAAAAGTATAATTTATTAGGCTTGTGGATGCAAAATAGGACCAATTAAGGCATGAATAATCCAAATTTCAAGAGGGAGGACCTAAACAAGTGTGAAAATGTAAAGGGATCCATAAATTTTTCTACACTACGTGGTGCATAGTTCTTGTAATCAATGACTTAAAATTATCCACCTTTAGATCAATAGTATTAGGGAAACAATACATTGTCAAAATGCTCTTCACATGCCCAACTAATGCCTCAAAGTGTCCACTCTTTTATTGTTCACAAGCACTTTGCATTTGTTATAGGAATAATTTTCTAATTAAAAAAATTGTGGAGTGCATGGGACTTCAATTGGTCCTCTCTGCATAATGTCATGAAATTGACATGAGTAGTAGATGACAAAAGAAATTTTATGATTTGTAATTAGAGCATGGAAAATTTGTAGTCTCAGAAAAAAGAACATATAGAAACATGACTTGCAACTTTCTCTATATATATTTTCCTAGCTATTACAAATGCATGTGGCTTTGACTATCTTCTTAATTGAATCTAATTTATATCTTCACCTTGGTTTAATGAATTAGAGGAACAAATTAATTAGTGTCTTCTTCCTTCTATTATTTTCTACTATTATGTGTTCATTCTTAGTGGATGGAGTTGTTTAATCTCTCTATGTTATATTTGTCTATTTGCATTTTTTTCACTTTAGATGGTGCCACATTGAATTCTTATCACTCTTACTTTTTAAAGATGACAGTGTGTCTCTTCTTGTATGTGTGACACCCACAATTCTATTCCACACCTATATTGGTTTTTTTTATAGTTTTGGTGTAATCACAACACTTTTATGGGTGTGCATGTGCATTGCAACACTATTGGTGATGCATTTTTAAATAAAAACTTTGTTAGTTATGATTTTACTTGCTAATGTCTAATGTAAAAATTGGGCATTATGAATAACACAATAACCATATGAAAAAATTAAGAAATCAATGACTCACACCTCCTCAATCCATTTTGAGTACTTTGGTTGAGTCCAAAAAACCCATTTTCTTTGGTGCCTCCTATACCAGTGCTTGCATCTTGTACAAAGTTTGCAACTCCCAGAACTCTTGTTGAACTATCCTACTTGCAACATGCCATAATTATTTACAAAAAAAAATTATGTTATTTCTCAAAAATAAGGATGTTTGGAATTGAAATATGTTTCTATTCAAACCATCACATACATGGAACATCTAAAATATTGCTTTCTTTGAAGATTTCAATAATCAACAAAAATATTTAAATGTCAAATATTGTTAAAAGCCTAAAATAGACATCTTGTTTCACCTATGGGTAGAAAGAACAACTATCATATTTTCCTACTACTTCTACACTGGATGTGATTTTTCAATTAATAAAAATGTATATATTGTTTATAATTGTAAAGTCCAAAGGAGCACATAAATATAAGATTATTCTATATTACCTATAGGCCTATCTAAGAGGTTGTCCAACCTATTGAGGAGTTTTCTTCACAACACTATCCCCATCCATACACTCCCTCATCCCTAACATCCTTAGCTAGAGAATGACAAGAATTTTCTTCACTTAGCAATGGTTGGGAGGGTAGAAATAACAAACAAGATTATCTTCTAAGCATGGCGATTACAAAATTGTTGTTATCAAAAGCCACTTTTACAGGTTCCTTGGCAAAGTGGGTGATGATCCTTACTAAATTTTAGGTAGAGTATGTTGATAAAAAATCTATCAAAGTACAGGTCATTGAAAATCAACTAGCAAAATCCCCAATCTATGCAAAAAACCCATTGGTATTAGAATTTCCTGATGAATTAACTTGTTCTCCCTTAGCTCAACAGGTTAGTTGAAATTATATTTTGATGGTTCCTACATGCAACATGGGTCTGTAGTAGGAATTTTATTCATCACCCCATAATTTGACTACATCCCAAAGTCATACAGGCTAGTTTTTCCATGCATGAACAACCTAGCTAAGTACAAGGTCCTCATCACAAGGTTAAGAATTGCAATCCAATGGTAGATCAAAGAACTCATAGTCTATGGAGATTCCCAACTAATATGGAAGCAAACCAATGATGATTACCAAACTAAAGATGATAAACTAATTCTCTATAAGAAGATGGTTGATAGCTTCAAGGATTATTTCATTAATATCACATTTCAGAAAATACCCAGTATCAACAATAAAGTAGTAAATACCATGGCTACCATCGAATCTTTGTTCGATATGCCACACAATATCCTGAAATGTGAGTTTCTCTTCGAGCAACTTCTCATGCCAACTTTTGATGTAACTGAGTCAGAATTTGTGTGTGAAATTGTTGGTCCTCATTCCCCGTGGTATCATGATAATTTCACTTACCTCCATATTACATCCTCCCATTGGACCTAAATAAGTAGGGTCCAAAAAATACATCTAAAATTAACTTAACATGATCCAATTACAAAAAATCATCTATGACCCTAATTGCATTAGCAAGCACACTATGCTCATGTCATTGCACAATTTGGAAAATTACCATTAACACCTAATGATACCCATCCATGTAAGAACTTGCACACCTACCAATGACTAATGGAATGCAAACATACAATCTTGCAAACATGCAATCTCAACGTCAAGTCAGTTACCAAACATTGACTTGTTGAACGACCACCACCTTATCCAAGTGATGCAAGAATATTATGGTTATGGATGAAATAGGCAAGATCAACAATGGAGGCTCAAATAATAGGGAGAAAAATATGTGAGTAATTTATTTTGTCCTTTTTTTGCAACCACTAGGAAGTAGACATGCAACTACTTATCACATGAACTACTATAAAAAAAAACAAATGAAATGTGATCGATTTAGAAAATTGGTGTGAAGCCATGGGGTTACTTGCAAGTAATAATTGCACTAAGAGAAATAACTTACTCATGCATAGTTCTTGTAATCAATGATTAAAAATTATCCACCTTTAGATCAATGACATTAGGGAAAAAATATGTGGTCAAAATTGTTGAAAATGAAGGTAATTATTGTAGCTTAATACTTTGTAAACCTATGAGATTGTAGATCTAATTAAATTTTCTTTGTTACAAATTCTTTTTACGTGATTATTTGTTTAGATTCATTATTACCAATTGTAGAAGTAGACAAAATATTGTAGAAGAATAAGACCAGAAGATAGACATGACACAACATATACCATGGAGAAACCCTTTTGAGGAAAAACTCCACCAAAATCAATAGTGCTTGTATTATTTAACCTTAGAATAAGATTACAATAATACTATATCAATCCTTGATTGAGATGCTTCTTTTTCCTTCAACAATTCTTCTTCACAACCTACAATAAACTCTCATGTGTCTGAGCATGAATCCACACATCATGTGCCATGCTTCAAAAAAGTACTCTCTTAGAAATCTTTTCAACTTACTGCAATAAATAGACAATTGTGAACATTGTAAACTCCAAAGAGTTGAAAATTACAAGAGGATAAATGTCCTCACAAATATCTATGACATTCTTGTGCAAGTAGAGTTCTTCCCTGAAAAACAATGTCAAACCAAGTCCATCAATTTGGGCATCCCAAACTGAAGTTTTAACTGATTGTTGGTTTCGAAGATATCTTGTAAGCTTCTCCTCAAAGTTGGAACCCAAGAATGGGCCCACTTAACTCAGCCTTGTCATATCTTCTCATGCAAAGGTGTTAACTCCAAGATGCCAACTTGGGTGCCCAAGGTGGGTCTAAGTCAATCTCTGTTAACTGAAACATATCTCTCCACCATTCATGCAAACATCATGCATGCTTGATCATCCCCTGTTAACTGAATGTATCAACCTGTTATTTGTCATGCAATTGAATTCATTAGTCATGCAACTCAAGTAAACTGAAGGACCAACTACATGAAACTCAAACTAACTACATGCAACTGAAGATAACTGAACCATAAGTGAACTAAACTAAACTAAACTAAACTGAAATTGAATTGATAGTTCCACTCCACATACATTGTAAATATCAATCCCTACTTTGTAGGAACAAGACATGCATTACATAAGAGTTATCAATTCACCAAATAGTTAATTGAAACAAGGTGTGTCCCACCTCCCATGTGGGCACCCCATGTGCTCCTATTTTGTAGGATCTCTTCTTGGATTCCCTCACATGTTCCTATCATTTAGGAATAATTACAAATGTCAATTTACATGTTCATTTCATTCAAATTTAATCTCTTTCTAATCCTAGTTTTGGGGAACATTTCCAAAGACTTAGGAGATACATGAAATATGTTTAGGATTGCAATTAAATGGAATCCTATTCCCAACATTCTCCCACTTGACATTATACATTACAATTATTCTAAACAAGGAATCATTATTATAAATCAAGTACAGGACTCAAGGATAATGGCCTTTCTGTACCAAGAACCAATACCTTTCCCAAGTATCTGTAACCATTTCTTCTGTCACTTAAACCTACACCAATCTATTCATGAACCCAAGCATAAAATTCAAATGATAATAAAAGACTCTGAGTGACTGCCACACTCATACCAAATTGGAATAGCAACCATAGCAAGTTTCTAGCTCATCCAAAACTGTCATTTCATGCTATCAACATAGCAACCCAAATCTGCAAACAAGTCCATGTATATCCACCATCCTGCAAAATAAGACTCCAAGGTAACAACACGCATAGACATGCGATAAAAAACCTCTAAAGTAACTCACTGTAGTAAAGTGTAACCAGTCCAAGAGAGGTGCCCCTCTCATATAGAACACATATACCTTTTGGAACTCCCACTGCATAGGTAATGTCAAATCTGAAAATAAGATCACAACATTAACAAGTCCTCCTGTAGCACTTCACATAGAGGATGTGGCTAAATCCTCTATCATCGTGTCAAAGAAGCATACAGTGATATGCAAAATACATCTCTCATAACACAAGAACATTCAAGGAAAAGACTATTCCCACAAAGAGAGAACTTGCAAATCAAAACATGTTCTTATACCACACTAACATGTTCCAAACTATGTAAAGTAAGATCTCCTTCAACACTCCCAAATTGAAAGGATATCAACATCTAACCATTCAACTATAATGAAACATGACAAAACTTAGATGTAAACCTCTCATAGAAAGTAGATCAAACTTAGCCAAACATTCCCACAACAAAAGGGAATATGTCCAAAGCCACTAACTATCTCATGTACCTCTCCTACCCAAATCCTCGAAACTAACTCAAGTTCAATATTGCAAGGAGAACAATGGAAATACATAAAATCATGCATCTACCTCTCAACAATGCATAAGATAAGTCAAGATACATATTAGTGATGCATCTAATAATCAAGTGGGAAACACCTCTTAGATCATTTTACCTGCTGAGTAGACCAAGAGTGGGATACAAGATTGTCTTGTGCATACAATAGACAACCTTCTCATCAGGTCTATGATGGACTCATATCCATTTCCAAGTGTAGGCTTCTCAGTCTTTACTGTTGAAAAAAATTTATAACAAGTAACCATTCCAACACATATCTCTTAACATAAGAAATATCCAGCCTAACCCAAGTCTCTCTAGTATCCATGAGCACCTACCAATCAATCCATGCCAACTTCAAATGCAACTTGCATAATCATAAAGCTCCAAGCAAATGATTAATACTCAAAACCAAAAAGAACTACATCCTCTCCAAAGGAAGAACAATAACACCTTTACCAAAGACTCTAAGGGTCCTCCATGAAACAAGATGTTAAAACCTCTTCAAAATACATGAAGATAACCATATCCTACCCAAGCTCCCACTAAACTATGATACCAATCTATACATGTGATGCAGAGTGGCAGGGGAAGTACCCAACTTGACACACTTGTTCAACTATAGCCTTCAATAAGACAATATGATCATACAACTTGACTCACAAAACCAAACATCACCACAGGACTTGGGGATGATTTTTACACTCTTAATATGACAAAACATGAACAAACAACCAGACTTTTCTCATAGAAACTCTCATTCCTCCATCACTGCCATACTATCCATGCATTCCTTCTAGCACTCACCACTAGGACAATCATGATAAAACTTTGTTAAAGGAAAATAACAGAGAAAGAAACATTTTTTTAGAATTCTTACATAGACCCTTACAAATCCCCAAAAGAATAGGACCAAACACCAAGAGCGGGTGTATCAAATAACTAATTTGCAAGCCACCAAAAGGCTTCATTTGGCTTGTGCAAAAAAAGGAATCAACTTGTCAAGGCACACCCCAACACCCCTAATGCCTTTAAAATACTTCAACAGGTTCCCCAAGATCTTTTCCATGCTTTCCATCCATTATATTTATTCAAATACTCAAAAATCAACAAATAATGTATTCAAATGATCACATTTTGGATTGTACAAGGCAAAAACTAGACCTAGGGCATCACATAACTTTTGCAAACCTCCATTTTTCACTCTGAAAAAAATTGCAGCATGTAAATGAGTCCTAAATCTACCAATCCACCAAGTTTCCGATTTTTCCCAAGGTGGAAATGGGAATTACATCCATTTTGGTGACCAAACCCTTGTTTTGGAAGGTTTTAGACCCACTTTCACTAAAATTGATGTAACTTACTCAATACTTGATGAAATTAACTCAAATCACTGCCAAAAGAAAAAATAATCTTCCCTCTTTTAATCCATATTAATTATAAGTCTGTATAGTGAAGTACCAAACTGTACCACACACAAGAACATGCAAAAATGTTGTAAAATTAGAAAAAAATATAGAGTTTTCTTTGTATTGGTGCTTCAAAACTTCAACAACCTTCATGCCTTGACCCCATGGAGGATTTATAAACATTTTCCCATCCTCCCCAATTTCCTTCAACTAATTTTTGAGTAAAGGATTTGTTGTTAAGGTGTTTACAACATTAAAATGAGATTACATCATATTGTCAGCATGACAACTTTGCATTTTGTGAAGCAATTGTTAATCATAAACTCTTATGACTCCTAAAACCACTCTAATGGCTTCAAAATAGCCTTATTACAACATTTAAACCACAACCTTGCATATCCAAGCACAAATTTAGGATTTTTCCTTCTCAAGGCTTACATGACAACATTTTTGCAAGATTGTAATTTTCTACATTTTGACTCCAAAATTCAAAAACTCAACCTATAACATGCTTGATGGTCTTGTTAGACCTTATTCATGAAAAAATACCTCAAAAATATTCATACTAACCAACTAACCATCATTCACCATCAAATAATCAAAAATGGAGGGTGAGGTGTAGGTGCTTTTGCACCAACATGGCAACAAGATAAACATCAAACCATCACTGTCAAAAAAATCCCACTGCAACATGTAACCAAGCTATCCATGACATCGTGATAACCATATCTTGAATGAAGATCATCCATACATGCAAAACCATGTGCTCAAAACCATGAGATCCAAAACCATGGACCAATTCAACTAGCACAAAACAATGTGTTAAAGACTACTAAAGGTTAATCCACTAACTCTATCGCAAGAACTAGTTTAACCCAAATGCCTCCCCTTACCACCTAGGAGAACTCCTCTCTTACCAGGCCTTTCCTTTTATGGATTGAGCAAGCCATACGAGGTCTTATAGCCATCAACCCAAATATATTGTAACATACTTCTTTCACAAATCTGCAATAACACAATAGTAAAATCTCCCATTACAGCCAAAAAACCTTCAAACTTTTAAGAGAAAGGTGCCCCAAACTCTACCCAACCATTAGATCTGATACCAAATGTTCAAAATGAAGGTAATTATTGTAGCTTAATACTTTGTAAGCCTATGAGATTGTAGACCTAATTAAGTGTTCTTTGTTACAAATTCTTTGTATGTGATTATCTATTTAGATTCATTATTACCAATTGTAGAAGTAGACAGAAGATTGTAGAAGAATAAGACCAGAAGATAGAAGTGACACAACATATACCATGGAGAAACCCTTTCAGGAAAAAACTCCACCACCAGAATAAATAGTGCTTGTATTATTTAACCTTAGAATAAGATTGCAATAACACTATATCAATCCTTGATTGAGATGCTTCTTTTTCCTTCAACAATTCTTCTTCACAACCTACAATAAACTCTCATGTGTCCAAGCATGAATCCACACATCCTGTGCCATGCTTCACAAAAGTACTCTCGTAGAACTCTCTTCAATTTGCTGCAATAAATAGACAATTGTTAACATTGTAAACTCCAAAGAGTTGACAATTACAAGAGGATAAAGCCCCTCACAAATATCTACGCCATTCTTGTGCAAGTAGAGTTCTCCCCTAAAAAACAATGTCAAACCAAGTCCTTCATCAATTTGGAAGTCCCAAACTGAAGTCTTAACTGATTTTTGGTTTCGAAGATATCTTGTAAGCTTCTCCTCAAATTTGGCACCCAAGAATGGGCCCACTTAACTCAACCTTGTAAATATATTCTCATGCAAAGGTGTTAACTCCAACATTCCAACTTGGGCACCCAAGGTGGGTCCAAGTCATTCTCTGTTAACTGCAGTGTATCTCTCCACCATTCATGCAAACATCATGCATGCTTGATCATCCCTTGTTAACTGAATGTATCAAACTGTTATATGTCATGCAACTAAAGTCATTATTCATGCAACTCAAGTCAACTGAAGTCAACTACATGCAACTCAAACTAACTACATTGAACTAAAGATAACTGAACCATAACTGAACTGAACTGAACTGAAACTGAACTGATAGTGCCACTCCACATACATTGTAAATATCAATCCCTACTTTGTAGGAACAAGACATGCATTACATAAGAGTTATCAATTCACCAAATAGTTAATTGAAACAAGGTGTGTCCCACCTCCAATGTGGGTGCCCCATGTGCTCCTATTTTGTAGGAGCTCTTCTTGGATGCTCTCACATGTTCCTATCATTTAGGAATAATTGCAAATTTCAATTTACATGTTCATTGCATTTGAATTTAATCTCTTTCTAATCCTAGTGTTGGGGAACACTTTCCAAGTACTTAGGAGATACATAAAAAATGTTTAGGATTGCAATTAAATGGAATCCTATTCCCAACAAAAATTCTCTTCCCTTGCTCAACTAATTCCTCGAAGCATCCACTCTTTCATTTTTCAACAAGCACTTTACATGTTTTATAGGCATAATTTTCTAATTAGCCAAAATGTGTAGTGCATAGGACTTCAATTGGTCCTCTCTACATATTGGCATGAAATTGACATGAGTAGTAGATGACAAATGGAATTTTATAATTTATAATTGGAGTATGGAAAATTTTTATTCTTGAAAAAAATAACATATAGAAACATGACTTGCAACTTTCTCTATATCTATTACAAACGCATGTGACTATGACTATGTTCTTAATTGAATCTAATTCATATCTTCACCTTGGATTAATGAATTAGAGGAACGAATTGATTAGTGTCTTATTCCTTCTATTATTTTCTATTGTTATGTGTGCCTTCTCAATGGATGGATTTGTTTACACCTCTCTATGTTATATTTGTCTATTTGTATTGTTTTAACTTCAAAAGGTGTCACATTGAATTCTTATCATTCTTACTTTGTAAAGATGATAGTGTGTCTCTTATTGTATGTGTGATACCCACAATTATCTTCCACACCTATATTGGTGCTTTTGATAGTTTTGTTGTAAACACAACACTTGTGTGGGTGTGCATGTGTGCAACACTGTTGGTGATGTCCTTTTAAATACATTTTTTTTAGTTATGTTTTTACTTGCTAATGTCCAATATAAAAATTGGGCATTAGGCATTACACAATGTAGTGTAGAAAAATGTATCCCTTTACATTTTCACACTTGTTTGCGCCCTTGTGAACTAAATGGACTTAATTGTGCCTTATTTAGGGTGTTATAAAGTGTTTTCTTACACTTTCACACTAATCTAGGGTTTCATAAATTAATTTGGCTTCTTTATGCTTTAATTGGCCTTAATTAATGCATCTTTCTAAGGATAATCTTGATGCACATGTAATGACCAACCATAATTCAGTGATTTTGGATTGTATGGCCTAGATTTAGTGATCTAGTACTTATACACCACCTTGGGCATATGGGTCCCACCTAGGTTTCAAGGCCTAGATCGGGATTTCACATGAAATTAAACCTTTCTTGAAAAATGTGTCCCAAGCTTAGCCTAATGGGACTCATATGCCACAATTGGCATATGAGTCCCACATAGCTTAGACTTAATTTAGATTCAAATTCTTGGTGGGATTTTATTCTCCTAGATTTGATGTCGGCTTGTAGTGTTGTAATTTCGTGAAATTTGGCATAAACAAGTATAAATATAAGGTTATTTCACATATTTTCTCCTAGCAATTTTCATGAGCAGGTGTGACCTAAGCATTCAAGTATTCTAGAATTCAAGAGTGCTTATCAAGCATTTTGGAGTAGTATTCAAGTATCAAACATCATGTCAAAGTCATTATGCATCATGTTTGTTTTTGAGCTAGGATTTGTGATGTAGAGTTTTATGATTCAAGCAAGCATTCAAATCAAGGTTCAAATCATTCAAGCAAGAGTCAAGATCCAAATTCATGCTATCCATTTAATATATGTTTGCAACATCTTATTCAAGGGTTTTGTGAGTTGCAACATCACATATTTGTTCATTCACCATTCCTCTTTTCTATTTCATTTCATTTCAAGGTTTGATTACCAAAATGAGGTTTGACCAAGGCAAACCCCTATCTACTAACAAAACAAAAAATTTCCCTCTCTTTGATGTAAATTTGTAGATCTAGGTGGTTTAGGTTGAATATCCATTGAAGAGAAAGTTAGGAGAAAGTTTCCAAGTTGTTAAAGTTGTCATCTTACTTGCAAAGTCATGGAAAGTCACTTACAGACCAGAATTCAATGTTTCAAAACCAAAGATTTGGTAGGAAGGAGATATAGTAAAGCACTAAGGGCTAGTAGAATTTTGGAGCAACCTTGATATTAGGACTAAATCGCCACTTGTGGCGTATGATTCCTAGTATACCTATTTTCATACTTTTTATGTAGATCCTAATTCAGTAGTTCCAAATTCTAGTTTTTTCCTAAAACCTAAACTGATACTAAATCGCCCCTACTAGCATATGAGTCCAAGTGTGCTTCAAAATTATTATTTCCATCATTTCATACCTTCATTCAAGCCTCTTTAGTTTCTAGGTGCACCTCTCCCCTTCCTCAGTCTTTTATTATGCATTTCAATTTCATAATTTAGGTTATATAGTTAGGTTTTGCATATCTTTTACACTTCTTGTCTTTCCAAGCCCTAGCTTGGTGGTGAACTCCTCTTTAGTCTTTTATCAAACCCTAGGATAGCCTTTAGTAGACCTCTTTCCCTTATTCCATCCATGGATTGAGATCTCTAGGGTTTCTTTGAGTGAAACTAAGTGAAATAGGAGGTCCTAAACCCTAGTTCCATCTCCTAAAAGATAGAACAACCTATTTCCTAGGTTTCACACAATAACCATATGAAAAACTTAGGAATTCAATGACTTGCACCTCCTCAATCCATTTTGAGTACTTTGGTTGAGTCCAAAAAATCCCTTTTTGTGTGCCTCATATACTAGTGCTTGCATCTTGTACAAAGGTTGCAACTCCTAGAACACTTGTTGAACTGTCCTTCTTGCAACATGCCATAATTATTTACAAATTTGTTTATGTTTTTCTCAAAACTAAGGATGTTTGGAATTAAATTATGTTTCTATTGAAATCGTCTCATACATAGAACATCTAAAATGTTGCTTTCTTTGAAGATTTGAGTAATCAACAAAAATATTTAAATGTCAAATATTATTAAAAACTTAAAATAGACATCTCGCTTCACCTGTGGGTAGAAAGAACAACTGTCATGTTTTCTTGCTACATCTACACCATGTGATTTTTCAATTAATAAAAATGTGTATATTGTTTCTACTAGCAAAGTCCATAGGAGCGCATAAATATAAGATGTGTCTATATTACCTATAAGCCTATCTAGGAGGTTGTCACACTTGTTGAGGATTTCCCTTCACAACAGTTTCCCCATCCATGCTCCCTCATTCTTGACATCCTTAGCTCGAGAGTGACAATAATTTTCTTCACTTAACAATGACTGAGAGAGTAGAAATAACAAACAAGATTCTCTTCTAAATGTGGGGATTGCAAAATCTTGTGCACGATGGAAAGGGCTATCCATTTTCTTGGTTGACTATTTGATAGTACTCTTTATATTTCTTGATGATATGAATGATTAGTGGGATATAGCTGTCGAATAGTATGAAGTATTAATGGAAAATTTTGGCTAAATTTATATGATACAATATAGAAAAACATTCCCCTATCCAACGTGAAAAATAAAAAAATTATCAAACCTAATTGTTACACTCACCCTCAAAGGAAGAGAAGTGGCATTACTTTTCACTCTGTATGATTAGAATTATGAATTTGTATACTGGTTGCTCATCTCTTGGGAAAATAGAGATGGTTTAAACTCACTAGATGTGAGACAGGGAAACATTCCTATAGAATTCCAGCTTGCTATTCTTAATTTAGTTTGTAAAACATGATTTTTTCTAATTGTAAAACATAAAAAAGAATGGTCTATAAAGGGGCATAGAATTTTTGAACTATATCTCTTATTTTCTTCAAGTTAACATTACTTAGATAATAGAAGACTTTTGTATCTATGGAGGTACAACCAGGTGCATTTAAAAAAAATGTACAATATTTGTGGTGGTACAATAGGTGCAATTGAAATAAAATGTATAGGAAACAAAGATACATCTATAACTAGAGACTTATAAATATATTCAAGTTTTACATCCTTTGGCATGGAGTTCATGGTTCATAAATAATTACAGTATGTATCTACTAAGTGAACTTTAAAGTATTTGACTAAGAAATGATGAAGATAAGTTCATGGAAAGCTATGCAATGCCACCTTATGATGAAATTATTGTACAACTATGGGTTTATTATTTCCATTGTTTAAAACTTTAAATTGATAATGTTACATAACTTGAAAAATGTAAAAAAACCATTTTATGACCTTACAAGAGACAAAAAAAAGGACTGAATACAAAATATTTTCAATGAGAAATATACTCTAAAAACAAAATATCTAAAAGAGTGGTCAATATCTCTAAACACGTAGTATTTTCAAAGCTTTATTCAATTTAAGAGTATTATTGTCATTCATGATATTTCAAAATTCAATACTCAATACGCTGTGTAAAATTCAAATTCATAGTATGTACTAAAACAATAAGAAAACATATCCATAAACATTGGGATATAAATAATCTTTCTTAATATAAAAGAAGAATCATGACACTTGGATTAATTTCATCTAGAATAATTTTAGAGCTCATTCAAAAATTTCTCCAACCATCGTGTCTACCTCAAAATAGCTTTCGTCCCTCCAATTGGTGAAAGCCCAATTTTGTAAGCTCTGCATATCATCAATAGGTTTTCCCTACATGCATGTGCATTGGCTCAAACCTTCCATAGGTTCTTCATATGTTCCATGTAACTTTTTGGAGTTTGTATTGAATGTCCATAAAAAAAACTAAAGGTGAAAAAGAAAAGGCTTATCATGTATTTTCTTCAAGTAAAATTAATTTTCAATCTTGAGATTAAAAATGTGATCATTTTTTTCTCTTTCTCCTCTATGGATTCAATTAGAGAGAAAGATACCTTATTATGACATGAGGAGGAGGATAGTTTGGTAATTGTGGCTTCACAAGTAATCTCATTCTTTACACACAGCTGTTGAAACTCCATCTCTGGCTACTGTTGATTGCTTCTCACATTAATGGAACCCTAACCCTGCAATTAGGGTTTATGCACATTGAATTATGTAACTCCATGGGAATTGAAATTGTGAGCAACTATTATAATGCTATATAAATAACAACCAGAATATGTCAACTTCCATGCTAACTTAAAAAATAGTTATACAACCTGTATGTGTAGGTATTATTGCTAGCACCTTTTTAAAATAAGACAATGTTGGAATGAGATATACGTGCAATCACTAGAGAGGAAGATGCATGTGTAGGGACACCATAGCTCAAATCGATTATTAATGGCAAAGCTTACACCTAGGGAGCCAGATATGTAGCTATAGAGGAGGGGGCCAACTACTCAGGACCCTAGGTCACATGAGGGTCTAGAACAAAAGTATGCCCTAATCTACCTCAAGCTAATGGGATGTTTCGAGAGAGTTTACAGTTTACAGTTTGAAAGGAGGAACAACAAGATTTCTACAATCCTTTTACAAGCCCAAATATTTTAGGAAGTCAAGTGAGCGAGTTTCCAAAGTCTAGACTGACATAGATAGCTCACTACCAGAGGAATATAGCATGGGACATAGACGATGACGCGTCATGCTAGTGTCTAAGTGGGGGCAGTAGAGTTTATATAGATAGAAAGCATAAACTACAATAAACAAATAAGGAAAGCCTACTAACAACCTAACGAATTTAATTTAGTGGAGTAACAAAAATAGAAAGAAACAAAACAACAGACTATCAAAAGGAGAACTCAGATTAAATCTAATTACGAAATGACAAAGAAGGGTGAGGAAAGCACACCTTCCTACCCATGAGTTGATATCTTCAAATTCTTCACCTCAAGGAGAACCTCCACACAAAAGATGAAAAAATGTTGGGGTTGTGTTTAGAGGACTGCCTCATTCAGTCCCCCGCTTTGGTGTTTCCACCTCCACAGACACCCAGATAGCAACAATTGAAGTAATATGATAAATAAATATATTGAAAGAGCAATATCGAGCAATACATTGAACAACAATATCCTACGATATTTAAATGATAATGTAAAGTAAAAGAAAGATGGAGTGATATCTCCTTCAACCATGTGCACTCAAGGAAAATGAGAGAAGGAGCAAGTGTGCAAGCCTTCAAAGACCAACATTTCCATAACAACGAGGAGAGTAAATCAACAAAACACTAACTTGCAGCTTCAATGGATGCAGTGGAGCTTAAAAATGTTGAGAAGCGTGAAGAGAGTTTCCCAAAGTGTGAAGGTGATCAAGAAGAATGTCCAAAAGATTAGTTGAATGGATAAGATAGCCATTTGAAGGTAATAATGGAGGAAAAAGAGTTTTTCAAAGTCTATTCGAAGGGCAAGGGACATTACACTTCACGTCCAATGGAGGAGTGTAATGCCTCTATAAATTTCAAATGTGGGAAACCTATCAGGATGGCAGCATGTCGTGTAGACATACATGCACCGCACTAACATGTCCCTGACAGAATATCCCACACCGACATGTAAAATAGTTGTCAAGTGGATGGGGAAAGGTGGCATTGCATTATCGAACTTAATTTTCTAAGGTAGGAGATAGTGTAAATGAGGAATTTGCAAGGGGGTGCAAATTTACGCTTATTGTAGGTAAAGATTTCAATGCTAAACTAATTGTAGGATATGATTAAATTATCTTTTTATTCAAAAAAATCTTATAAAGAATATTAAAACAAATTATATTTATATAACATTTAAAATATATAAATCAAATAAAATAAAAAATATTTTAATATGAATTAAACAAACCATGTCTTTTAAAAATTGTGAAATATGCTTAAGTTATTTTTTTTGTTTAAAATAAAAAAAAATTTAATATGAAGTCAAGATTCATACAATTATATTTTTAATGTGAATGATTATATCATCAAAATGATTCTTTGAAAAAATTAATAAAAAAAATTTATACAAAATATTCTTCTCTAAAAAAATAGTATTCTACTTTTACAGACCTTAGAAAAACATGGTGTCTTGTGAAAGGAAGTTCATGGAAATAAAAAGTCTTAAAAATGTTGAGTGCTTCAAAAACACCAAAAAAATTGTAAAAAATAGGTCATGCCTCACACATTTTACTCTTATTGTGAGTTTTTGCCTTTTCTCTATTTTGGAATAGAAAATCTTGTCCAATGAGAATGGAAAAAAATTGTGTTTTTTGCTATTATCTGTAAAAAATAATTTGTTTCAACCATTAAAATATTACAAATATTGAAATAGAATTACTTAGAAAAAAATTAATATTTTTTATTGCTCAAAAGAAAAATTTAATAACTAGTTAAACACTACCCCCTCTATTATAGTTCTAAGGAGGAACTAATAAAGAAAATATAAATAAATTTATAAAATAATTAAGAATAATAATTTTATCATTTCAATAGATTTTTGCTAATTTTATCATTCCACTAGATTTTTGCTAATTTTATCATTATCTTTTTTGAAGTTGATGGGGAATCCCAAAACCAATTTAATTTTCCATTATATTCAAATTAATAAATTTGTTTTTTTCTATAAATTGTTGTCCAAGGCCACACTCTTTGCAGGAACAATTACACTATAACAGCTACAATGGCAGTAGCTTCTTCTTCTTCTTATCCAGTAGTTTATATTTGTTTGCTCTCTTTTATTTTGCTCTTCAATTGCATCAAGGCGGGCGATATTGAAGGTTGATATATGCTTAGAGTTTTTATGATTTCTTTAGCTTGATTTGTTACAGTTATGTGTACCTTATTGTTTGGGTGACTGCAGGTGTGGTGCATGAGGCTACACCTGAGCAGGAATCAAGTGGGCATCAGATTCATCAAAGCATTTCATCAGTTGATGGTATTGGTCCTACAGGTAATATTGATACTGTTTTTTATTTGCATTTACTCGCTTTAAAACAAATTTGTGGTTGTCTATGTTTTTGTTTGGATTTATTGCAACTAAAATGATGTGCAATACGTGGGATTTGTGTAGAAATTTCTTGTCCGTGTTCTTCTATGACCCTGTGTGTTGTGAACGTTGCTTAAAGAGTCTCCTGAATCACTGAAATGTTGTGAAGAAAAGTGATGTTAGAGATTGAGAAATGCTTTCTCTTCCACTACAGTTCTAATATGGTTCTATCCATAGTTTATGTACCTCCTTAAAATAAACATAATTAAAGTGAATTTTTTTTTCAGATTTATGTTTTCTTTCATGGAAATTTTGGGATTATATAGATATGGGCATCCTTATTTTTTAAAAGGAATTATAATAATTTGGGTAAACTTACAATTAGAAGTTTGGATTTTCACTCACCAATTATAGTTGCTTGAAAGTTTCTTGTTACAGAGTTTCCAATTTGGTGCAGGTCATGGAGGATGTGGGCAAGGGCATGAAACGTGGATTCACAACTACCAATTGCATTTGCATGGCCTGTTCAATGAAGCCATTTTGTGCAGATTTTGGTATTATCGTGTTCCATGTGACCACATCTCTCGAGGGATTTCGTTACTATTTTCAGCTTCAGCCTCATCTCTACGTATTCCTTTGCTTAGAAATGCCCTTTTTCCTTCATATTTTATCTATTATTTCCCTTGTGCTATTCTTTGCATTCCCCTTTTCACGTAGGTCGAGAGGGTGATGACAAGGATTGAGAAATTTATCTCTTTACTTACCAACTACATTTGTCTAAAATTCCTATCACTGTTTCACCTTGCCTAATCATGCATCTAATGAAATTCCAATATCCTCTATGCTTTTATGGATGTACACACATTTGTAATCTCCCTTGTGCCATTTCTCCTTCCCTCTATTCACGTCCCTCTATCCTCTCTTCTTTCCCCTTTATCTCTCTATCTCACATCTACTCTTGCTTGAGCTTCATATATTTTCCTCTTTCCACTCCCCTTCGTCCTCCTTATATACTCTTTGCCCACCGAAGCAATCTTGAATGAGAAATTAGAGAGGTCGTGGGGTTTAAGTTTTCCCTGCAATTTTTCCATGTGAATTTCCATTTCCACAATAAGAAATGGGTCACCATGCTCATTTAATCACACCCACTCTCATTTCATTTCATCTGCACTATGCTTCTACATAGCCATGCCTTACCTTCCTAATTTTGTTGTCTCCTGTTGTCCTTTCCAATTTAATTCTTTGTAAAATATGCCCATATTGTAGCACACATCTCTTTAGTTGGGAATTGACTATTTTATTTTCTTTTATTCTTTTTTAAATTATTTCTTTACTCTCCAATATCCACTGTGGAGGCAACTCACGAGGATGTCATATCATTCCCCCTTGAGATAAGTCATCCCAACTTATTAGAAGGTGTTTCATTTATTAATTTCTTCAAAAAAATAGATTATTAGTCAAATTAATTGTTTTTCGACCCCTTATCCTTGCCTCTCAAGTGGTCGCCTTTTCCCTAATTTGAAGAAATTCAAAATAACTTTTATAAGACTATAGAGGGTATGTATTAAAATATAGCCTTAATTGAGCATTTTTACTTAATTTAACCCTCCATTTTGAATTTGTAAGTTGATATATCTTAAGAGAGATCAACATTATACCATCAAGTACACATATTTATTAGTTCGCCCATGCAATGTACCAAAATACTATGCATCAATTACCACTCTTGGTAGTCAAATAAACCACTTATTTAAAATTACATTTAAATATGCCATGACAATTATTGCATGACAAGGTGTGAAATCCCATCCAAATAGTTCTCGAAAGCTTAAAATTTGATTGAAGAAGTTCAAGGCAACTACCTTCATACCAGGAGGCCAACTTAGTTATGTTGAGTAGTAGTGTGAGGTAGTATACTTTTTCAAGAGTCAAGTGATCCTCATAGGCCTAGTGTTTGAACATGGTTGCTCTCATACCAATGCAAAATCTGCCCCTTAGGCACTATTTTTTTTTAATTCACAACTACCAACTTAACCAACCAAGAATCTTCATCTAAATTTAAAGTGCTATTACAACACTTCTTCAATCACCAAGATGACAATAAATCAAAATCACCACTTATATGCTTACTCTAGAAAGTGTTAAGCTCATATAGCTAGGTTCATTCCTAGACCTAGACCTAAACCTTGAGGGTTCATGATGACCATGCCATTGTATAGTCTTGCATGAGATATTTGATCTCACATTTAAACATAGACTATTCATTAAACATGAGTTACCACTTAGTCAATTATAATATAATAATAACTTTGTCATCAAGTGTTGAGTCCATACAAAAAAGTTCCAAGCATTAGTGTACAAACATTCACAATATTCACAAGGGCATATCATACCATAATCCCAAAGATCATACATAATGATTATCAATAGCATACCTCCATAGACACAAGCTAACTAGCTCATACACATCACAAGTACAAGGAACATATCATACATATAGATCACAAGTACAATAGTGACTGACTCATACACATATTATAATTACATTAGTGACTAGCTCCAACATGCATCACAAATACACAGTAACTAGCTCCAACATACATCACATATACACATTGACGAGCTCTAGCATACATCACAAATACGCAATGACAAGTTCCTGCATACATCGTAAATAAATAGCGACGAGCTCCAACATATAGATAACTTATACATAGCGACTAAATAACACATCACAATGGTTGTCGAACACATTTCAATAATGCATCCCAGATATAAAAGAATATCAGTCCATTATGCACTACACCGCAAGTCATATCCTTTCCCTCAAGTCTTCTACACCATTAGACAAATTGGAAGAGGATTTGGTGCATCTCATACTACACCGCGGGTCCATCCTCACCCTAACAAGGCTAAGGATATAATTTAACAATTCGGAAGGGGATTTGGTGCATCCCATATTGTACCATAGGTCTTTCCACCATCCCAATGCTTTCAACAAGTAGTGAACCTACCATAGCACAATGGATTCTGACTTTAATCGCCTATAGGCCACCGATGACAAGACTATCCACCCAAGAATAAGTAGCTCCTAACATATACCACCTTGCGACCTTAGTGATATTATCAGTTATCTTCTTCACATCTTGGTTAATACTTGGCATCGATCACGTTTGTACCCTCAATGACAACTAGTGAACCCCCTCAATACAATGGTTAGCCATGGATTAGGATTACTCACACGGATGGATCCCTACCCATGTAATCATTATCAAATCATAACCAAGGTAGCTCATAGAAACCATCACCTTCAAGAACCAGGTGAATGTCGGTTAGTTTGTATTAGTAGCCTAGACATCGATCATTGGAAAAATCCAATGATTGCTTGTCACTACTCAAATATCCCAAAGGTTCACACTTGGGTGGGTCAAACATAACATGAATCACAATCACAATCAACAGATACCCGAGCCTATACATAGAGACCTCTAGATATGGTGTTGAATTACACAAAAACATAAGAGATACATGGAACCAACATGAGATGGCTTTTACCCAACATATATATATATATATAGCAAACAAATCTCTTACCTCATTCTATTTACTATATCTAGAAGCATATTATGTATTAAATACAAGTTATTGGGTTTTCTTTACTTGATCATACCCATATGGTACCTATTTCAGCCTTAAATTGAAGTTTACAAGGGAGAAAAGGTCAAACCAATTAGGAACAACACCATACCTTGGATTTAACCCCCCAAACCCTCCCCATTTGGACTTGAGGTCACAGAATCATTCTTCACCCAATGACTACCTACATACCCGCTTCCAAATAGATCAAAGTCACATGTAGTTCTCCTTACAATGACTTTCTAGGATACCTACAGATCAATTCCCATATCTAAGGTTTCATTAATTACTATACCTTACTCTGAAAAGGTTTCTTTAAAATGATTTCCAACAATTAATAGTGTTTAATGGCAAGCAAGGAATTCCAATACCATTCCTAATTCAACAAACCTATACCATGACACTTCCATCCAAGGACATTAAGGTCTCTAATTAGACCTCACCACCAATGTTAATTTCTAACTCAAAGTGAGCATCCCAAAACCCTTACAATTGCCTATCAAGGATATTAGGCCATATTTGGCTTACTAATGGTAATACCACATTGTTTATAGTTCATAGGGTTCTAATTGGGCGCAGAACGTGATAACATGTATATAATGTGATTTAGTAATCTTAGATATCACATATGTATTGGTACTTGATATCTTGAACCACTATATTATACTAACAAGAAACCCCTTAAACAAATTAAAGTGTCAATGTATAGTTTAATATGTTTTTTTATTGTCTATATGAGTTCGCATGTTGCAGTCAGGAGAACATATTATCAAAAATTGATGAATTTGGAAAAATAAATGAATTGTTTATAGCACAATGTCTTTAATTTTCCAATTTAAAATGTCACTAACACTTGACTTCCTTCTAATTTGATGATACTTTGGATGTGAAATACCGATTATGGGTCGAATCACACTAGATCCATGAAGAATCAAAGCATAATGGAGCCACCAATACTCAAATCTCAACAAGATCAATCAATCAAAATTGAAAGTAAACATTTTATCAAGAAACCTAGCATGCTAAACTTATGAAAACTTTAAAGAAAACATGTACCATAATCTATTGAAACTTTATCTTATTGAGGAATTGGTGTCACGTTGATGTGGACCGACGACCCTTTCCCAATCACGTGATAGTGAGCTTGTTTTAGTCGATTCTATGGAAGAAAATTGATGAAACCATGGTGTTTTATGTACGAAAAACCTAAATTATGCACAAAATGAACATGATGAAAGCTAAGTTACCATGATTTAATGCTATAAATTATCTAATTATGCAATTTCTAAGCTAATTTAAGCTAAAAATGAGCTAAACGATAAAAACCTTAATTTATTTACAAACTAGGATGGATGCATGGAAGCCATTAATGGAAGCTTGAAGTTATTATGCAACTAAAAAAAACTAAAAATAAGCTAAATGTGTGCAAATTGAGAGTATGGATGTGAGTAAATTTAACAACATAAGTTTGCAATAAAAGATGGATCCATTTGTCTCCAAATAGTGATCTATTTATAGGAGAGCAAATGAAGAATGAGTAGTTGAGATCAAAAAGCTTAATCAACGGTTCAAGATGAAGAGGATGAAAGGCATCGATCATGGATTCTCATCAACGGATGAGAATGCAAGATGAATATTAATCAAAGGCTCACAATTTCCTCAAACAAACACACTTTTGACCTGTTCACACAGGGTCAAAGGTAACTTGTTTAGGAGGTTAAAAGGTTAACTTTCTTTTGAAGCTAAGTGAGTTGATTGGAGGAGAGTGAATTTATTCCTTAGAATATTCCTTTAGGGTGAGGAAAAAGGTTCATTTACAAATTAAAACAAAGTTTTAATTGTGGAAAAAGGATAAAGAATATTCCATGGGAATATTCCCTTTGATTAGAGGAATAATTAGTTTAATTGCTAATTAAACAAGGTTTAATTTATGCAATTATGGAATTAGAGGAATTAGATGATATTTATTAAATTAGATGATTTAATAAATAGAGGAGGGGTGAAATGATATTTAATTAAATAAGATAGGGTTAAATTTAATTAAATAAGATGACATAGGAGATTAAATTAAATATCTTGATTTATTTAATTTAATGAGATGAAGTGTTAGTGCGGAAAGAGATGAATTAACCCAATTAAATTTATTAGGCCAATTAGTTGAAAATGAAGCAATTAATTAATTAGCTAGGCTAATTAAATCAATTAATTGAAAAGAGGATAGATAAAGAGGAAATGATGTTAATAAATCTGATATGAGTGTATGACATCGATTAGGACATTTTTCAGTGTCTACATTTTGCCCCTCTTTGAAGCGAGGTACCTGCTACTTTGGTTCAAAGAACAACGCTTTTCAGATCAAAACTACTACCCAAATCATAAAATAAAAAAAATTATGATTTTTTAGATGCCCCAACGGAAGGATAAAACTGACTCCCTACCCCCTCTAAAAATCGGGTAGAAATTTTGAATTTTGGGTTGATTTCTCAATAAAGGTTCAAAAGCTGCCCCAAGGGTCCAGAAAGGTTTCGTGATGTAAGAATAATTCCAAAAATACAAAAAATAATGCAAAATTAGGTCTAGATTGGTAAAATTGGTGAAAATGATAATAAACCCCATTAAAAAGGTTAAATTAGGGCAAAAAACCCTAATTTTCTAGCTTAAATAGGTCAAGAGGGGTCATTTTCAATCCATTTGTGCATTCACACTTAAGAAATTCTTGAAATTGAGCTCTGACCCTTTGACCTAATGGCGCGTCATGAGCTTCCTTGACACATTTTTGATCGAGTTTTTGAGTTCTAGTGGCTTCCAAGCACAAGACCATCGGTATGTGATTCGAAACCTGATTTGAAATTTGAAATTTTGATGAATTTATTAGGCATTAGAATTTAGAATTTGGGGGTGTCACTATATAGCAATGCCCAAACTTCAATCAACGATGCCCAAATGATATATAGTGACGCATATGTACAAAGCAACATTTTTTCAAATTTGATTTTAGGGTTTCAAATTTTAAATGGCGATGCATTTGTATCCAGCGACGCACTTGCCGATTTGAAAGTTAGGGTTAGGTCGTGCCAAATTCTAAATCATGACACCATCTTGTATGGAAATGCATTTTTCAATTTGAAATTTGAAATGCATCGGTCGTCACTATTTGGGTTTTGAATATAGTGACGCATTTGTAAACAACGAATCTACATTTGTGATTTCCAAGACAGAAATTCCAAATAACTTTAATTTTTGTATGATTTCCTAATGTCGTGGGCTTCATGAGTCCAAGAGGTCTTCCCACCACTGATGTTGAGAGAACACAGGCCCATAATACTGGAGAGATTGGGTGATCTGTTAGTCTTGTGCCTGGAGCACCTAGGAGAGATCAGATTGTGGTATATCGCATATGCACCCGTGATTAGGACCCATTTAGCCATGATGACAACATTGTGTGAGAGATGGCACAACGAGAGTTCATCTTTCCACCTTCCTATAGGAGAGGCGACACAGACCTTAGAGGATGTGTGGCGGATATTACAATTTCCTATCCACAATGATCGTGCATGATCTACGATCTTGATCGGATTGGATGCATGCTTCGAGGTGATGGAGATGGACCAGATTGCATTGGTCACATCACAGATTTATCTAGAGACATACAGGGGTCGCATACCAACATTCAAATTGATTGTTACAACCATCATTTCATGTTTGGTAGCTCTAGACAGACGCAGCCAATTTTTTAGTCCAAGGTGGGGCTTGGCTTGGTAGAGGATGCTTTATTGGACTCTTTTGCATGGAGGCCCGTGATACTGGCCTCCTTGTACCATGATTTGCATGATTTAATTTATTATGATGGGAAATCCCTTGGTGCATGTGTGTCTCTTCTTACTATCTAGGCATGGGAGCACAGTGCAGTGCTTCAATCGATTGTACAGATGGTGGACGTGAGCCAGATGATCCCATCATATAGAGATATCGAGGTGCCATTACACTCAGGCACACAGGATAGATTGGACTCTCGTACTGGCGACGAGTGTTTGATGATATGACCATGTTCTGGTGGCAGTCATGGCTTCATATGCCAGCCTGGTTCGATGATGTACAACAACTTTTCTTCGCCTAGTAGACCCATTACATGCAGGGTCGGGAGCATACTATGAACGAGAGGTACCTTCTTGATAGAGTGGCCAGATAGTTTGGCGATGTCCAAGATAGGCCCGACGATGTTTATAGGGCTATTTTTGCTAGAGCTTCCAGTTAGGTTCCGACATGGGGACCAATGATTTCGGTAGTAGAGGCTGTCGAGAGTTTTTGTCAGTTGGTTGCCCAGCCTTGGGCATACAATCAGGGTCAACCCATTGCTCAGACTACTCTCGCTTATCATGCATTATTAAAGTTTTACAAAGTATTAAGCTAAGAAAACACTTCAATTTTCAACATGAACCACAATCAAATTTTGAATAGCCTTTTGATGAGAGGTGTTATTCAACCCCCTTGCATTCCATGAAAGAATAATCATGAGGAAGGTTGAGAGAAGTGGGCCTCAATGGTCTTAATAGACCCAGATTCCACCAACAAATCCCTAGTAGATTTAATCTTGTCCACATCCTTCTTACGACCAACTTTAGAAGAATTTTCAAAATGCCCCTTCTTGAGAGGGCGTTGCAACACCCCCAAAGCAGGAGACGATCCCTGACCTTTACCTAAAGAGATCACCTCCTTAGCTAAATATGCTAATACAATATCATCATGCACACCTGCAAAGGCACCAAGAGGCCTAGAAATCCCCTACTCCAAAGCCGAAGAATTATTTTGAACAACAATTGCCTGCTCTAGCCCTGTATCCAGCCCAATATCCATACCAGTGGCCCCAGAAGAAATCTCAATAGGAATCCCCTCCTCCAAAGCCTGATTATTCAAGACCTCAAAACAATTGAAACCCTGATCACTCTGTCTATCCTTATAGGCCCGCTTCTGACCCCTCCCTTTAGCCCTTGGCTTAACAGGAATAAAGCCATCCTTATCAAGCCCACCCTCAACCACAAGCACCTTTCTTTTATCCCCCTTCTCCACTGAAGGCCCAAAAGAAGGAGAAGAAGAAACCCCAACTACTTTGGGTGCCCAAGGACATTGGCGCTGAAGGTGCCCATACTCATGACAAAAGCAACAACGAAAAGAAAGGGACTCATAATCTAACTATTGAATCCACAAGGCAGAGCCAATCAAATTCTTAAATGTTTCAAAAACACCAAAAAAATTGTAAAAAATAGGCCATGCCTCACTCATTTTACTATTAAAATGATTTGTTTCAACCATTAAAATATTACAAACATTGAAATAGAATTATAAAGAAAAAATTATTTTTTTTATTGCTCAAAAGAAAAATTTAATAACTAGTTAAACACTGCCCCCTCTATTATAGTTCTATGGAGGAACTAATAAAGAAAATAGAAATAAATTTATAAAATAATTAAAAATAATAATTTTATTATTTCAATAGGTTTTTTCTAATTTTACCATTTCAATAGATTTTTGCTAATTTTATCATTATCTTTCTTGAAGTTGATGGGAAAAAATCACTCCAATTTAATTTTCCATTATATTCAAAGTCATATTTTTTTTTTTAATAAATTGTTGTCCAAGGCCACACTCTTTGCAAGAACAATTACACTATAACACCCACAATGGCAACTGCTTCTTCTTCTTATATGTGTTTTGTCTTTTATTTTGCTCTTCAATTGCATCAAGGCAGGGGATATTGAAGGTTGATATGTGCTTATATTTTTATGTTTTCTTTAGCTTGATTCATTACAGTTATGTGTTGCTTATTGTTTGGGTGACTATAGGTGTAGTGCATGACGCTGCACTTGAGCAGGAATCAAGTGGGCATCAGATTCATCAAAGCATTTCACCAGGTGATATTATTGGTCCTACAGGTAATCACTCATTGATACTATTTTTTATTTACATTTACTCGCTTTAAAAACAAATTTGTGGTCCTCTACATTTCTATTTGGATTTATTGCAACTAAAATGATGTTTTGCAATGCATGGGATTTGTGTAGAAGTTTCTTGTCCATGTTGTTCTGATGACCCTATGTGTTGCGAACATTGCTTAAAGAGTCTCCTGAATCACCGAAATGTTGTGAAGAAAAGTGATGTTAGAGATTGAGAAATGCTTCCTCTCCCACTGTAGTTTTAATGTGATTCTATACATAGTTTATGTACCTCCTTAAAATAAACATAATTAAAGTGAAATTTTGTTTCAAATTTGTGTTTTCTTTCATGAAATTTTGGGATTATATAGATATGGGCGTCTTTATTTTTATAATAATTTGGGTAAACTTACAATTAGAAATTAGATCTGAATTCATCTTCTGGAATGTGAATTTTGATAATTCACTTTTTATTGCATACCATCATCCTTGTCAATTATGATCAATCAATTGAAGTTCAACCATCAGACATTATGATCCAATATTGAAGTTCATGAAAGTGGTTGAAACTAGATTATGACATAATTATCAATTGTCATTATATAAATATGGGCATCTTTGTTTTTTCGTGAGGAATTATAATAATTTGAATAAACTTATAATTAGAAATTAGATCTGAATTCATCTTCTGGGGTGTGAATTTTGATAGTTCACTTTTATTACATACCATCATCCTTATCAATTATGATCAGTCGATTGAATTTCAACCATCAAAGATTATGATCTAATATTGAAATTCATAAAGGTGGTTAAAATTTTTAGCTACCTTCTAAGAGATTTGCTGCACTAATTAAATATATTGAAAGTATTGCTTCACCGATTTTACCTTGACCGCAAGGAAAAATGGTAGAGAAAATTTGACCGCAAGGAAAAATGGTAGAGAAAATTAGATCTAGTGCAAATTGAAGGCTATTTCCTTTCCAATTGGACATGGCTGTTTAAGTTCTGGTCTCTTTGAGGACTCATTTGAACGCTTCAGGAAAATGTGGGTTCCACAAATAGTTTTCCTTATTGACAATAAGAAAAACAAAACCCATGATTTAAACACTGTCAATGCACCTATTTTGGTCAATTGTGAGTCTTGTTAAGGTAGGAACATTTTTGCATTTGTTAAGGTTCTATATTTGATATGCGGGCTACAAATTTTTCAGACATGTATGTTAAGTATAGTTTTGCTTATTTAAGTTGTGAGTTTGGTTTGCTTGCTTAATGTCTTAATATTAAAATTTACTAGTCTCATCGATTCCTAGAATTTAAAAACTGTGAAATACAAATATGGAAAATAGGTTTATATGTTAAATTTTTCACAAATTCCTCTTTGCTGAGTTCACATTCCTGACATTTTCATTCTTCCTTCCTTGCAAATTTTCTATTGATACTTGAGTTTATATTCTCATATGAAGTAAGTATTAAATCCAATTTCTGGTATTTGTTATGCACGATATTGGACTAATGATTACGTCCACCTTAAGACTTCTAGGCTTGCCAAGAAAGCACATTTAAGACTTCATTCCTCTTTTTTAAATATTATAATCTCAAGCTAGCGTAATTACGTCCTCTGCTAAACCCAGGGAAGAACAAATACATTCAAGTGACAAAATATTGAATGATACAATGCTCATAGTTTACAGCTAAATCATATACTCCAAGAGAGCGACTGGAAAAGAAAGAAGACTTACCTTGCTAGATGTCCATAACAGATAACTCAATCAATAGCTCCCATTTCGACCCAAACAATGAGAATTCCAATAAAGCTTGTGGAGTTTGGATTTTCACTCACCAATTGTAGTTGCTTGAAAGTTTCTTGTTACAGAGTTTCCAATCTGGTGCAGGTCATGGAGGATGTGGGCAAGGGCATGAAACGTGGATTCACAACTACCAATTGCATTTGCATGAAGTTTCCAAGGCCTGTTCAATGAAGCCATTTTGTGCAGATTTTGGTATTACCGTGTTCCATGTGACCACATCTCTCGAGGGATTTCGTTACTATTTTCAGCTTCAGCCTCATCTCTGCGTATTCCTTTGCTTAGAAACGCCCTTTTTCCTTCATATTTTATCTATTCTTTCCCTTGTGCTATCCTTTGCATTCCCCTTTTCACGTAGGTCGGTAGGGTGATGACAACGATTGAGGAATTTATCTCTTTACTTACCAACTGCATTTATCTAAAATTTCTATCACCGTTTCACCTTGTCTGATCATGCATCTGACGAAATTCCAATATCCTCTATGCTTTTATGGATGTCCACACATTTGTAATCTCCCTTGCGCCATTTCTCCTTCCCTCTATCCGCTCTTCTTGCCCCTTTATCTCTCTATCCTGCATCTACTCTTGCTTGAGCTTCATCTATATCCCTCTTTCCACTCCCCTTCGTCCTTCTTATATACTCTTTGCCCAACGACCCAATCTTGAATGAGAAATAAGAAGAGTACGTGGGGTTTAAGTCTACCCTGCAATTTTTCCATGTGAATTTCCATTTCCACAATAAGAAATGGGTCACCATGCTCATTTAATCACACCCACTCTCGTTTCATTTTATCTGCACTATACTTCTACAAAGCCATGCCTTACCCTCTTAATTTTGTTGTCTCATGTTGTCCTTTCCAATTTAATGCCTATATTGTAGCACATGTCTTATTAGTAGGGAATTGAATATTTTATCTTCTTCAATGATGAGGATGTCATATCCTCCTCCTTGAGATAAGTCATCCCGATTTATTAGAAGGTTTCATTTATTAATTTTTTCAAAAATTTAGATTATTAGTCTTGAAGTTAATTGCTTTTGGACCTCTTATCTTTGTCTCTCAAGTGGTCACCTTTTTCCTAATTTGATGAAATTTGAAATAACTTTTATAAGACTTTACAAGGTGGGTATTAAAATATAGCCTTAATTAATCATTTTTACTTAATTCAACCCTCCATTTTGAATTTATAAGTTGATATATCTTAAGAGAGATCAACATTATACCATCAAGTACACATATTTACATGTTAGCCCTTGCAAAGTACCAAAATACTATGCATCAATTACCACTCTTGGTAGTCAAATAAACCACTTATTTAAAATTACATTTAAATATGCCATGACAATTACAACATGACAAGATCTCAAATCCCATCCAAATAGTTTTTGAAAGCTTAAAATTTGATTGAAGAAGTTCAAGGCAACTACCTTCATACCAAGAGGCCAACTTAGTTATGGTGAGTTAGTAGTGTGAGGTAGTATACTTTTTCAAGAGTCAAGTGAGCCTCATAAGCCTAGTGTTTGAACATGGTTGCTCTCATATCAATGCAAAATCTGCCCCTCAGGCATTAATTTTTTTTTAATTCACAACTTCCAACTTAACCGACCAAGAATCTTCATCTAAATTTGAAGTGCTTTTACAAGACTTCTTCAATCACCAAGACGGCAATAAATCAAAATCACCACTTATATTCTTACTCTAGAAAGCATTAAGCTCATATAGCTAGGCTCATTCCTAGACCCAGACCTAAACCTTGAGGGTTCATGATGACCCTGCCATTGTATCATCTTGCATGAGATATTTGATCTCACATTTAAACATGGACTATTCATTAAACATAAGTTACCACTTAGTCAATTATAATATAATAATAACTTTGTCATCAAGTGTTGAGTCCATACAAAAAAGTTCCAACCATTAATGTACAAACATTCACAATATTCACAAGGGCATATCATACCATAATCCCAAATATCATACATGATGATTATCACTAGTATACCTCCATATACACAAGTCGACTAGCTCATATAGATGACAAGTACAATGGTGATTAGCTCATATGTACATCACAAGTACAACTATGACTTTCATTTGCACATCACAAGTACAACAATGACTGGCTCATACACATATCATAATTACAATAGTGACTGGCTCCAACATAGATCACAAATGGACAGTAACTAGCTCCAACATACATCACATATACACAGTGACGAACTCTAGCATACATCACAAATACACAGTGACAAGCTCCAACATACATCGTAAATACATAGTGACAAGCTCCAACATATAGATCACTTATACATAGTGACTAAATGATACATCACAATGGCTGACGAACACATTTCAATAATGCATCTAAGATAGAAAAAAAAATCAGTCCATTATGCACTACACCGTAGGTCCTATCCTTTCCCTCAAGCCTTCTACACCATTGGACAAATGGGAAGAGGATTTGGTACATCCCATACTACATCGTGGGTCCATCCTCACCCCAACAAGGCTAAGGATATAATTTAACAATTGGGAAGGGGATTTAGTACATCCCATATTCAACCATAGGTCTTTCCACCATCCCAACGCTTTCGACAAGTAGTGAACCTACCATAGCACAATGGATTCTGACTTCAATCGCCTATAGACCACCGATGACAAGACTGTCCACCCAGAAAGAAGTAGCTCCTAATATATACCACCTTGTAACCTTAGTGATATTATTAGTTATCTTCTCCACATCTTGGTTAATACTTAGCATCGATCACTTTTGTGCCCTTAGTGACAACTAGTGAACCCCCTCAATATAATGGTTAGCCGTGGATTATGATTACTCACATGGATGGATCCCTACCCATGTAATCGTTATCATATCATAACCAAAGTAGCTCATAGAAACCTTCACCTTCATGAACCAGGTGAATGTTGATTAGTCTGTATTAGTAGCCTAAACATCGATCATTGGAACAGTCCAATAATTGCTTTTCACTGCTCAAATACCCCAAAGGTTTACACTTGGGTGGGTCAAATGTAACATGAATCACAATCAAAATCAACAAATACATGAGTCTATACATAGAGACCTCTAGATATGGTGTTGAATTACACGAACACATAAGAGATACATGGAACCAACATGAGATGGCCTTTACCCAACATATATATAAATACTGACTATATAGCAGAAAAATAATCTCTTACCTCATTTTGTTTACTATATAGAAGCATATTATGTATTAAATACAAGTTATTAGGTTTTCTTTACTTGATCATACCCATTTGGTACCTATTTCAGCCTCAAACTGAAGTTTACAGAGGAGAAAAGGTCAAACCAATTAGGAACAACACCACACCTTGGATTTAACCCCCCAAACCCTCCGCATTTGGACTTGAGGTCATGGAATCATCCTTCACCCAAGGACTATCTACATACTCGCTTCCAAATAGATCAAAGTCACATGTATTTCTCCTTATAATGACTTTCTAGGATACCTACAGATCCATTCCCATATCTAAGGTTTCATTAATTACTATATCTTACTCTGAAAAGGTTTCTTTAAAATGATTCCCAGCAATTAATAGTGTGTAATGACAAGCAAGGAATTCCAATACCATTCCTAATTCAACAAACCTATACCATGACACTTCCATCCAAGGACATCAAGGTCTCTAATTAGACCTCACCACCAATGTTAATTTCTAACTCAAAGTGAGCATCCCAAAACCCTTACAATTTCCTGTCAAGGATATTAGGCCATATTTGTCTTACTAATGGTAATACCACATTGTTTATAACATAGGGTTCTAATTGGGCTTAGAACATGATAACATGTATATAATGTGATTTAGTAATCTCAAATATCACATATGTATTGGCACTTGATAGCTTGAACCACTATATTATACTAACAAGAAACCCCTTAAACAAATTAAAGTGTCATTGTATAGTTTAATATGTTTTTTTTATTGTCTATATGAGTTGGCACATTTCAATCAAGGGAACATATTATCAAATATTGATGAATTTAAAAAAAAAAAATGTTTATAGCACAATATGTCTTTAATTTTCCAATTTAAATAATCACTAACACTTGTCTTCCTTCTAGGTGGATGATACAGGTGATGAAATGAAATTGAATGGAACAAGGTGAGATGGTTTTTGAAGGAGGCTTGAGGAGACATGAATGATCTACACTAAATATAGGTGATTATAGCTCTCATAGCTTGAATTACAAGTGTATTGGACAATTTAATTTCCAAATTTGTTTTGCATTTACAAGTATTGATTTATTTATGGATGAGATGTTTAGAATAGGGAATGCAAATCATTTGCAATTTAATACGTGTAAAAAAGGGTTGGACTATAGGGAAAATAGGAATTTCAACTAGTTTTCTCCGCTGGGAATATTGGTGATGGATGCCAAATATTTTTATCATTAAAATCTAGAAGTTTGATTAAAGTGGTATACACCTTCAATGCTAAGGGTAACAAAAAATATTGACATGTCATTATTGTTAATGTGTTCAATTTTTGTTCTAAGGGAAAATGATAAAAAAATGCCATTCTACTTTGTTATCTGAATGTACCTATGTTTAGTTATCAAACATCCGGGCATACTTGGGTTTGCAAATGTTCAAGTTAAGGAACATTATTATTTTATTATTTTTAGTCAGTATAATATACCATACAAAATTCCATGGCAAGCGATAATAATTTAGAAATGGGTATTAGGCTTCCCAAATTTTGTATTTTGAATTGTTGTTTTGTAAACATAATGTATTTTTTAATGTACACACATCTATACAAATATGTGAATATTCTTGGTTTCCCATTTTGGAGCTTGAGAAACACACTATATTGTCAACTATGCAAATTCTTATACTACACTCTCCCTTTATTGTGAATTGTGTACAATGAAGTATACTATGTAGGTTTTGGTTGGGAGGGGCAATAGACTTATTACCTCAATCATTGACACCACCAATTTCAATATGATTGGAATCAATGAGATCTTGCACCATGTGTTTAACACTTAAAATGTTTTGTATCATGTCCATTTTGACAATGAAAATGACAATAGGAGTTTGGTCTAAAGTTTAAAAGTAATGATTTGGTAGGATCAGGAGCTTTAATGGGAGGTAGGGAAATTAAGTTCTTTTCTAGAAGTTGCAACATGGTGTGATGAAGGGTATCTAGTAAGGGAGTAATTTTTCTATTCAGATCCCCAAAATGTAAAAGGATTTGTCTTCTTTATAGCAGCCACTTGGGTATCAACATGTTGGGTTGGTTGATGGGGATTTAGTTGGAGAAAGCCATTATTTGGTTTATTGAAAGGTTGTTAGTTGTTGTGAGTTGTGAATTCAAAATTTTCAGGATGGTTAGAGGTGGGTTTTGTTTCATGACTACTAACCAAGTTTTGATAATCACAACGGGCAGTACACAAATGTCTGAAGGAAGGAAATTTCATCACGCCAAGCTTATCTTGAATCTTAGTTTGTAAGTTCTCACTGAACATTCATTGAAGATAGGGATCGGGAATATTTATGTTGAGTTGGGAATAAATCAATTGGTATTGTAAAATGAAGTCAATGACCTTTTCATCATCATTTTGCTTACATTTCATCAAATAAGCTAATGTCATCTTAGGAGTCATATGGACTTGGAAATGGTTGATAAAGGCATTAATAAGTTCATCGAATCAACGAATTGAGTTATTCAGCAATGATAAAAACCATTCCAAGGTGGAATCTTTCAAGGACCTAGGTAAAATCTTAGCCAAGATCTTATCTTCAACGACGAAATCACTGCATAAGGCAATGTAAGCAGAAACATGGTTAGAAGGATCTCCTTTTCCTCCATATTTCTCAAATCTAGTGTTAGGGTTCAGGCAGATTGGAACAATAAACATTAACAATTATATGTAGATTAAATTATAACCTAGAAATAACAATGAAGAATAACACAAAAGAGATCAACGTAGAATTTAACGTGGTTCACCCATTATGGGCTACATCCATAGAAACTCAGCCATCCAATGATTTTACTATCTAGTGGAAACCAAATTACAATCTCGTGAACACCATACCGCAACATACATCCCAGCCACTTATAACAAGCCTTTTGGTACCTTCTCTAGGATTAGGGTTTTACAAGGTATTTTTTCATTTGACATGTTAACAGGAAAACCTTGATGAGTCAATGGAAAAAAAACCTTGACATGTCAATGGGAAAAAACCTTGATGTGTTAACGAAAAGAAATTTTTGGGGCGATGCCCCAAATCCCATTTCTTCTTATGAGTGTATAGTACTTGCATGATCAATTGCCACATACCAACAATCTCCCACTTGGAGACTAATCTTGGAAAACACTGCTACACTTACAACTCCCACTAGATTACAGGTCGGGCTGGTTTCTTATATCCACCATTATCATTTGTGAAGTCCAATAAAAAATGGTGAGGAAATCAGTTTCTCCCATGTAACTACCTTTGTCAACATATCTGTAGGATTTCGCTTGTTTGAATTTTCTCCAACTTCAACTATCCATCCTCTACAACTAACTGGATAAAGTGGTATCTGAGTTGTATGTTCTTAGTTTTTGAATGCAGAGTTGAGTTCTGATCAAGATGAATACAACTCTAGCTATCAGTGCACAAAGGAATATCTTCTTGTCACTTTCCCAATTCCTCAAAAAAATGTTGTAACCAAATCATCTCCTTGATAGCTTCTATAGCAGCAACATACTCAACTTCAATGGTTGAAAGTGCAACAACCTTTTGCATCCTTGAAATTCAATTGGTTGCAATACCTCCTATAGTAAAAACATACCCTATAGTACTCCTCCTGCTATCAATATCACCCACCAGATTAGAGTCAACATATCCTTTTAGAGCAGAATTTATTCCTCCAAAACATAGTTTCTTTGAAGTAGTACCTCTCAAATATTGGAAAACCAATTTTACCACATTTTAATGTTCCATTCCCGGATTTCTCATATACCTACACTCACAACTCCCACTGCATGTGCAATATTTTGCCTTGTGCATACCATTGCATGCATCTAGCTACCAACTATTGATGCATATGGTATCTTAGACATTTTTTCTTCCTCCTCTTGTATCTTTGGAAACATCTCCTTATTCAACTTAAAATGACTATGCAAAGGTGTACTAACTACTTTTGCATTCTAGAAGTTAAACATTTTCAACACCTTCTCTACATACTCACTTTGAGACAAAAATATTTTTTTGTCTATCTTGTCCCATGTGATCCTCATATCAAGGATTTGTTTTGTTGCACCCAAATCCTTCATAGCAAATGAATTTTCTAATTTCTTCTTAATTTCATTAATATGTTGCATGTTAGACCTAGCAACAACCATGTCATCAACATAAAGCAACAAGATAATATAGCTGCTATTACCCAATTTCTTAAAATAAACACAATAATAGAATGACATCTTTTGTAACCTTGTTCAGCCATAAAACTATCAAATTTTAAATACCATTGTTGAGGTGCTAGCTTTAGGCCATACAAACTCTTCTTTAACCTACACACAAATTCCTCCTTACCCTTGACCTCATATCCCTATGGTTGCAGCGTGTATATTTCCTCTTCCAAATCCCCATGGAAAAATGTTGTTTTTATATCTAACTATTCAAGATGTAAATCTTTCACAGCCACAAGACTTAGAATAGTCCTAATAGAAGTCATATTTACAACCAGAGAAAATATTTTATCAAAATCTATACCTTTTTTCTCTGTAAAACCTTTTACCAGGAGTCTGGCCTTATCTCTTTTCTTGCCTCCACCTTCTTCCTTCAACCTGTACACCCATTTATTTGGAAATGCTCTTTACCTACAGACAATTGGACTAATTCCCAAGTCTAATTTTGTAGCAAGGAATCCATTTCCTCTTTCATGTCGAGCTCCCATTGCTTTTTGGTATCTACCTGCATTGCTTCTTCATAACCTTCAGGTTCACTAGAATCATTTAATAATATAGAATATAATCATTGAGAAAAAATTTCAAGAGGTCTAGTTATCCTTGTAGAATGTCTAGCACTTGCAGGAATCTGTGGGATAACTTGTTGTTGTTGAGCATCAAGTACCATTGGAATTTTATTTTATGGAATCTCATCTAGCACCACATATTCCTTTTTGGCCTGTTCATGCTTCTTTTCCTATAGTTGATGCTTATGCATGACCTTCTCATTGAATATAACATATCTGCTCCTAATGATTTTATGATTTTCATAATCCCATAATCGATAACCAAATTCATCTACTCCATATCCAATGAAGGTACATTTTTTAGACTTAGCCTCAAACTTGGCTCTATTTTCAATATCAACATGGAAAAAATCTTCACAACCAAAGGTTTTCAAAAATGAATAGTTTACCTTTTTACCCGTCCATCCCTCCTCTGAAATGCCAAAATCTAAAGGATTTGAAGGTCTCCTATTTATTAAATAAACAACGGTATGTGCAGCATCTTCCAAAAAGTGTAAGGGTGGTCTAGCATGCAATCTCATGCTCCTTACATGCTCCATAATGGTCCTATTCATCCTCTCAGACACACCATTTTCTTGTGGGGTTCCAGGAACCATTTTTTTCCTATGGATTCCATTTTATGAATAGTAATTTTCAAATTCTTTGTTACAATACTCGCCTCTATTATCAAATCTAATACACTTCAACTTTTTTCATGTCTCATTCTCAACCAAAGCTTTCACTTTTTAAAAGTTTCAAATACTTCTTATTTTTTTTTAGGAAATACACCCATTTTTTCCTAGTTGCACCATCAATAAAAATAAATTAATAACAAGAGCCACCAAGAGAAGATACTTGAGCTATTCCCCATACATCTGAATGCACAAGCTCTAATTTCGCATTCTTCTTCTCTTTCCCAACTTTGAGAAATCAGACTCTTTTCTATTTTCCATAAACACAATTTTCGCAGAACTCCAAGTCAAAAGTCAATCTACTTCAGACCTGGTAGTAACTTTCTAGAGTGAAGGATCTTCATCCCTTTCTCACTCATGTTCCCAAGTCTATGGTGTGAAAATTTTGTTTATCTCCCTATAGCAAGTGTTATAACTATCTCAATAGCAACTATTTCTATAGCAATTAAGGTAGAGTAAGTATTACCAGTACACAAATACAATGTGCCTACCTTTTCACCTTTAGATACTACTAATGCACCTTTAGTGACCTTCCAAACTTTTTCTGAAAAGGTAACCATGCAACCTTCACTACCCAATTATCCTATAGAAATTAAATTCCTTATCAAATTTGGAACATGTATCACCTCCTGTAGCAACCATTAATTTTCATTTTGCAACTTGATTTTTTCTTTCCTTTTCCAACAATTTGACAGGGTTCATCATCACCCAAATATATCTATCCAAAATAACCTTGAACATAATCTACAAAATATTCCCTATGGGGTGTGGCATGAAATGAAGCCCTTGGATCTATTACCCAAGAATCATTAGCATTATCCAAACATATAATTAAAGCATCTTGCAACTTATTACTTGCAACATTAGCTACTGTATTGTCATCATGTTGTCCATCTCCTTATTTTCCCTTTCAAGACCAACAATCCTTCTTCAAGTGTCTTGGCTTTCCACAGTGATAGCAATCCATTTTTCCTCTAGATTTAGATATGCCTTTCTTTGACTTCCCTTGTAAATTCCCATGATTTGTTGGGCCTTTTCCTCTCTCCTTTGTTCTTCCCCTGTTCTCTACAATCAAAGCATTACCTAATGTTGAACTCTCACCTATGCTTTTTTGTCGCATTTCCTAGCTAAGGATAACACCAACAACATCATCAAATTTCAATGTATTTGAACTAGAGATAAAGTTACTTATAGCTATTCCAGCTTTCTGGAAAAGAACATAAAATCAAGAGAGATCCCACCTCTTCATCAAAATTCACTTTTGACTGGTATTTGTATTAAATTCATTTAAATGATCTACCACATATCCACCTTCAATCATTTTCAGATTAAACAAATGCTTCATGAGAAATACCTTATTTGAGGCTAAGGGTTTTTCATACAATTTAGCCAAAGATTCCATCAGATCCTCTGTTATCTTTGCTTCTCTTGTATTGAATGCCACAGATGGTACTAGGAACAACCAAATGGTACCCAGTGCCTTCTATCCAGAATCTCCCATTCTTCATCAAACATCATAGCATCTTTCTTTGTTTTTCCTTGCAATGGTCGTCATAGATCCTTTTGATACAAATAATCTTCCATCTGCATCTTCCATAATAGATAATTCTAGTCATTGAACTTTTCAACCTTGATTTTTTCTTCTTCCATTGCTCCCACTCAAATCTATAGGTTTCCTCCAATCAATCGAAATACACATGGCTATGATACCAATTGTTAGGATTTAGGTAGATTGAAGCAATAAACATTAACAATTATATGCAGATTAAATAGCCGAGACCAAAATGCTCTAAAGCCATGAGAAATGTTGAAATATTTGATCAATAAGGTGAGAGGAAAATCATCGTTATCTGAGCCATCATCATTAACAAGGATGCTCACAATGGTTATAAAATGATGAACACCTACCCATGTGGTGTTCCTCGCCAATTCGACATATGTGGGTAGCATTGGGGGAATCATTTGCACCTACCCAAACTGTTAGGTGACCCTATATCAATAATATGGAATAATAAAATGATCTACTCACCATGCAAGAGATGATCATGCTACATGTACTACAATTATCACTTGTCTGTGGGCTAGATCTCCATACCTCTATAGGGGTGTCATCTAATATCATGCACCCATTTTGAATCAAATTGTAGCTTCCAAAAACTTAGGTCTTTGTAACTCTAATCGCACACCAATGGGTATGTGTGCACCATCGATGTACCAAGTATTATGCCCTGGGGGATCCCAACTAGCTAGGTACACTAATATGCACAAATGCACACACCTGTAGGAGCATGTAGGCTATCAGACTAAAATACTCATAATGGACGTAATGTCTGAGCTCATGATATAAGTGAGCAAGAATTCTCTGACCCCAAGTGTAGATCATCCTATGGTCATCCATCTCTTGGATGTAATGGAAAAGGCTCTCATGTAGGTGAGAGACTCTCCCATCCATCATGAATCGAAGGGCTACTATAACAACTATGAACCTTCAAACAAGTGGAATGGACACTCGCCCCTACTCCAACCACTGTATATAGATGTGGTTAATGGTATCCTTGGGGTTTATCCTCCTAACATAGTATTGTTGGCCCTCTAAGGCCCCTTGTGTCATCCTGGACTTGTTGTATGCCACTCATCATCCGTGGATGGATAGCTTAGTGATCTTGTACACATCCTCCAATGTGACAATCATCTCTCTCATTCATAGATGAAAAGTAGAGGTATCCATGTCCTAGTGCACCATAAGAACCCTAAGCATAAGAGAATGATATCGCATGGCTAGCAAGGTGTAGGCCCACTATAGGCCCACCTGCCTTAAGTGATCCTGATTATCTAGGTGCATGTGCTTCACTTGATAATGCAGCATGCTCTCTTAGCTCAAGCCACTTCTATAGTAAAAAATTTCATGTCAGATCCATCTACAATATTAAATTATATTTTCTACATCAAAAAAATTCTAGGTAAGCCTTTGGGATGGAGGTGCATCGCACAGATGTATGTGTGATGCACTAGTGTTTTAGTCCAAACATTGCCTATATGAAAGTACATAGGGTAGACACTAGTGCAATTAGAGGCCTCTGACACACTATCGAGACAACAGCACATCGATTGGACGCCTGTGCTACTCTCGAAATAGAAAAACAAAAAAGAATGCACTAAAAACATGAAGTGGGGTTAGATTCCTCCTATCTCGTTGACCTCAACTCCCTCGTCCATGGCTATGTGGAGTTGCTTAATCCTCAAGTCTATGTAATCACATTTGTGATCCATTTTGCAAGATTTTCTATCACAAAATTTGACAAATCCTTCATTGCGAACGGTGAAAATGACCCTTCTATGGGCATGTATTCACCTCTTCATCATATTTTTCCTCTAAACCACCAAATTTTTCTTAAGCATTCTTCTTGTCATGGTAGATTCTTCTAATTTTTGAACTAACTTAAATTTGAGTTTTTCAAAATAAAACTTCATGTCTAGTGTTGTAACTCCTTGTTGATCTTGATCGCTGGAGGCACTGTCAGTATCCACCCACTTGACCTCTGTAGCCTCTACAATATCCTTTTTACATTTAAATCTATAAAAAATTTAAATTTTTAGTCTTGCACTTATATTTTATTTTCTCTTTTAGTATAGCTATTTTTCTCAAAAATTATCTCACTAAAGTGGGGGAAAATTGTAGTGTCATAAAATTGCACCCCATGGAAATTTCACACTTGTGCATTTAGCTTGCCGCATTTACAGCACCTAGCCACATTTATGACAAAAACCTTATTAGTCAAAACTTCATGATTTTAACTCCATAAGGGACAATGATGAAGCATTAGCAATTTGCCACCTCATTTCTTGTAAAGTTATGAGTTGGATGCCAACGTGACACACAGATGTTTGCATGTCATGCTAGCGTCCCTAAAAATTTTGAGTTTAAATGAGGGAAGCTCGCGACCTTTTCCCATAACACATGTGTTTGCGGTGGAATTGCAAGTATAACGACTTTTCTTTCCCCTGAAACTTCCAAAAACTCTCCTTTTCACCTTCATTCTCATTCATTCTTACAGTTTTTCTCTACAACTTGCTCTCTAAATTCTTTCTTTTCTTCATCTCTTCTCTACAACAAAGCTCTACTAGATTCACATCTCATCAACAACCAAGTCTCTCATTCAAGCATTCAACGTCACATCCATCAAGGTAAGAGGGAGCCACAAAATGTTGGTAATGCTCTCTTGTTGCATTATATTGTCTTGTCTATTTGCTAACATATCTTGTCTCATCTATTTATTTTTGATATGGGTTCTCCTTCATAGCAGGGTTTTCTTTTATCACACATCTTATCTATTTTATTACATGTCTTGTCTATTTTCTATCTATCTAGTTGTCTATGGAGGTGGAAACACAAAAATGGAGGATTGACTAAGGCAAGCCTTAAAATAGCACCAACACTTTTCCTAGTTCTTCTTATGTGCAGGTCATTCATGTGAAGCTTTGTTGGAGGCTTCATAATGTTGAACCTTTCATGAGTTAACATCTTACCTTCTTTATCATTTCCTTTCACTCTACCTTTCTGTTAACTTAGTAGGATATTCAAACTTCATATTCTAGGAAGATAATAGACTCTATGAGTTTTTGTTATGAGATTAACTCTTTTTCCATACAATATGCTAGTATGTTCCTAAGATGATAGCACACTGCACTGTCATTCAAGTCTCGTGTTGATTTCCTTAGGTTGAGAGCTATTCAGTTTGTTCTAGAGGCTTTTGTAATCTAATATTTCATTCCTTGAATTCCTTCATCAAAAATCATATCAGAGATTCTCTTTTAAGTATATTTTTGCAATCTCTTTCATCTTGTACCTCTGTCACTTAAGCTTTTGTCATTGAAGTGACCAAAAGATATTCACTCCCTTTAGACCCTATTTATCTTAGGACTTGGGAGTAGCGAATCACCTTCTTCATAATTATTATAACAACATATCACTTTAACTTTTGTTTATCCAACACAAGGTGAGAAGGGTAAAGCTGAATAGTTCATCACATTTAAATTTAATGTAGCAACCACAACCTTATAACAAGGAATTTATTTGGAAATTTTAACCAGAAGTAAAAAGTACTCATTCCATAAAAATGGGACATAAAAATTTTCTTTAATTATTGAAAGTTGCAATTGTATACCTTGATAACATAAGCATAGCATAATAAATTCATTTCACTTTTCAACTAGAAAGTATAATCTAATTTTCTTTTAAATATTTCCCACATGATGAGTTTCAAATAAATAATATAAAAATTTAATATTAAGGAAAAAGGTCAGAGATCCTTATCTGGATAATTTATTTCTTTTTGTCTCCCAAGACTCGGCATGCCCTACAAGAGGGAGAGCATCAGCCAAGTGCTTTACCTCCAACCATAGACCAATTGTCTCCCACACGCCTTCATAACTAGAAGTGGCCATTCCCTTCAATGAATTGAATAGTTAAGAACCATCTAGTAATTTCCATATGAACTTCGATGTTGTGCATGTTCTCATTTGATGCCACCATTAGATGACCCATCATTGATAACTGATCTGAGATATCTTATATGGGCCATCTTGCATGAAATATCCTTGATGGTTCTAAAGTTGGCTAAGTCCTAGTGTTTTCAGGCTTTCAGGTTTTCGCTTCCCTTCATACCGGTATACCTTCTCCATCTCTCCCGCCCCTTCTTCTCTTCTTCTTTTCTGCTAAGTGTTTCAAGTTTCAGCCTTCAACCTTCCCCTTTATCACTTACTGTGTCCTTTTGGTAAGGCATAGGCCTTACCTACAATCGTCAAAGTCCCAAGGACACTTTTCAAGATTTGTTTCTTGAATAGTTAGACTTTGTGGGTTGGATTTCTATCTTACCTCTTCCATCTTCTTTCCCTTTCTTTCTATCAAGCTTCGAGCGTTGGCCTTCAACCTTCCCCTTTATGCTTTAACTCTTACTTCTTTTGGTAAGTGATAAGCCTCCTCCCCAACCTCCAAGGCCCAAAAAAGGCAATCCTTCTTTCACTTTCTGGTTTGCACCTCCTTTCTTCTTTCTTCACTCCTCTAAGCATGTGGTATGGCAAACGCCTAAAGCCCAACCTCTGATAGGTTCCTATTTTCATGGTTTGCTACTTCGGCCTTCTTTATTCACGTCTTCAACAAGTGGTATGAGGCATCTCTGAACCTTGACCTCCAATTTTTAGTAGATTTGGTGTGTTTTGGGGGGTCAAGTCCATTAATTCCTGAGCGACCTTTTCACTTGTTCATTCAACTTTTAAGGCTCGAGGACATCATTTATTACACATCTCAACTTTTGCAAAGGATCTCATGGGAACCCATGCTCATTTATTGCATATATTGTCCTTTTTAATGGATCCTTACCCAGATCACGATTTTCACAAGACCCCTCCATCCTTTCACACACACGCATGATAGGCATTCATTGCTAGGGTTTGGGTGTTGAGTGGGTTTCCTATCTTCCTGGGCACATTTTATGAGTTATGCCTGAGCTATAAAGGCAACACTTGTATTTTTTTTTAAAAAAGTTCTTGCTTATTTTGGCCTAGCAAAAATTTATCTTGTAACTCTTTTTTAGGGGGTTCTTACTTCTCTTTGAGTAGCAAAAAGGCTCCTTTCAGGTTAATAGAGATTTCAGCATTCCTTCTTCAGTTTTTTTGTCTCTCTTTTCATTGAATGATTTGATGTAATTTTGATTTCATGTGTTGAATCTTTTTTGTCTCATTCATGCATCTTGGATCAAGGGTTTCATGTAATGTAGGTTATATGTTGTGTTGAATAGTTTCAATAGGTTGCAGTTGTGAGAAACCTTTGTTTTTCCTTCAAGAAATCTTTGAATCTAAGCCTTCATATAAATTACTTATGTATTACATGTGTAAACTGAGGTTATGAGAGAAAGGTTCTTTTATTGATGTTGATTGTGAGTTGGAGCAGCAAGTAAACCTAGATTTATGGTGCATCACCTCTTTATTTTTATGGTTTTCATTCCAAGAATCCTTCTTCCCTTTTCCTTAATATTTTTAGTAGTTTTAGGTGATCCATCAAATGAAGTTGACCTTCTTCAAAGATTTGACCTCACTGCGCAAGGTCCTACACCTTGAGGTTGTTTCCATGTTTCATTGGATAGCTAAGTGTATGCTAAGCATGCGGGTACAATCCTAAGTTATAGCAGTTCCCTACTTAAAACCAATACCATCAAACAACTATGGAGACATTCCTACTATGAATGACAATGCTAATTACATTAAGTAACTATAACACATTGAACTAACAAGCATAAGAAGAGACTATTGCACTCACTTTAGCCAAAGTATTTGTAATATATATAATCGCTTCTTTTGTGGAGTGAAATAATTCGTTCACCCACCCTACTTGACTTGGATAACTTAATATGACCTGTGGTTAAAACATACTATAGACCATTGGTTAAAATTTCATATAGATTTTCATTTAAAAATTGATGCCTTTATACTCCTAGAGACCTACCAATCTTGAGCATAATATTGCTTCTTGACTACTATCCATCTTGATTGGTGTACTGCCCCTAGAAACCTATCAATCTCGAGCATACTAATACTCATTGTTAAGACATAATTAATCTAGATTGGTTAGGTCTTCCTAACTTTAGAACACTCATGTTACGTTCACGTAACATCTTGGACCTTGGAAACTACCTCATATTCAATGTTCTTACTTACTAATTCAATAAATGACTTCACTAGTTATACTTTACTAACCTTGAATACCCAAGTTACATTCTTGTAACTTCTTGGGACTTGGAAACTACCACTTATTCAATTCCTTCATATTAACCATGAGAGTATCTGAACTCCCATTCTAAGCACAAGTAGTTGATATTGATGACCCACTATCTTTGACTAGACTCTCTCTTGGTCATAACTAAAAGTATTGGAAAATGATCAACATATATAAATAATAATTACTAATATTAAACCAAATATTCCTTCTTTGTATAACATGTTGGAGATTGTTGCACTATGTTGTCTTTTGTGTTCTCATTGATGTCAACCACTATCAACCTCTAGTGTGGTGTTGCAGATAAGGATATTTTTGCAACTTCTAGTGTGGTTGTGATGAGGAGTTGTGGTGTTGTGTAGGTGTTGTTGATGCAGCTGGTTCACTTAGTTTCCAAGTGCTTTTGAGAAAATTTGAATAGAGAGTGTACAAGGAGACAGAGTTTTGTTCTGCATTATGCTCTACATTTCTTCATGGTTAAACATGTTCTTGTGCAGTTTGGATGAGATCATCAGAGGTGTTCATAGGTGTTATATCTAGACTTTTAGGTTCTAGATCATGTGGCAGTGGAAGATGTGTCTCATAGTGTGTTTCCTATGAAGAAGGTTGTCTAGGAGAAATGGAATTTCTCTGCATTTCTTTGTGTTGAGGTTTCTTGTCTTGCAGATTTGGGGACATTCTCATATTGCTTGTATCTACTGTTCCCTAGAGTGTGTGGTGTTCATTTGTTCTACAAGGTTGGTTAGTTAGTTGTATGTTTGTGGCAGTGTGGTTAGTTACACAAGATGATAATATTCTCAGTTTCAAGTGGTTGCGACAATGTTGTTGAATATTCTAGGATGTTTTTTAATGTTTCTTTGTGGTCCATAGGATGTTTTTGGACCTGGAGAATTGTGAATTACAAAATGATATGAGTTATTATACATAAATTCTACAAGTGGAGATAATCCTCCCACTAGTATTAAGGACCCATGTAATACACTCATTAAAGGTCCTCTAATACCTAGTTTACTTTCTCCAACTAACCATCTATCTTTAGAGGATATGTTGAGGGTGATACCACAATAATGGGTTATACTTTCTGGGACATCTTGATTTTTGTTAAAATCACATATTTTTAGAAAATATAATGATTTAAGCATTGAAAGGTTTCATGTAAAGGATTCTAATTGAAGTGGGTTTCATCAAACCCCCTTAGATCAAACCCCCGTGGATAGAACCCCACTAGTTTTAAACCATACCTATAATGGAGTCTCCTCTACACTTACCAAAATGTTGATAAAAAAACCACTTTTGATTTACCTTTTGGGGGATCAAATGAATTCATTTAAAATTTATATTTTGTAAGTGTGTAGTCCTTATTATAAGCTTCCCAAAAATTATAACTTTAAATATATTTATTTTGAATATGAAATTTTTTTATATCTTGTGAATGTAGGGTTTTCACCAAAAATCAAGCTTTATGTTCTACACGTGGAAAAATAGTATATTATCAAAAAAAAATCTGAAAAATTTATATGCCCTTGATATTGATGTCCTTGATCCAACAAAAAAAATGAATTTCAATACACACAAAAAAAGTTGTGTTAGCAAGTAAACCTATGTATAAATTGTAATTGGTTTGACTTCAAAACTTAATTAAGAAAAAATATTCAATAAAACACTATGAAACCAAATGCATTCCCTAGATATCGTAGTTACAAATCTAAATTCAAAAAAAAAAGAATTTTATCCTTCATAGAAAAAAGTTGTGTTAGAAAGTACACATCACTCTTTAAAAATGGTGTTTACAGTTAAAAACTAGTTTTCAAAGGAGATGAAAAAAGAAACGCAATTTGATTCCAAAATTTTAAAAAATATATTTAGAATCTACATAAAAAATTTCACAAATCACTTGTTTGCATCATCTTCAAATTCCTCATGGTTTAGTAGCTACAGGTGCCCAAAAGTTAAGATTTAGTTACAAAGTTTAGTTCAATGTTAAGTTTGGCCAAAAAGTGTAACCCACTATTGTGGGATCACCCTTGAACTTATGTTCAACTGAGCTCCAAGTGAGGTGAATAAGGTTTACCAAACCTTGAAGTCATGCATGCATCCTTGTCTGAGATAATCTTCTCGAGAACATCATGCAAGTCAAAAAAATTTACACGAGATTATAGGCTACGACTAGTGCTCCATCTGTCAAATTAACAATATAAAACAGCTATCTTGGTGATTCCATCCACCACTACCAATATTGCATTATGCCTATTCCTAGAAATAGAAAAATTCTACATAAATTTCATACTAATGGTCTGTCATTCCCATTCTGAGATCTCATGAGGGTATAAATTCCTGCCAATTGATAATGTTCCACTTCCACCCTCTAGATTTCTAGACATTCCACTACCTATATTGCAGCATCCCTCTTCATTCTTTTCCAAAAATTTAGTTTCTTTACATCAACCTAAAGTTTTTGTTACAACAAGATGTTCTAAATAAGGTATGGAGTGATCCTCTCTCCATGCTATATTCCTTAAGTCTTCTGGGTTTGCATCATACATTCTTACTTTAAATCACAATAGCCCATCTGGCTCAAAATTAAACCCATCATATCTTGGATCTTGGGGGTTTTCCCTGAGAGCTTGGTTGAACTGCTCATAATATTTGTCTCCTTTGACTTACACTTTATTTTTGCAGTCATTAGTATAGAGATCATCAACGATTTATGCCTATGTTGACTTAAGGCATCTGCAATCTTGGTTTTTCCTTTCCTTTGATGTAATTGATCTCAAAATCATGGTTTGATATTAGCAAAAATCCTCTTCTATGGTGAACATTTATATGAAGTTGGTTAAACGAGTACTTAAGACCTTAATGGTCTAACTTTAACTCAAGGTTTTCTTAAGAAATTTAATGTTGCTACATTCATAATGTAGGAATAATTGTTGCTAGTTCATGATAAATGTAGAGCATAATCTTGCTCATAATTCTTTAATTTTCTAATCTCATAGGGGATATCATGTCCTTCTTACAAAATTACACCACATATCCCCTCACCCGAGGCATCAGTGATGATCACAAATTGACCCTTTGGATCAGGCACTTTCAAAATTAGTGTCGAAGTTAACTTCTTTTTTAATTGGTCGAGTTCCTCCTTGAACTTTTTTTACCCTATAAAACTTTTTCTAGACAATCTAACATATGATTTTTCAACTTCAAGCACTTAGATATTCGCACACAACAAAGTCACTTCCAAGCTAGAAATCACATGAATACAAGTACTTCATAATATTTTTTTTTGTTAAAATAACACTCATCCTCTACTTCTATTCAATTGAGAATAAAAATGGAAGTATTATTATTATAATTAACATAAACACTGAGACTCAACACACTCTCTACCATCTCCTCCCTTGTACATTCTATCAAGGGTTCATTATAAACATGAAAGGAAAACAAGCATATAATAGGATTAGAAATTTCAAACATTTAGAATAGCTACCACTAGGGTAAAGTACAACTCAAGAGGAATAATTTTCAATTCCAATAGTAAATCATGAAATGCATGCAATGAAACAATAATTCAAGTGTGACCAAGGCTAATAAATAGATAGATGGAAAATTTGGCAACTACTCCATTCATGAAGAAAATTTAAAAATAATTATTGTTCCATGAGTAAAAAGAGAGATTTCATCAATAACCAAATTAAACCATTAAACTTTGGAAACATGAATACATGAACTATATGTGACTAAGTTCGGCCACATTGGAGGGAGTGACGGCTACACAACACCTTGGGGTACCCTTTTCCAAAGTGTATGGGAGAGAGTATGCTCAAGAACATTACAAACATAGTGTCGAACACCTAAAATATTGAGAGGGGAGTGAATCAATATTCGCTTAAATTAATTAACTTAAAAGTGCATTCAAAGCATCTCAATGAACTTGCAAAAATGGAAAGGAAAAATTAAAGCATGCATCACAATAATCAACACAAGAACACCAGATTTACATGGAAAACCCTTGAAAGGGAAAAACCACTGTGAGTATTAGCTCACAATATATCATAACCAGTTACAATAGATTACAAGAGGCTCACTGCATGAAGGGTTCACTACTCAGAGGACTCATTATCAAGAAAATAGGAGGGCTCATTACCCAATGAAGATCACTTTTTCCAAAATTATAAAAGATATACAAAAGGATGGCTCACTACCAGAATTTGAATTGCTTACAATGCATCTACTATATGATGTAAGTTGAAGATACAATTCCAATAAGGTTCAAAAAACTAACTTTACACACTTCATTCATCATTTTCATAATATCACCAATATCACATTTTGCACATCACTACACACCTCTTATCTCTTATCTCATACTACACACACTAAATTAACCTTCTATATATATGCATATATTCCATAAACAATCATGTCATCAATTAGGTCGGCCTAATTAGATGAAACGTGTGACATCATAACCTGTCGACTCAAAACTCCATCATACATACTTTGTAGAAGTAACTGAAGTGTATTCTTCACCAAGATATATCAGCATGACCTATAGATACTCCTATGATTTTGCTTCATACACTATTTAGTCTCGTATGAACCCAAAATCGTTAGGTTGACACCGCACAACAAAATTGGTGAAGCAACAACTGAATGAACCAAATGTTCATCCCAAAACTTGAAACATAGACCACCAAATCACTTGAAACTTAGAGTGCACACACATATAACATCTTCAAGCACTCCCTAAAATTTTTATATCATAATGATCATCCGTAGTGGAATGCAAAGCATTCCGACATGAACTCTACAATTGTAACTATGTCTCTATTTAGACTGATACTTTGTCATCAATATCTTTTGCTACAAAATACATAAAACCTTGAAAATTTCAATATAGAATCCTTCAATAATTGCAATTATCACCTCAAAACTACATGATGGGATATGGCAGTGCATAGCAATGTGGACCAAAAAAATGGTCCTTTATGACATCACTATCTCAGCCTGAGACTTAGTCAATTTCCCAAAAATACTTGGTCTTCTCTGAAATATAAACATACTAATATACCATCACTTCTACAATGGTTTGACATCAATGACAACACCATACATCATCATTCTCATGTTTCCAACAATCTCCCCCTTTTTCATTGATGGCAACACACTTCTCTTCTTCACTTTCCCTTTGACATCAAGGGAAAAGGGTAGTAAATCCACATTACATCCCCTTACTAATATAACTATATGATAATAGCTAAACCCCTATTTATTTATCCATCACCAAAAAGACAAAACTACATTGCAACACCATCTACTAACTCTATATATGTACATTGAGATCAAAAATTAACTATATAATTCAAAAATGTACACCTTAATTGGATGAGGGTAATATACCCTGATATGATGCCTTTAATTTTACAAGGTGTGCCTTCTAATATTTATTGGAAACCTCGCAATCCTTCCTGGCAAAGGAAAGCATAAAGCTCTTATTTTCAAACTGAACATTGAGGTCTTCTCCTTCTTTCGAAGAGCTAGGAACTCTAGTATTTTGCACAACCTTCTCCTTATTGGAAAAAACTCCAATTAAATAAGTAAGCCTTACACTGACCATATCTCAGAGCTAATTGTATTGCATTTTTATTTTCTCTTTTTTCTCCTACAATAAAAATAATTGACCATGTAGATTTTCAATGACCACTCTAGTTGCTCCATCTTCATCATTCACTGGATCATACACACTAGAGGACTAAACAAAGACTCAATTGAGTGTTGGAAACTTGTGTTGTCATTCATGCTAATAGAGTGTTGTTGCATTACTATCAACCCGTGAGGAAGCAAGTGTGTTCAAGTATGTTGGTTGCATTATGTTGTCATTAGTGTTATCATAGGAATCAACCCCTAATGTAGCAATGATGAGTAAGTGTTTGTACATATCAACATGGTGTATGGTTGAGATGCTAAGAAGGTGTTGCAAATGTTGATATAGTGTTTGTGGTGCTTGGTTTCCAAGTGCTTTTGAGAAAATTTGAATAAAAGAGAATTTAGTGTGTCAGAGTGGTGTTCAATGTTTTGCTCAGCACATCTTCTATATTGTAACTATTCGCATGTGGTTTGAACTTGATGATCAAAAGTGCTATGAGGTGTTCACTAGTTTGTGAACTATGAAGAAGTGTTGTCTAGGAGAAATGAGACTATTTCGCATTTTTCCCCAGTGAATTTTTTTGTGTTGTAGATCTAGGAACATGCTTAGAATTTTTGTATCTATCTTTTCTTGAAGTTTTAGGTGTTGAGCTGCCCCACAAGGTTGTCTGGTGTGTTGGATGTTTGTGCAAGTATGTTTGGTTGCCCAAAATGAAGATGTTCTTGAGTTTCATGTGGTTGCAGTAATTGTGAAAAATATTCTAATGATGCTAGAATATTTTGAGATGATGGATGAATATCATGGAGTGTTGTTGTGTGGTCCATGATATGTTTCTCGACCTTGGGAGGTGTATTCAGATTCATGTGTTAGTATTAGTGCAGGTTTGGTTGACTTGGCATGCTAACACTAATTGCGGAGGATAATTTTTTATTAAGTGTTGATATGTGTGTTTATGTAGATTTGGGTCCCAATTAAGTAATGGTGTGGTTTTGCTTCACTTATTTATACTGTGGAAGTGTTTGGTGCTGACCTATTTGATGTTGCACTATAGAGGTGTATATGTTTCATTAAGGCCGACCTAATTGAGATTATTTTGCATTGCAGAGGGTATAAACGTGGGTGAATTGTTGTGTGGATGAAGTGTGAAGTGTGTGTAATGCAAAAGATATGAAAGTGATAAAGAGTGTTGATCTAAGTGTGAGCCTTAATTCCTATGACTTCCTAATGTAGTGAGCAAAAGGTTTCTATATTTCAATCTATTTGATGATTTTTTAGTACTTCAGTGGAACTGTAACTTCAAAATATGAGAGATGCATTGCTATCATTTCAAATTGGTAGTGAGCCACCCCTTTTTCTTTCTTTCTTCTAGACAGTGATTCCTTTGGTAGCGATCCACCGGTAGTGAGACTTTCTTTATCATTATGGGCAATGAGCATTATTGTAATCGATGTTGTAACTCATATATTAGTGAGCTAATCCTCACTGTGGTTTTTCCCTTCTTTATTTTTCCACATAAATCTAGTGTTTTTATTTGTTTTATGTGTTTGAGTTATTGCTTTACATGTTTACATTCTACTAGTGCATGTCAAGTGTTTAATGGTGGATAAGGGTTTAAGAACTAATGCAGATTTGAATGTTAATGAGGGTTTCTAATGTTTTAAAAGTATACAAATGATTCACCCCCCTCTTATTTTTCATGTGCATCTAATAATTGGTATCAAATTTATGGTTCACAAGAAGAAGCTAAACCGCTTGAGGTAGATCCAAATGGCAAATAGGAAAGGTTTCAAATCTCCTTTGTTCGATGGAACAAATTTTACCTACTAGAAAGTTACGATGAATTCTTTCTTAGTCTCCCTTTGATTTGGTGTTTGGAAGTTTGTTGAAATATGTTATACTATTCCTACAAATGGACCATCAACTAATGATGAGATCAAGGCATATCGAAACAATGGAAAAGCAAGGAATGCAATCCTAAGTGGTCTTACAGATTTAGAACTTATGAAGTTTATAAGCTACAACTCTGCTAAATATTTCTAGACAAAGTTGGAAGGAATCTGTGAATGAAATGACAAGATCAAACACGCAAAGATGCAGATCTACAAAGCTAAATTTGAAACCCTAAGGATGTCTAAAGATGAAGATATTTTTTCCTACATGCTCAGAGTTAATGAAGTTGTCAATGTCATCAATGGTCTTGGTGGAAATTTGGATGAAAGAGAAGTTGTGAAAAAGGTATTAAGAACTCTACCTAAAGCTTATAGTCATAAAGTTTATGCTACTAAGGAGGCTCAGAATTTGGATCATTATTATAGAGATCGGATGTTTGGTGCTTTAACTTCTGTTGAAATGAGAGAGTTTGGTCAAGATACTATAAACAAATAAACTTATTTTGAATTCTTCAAAGTGGAAAAGGATGATGGATCAGATCTAGATGATCTTGATTAGGTGGAAGCAAACTTTATGAGGATATTGAGAAAGGGTACTAAGAAATAAAAAGGTAAGCTACCTTTTAAATATTTCAATTATGGAAATATAGGTCACTATGCATCTAAATGTCCAATCAAAGTTACTAATGACAAGCAAAAGGATCATAAGGGTAAATTATTCAACAAGATTTATTATGTTGAAAAGGATATTGGTGTATCTAATGATGAAGAATAAGATTATCAAAATGAAGAAAATGATGAATGTGTGTTCATGTCTCTAAATGTTGGAACTAAATCTACTAATCTTGAAAGATGTGTGAAGGAAAGTGCTTCAGAAATAGATCATAACATTGAAGGAACTATGTTAACTACTTTTCATGCTAGAGAAGAGAATAATTACTGGATCATTGATAGTGGATGCTCAAATCATATGATAGGTGATAAGAGTAAGTTTGTTAAGCTTGAAAAGTATGATGGTGGTCTTGTTAAGATTGGTGATGATACATCTGCTAAGATATATGGAAAAGGTTCAATTATCTTTGATGGTAAGCATAATACAGATTATTTTCTTTATGTCAAGGGTCTCCAACATAATATTCTAGGTGTAGGAAAAATCTGTAGAAAAGGATATAATCTTGTATTTCATAATGGTGGTTGTGGAATCATAAAAGGAAGCTTCAGTATTCTGGTTGATGCTAGAACAAGGACAAGAGGTAATGTCTATCAACTCAAAGGTAATGATGCAAAGTACTTAATGTCTCAAACTAATGAAATTTGGTTATGGAATAGAAGAATGGGTCACATAAATGTTGATATCCTAGCAAGTATAAGTTCTAATGATGTTGTGAGATATTTTTCAAAGATTACAAATCCTATCAATGTAATCTACAAATAATGTCAAGTTGGAAAGAAAACAAAGACAAGATTCAAGACAAAAGAGTATTTTACCACATGTCCCTTGTAGCTAGTGCATATAGATTTATGTGGACCTACTAGAATTAGAATCTCATGTGGTGACAAGTATTTCATTTTATTAATTGATGATTATTCTAGAATGGTTTGGGTTACATTTCTCAAAGAAAAGTTGAAAGATATAGACAACTTTAAAGCATTTAAGGCTATGGTTGAGAATGAGATTAATCTGAAAATTAAATGTTTGAGGTCTGATAGAGGTGGTGATTTTACTTCAAATGAGTAATATTTTTGGTGAAGATCATGGAATAAAGAGGCATTTTTTAGCCCCTAGAAATCCTCAACAAAATGGAGTTGTGGAAAGGAAAAACAAAACAGTTTAGGAAGCTACTAGGACAATGATGAAGGAAGCTAATCTTCTAGATGTCTATTGGAGAGAAGAAATTCATATTATATTATGCATTCTTAATAGAGGTCAAGCAAGAGAAAATAGCTCAAAGACTCCCTATGAGATATGGTATGGTAAACCCCCTACTGTGAAGTATTTTAGAGTTTTTGGAAGAAAATGTTATATCAGAAGAGATGAGGAAAACATTGGAAAGTTTGATGCAAGATCTGATGATGGAATCTTCCTTGGACACTCTACAAGAAGTAAGGCCTATTGGTGCTATAATAAAAGGTTGAAGAAGATTCTTGAGAGTGCAAGTGTCAAAGTGGATGAAGAACCACATCAAGGTTTAGTACTGATAGAAGGATATAAATCTGATGAATCCTCTTGTAGTGAAGAAGAAAAAGGAAAAGAGTTGAAAGTTGAAGAGGAAGACGAAGAAGCTCTGGAAAAGAATCTTAAGACTCCTAAGTATATGTAGAAGAATAATTCAGAAGATCAAATCATTGGAGATAAGAGAAAAGGTGTGCTAACAATAAGAAAATATTCTATGATAGAGGAAAAAGTAAAATTATGTTTACTTTATAAGGTGGAACCAAAAACAGTGACTAAGGCATGCAAAGATGAGAATTGGGTCAAAGCAATGAAGGAAGACTTTGAATAGATAGAGAAGAATCTGACTTGGGAATTGGTCCCAAGACTATAAAATAAGAATGTGATTGGCACTAAGTGGGTATTCTGAAATAAGATAAATGAAGATGGAAAATTTTTCAAGAACAAGGCTAGACTTGTGTGTAAGGGTTACTCACAAGTTGAAGATAAAGACTTTGAGGAAAAAATTTCCCCAGTTGCAAGAGTGGAAGCTGAAAAAATGCTTTTAGTTTTTGCAACGCATAAAGGTTTCAAATTATATTAGATGGATGTGAAGTCTACATTCTTGAATGGTGTATTGGAAGAAGAGGTATACATTGAACAACCAAAAGGTTTTCAGTTGCCATAAGATGCAAATATGGTATGCAAGTTGAAGAAAACATTGTATGGACTAAAGCAAGCTCCTAGAGCTTGGTATGCAAGGTTAGACAATAACTTGTTGCAGCAAGGATTTAGAAAAGGTACTGCAAATAGCAATTTTTATTTCAAAGTTGAAGGAGAACAAATCTTAATTATGGTATTATATTTTTATGACATAATCTTTGGAGGAAATGAGGATATGTACAATAATTTTACAGAGGAAATGTAGAAAGAATTTGAGATGCCAATGTGTGAGGAGATGAATTTCTTCCTTGGTTTTTAGATCATTCAATCAAAGAAAGGTATATTCATATCACAATCTAAGTATGTTAATGAATTGTTGAAGAAGTTTGGAATGGATGACTCTAAATTCGTATGTACTCCTATGGTTACTAGTTATAAGTTAAGTAAGAATGATGAATCTCCTAAGATGGATCAGAGTGAGTATAGGTCAATGATTGGTGTATTATTAGACCTTACTGCTACTAGACTAGATATCATGCATTTAATTTTTCTTGTGGATAGATTTCAAGAAGATCCCAAAGAATCTCATGTTGTAGCAATGAAGAGGATATTCAAATATTTGAAGGGCACTCTGCATTATAGTTTTTGGTATCATAATGATGTTGACTTCTCCTTGAGTGCATATATAGAGGTAGATTGTGTGGGATGTGCAGATGACAAGAAAATTACAAGTGATGGTTTTTTCTTTCTTGGAAGCAAGTTGGTTTCATGGCTAAGTAAGAAGCAGGATTCAGTGTCATTATCTACTATAGAAAAAAAAAATATTGTAGTAGCATCATGTTGCACACAATTGTTATGGATGAAGAAAACATTGAAATGTATTAGAGTTTAATATGATGAATCTATTCCTATCTTATGTGATAATACATGTGTTATCAATATTTCAAAGAATTTGATAATGCATTCAAGAATAAAATATATGTCAATCTGGTATCACTTCTTGAGAGAGAAAAGTTGCAGAGAATGAGTTGAAGTTGGACTATGTGCCTATTCAGGATTATATTATTGATATTTTCACAAAGGATCTTCCAAAAGATACTTTTTAGTATTTCTAGGAGAAGTTAGGGGTTACTGCCCCTCCTTTCAACTAGATGCATAACTATGTGCATCTATCCAAGAAGAATTTCAAGGTATATCTCTTGGTCTTGGATTGATGCTAAAGGCTACCTCTCAAGGGGAGTAGGTAGTAATGATTGCTAGTTGGTGCAGTTTGTTGGAGCATATTGTGTTCCCCTAAGGGGCAATTTTTCAAGAAAGTGAGTGTGCAGGAAGAGAGTTTAGTTGTTGTCTCTTACAAGTGTTCCCTTTGGGGAGAGAAGGTATAAGTAAGTAATGACAAAGGGGGAGTAAAAGAAAGGAAACTATGTGTTGTCATTTTTTGTTGATGTCAAAGGGGGAGAAAGTTGAAAAATCATATGAAGAAAAGGAGAGAATAAGTGCTTGTGTAAGGGGGATTAGTGTGCACTGGTGTGCATTATGTGTTGTTGATTAGAGTTGTTGGTTGATATTGATGGTTTTTCATATCAAGTGTTTCCATCAATAAAAAGGGGGAGATTTTTGGAAACTTGTGTTTTCATTGATGTCAACAGAGAGTTATTGCATTGATCTCAACCCCTAAGGAAGCGAATGCATTCAAGTGTGTTGGTTGCATTATGTTGTCATTAGTATTGTCACTAGTGTCAACCTATAATGTAGCAATGATGATTAAGTTCTTGTGGATATCAACCTCTTGTACAGTTAAGATGCTAAAAAGGTGTTGTAGATGTTGAGATGGTGTTTGTGGTATTTGGTTTCCAAGTACTTTTGAGAAAATTTGAATAAAAGAGAATTTAGTGTGTCAAAGTGGTGTTTAGTTTTTTTCTCTACACTTATTTTGTATTGTAGCTATGCTCATACAATTTGAACTTTATGGTCAAAGGTGTTCTGATGTCTTATATCTAGAGTTTCATGTTCTATATCATGTGGCAAAATAAGTTGTGTGAACTAGTGTGTGAACTAGTGTGTGAACTATGAAGCAGTGTTATCTGAGAGAAATGAGATTGCTTCACATTTCTCCACAGTGATTTTTTGGTGTTGCAGATGTGGGAATGTGCTTATAATGTTTATATCTACCTTCCCTTGAATTTTTAGGTGTTGAGTTGTTCTACAAGGTTGTTTGGTGTGTTGGATGTCTATTCCAATATGTGTAGTTGCACAGAATGAAAATGTTCTTGAGTTTCAAGTGGTTGCAGTAGTTGTGTAGAATATTCTGATGATGTTGGAATATATTGATATGTTGGATGACTATCATGGAGTGTTTTTTTGTGGTTTTTGAGATGTTTTCAAACCTTGAGAGGTGTGTTCGAAGTTTCTTGTTAGTGTTAGTATAGGTTTTTCCGACCTGGCATGCTAATTCTAATTATGGAGGATAATTGTTGATTAAGGAAGTGTTGAGATATGTGTTTATGTATATTCCAGTCCCAATTAAGTAATGGTGTGGTTTGGATTCACTTATTTATATTGTGGAAGTGTTAGGTGTCAACCTATTTGATGTTGCATGGTAGAGGTGTATATGTTTCATTAAGGTTGACCTAGTTGAGATTGGTTTAGGTTGTGGAGGGTATAAATGCAAGGTAAATTATTATGTGGATGAAGTGTGAAGTGCGTGTGATATGAAATATGCAAAAGTGGTCAAGCGTGTTGATCTAAGTGTGAGCCTTAATTCTTATGAATTCCTAATGCATTGGGTAGAAGGTGTCTACATTTCAATCTGTTTGATGAGGTTTTAGTTCTTTAGTGGAGTTGTACCTTTGGCATATGAGAGATGCATTCTTAGAAATTCAAATTGGTAGTGAGCCACCCCTTATTTCTTTCTTCTAGACAGTGATTCCTTTGGTATTGAGCCACCAATAGTGAGCCTTTCTCTATCTTTTTAAGTAGTGAACCTTATTGTATTCAATGTTGCAATTCATATATTAGTGAGCTAATCCTCCCCTTGGTTTTCTCTTCTTGGGTTGTCCATGTAAATATGGTGTTCTTATGTGTTTGATGTGTTTGCATTATTGCTTTACATGTTTAAATTTTTCTAATGCATGTTAAGGTTGTAATGGTGGATAAGGGTTTAAGAACTAATGCAGATTTGAATCTTGATGAGGGTTTTGATGTTTTAAAAGTATATAACTAATTCACTCCCCCTCTCAGTTTTCCTATGCATATAACATTGAGTTCATTTGATCCTTTATTATTTTTGTAGACATTGGCCACTTCAAACGTAATAGAAACAATGGTTTGGATTCCTCCAAACACTTTTGAACATCCTTCAAGTTACCTTGCAACTTGGTGTGAGCAGTAGCACATTTATCTAAGGCATTAGTTAGCTTCTTATCATTTTTCTTATTTTTTCCTTCCCTTTCAATCTTCTCTTCTAGACCAGCAAAGTAATCTTTAAGAGAATCTATCAGTAATTTCAACTGTTGCACACCTAATAAAGAAGTATCAATGGATAATCTAGGAAGGCCTTGTTTTAACACCTTGACAACTTCATCAACCAACTCTATTCTCTTCTAGTGAGTTTTAAGTATCTCCTTTCTTTCAAAGAAATGAAATACATCACCAAGAAAAAATTTCTATGATGCAAAGGGATGGTGTGATACAAAGGCATCTTATGGAGAGGAGAGATCTTATCCATATCCACTTGAACTTGTTGCATTTCAATTTGTAATAGTTTTACAGACACCACTGGTTGGAACTATAGTTGCATATCTAGAAGATCTTTGAATGAATCTCTAGAGGGTCTAGAGGATTCACAACCCATTTTAGTGCTTTCTTCTGATTGTGTATCACTCTTCTCCTTCTTTCCACTTCCAGAACACTCTTTTGCAATCTTCTCAACTTCTATAGGAGACATAGTTTGTTCCTTTTGAGCTTCATTCTTCTCTAGGACTCCTTGCTCATCTTCTTTGTGCTGCTCAATAGTTATCTCCACTTCCATAGGGTTGTTATCTGTCAACATATCTTCTTTCTCATGTTGCTCATTAACTGGCTCCTTTCTTTTTGGGAGGGATGTGTCTTGCTACAATTGATCTTTGTCACCTAGAGAGACTCCTAATTCTTTAAGAATATTTTCAACTATTTGCAATGTTTCTCTCCTTAGATTTTCTATATCATCCTTTTATTTTCAAATAAGAGTGTTTACTCTTTTCTTTTTCCTAAATTCTTGGGCATACAATTGAGACAACCTAGCTCTTTCCTCATGAGATAATGAGGAACCAATCTTCTCCAAGGTAAAAATTTTCATCTTTGTATCTTTTGCAATTTCCTCTTGTATTATTGCACTTAATACACCTTTTAGATCATCCAACATTGGATCCTCTATCTCACCTAGGCCAGTATTAAATGTCACCATGTATTTGACAATGGCCTCTTCAATTGTTTCCTTATCTACATTATTAGCATTTGGAAACATTTCAGTTATATCCTTTAGAATTCCAAACTCTATTATAGCACTTAATAGTGCATCAAACTTCATGGGACTATGATCATCGACTAGAGGGATCTCCTCTTTCTTATTTCCCTTTTCTATATTAGTCCCTTCCTAAGATACTTTTTATTTCCTTTTCCAAACCAATTGATGTTCTTTCTCTTCATATTTGTCTTCTAGATTGATATACCTAAATCTTTTTGTTTGTTTTTTCTTTCTTCTCTTTGTATCCTTTTGTTGCTCGAGAAGGTTGGATGTGTCTATCTTCTTCAAACCACCTGTTTGTTTTTTTTCAGAAGGCTTTGTAATAGTAGGTGTGGAGGTTGAGGTCCTAACTAACCTTCTTCTCGGAAGTTTGTGAAGGAGAAGATGTGCCTTTGGATTTCTCTATAGGGTCCATAGGGGTACCAAACTCCTTTTCCAACTTAGCTTTCATCTTTTCAAAATTTTCTTCAATATCCTTCTTTTTCTTTTCCAAGTTCGCTTTACTTGATTTCTTTTTATAAGTACCAATCCTTCAATTGTTGTATCTCTAGGTTTTCTCAATACAATCTCTACATGACCAATGCATTCAGACTCATCTACCACATAAGGAAACTCCATAACCCAAACCATTATGGGCTCAACTGCTTCCATGTAGTAGTAATCTTTGCTAACCATAGATATTAATTCATTCTTATACTTTTCCACAACTTCACTTAGAATCCTTTCTCTCTCTTGCATCTGAGCTTGAAAATGTTTAATGAATCCCCACAACATTGAATCACAATACTCTTTACTATAAAATCTCCTCAAATGATCTCTAATTTAAACAACTATAGGAATAACATCTTGCCATACTACATCCTTCACTCTGAGAAACTCCTTGAGAAAGTAAAACACTAAGAAAATGATAAAAGTGCCATATCAGAAAGGGCATTTTGACTCCTTAGTCTTTTGTAATTTTTTTTACAACTATAATTGGAGGAGCTCACAAAGATCAAAGTATTTTCCTTCTTCCACCATCTAATAAGCCATGTGTATCATGGTGGCAATGGAAAAATTCTCTCTATTTGTGTAAAATATCTTGTAACTAATCATCATTGTAGCATATTTAACCAATGAATCTTCAATGGTGTTCACTATTAGGGAATACTTTTCAAACTTGGCTACAATAAGCTTCATCACCACTTCATTCTTTATTACCTTCAATGTCAGGACAAGTCATATGGAGCTCAAACCAATAACAACCCTAATTTCCTCTTTAGTTATCATATGTGACATGTCCAACCACATTAATTTATCATGAATTCTTCTTAGAACATACTTCACCCACTCATTATCATAACAGAAATTAGAAAATTTTGTCCACACATCCAACTTTATTTTCCATCAAACTGGCATACTCTGGTTTCAACTCAAAATCATCTCTAGAAGACACTTCTTCCCTCAACTCCACTAGTTTCAAGTGATCATGTTCATCTATCTACGAATGAATGTAAGTTTGCACATCTTTTGTGAGCATCACATTTGAAGGAACCCTAGAGAGTGCCCCTTCTTTATCCATTTCCATTAATTTGTATGGATGCTTCTTAAATTAAGGTCTCGGCCTCTCAAGCACATCAATAACCTGAGGAGTAAACATTATGAACTTCTTTGATCTAGGGTTTGTAATAAATTGTAAACTCCTCATGGAAATTTTGTCAATAGGATTTTGTTCAATACTTCGGATCCCATTTTCTCTACTCTCCTCTTCAAATACATGAACACAAATGTATTTTACATTGTGAAAAATTAAATGTAAACACTTTATCTATGACCTAAAGTGCACATTAAATGCAGCAATGAAAATTTAGGTCAAATACTATCAAGCCTTCATTGTATCATCATAGGGACTCCCAAACGTTCCGAAAATCTCAACACCAAGAGATTTCTCATTGTATATTTCACCAATGGATCAAGAAAACCAACCTATACATGTACCAGTATGTTGAAGACATCAGCATCTCATTTTTGGCAAGGGTTTAGAATTTTTTTGTTAAAACTCCCCCTAATCCAAAACTTTCTATCTAGTTTCTGAAGGAAACATCTACACCAAAATTTGGAATAGATTCATTCTTCACATCAATCTCTTCCTTTTTCTTACAGATCTTGTTCATCTCCTTCTTTACCTCAATTAGATAAATATTCTTTTGTGGTATGGAGGGTTTCACATTCTTTCCTTTGTAAAACTTAGCTATGTGTTCTAGTTTATCACATTTATAACATATAACACTTTGTTACAAAACAAACTTACTTGAAATTTTAGATTTGCATTCAAAAGCCTTATGTCCAAACCCATTGCATGAGTAATAGTAACAACGGAATGATTGAGACATTATACCATTATTGTAACCATTCATCATCTATATTTTGCATTCACTAGCCTTATGACCAAATCTATTGCATGCATATTATTGACCAAAAAAATATTGAAAATTTGTATTCATCTAGCTTCTACATTCTACAACTCTATTCAAATTTATTGCAAGAATAACAGTGACCATTAAAGGATGAGTACCTTTTTTCAGCTAGTTATCTGATAGGTCTCCGTAAATCTGTCTTCTAGTTTTGGACATGTTTGGTATTGCTCTTCTTATCTTCAATCTTCCTTTGTTAATTATTCCCATTTTCAACATTGTTTGGAGTCAAATTTTCCTTTGATTTTTCTCCTTTTTCAAACCCTAATCCTTCTTTGTCCTTAGCAATATTTTTGACTAGCAAGCATATCATCAAGCAAGGTGGAGCTCTTCATGAATTTTTCTTCTTAACTCTTTTCTTTCTCCAGATCTTTCCTCAAAGACACAACTTCTTCTTCATGCTTTGAGTATTCTATAGACTTGTCTTTTGATTTGGAATTCAAGCTCATTCTTCAATTCTTTTTCCTTCTTCAAATTGCACTTTAAAATTAGTGATTGTCTCATTTGATTGTTTAAGTTGCTCATTTGTCTCCTTAAGTTACTCTTTAACTTTCTTAACTTGATTCCTTATCTTCTTCATACATTCATTTTCTTTCTTAAGATTTTACTTTGTATCTTTATTCTCACATTATGTTTTATCTAATTCATCAAGAGCATATTCGAGCTCTCCTTCCATATCAACTTCACAATCTTCTTCAGTAAACCCTTCCATAGTAATTTCTTCCAGAGGGATAGGATACCTCCTAGTTTCCATGTGTTTAACCTCCAATATCTACCTCATATGTTAAGAAAATTGAAGGAACCTTGCTCTAATACCAATTGTTGAACACATGGAATATTGAGAGGGGGGTTGAATCAGTATTCCCTGAAATTCATTAACTTAAAAGTGAATTCAAAGAATCTCAATGAAATTGCATAAATGGAAAGGAAAAATTAAAGCATGAATCACAACAATCAACATAAGAACATTAGATTTATGTGGAAAACCCTTAAAAGGGAAAAACCACATTGAGGATTAGCTCACAATATATCATAACCAATTACAATAGATTATAGGAGGCTCAATTCCTGAAGGGCTCACTTCCTAGAGGACTCGTTATCCAGAAAATAGGAGGGGTCACTACCCAAGGAAGATCACTTCTTCCAAAATTATAAAAGATATACAAAAGGATGGCTCACTGCCAAAATTGGAACTACTTACAATGCATCTACTATATGATGTATGTTGAAGATATACTTCTAGTTAGGCTCAGAAAACTAAATTTACACAATTCATTCATCATTATCACAAGATCACCAATATCACATTTTGCACGTCACTACACACATCTCATTTCTTATCTCATACTACACACAATGAATTGACCTTCTATATATATGTATATATTCCACAAACAATCATATCATCACTTAGGTCAACCTAATTAGATGAAACATGTGACCTCATAACCTATCGACTCAAAAATCCATCATACATACTTTGCAGAAGTGTTTGAAGCATGTTCTTAACCAATATAGGTCGGCATGACCTATAGATACTCCTATGATTCCGCTCCATACACCATTTAGTCTCACACAACCCCAAAATCCTTAAGTTGACACTACACAATAAAATTGGTGAAGAAACAACTGAATGAACCAATTGTTCATCCAAAAACTTGACATGTATACCACCAAACCACTCAAAAATTATAGTGCATGCATATCTAACATCTTCAAGCACCTCCTAAAATCCACACAGCATAATGAAAGTTCTGCAATTGTAACTATGTCTTTTCTTAGACCAATACTCTATCATCAATATCTTCTACTAAGGAAGACATAAAACCATAAAAATTTGGATATATACTCCAACACTTACAATTATCACCTCAAAACCACATGACAGGATATTGTAGTGTGGAGTAATACAGACCACAAAACTATTCCTCTGTGACATCACTATCTCAGTTTGGGACTTAGTCAATTTCCCAAAAACACTTGGTCTAATCTAGACTATATACATACTGATATAACATAACTTCTACAATGGTTTAACATCAATGAAAACACCATACATCATCATGCTCATGTTGCCAAAACATAATCCATCAATTTCATTCAACCATGCTTGATGAGAACCATACTAACTTAAAAACTACAAGATATGCACATGTTATAATGCAAGAATACATACGCAAGGTTCACTATTACATCCTCAATCTCTATCTAAGGAAGGGTAAGGCTTAACCTAAGTACCACTTAATGAGTTATTTTACAATCATACAAAATCCCAACCAAAGTTCTCACACAGCAAGCATCTCATCAAAGAGTGATCATTCCCCACTTAGGAAACTCTCAACTGGGGGTATCTTTCCATCTATGAAAAATGAATTATGGTCTAGGAGGTACTCTCTCCTCATTATGATTTCTTCCTTCTATAGTTTTTAATAGATCCTCACTCTCTTTCTTGGCTTTAAGATACCTCTCGCTGTCAGGTAAAGATTTCCTAACAGTCATCTTTAACCTTACAATTTTGGCACAAGGATATCCAAGCATTATCCACTTAAATGTTGAAATTTAAACCTACGTAGTGAGCTCGTAGGCCCAAAGTGAGGAACCTAATAGCTCTAAACCAGATTTAAAGACCACACCCTTATAACAAGGAATTTACTTGGAAATTTTAACCAAAAGTAAAAATTACTCAATCCATAAAAATGGGACATAAAAATATTTCTTTAATAATTGAAATTTGTAATTGCATAACTTGATAACATAAGCATAGCATAATAAATTCATTTCACTTTTCAATTGGAAAGTATAAACTTATTTTCTTTTAAACATGTTCCATATGAACAATTTCAAATAAATAACATAAAAAAATTAATATTAAGGAACAAGATCAGAGATCCTTATCTTGATAATTTCTTTATTTCTTTCTCCCAAGACTCAGTATGTCATCTACAAGAGGGAGAGCATCACCCAAGTGCTTTACCTCCAACCACGGACTAGTTGTCCCCCACACACCTTCCTAACTCAAAGTGGTCCTACCTTTTAATAAAGGGAATAGTTAAGAACCCTCTAGTATTTTCCATCTTAGCTCTAGTGTTGTTCCCTACTTAACCAATATCATCAAATAACTATGGAGACCTTCCAACTGTGAATGAAAACTCTAATTGCATTAAGTATCTGGAACATAGTGAACTAAAAAATGCAAGCAGAGACTACTGTACTCACTTTGGCCAAAGTATTTGTAATGTATACAATCACTACTTTCTAGGAGCAGAGTCATCCATTCACCCACCCTACTCGACTTGGATAAATAAATATGACCTATGGTTAAAACACACTATAGACCATTGATTAACATTTTATACATATTTTCATTCAAAAAGTGATGCATTTATCCAAGTCATACTCCTAGACACCTGTCAATCTCGAGCATAATATTGCTCCTTGACTACTGTCCATCTTGAGTATAGTACTTCTCCTAGACACCTATCAATCTTGAGCATAGTACTGCTCCTTATTAAGACATAATTCATCTAGATTGGTTAAGTCTTCCTGACTTTAGAACACTCATGTTACATTCATGTAATTTCTTATACCTTGGCAACTGCATCATGTTCAATGTTCTTACTTACTAATTCAATAAATGACTTGATTGGTTATACTTTACTAACCATGAATAGCCAAGTTACATTCTCATAACTTCTTAGGACTTGGCGACTACCACTTATTCAAGTCCTTTTTATTAACCATGAGATTATCTGAACTCCCATTCTAAGCACAAGTAATTGATATTGATGGCCCACTATCTTTGACTAGACTCTCTCTTGGTCACAACTAAAATTATTGACAAAATGATCAGCATATATAAATAATAATTATTAATCTTAAACTGAAGATTTCTTCTTTGTATAACATGTTGGAGATTTTTGCACTATGTTGTCTTTAGTGTTGTCATTGATGCCAACCTATGTCAACCTCTAGTGTGGTTTTGGATATGGGAGATTTTTTCAACCTCTAGTGTGGTTGTGATGAGGAGTTGTGGTGTTGAGTAGGTGTTGTTGATGCAGCTGGTTCACTTGGTTTCCAAGTGCTTTTGAGAAAATTTGAATAGAGAGTGTAAAGGTGAAAAATTTGTGTTTTACATTGTTCACATTTCTTCATGGTTTAAGATGTGATTTTATGATTTGTATGAGATGATCAAAGGTGTTTAGAGGTGTTATATCAAGAGTTTCAAGTTCTAGATCGTGTAGCAATGGAAGATGTGTCTGATAGTGTGTTGCTTGTGAAGAAGGTTATCTGGGAGAAATGGAATTGCTCTGCATTTCTTTGCATTGAGGTTTCTTGTCTTATGTATTTGGTAACATGCTCATATTTCTTATATCTACCTTCCCCTATATTTTTTGGTGTTCAATTGTTCCACAAGCTTGGTTAGTGAGTTGTAAGTCTATGGTAGTGTGGCTAGTTGCACAAGATGATAGTATTATCAGTTTCAAGTGGTTTCAACATTGTTGCTAAATATTTTCATGATGTTGGAGTATTTTGGGATGTGTGATGTTGTTTCATGGCCCACAAGATGTTTCTAGACTTGGAGAAGTGTGAATGTTATTATTTGATAGTGTTAGTGTAGGTTTGGCCAACCTGGCATGCTAGCACTAATTATGGAGATAGTTTGTTGCTTGTGGAAGCATTGTGTAGCATGTCAGTGTAGATTTTGGTCCTAGTTAAACCTTGGTGTGGTCTTCCTTCAGTTCTTTCCACCGCAAAAGTGTTTGGTGCTAACCTATTTTTTGGTTGCACGTTTTAGGTACGTACATTTCATTGAAGTTTACTTGGAGAATTGTTTGTGGTTGTGGTTGATATATAATCAAAGTTAATTGTTGGAGATGTGTGTGGTGTAAAAAGATACGAATTTGATCAAGTTCTGTGATATAAGTGTGATCTTAAACGCCTAAGGCTATTGGAAGTAGTGAGTATAAGGTGTCTAAATTTTCAATGTACCTGAAGTTGTTGGAGGCAATGAGCTAAAGGTTATGGATGGTGTAGAGTTGTTGTGGTGGATCTTCCTGTTGCTCTAAGGTAGTGAACCTCCTTGTAACATTCTTATTTTATTCTATTCTAGATAGTGATTCCTTTGGGAAGTGAGCCCTTGGTAGCAATTCATTATTTTCATCTAGGTAGTGAGCCCTTCCAACAATGAGCCTTTTATATTCAATGTTGTTATTCATATGTATGTGAGTTAATCCTCACTGTGGTTTTTCATTGATTAGGGTTATCGATGTAAATCTAGTGTTTTATGGTGTATGGTTGTGAATGTGATTGTGTTTCATTAGTTTACATTCATGTGGGTGCATAATAAGGGTTTGAAGGTTAATGAGGGTTTGAATTTTTCAATGTACAATTAATTCACTCGCCCCTCTTAGTTTTCTTGTGTGTCTAACAATTAGTATCAGAGCTATGGTTCCTTAGAAGAATCTTAACCACTTTAGGTAGATGTGGATGGTGTGTAGGAATCATTTCAAGGTCCCTATGTATTATGGGACAAATTATGCTTTCTGGAAATCTAGGATGGAAGCCTTTCTTGTCTCATTAGGGTTTGGTGTTTGGAATTTAGTTGAAAATCGATACACATGCCTACTACTCCTCTAGCAAGTGATGATGAGATCAAGAATTATGAGAATAATAGTAAAGCAAGGAATGTTATCTTGAGTGGTATTTTTGATTCAAGACCTGTGAAGGTGATAAGCCTCAAAACTTCTAAAGATATCTAGATAAATTTGTAGAGTATTTATGAAGGAGATGATAAGGTCAAGTAAGCAAATATGTAGAATTTCAAAGACAAATTTGAAACCATAAGGATGTCAGAAGATTGAGCATGTTGTTGGCTACATGCTTAGAGTGGATGAAATTTTCAATGTCGTCAATGGTCTTAGTGGAAAACTAGAGGAAAGTGAAGTTGTGAAAAAGGTATTGAGAACTCTTCCTAAATCTTATAGTGCTAAAGTTTCTGCTATTGAGGAATCTCAAATTTTGGATCAATATTCTAGAGATCAAATGTTTGGTGCTTTAACTACTTTTGAATTAAGAGAGTATGACCAAGATGCTTCAAGGAAAGAAATTGATTTTAAATTCAACAAGAAAGAGATGAATTATGAATCTGATTTGGATGATCTTGATGAGGTTGAAGCAAATTTTATAAGAATATTGAAAAAGGGAACTAGAAAATACAGAGGTAAGTTACCCTTCAAATGTTTCAAGAATGGAAAGATAGTTCATTATGCTTCTAAATGTCTAATCAAAGTTTCAAATGATAGACATAAATATCATAAAGGTAAACCTATCAATAAGAGTTATTATGTTAAAGAAGATAGTGGTGTGTCTAATGATGAGGAATCAAACTATCTTGATGATGGAAGTGATGAATGCTTTTTCATGGCTCTAAATGTTGGAACTACTTCTACTAATATTGAAAGATATGTGAAGGAGATTGCTCTAAAAATTGGTCACAATATTGAAGGAACTATGTTGAATTTCTTTCATGCAAGAGAGGAGAGAAACAACTAGATAATTGATAGTGGATTCTCAAATAATATGATAGGTGATAAGAGTAAGTTTGTTAAATTTTAAAAGTACGATGGTGGTCTTGTTAAGTTTGGTGATGATACATCTGCTAAGATCTATGGAAAAGTTTTAGTTAGTTTTGATGGTAAGCATAAGACAAATGATGTTCTATATGTCAAGGTTCTCCGACATAATCTTCTCAGTGTAGGAAAAATGTGTAGCAGAGGATACATTGGTGTTTTAGGATGATGGTTGTCAAATCAGAAAAGGAATCTCTAGAACATTGGTTGCAACTAGAACAAGGACAAGAGGAAATTTTTATCAACTCAAAGGAGGTGGTGCTAAGTGCTTTATGTATCAAATCAATGAAATTTGGCTATGGCTTTGAAGAATGGGCCACACCAATTTTGATAGCCTAGTGAAGATCAGAACTACTCAAGTTGTGAGATATTTGGAAAGAAATACAAAGCCTATCAATGTAATTTGCAAGGAGTGTCAGTTGGGAAAGAAAACAAAGAAGAGGTTCAAAAATAAGGAATATTCTACTATAGGAGCTTTGGAGTTGGTGCATACAAACCTATGTGGACCTACCAAAATAAGAAGCTCTCAAGGTGATATGTATTTTATGTTGTTAATAGATGATTAATCTAGAATGAATTGGGTGACCTTTCTCAAAGAAAAATAAGAAGCTCTAGATAAGTTTAAAGCATTTAAGTCTATGGTTGAGAATGAAATGGATTTGAAAATGAAATTTTTGAGGTTTGATAGAAGTGGTGAGTTCACCTTCAATGATTTTAACAAATTTTGTGATGGGATAAAGAGAAATTTATCAGCTCCTAGGACTCCACAGTAGAATGGAGTTGTGGAGAGGAAGAACAAGATAGTTTAGGAAGTAGCAAGAACAATGATGAAGGAAGCAAATCTACTAGAATTATATTAGAAATAAGATATTCACATTGTTGTGTACATTCTTAATAGAGGATGAGCAAGAGTGGACAGTTCAAAGACCCCTTATGAACTATGGTATGGAAAACCTCCTATTGTGAAATATTTTAGTGTTTGGATGAAAATATTATATCAAGAGAGATGAAGAAAATATAGGAAACTTTGATGCAAGATCAAATGAAGGAATCTTCCTCATATACTCTACAAAAAGAAAGGCATACAGATGCTATAACAAAAGGATAAAAAAGGTAGTTGAAGGTGTAAATGTCAAAGTGGATGAAGAATCACATCAAAACTTTGTGTTGATAGAAGGATATGAATTTGATGAACCCCCTTGTAGAGAAGAAGAAAAATAAGAAGAGAAAGAGAAAGGGATGGCAGTGGAAGAAGAAGAAGCTCCAAAAAAGAATCCTAAAACTCCTAAGTGTGTGTAAAAGAATCATTCTAAAGATCAAATAACTAGAGATTAGAGCAAAGGTTTACTAACAAGAAGAAGAGCTGCTATGGCAGAGGAACAAGTAAAAAAAATTTTACTCTCTAAGGTAGAACCTAAAATAGTAACTGAAGCATGCAAGGATGAGAATTAGATCAAAGCTATGGAAGAAGAACTGAGGCTATTTGAGAAGAATCAAACTGGAACTGGTCCTGTGAGATTTTCTAACTAGCCTTCCCAAGAATCTAATGATTGAAGGAAAGAAAAACTAGAAATATGAGGAGGAATAAATTGTATTCCTCTCAAGAATGCAAAGCTATATTCAGCTTGAGAATTGAGATTACAAAGGAAATTCCTTAGTTATAAAGGCCAAGGGGAGAGATAGATGCTTCTAGATTATGAAAATTGTTGGCATCCTATGAGGTGTGACAACTCATTTCATTAAAGGCTCAACCACCTTATCCCTATGTAAATTTAATCTAGTGTGAAGTGGACTTTAGTGGGAACCAACTAAGAATGAACTAGTTAGATAAAGTACCCATTTCACACTAATGCCCCCACTTAATTGCAACATAGGGAGAAGTATACAATGCAAAGATAAAAATATGGGTCTTGACTACTAGGCCTGATGAGGTACCCATGTACATAATAACCTCTCAATGGTAAAGAAGGAGAAAACCCAGTGGGAAAAAACTCCTTCCCATGAGAGGGTGAATGAAGAAGGTCTAAGTGACCCCCGAAAAGAGATGTGCCTCACCCCCAAGAGAGACCGAAGATGAACATAATTGCTCTCAATGAAGGGTTTGGTGAATATATATGCAACTTGATTTGTTGTAGGATAGTATCGCAAATCAATGACCTACTCCTAAATCACCTCCCGAAGAAAATGCATATGGATCTCGTTGTGTTTGGTTTGTTGATAATGGACTGGGTTCTTCAAGATCTAGATGGCACTTTGGTTGTCAGTGAGGATATTCTAAAGCCAAATAACCTCAGTGGTAGCATGGATAGCTCCTTGATACTTAGCCTTAGTTGAAGAAAGAGCAATGGCATGTTGCTTCTTGCTCTACCAACAAATGGGGCTAGAACCATAGTTAAAACTATAGCTAGATGTGGACTTGTGATCATCAATATCACCAACCCAATCATAATCCATGTATCCAATTAAGTTTGAACCTGTGTCTGCTACATAGTGAATCCCATACTAATGAGTTCCCTGGATGTAGTGCAAGATGCATTTGGCAACTTTCCAATGAAGTTTGAAACAATGCCAACTGCAAAGGAAATTTTTGTGTGAGTATGAGTCAAGTAGATGAGGCTATCAAAAATTTGATGATACAAAGTAGCATCAACTAGTGGTGTGGAATATTTTTCCTCAAGCTTAACTCCAGACAGAAAGGGAGTTGGTGCAAGCTTACAATTAGCCATATGAAAATGTGACAAAAGATCAAGAGCATACTTGGACTGTGCAAGTGAGATCCCAGAAGAGGTCTGGATGATCTCAATCCTGAGAAAGTAAACCCAAGTTAGTCATGGAAAATCTATCATACAAAGCGGTCTTGACAGTCGATATGATGGATGAAGTGCTTCCAGTGACAATCAAGTCATCAACATAGAGAGCCAAGAAGAGAAGAGCATCCTCCTACCACAAGATGTAGACATTCGAATCTAAGTTGCATCTAGATAACCCAATGGAGAGAAGAAAGGGGTCAATTTTGGCATACCAAGCTCATGGAGCTTGTTTGAGGCCATAGAGAGACTTTTGTAGTTTACAAACTAGTGAAGAATCTTGAATAAATCCTTGTGGCTGCTCCGTGTAAAATTATTCATGTAGATCTCCATGAATAAATGCACTCTTCACATCCATTTGATGTACAACCCAACCATGAGCTGCAGAAATGGAAAGTAGCAAGCGAATGGAGTTCATTTTGGCAACAAGGGAAAAGGTCTCAATGTAGTCAATAACTGGTACTTGAGAGAAACCTTTGGCCACAAGTCGTGCTTTATTTTTTCCAATTGAGCCATCTACTACAAATTTGGTTTTATAGATCCTCTTACACCAAACCAATTTTATTCCCTTAGGAAGTGGAACAAGATCCTGTGTTTCATTCTACATTAAAGAGTTGTACTCTTCCTCCATTATGGAATCCCACTCAGCAATACCATAAGCTTCACGAAATCATAGTGAATCTAAAGTTGTGGCGATGTAGGAATGTGGAATTTCATGATGTTGTGATTGATTCCTCTAGTATTTGAAGGATCCCCAACAAGATCACATGCAAACTCAAGTGTTTGACAAGCCCAACGAGGCATGGTAGGGAATAGAAGAGGAGATTTTGAACTCTCTAAAGAGAAAGATGAAATATCATTATCAACTTGATGATTAGGGGAAGCTTGAGGAAAATCCTCAATGTCAGAATCCTCTAAATCCACTATGGAGGAAGGAAGAGTAGGGGATGAGCTAGAAGAGCTTTCCTCAAAATACACACTACACTCAATGAACAGCTCATGTGTTGTAGGATCCATTAGTCAATATCCTTTGACACCATCAGGGTAACCAAAAAAGATGCAAGACTGACTCTGAGGTTCCAAGGCCTTGCGCTTCTCTGAAGGAATATGTTCCCATGCTAGGGAGCCAAAAACTCTAAAGTGCCCCACAATAGGTTTCCTACCACACCAAGCTACAAAGGGAGTGATGCCCTTTAATTCCTTATGTGGAACTCTGTTTTGGATGTGAGTAGCACAGTTGATAGCTTCTGCCCAATATGCAAATGCAAGGGAGTGAATGTGCATCATGCAACCAGCCATCTCTTTCAGGGAACTATTTTTCCTCTTAGCTACACCATTTTGTTGTGGTGTGTAGGAAACAATATGTTGAAGATCAATCACTTCAAGAATACAAAATTTCTCAAATCGATGGTTCACATATTCTCTACCATTATCAGTGCGGAGAATTTTGACACACTTTCTAGATTGCTTCTCAACACAATCCTTAAACTCTTGAAATCTATCAAAGACCTCTCCTTTATTTTGAAGAAAGTAGGCCCATGTGTATCTGGAATAGTCATCAATGAAGGTGAGCAAATAACAAGCCTTATTGAAAGATAATAATGGAAAAGGACCCACCAAGTCACTATGAACCAATTCAAGGACTTCTGAAGCCCTCCAAGCCTTCCCTTTCTAAAACTTCTCCTCAATATGTTTACCTAAGGCACAACCTAAACATACACCATCTGAAAAGTTGATTTGAGGAAAATTGGTGATCATATTCTATTTTCTAAGTTGTTAAATATTGCAATAGTTGAGATGGCCAAACCGCTCATGCCATAGTTTTCTCACAAAACTTAAATGGGTAAGCAATGCAATTGAATTTGAATTAGGTACAAAATGAGAGAAATCATACAAGTGAGACTCATGATTGGCCTTACCAACTACAAGGAGTGCATTATCTTCAAGATTCCTAATGCTGACAGAATCTGGAGTGAATTCAACTTTTCTACCATTCTAAGTGATTTGGTAGACATAGAGAAGGTTGGCTGACAGATCAGGCACACAGAGGACATCCTCAAATGTACCATTGTCAGTATCAATTGAACCCTTCCCAATTACATCCACTAGAGAATCATCCTCGATGAGAATGTGGGGCACAAAACAAGGCTCCAACAAAGAAAACTATTCTTTAATAGAACCCATGTGATGTGATGCACCCAAGTAAAGAATCCACTCTTTTGAAGAATCAATGATAGAAACAAGTGCATGTTCTTTCCCTTTACCTGATTTGGAAGGAGTAGAGGATTTTTGAGCAATAGAAGAAGGAAGAATAGTGTTATTCTTTTTGAGAAGATCCTTTAATTCATCAATTTGCTTCTTATGACAAGAATGTTTCTCATGGATAGGTTTCTTGTAGTAGCTACAAGTTGGCCTTTCCTTCTTTTTAAAATTCCCCTTTGAAGAGGATTTGGAGTAAAATTTTGCTGTAGAAGATGATTGTGCTTGATCTCTTTGTGACTTATTCTTGAAATTCTTTTGTTTGTTGTTGGGTTTCCTTGATTCTTTCTGACCCTTTGGTTGACTAGCCATTAAAGCTTGTGAGTGTGAAGTCTTAAGAAGACCCATTCAAGGAAGCTTACTTTGTTCTTGTATCAACATTTTAGAAAATGAAGCAAAAGAAGGTGTAGTGAATGTGGATCCCATTGTCAACCTATGAGTATGAAAGCTAGAAACAAAAGCTACAAATTTAGGTCCAAGTTTGTTTAGAGTGTTATAAACAAGTTTAATGTCTTTCTTCTCTAAGCCACATGATTTACATTGTGCTCAAAGGTCATTGACCTTTGTTACATAATCCTGGATGTTATAAAAAGACTTTGGATCAAGACTCATTAGTTTTTTGTCAATTTGATAACCATGAACTTCATCAATTGTACCATAGAGAGTTTTTAATTTGTCCCATGCATCGTGTGAATCTTTACATGCTTCAATTTGAAACATTATATCAAGAGAAACTAAACTCCCTAGACAACCAAGAGCTTTTGTATGTTCAAACATCCAGAGTAGCTTTTCCTTATCATTTGTGGGTTCAGTTACCTTCTTCTCAACATAAGGTGTATATCCTAGTTGCATTAAGGAATTCTATGTATTTTGATGTCATGTGTTGTAGTTGTATGGTGTGAGAAATGGAAACTTAAATGTACCCATAGTGAAGGAAAAAATAGCACAAAGTGCGAGAGATTTTCAAGCACAAATACAACAAGATACCCCCTTATTTACTCAATCAAAGAACCTCACCAGAAAAAAATGATTTGGCACTTTACATTTAGTGCCGTTACAGATTTTTGGATTTCAAGGTTTTTACAAATCCTCAAGAAAGGAGCATGTGTTAAAAGTATACATTTGGTACAATTTCATATGAAATAAACAGCACCAAAGTGAAGTAAATGACAAATCATGCACTTTCAAAAAAAGAATCAACTCTATCCGAGGTCGTATGCAAAAGCTATGCAGCTTTGAAGATTGCAAAACAAGAATGGTGAGGTGTCATCCCTAAGAATCAGAAATTTATGAAAAATCTATGAGCCAAAATCTAAAACCGTCTTCACCAATGTGTAGAGCATGAAAAATTAGCCCAACTCAAAAAAAAATTGCACTGAAAGCGGAGTTGTGGAACTCAAGTTATGAGTTTTCAAAGTTGACCTTCAAAAATTAGTGCATATACGGAGAGGGGGTGAAAAAATTCTGCCAAATTAAGCGGAACTGCCACCAAAGTTAGTGGTCCACCTGTTGATGTTTTTTTTGTGACCGCACCAAATAGCAGAATAAAGTTACCAACTGCTACTCTATCCTCTCTTGAACAAAGTCTCCTAAATGCTAAGATTGTGAGAAAGATCATGCATTTAACTCCAAGGTTCCTTTATGTAGTGGATAGTCTCAATTGGCTTGATGTGATTTGCTGGTAATCTAAAGCGGGACTTACACAATTGTTCAGTTGAAGATCAAAAGAGTGGTTTTACAAGCTTTGAAATATTTTGCAATGAAGCACAAGTTTCCTAAACTAACCAGAAAATACTAAATTTAAATGGTTGTAGGGATAGAAGATGCTATGGACTAATCTACATGTAGGACGCGAAGATCAAATTTCACAAGCCACAACCAAGCTCTGCTTTGCCTCACCTCAGAAAGCTTCCACAGAACAAGAGCAATCTTCAAGGGGAGTAACAAAAAGTATTCAAATCACAATTCAATATGAGGACACCATCACAACGACGTGTGTCAACACATAAACCATAATTGAAGTTAAGTCTGCAATGTTCCAGTTGACCACGCAAGGCGAGCACACCATCAGTGAGATCACTAGTGGTATGGATTTCATAAAGCTTGCTTAAATTGAACATCACATTCCACAGTTACTATCTACTTGCATGAAATGAAATTTATTCCACTTTAAGATCTACTTCAAAATGCTAAGTGATTTGGAAGGATGAAGGAGCCTTGCTAGCTACTTACAACAAAAGAAGAAATCACCATTAATAAAAACTCTTTTTATTATGAGATTGTTCACAACAACTTCTTACAAAGCATTCAATGAGAAATATTTCCTTCCTCTTCAATCTAAACTATCAACCTATGCTATTGCTAAGCTATGATATCTCCTAGTTGTATCTCTATTATAATCTAAATCTTTGTGTCTAATGAAGTACAAATGAGGGGGAATGCCCCTTTTATAGCTGGCCTAGTCCAACAGATGGCTTAGATCACTTTACAATGGAGGGCTCAGATTGAGCTACACATGCCCTGATCAAGATTATACCCTAATAACCGCCAAAAAGTGGAGTGGTGCAATAAATGCCAAATTCCTCTCTTTGAGCACTATAGGGAATTAATTCCCACCATCCTCTTGAAGATTCTCATCCAGAAACACATTCCCACTGTTCTGCTCCTTGACTGTAAACTCTATGAATTTGGCCAACACTGCTCCAATTTCTAGGACTGAGATGGCAGGTCCATTCAATTGTTTGATGATGATCTTCCTCCTTGTTGTTATTGCACCTTTGGTTATGTGGATTATGTTGGAGAACATCATGTTGGGTCACTGCTAGAGAAGGACTTCACACCTGGAAAGAGTAACTCTATTTTGTTCTTCAATCCATCCCATTGTCATTATTTAACATTGAATCCTTTTGTTCATTCCTCATCCTTAGCCTTGAGGGTGTTTTAGTGTTTGAGGATGATCCTTAATGCATAGGCCTTCATCTTTTTCTCTACTCTGATCTTTCTCTTGGACTCGCCCATTTCTTCCTTGCCACTGACCTCTCTGAGTTGGGTGCATATGAGACCTTCGTGGAGAAATTCCAACATGTAACTCCTTTGTCCTTGTTCCATCACCTCAAGTCATTAGACTTTGGTCCTAGCTTTCATACTGCAAAACCAAAAGAAAGAGCATCAAAACACTTATAATATAAATTCAATTCTCACTTACCTGATCCATGTGTTCTTATTTCCAAGGCATGATTGATCTCTGGATCTTGACAACATTCATCATTTTTTTCCAATAAACTTTGCCTCCTTTTTAACCTTTCATCATGGGCGCATTTTGATGGGCTCTGCTTCATTTTTGCCTTAGGAAAATTTCTTCATCTTGAGGGTGCATTTGGGATGGTGGTGTTTCATTTCTCCCTTAGAAAACTTCTCACCTTGATGTATCTTCCTTGAACGCAGTTCCTCTAGATACTCTGGCATACCTTGGAGTCTACATTTTCCATCTTGTGTTAAAGGCTCATTTGGACCCATCCCCTTATAGGACGCATTTGAGGGGTCAAGCTTCTGATTTTTCATGCCTTACACAATTTCTTGATCAACTTACTCTAGTTCTCCAAGTTGGGCGCATTTAGGGTGTTGAGCTTTTATTTTTCACAAACTTGGAAAATTTTCATCATGATTCCTCTGACTTGGGCGCATATGATAGGTGGAGGTTTTATTTTGTGCCTTAGCCAATTTTTTGCTTCCTCCTTCAAGTTGGGTGCATTTAGGGAATCCAACTTCTAGTTGGATCACTTAGAAAAAAATCACAAGCCTTCCCAATCCTCATAGGGCGCATTCTAGGGGGTCTAGTTTCATTTCCAAACACTTAGAAACTTTTCTCATGCTTTCTATGACTTGGGCACATCTAGGGGGGTCATGCTTTTGTTTTCAAACACTTAGAAAAATTCCTATCCCCTCCTTCAAGTTGGGCACACTTGACCCCTTGAAGTTCCATTTTCTCAGACTTAGAACAATTTTCAAATCAACCTCTTGACTTGGGTGCATTTCACCCCACACTTTCAGTTTTCATCACTTAGAAAATTTTCTAGCTTCCACTTCTACCTTGGGTGCATTTCAAGTCCTCTACTTCCATTTCCATGCCTTATAAAAAATTTCACTAACTCATCCAAGTCAGGCACATCTAGGGGGTCCTCCTTTCATTTTTCAACACTTAGAAAAAATTCTCTCCAACTTGCTTCATCCTTCTAGGTGCATTTGAGGTCGGCTGCTTCCACTTTGACATGTCTTAAGTGTTTTCCAGTCCTCTTCACAAGCTAGGCGCATTTTGAGGATGGTGCTTTCACTTTGAAACACTTAGAAATTTTTCTCAAACACCTCCTTGACTCGGGTGCATTTGACCCCTCATACTTTCATTTTCAACACTTAGAATATTTTCATGGCCTCCTTCCAAACTTGGGTGCATTTCACCCTTTGCAGTTCCATTTTGCAACACTTAGAAAAATTTCTTATCCAATCCTCCTCTTCAAGGGTGCATTTGACTAGGTCTTATTTCATTTTTCCATCCTTAGAAACTTTTCAACCTCCTTATTCACTCTGGGTGCATTTAGGGGGTGGAGCTCTCATTTTCCAACACTTAGAAATTTCATCCACCTTGGCCTCCTCAAGATGGGCGCATTTTTCCCCTTGAGCTTTTGTTTTTATGACTTACAAAAAAAAATTTAACACTTCTCCACCTCCCTAGGCGCATTTGATATGGAGAGCTTTCATTTTCATTACTTAGACAAATTTCAAGTTCCCTCCAGCTTCTTACAACGCATTTCGCAGGGGGGGCTTCTATTTCTCATGCCTTAGACAAATTTACTCAGCCTTCTCCAAGCTAAGGTGCATTTGATATGGTGAGCTTTCATTTTCGTTACTTAGACAAATTTCCCCATGTCTTCTTGAATGGCGCATCTGAGGGGGTGAGCTTTCATTTCTCCACAGACTTAGATAATTTCTCCACCCAACCTCCTCTCAAGGGCACATTTGAGGGGGTGCTACTTCTATTTTCTCCATCCTTAGATGAATTTCATGTTATCAACTCTCAGCTTGGGCGCAATTGGGGGTGTGTGCTTCCATTTTGGATGACTTAGAAACTTGTCTAAACACTTAGTCCATTTTGTAACTAGTTTTCCTTAGCTTTCTATTTTTAGTAAATCTCCTGATTTTCATACTTTTGCAACCCTAACTGACTTGAAATTTGTTCCATGGGATCCTCATAACCTGTTTGACCTGTTCACACCTATTATTCGTGCTGACCTGCTATTTATAGTAACTGCTTGATTCTAAAACTTCTGCAACTATGTTTGACTTGAAATTCATTCCATGGGATCCTCGTAACCTATTTAGCCTATTCACACTAGTGCTTCATGTTGACCTGCTATTTATAGCCTAGTTCTGGAGGTGACTTACTATAAATAGTAAGTACTCATATTGCACTCAAATTTTACCAGTAGATTACCAGAGAGATGTTGATCGTGATGGGATACATCAATTTTTCACTTTTTCTCAATTTTTACCCCTCATTTTGAGTCCCAAAGTTGGAAACCCTAATTTGACTTGCATGTGTCTCAACTGACCTTCGTTTGACCCCATTTCTGTTGCATGTTGCTATGTTTGTGAAACTAAAGTTTTGGGGAGTTGTTGGAGTGAACCTGCTAAAAATAGTAAATGTCTGAAAAAGTAACCAACCATCTGTCAGACGCGTTTGCATGTTATATTGCCCGAGAGATCTCAAAAAACCCAAAAAAACCCAGTAAACTGGTCTGCATGTGAGCACTTGCTAAAAATAGCAAGTCATCAACTTGACTTGCATGTCACATCATTGCAAAGCTCTCGAAAAACCCATAAAGAATACCTTGACATGCATTGAAAAATCACACATGCAAACCCCAAAAATTGCTCTCGAAGCTGGAACTACGAAAAATTCATCATATTGGCTTGCATGTTATACCATCACAAAGCTCTTGAAAAACCCAGAAAGATTATCTAGACATGCATTGAAAAATCACACATGCGAACCTTAGAAATAGCCTCCAAAGTCAAGGCTGCTAAAAATAGCAAGTTGTCAGATTCAGCTCAAAATTTACAGGAAAGCAGCTTAAGGTGCTTTGAACGCAGTGTGACGGTCAAAATCTCAAAAATGCTACAGAAAAGGTCCCAAATTGAGTATTTACTAAAAATAGTAAGTTGTCAAAATTCAATGAAATTTTTCTAGGACCCTGTTGAAAGCCTTCTAACTGCAATGCCAAGCTCATATTTCAATTCGCTCACTTAAATTTAGCCCAAATAAGCCTTGAAGAATGCAAACCCTAATTTCACATACTAAACCAAAATTCAAACCTAGGCTCAAAAGATGGGCACATCCCTGGAAAGACAGATGGAATAGAGAGAGACAATAGGAAAACCAACCAAAAAGACCCAAACAGAACAAAAATTAGGGGGGTCCCCATTTTGAATGGGGTGATGTGTGAAAAGTACACAACACCACCAAAAATAGATATCCACCAAAAATGTTGCCAAATATAGAAGTCCACTAGATAAATTTAGCATTCTGTCAATTTAGTTGTCTGCTAAAATTCCCCTCCAATTGGCAACTTTGTCCAAAATTAATGTTTTGTCAATCAATTTTATGGTTTTCAAGCCTTCTGAGCATGATGGTAGGGTCGGATTTCACCCAAAATACTCTGAAATGATGGCTCTTTGTTGGATCTGGCAGTGAACCTCCCACATCAAATTATTGCAGATCTAGCCTCTAATGTCCATTTCATGCGAAATAAAGGGTAAATTTGAATTTCTCAATTGCTTTGGACTCAATGGTGAGTTCAAAATCTCTCCAAGAAGCTTCAAAAGACCTGTAATTGATAAGTCAATGTATGAAACCCCCCAAAAATTGGTATTTTTTCACGCCGTTCTGATTCTCCAGATTATCCGACGATGTAAGAGAAGAGCATACTCAGTTTTTGAAAAAAACTCAATACTCTCAAATTTTCTAAAGGATTGCTAACCCACAACTCAAATTTGGCTCTTATACCATGTGAGATTTTCTAACTAGCCTACCCAGGAATCTAATGATTGAAGAAAAGAAAAACCAGAAATATGAGGAGGAATAAATTGTATTCCTCTCAAGAATGCAAAGCTATATTCAGCTTGAGAATTGAGATTACAAAGGAAATGCCTTGGTTGTATAGGCCAAGGGAAGAGATAGATGCAACCAAATTATGACAAGTGTTGGAATCCTATGAGGTGTGACAACTCATGTCATTAAAGTCTCAACCACCTTATCCCTATGTAAAGTTAAGCTAGTGTGAAGAGGACTTTATTGGAGAACTAGCTAAGAATGAACTAGTTAGATAAAGTACCCCTTTTCACACTAATAGGTCTCAGGACTAGCAAACAAGAATGTGATAGGAACTAAATGGGTTTTTAGGAACAAGTTGAATGAGGATGGAAAAGTCATCATAAATAAGGCTAGGCTTGTGTGAAGGGCTACTCAAAAGTGGAATGAATATATTTTGAAGAGACTTTTGCTCCAATAGCAAGAATGGAAGCTATCAAGATGTTTTTGGCTTTTGCAACTCATAAATACCTCAAGGTGTATCAGATGGATGTCAAGTCTACATTTTTGAATGGTGGGTTAGAAGAAGAGGTGTACATTGAACAACCAAAAGGTTTTTAGTTATCAAAATATTTTGATATGGTTTATAGATTGAAGAAAGCTTTATATGGACTCAAATAGGCTCCTAGAGCTTGGTATGCAAGATTAGATAAGTATTTATTATATCAAGGATTCTAAAAGGGTAATGCAGATAGTAATCTTTACTTCAAAGTTGAGAGAGATCAAATTTTGATTGTGGTTGTGTATGTTGATGACATAATCTTTGGAGTAAATGAGGAAATGTGTAAAAGGTTTGCAGAGGAGATACAAAATGAGTTTGAAATGTCAATGTTTGGGGAGATGAATTTCTTCCTTGTGCTACAAATCAGTTAATTTGATAAAGGTATATTCATCTCACAATCAAAGTATGTCAAGAAAATGTTAAAGAAGTGTGGAATGGATGACTCCAAACCAATATGTACTCACATGGACCTTACTAGTTTAAAGTTGAGAAAAAATGATGAACCTCACAAGAAAAATCAAAGCAAGTATAGATCCATGATTGGTGGATTACTATATCTAACTGCTATTAGACCAAATATCATACATGCATTATATCTTGTGGCAAGATTTCAAGATCCTAGAGAACCACATGTGGCAGCAATCAAAAGGATATTCAAATACTTGAAAGGCATTCCAAAATTTGGTCTATGGTATCCTAGGGATACTGATTTCTCATTGAGTGGTTATAAAAATGCAGATTTGGTAGGTTGTACAGATGAAAAGAAGTATAATTGGGGGTGTTTTTTTTCTTGGAAGCAAATTGGTTTCTTGGTTAAGTAAGAAGCAAGATTCAATTTCATTATCTATTGTAGAGTCAAAATATATTGCAGCAGCATCTTGTTGCACAAAGGTGTTGTGGATTAAGTAGACATTGAAGGATATCAAAGTATCATATGATGAACATACTCTTATCTTGTGTGATAATACAAGTGTTATCAACATTTTAAAAAATCTGGTAATGCATTCAAAGACAAAGCATATCTCTATCTAGTATCACTTTCTAATAGAGAAAGTTGTTGAGAATGAAGTGAAGTTGGAGTATGTGCCTACAAAGGACCAAGTAGCAAACATTTTCACAAAGGCTATTCCAAAGATACATTTGAGTATCTTATAAATAAGCTAGGGGTTATTTCCCCTCCTTCTTTCAACTAGATGCATGAGTTGGTGCATCTATCTAGGTGATCAATTCAATATTTATTCTTTGTCTTGGACTAATGAAGACTACCTCTCAAGGGGAGTAGATAGTGGTTTCTTTTTTGGTACATTCAGGGGGAGCATATCTTGTGTCCCTAAGGGAGAGAAATAAGTGGAGATAGATCTGTGAAGAGAGAGCAATGGAGAGAGAGAAATGGAGAGAAAGAAGTGGAGAGAGAGCAGTGAAGAGAGAGCAGTGGAGAGAGAACAATGGAGAGCAAGTAGTTTGCAGTTGTTGCCTAAAGTGAAGTTTGCAGGTTTTTCTATTTGTCATTGATGTCAAAGGGGGAGAAAGTGATGTTTGAAAAACATAGGGAAAGAAAAGAATCATGAAAAACATAAGAAAGGGGAGAAAGAAAGAATTCTGAAAAGTAAGAAATGTCCAAGTAAGGGGGAGTGTTTTTTTATGCAAGGTTTCTTTTGTTGTTGATGGTTTTCAAAGTTGGTGTTTCCATCAATGACAAAGAGGGGAGATTGTTGCACTATGTTGTCTTTATTGGTGTCATTGATGTCAACCTATAATGTGGTGTTGGAAATGGGGAGATTATTGCAACCTCTAGTATGGTTGTGATGAGGAGTTGTGGTGTTGAGCAAGTGTTATTAATGCAGCCAGTTCACTTGGTTTCCAGGTTCTTTTGAGAAAATTTGAATAGAGAGTGTACAAGGTGACAAAGTTATGTTTTGCATTTTGCTTTGAATTTCTTCATGGTTAAAGATGTGCTTGTGTAGTTTGGATGAGATGATTAGAGGTGTTCAAAGGTGTTATATCCAGAATTCGAGGTTTTGGATTGTGTGGCAGTGGAAGATGTGTTCGACAATGTGTTGTCTATGAAGAAAGTTGTCTAGGAGGAATGGAATTTCTTTGCATTTCTCCACATTGAGGTTTCTTGTCTTGCAGATTTGGGAACATGCTCATATTTCTTGTATCTACCTCTCCCTAGATTTTTTGGTGTTTAATTGTTCTGCAAGGTTGGTTAGTGAGTTTTATGTGTGTGACAGTGTAGCTGGTTGCATAGGATGATAGTATTCTCAATTTCAAGTGGTTGTGATAGTGTTGTTGAATATTATGATGATGTCAAAAAATTCTGGGATGTTTTGTGATGTTTCTTTGTGGTTCGTTGGATGTTTCCATACCTAGAGATGTGTGAATGTGATCATTTGATAGTGTTAGTGTAGGTTTGGCCAACCTAGCGTGCTAGTGATTATTGCAGAGATGGTTTTTTGTTTTTGGAAGCATGGTGCAATGTGTCATTGTAGATTTGGGTCCTAGTTAACCCTTGGTGTGGTACACCTTCACTTCTTTCCACCGTGAAAGTGTTTGGTTCCAACCTATTTGTTGGTTGCACATTTGAGGTGCATAGGTTTCATTGAAGTCGACTTGGAGAAAGTTTTTGTGGTTGTGGTTGATATATAAACAAGTTTAATTTTTGGATATGTGTGTGGTGTGTTGTGTGGTATGAAAATATACAAATGTGTTCAAGTGTTGTGATTTGAGTGTAAGCTTAAACGCCTAAGGCTACCAAAAGTAGTGAGTAGGAGATATCTACATTTTCAGTGTACCTAAAGTTGTTGGAGGCAATGAGTCAAAGATTATAGATGGTGTAGACTTGTTGTGGTGGAACTTCCTATTGCTCTAAGGTAGTGAACCTCCTTGTAATATTCTTCTTCTATTTTCTTCTATTCCAAACAGTGAGCCCTTGTCTGTGAGTCATTATTTTCCTTTGGGAAATAATCCCTTCTAGCAATGAGCCTTTTGTAATTGGTGTTGTTATTCATAAATGTGAGTTGATCCTCACCATGTTTTTTCCCTGATTAGGATTTTCCATATAAATATAGTGTTCTATGGTGTATGGTTGTGAATGTGTTTATGTGTCATTATTTTACATGCATGTTGATGGATAATAAGGGTTTGAAGGTTAATGAGGGTTTGAATGTTCCAATGTACAACTCATTCACCCCCCTCTTAGTTGTCCTATGTTTCTAACATAACAATCTCATATGTACATTGTTTAGTTTTGTTGTAGAACCCTATGATAGAATGTGAAGACTCGCTATGTAAACAACTCATCTAGGTTGTTAGTAATATCTGACTTGAACACCCGAGTTAGTTTCACATAACTACCTAGGTCTTGGGTACATCCACTTGTTCAAATGTTTACCATAGCCCTTGAGAGTAACTACTCTTGAAATATAATCCTTAATTAAATCTTGATCTATCTAGTCATAATATGGTATACTGATTACATATACTAATTCCCCATAGTGATGTATATTTTTCCATGAAGAATATAGCTTTTTTTTAGGTTTTAGACTATCTCGGTAAACATTGTAGTCTTGTTTGCTAAGGATAAATTCAACTATAGACCAATTGCTTCTACTATCATAAGACTTATATTCATAAGTGCATACCCACTAAGGTGCTCAAATAACTAGATTGATATAACATCATGGACAATGAATTCCCCTATTACGTTCCTGTAACATCTAGGATCTAGGCTACTGCCTCTAATTCAAGCACTATCATAACCCATAAGGTTTATCATTCACCTATTCTTATGCTTTTTAGATAGATAATGATGACACTATACCATCATCTTGATATACATATGGTCAATTCAATTATATTGACATTATGTCATGCAAACATGGAAATATCATCCTTTGAGCTAAGTAGAGGATTACTTCCTCTTACTCATGTTTTAAAACTCCCATTAACAAGTCATAAGGTTGGGTTCTCAATTTTTCATAAGAGATGATGTGGTTTATTATATGTAGTGATATCAAGATTACGAGCAACTGAATCACGTGTTCAATCCCAAAATTCTCATTACTCAAACAGCATAACTTACTATTATTTCTTGTTTAACTTTTTTAGAAAAGTACATAGTAAAGTTGTTATTCCCCTAGAAAATGAACCATATTTCTACTTATGATCTCATATACAATAGACTACATATAAAATATGTAAATTATCTTTTCATTCATATTTTCAGAAATATCAATACTAAATATCATTATTCAATCTTCTATTTTCAAACTACATAAACTCATTTGCTTATTCATTCTTATGAAATTATTTCCATTTTCATACTAAACATTCTTATTTCAAGCTTGCTAACAAGAAAATGTCAAGTTTGGAAAAACAATAGAATATGTCTGTAAATTCCAACTATCAACTACAGCAAGATACCTCTTGAGTCCTCTAGCTTGCTAATGCACTATCCTTCACTTTCAGTATAGCTATCCACTTGCTTGGTAAAGATTATCAAACCTCTAATACACTGTTATCACTATTCTCAAACTAATACTTAGACTTTAAAAGCTTAAGAATAATAAACACAAACATTGTGCTTCTTTACTATGCTTGGCAACCAACAAAACAAAACGCAAGTTTTTGGTTTTTATAGACAAAACTACTCCACTTTCATGCTTCCCACTACTACCAATTTTGGTGCCACATTTATGCAAGATTAAAAACCAAATTCAGTTTGATAACTACCTCTTTAAGAGGCTTGAACTGCTCTCTAAAAATCCACAATTCATTTACAGTTTAGAATCATTTAAAATGCAAATTTAAGGGCCTTAATGGCTCTGCTCCCCATGCTTGTAGAAGGCTATTAAAACATTTAAAAACACTCTCTAAAACCTATTTAAAATCCCATGTTGAAATTATGCCTCTATCGACTCAATGGAATCTACTTATATTTGCAAATATTTGTCACTAAGTGGCTGGAAAATCTCACAAACGGGTTGATGAAATTACCTCAAGAATAGACACTTAAAATTCATTTTAAATACCTACTAATTTTGTTGAAAAAACATTCAACGGGTTAACTTAATTTCCCATTTTAAAGGGTTCTACAAAAGACTTTACAATGATGTTTTAAATACTTCAAAACTGCAAACCATGTGCTACGTTGTGGCTATTTTTATTCATTATTAAACTAAAAGAGGGGTAAAAATTTATTCAAACCAAAAAGAACAATACAAAGCAAGGGCATTACACAACCCTATCAATCTCCACTAATTGGTTCAGCTTTTGTGACAAATTTGGGGGTAATTGACCCCTTTCCAAAATATTCCAATTGTGCAAATGATTGGAAGCCCATTTAGCCAAACAATCTGCAACCCCATTCCATTCACACAGAATATGATAGAAAGAAACAAAATCCAAGGACGCACACAGATTAAGAATCTATTTTATAATAATAACCAGATGCCAACTATCATCCTCTAGTTGTTGCCTCTTCAGCAAAGTTGCTACCACTTGAGAATCTGACTCACAAATGATTTGTCTCCATCCAAGAGCACAACCATGCTCCACAACACATAAAATGGCAAGAGCCTCCATCACATTGTTAGTATGCCAACCCTTATAAATTGAAAAGATAAACTCAACAATTCTAGAACTAGTCCGCCCAACACCTCCAGTACTAGCATGGCCAAGCTTTCCACAAGAAGAGCCATCTGTGTTGATTTTCAACACACCCTGAGGGGGAGGACACCAACGCCCCTCCCTACTTATCTTCCAAAGGGGATGACGACATCTATTTCTCATTATCTAACTAGCACTCTGAGCAGCACCCTGCTAAAGAGGAAGATTAAGATGAGTACAAAAGACAACCTCTCAAAGATTCACACCCTCAGCCAAGTCACTTAGTTGTAGTAGTTTCTCCCATAGAATGAAGAATCCTCCACCACAAATGTTGGACAACCAGCTGCACATCTTGAAAAATCTTGCAATTCCTCTCCAACCAGATATGCTAGATAATAAAGGTCGGTCCCAAAGCCCAAGCAACTCAAAGAAAAGAGGTCTTAACAAGGGCCTTACCCCACCGGGCAAAGAACTCCACCAAAGAAGAGACATGCCAGCAAGCTTGGTTCCACACAACCCACTAAAGGTGCCAAAGCCTCCTATAAAAGAGACACTAAAAAAAGAGATGAGAAACACTCTCTTCACTTTTATAGCACAAAACACACATCGAGGGACCCTGGGACCCTCTCTTGCACAAGTTATCCCAAGTAAGACACCTATTCTGGACCACCAGCCATAGAAAAAAAATTCCACTTGGGTCAAGAAAATTTATTCCACACATGCTTCCACCAAGGGACCTCAATGTCCCCAAACACCTGCCTAAGCAACTCACCATAACCTGTTGGAACAAAGTACTTACCACATAAATCATTGTTACTCCAAGCCAGGACATCTTGTCCCGCCATGGAATTGCATTCACGTGAGGCAAGAATTTGAACCAACTCTTGCCTATCCCCCTCTAACCCTCCTAGTAGTCAATCTGAGGAGTGCTTCCATCTAAGGCTAGCAGCCAATCCAATATTTTGAACAGATTTATAATGTTCAACCGTGTTCCAACCTACACAATAAAATGATCACAAAGAGACTGGAGGTGAGGGTAAGCAGAAAGAATAGGAGGGTGACCATCCCAAGAATCCCACCAAAAAAGAGCCTGAGAACCTGTATAACATATCCAAAAAATCCCCTTCTTGACCAACTAAGCCCTCGATTTGAGGGTATTCCAAATCATAGATCCCCTTGCTTCCAAAGGGAAACAAGGAACATCAAAAGTGTTAACATCCTTAAGATACTTGTGGGTAAGAATATGGACCCAAAGTTGATGTTGACTAGTACACCAATGCCAATATAACTTAGCAACAAGATTTTTCCCATTCAAAATAGCAGAACGCAATCCAAGGCCCCCCTCTTTTTGTGGTTTGCACACTATATCCCACTTAACAAGACTCCACTTAGCTGACTGCAAATTACCACTCCAAAGAAATTGTTGTGAGAGAGCATCAAATTCCCTTAGGAAATACAAAGGAGTCGTCTAAACAAAACACCTATAAATAGGAAGAGCTTGGATAACAAACTTCAGAAGAGTCACTCTTGCAGTAGTAGAAAGCCAATGGTGATTCCAATTATTGACTTTACTATGCAACTTATCAAGCAAGCTTTGCCAAGAAGACTTGGGTTTCCTACCAACAGCAAGAGGTATTCCCAGATAGACAAAGGGAAGAGACCCAATCTTAAACCTCAAAATATCACCAATTTGTCATTGAATAGCTTGAGGAGTATTAAAAAAGAAGATAGAAGACTTGTGCTCATTGGCTTTCTGACCGGAACTAGTGAGGTAAATATCCAAAGCCCACCTAAAAGAAACAGCCTCCTGAAGGTGAGCCCTCCCCATAAGAGAAGTGTCATTCACAAAGTGAAGATGAGAGAGTTGTGGTATCCCATTTCCCCAACACCAACCTTGAATCTTGCCTTGGGAAACCCATGACTTAAGAAATATGCCCAGCCCCTCAGCCATAATAATAAACAGATATGGGGAAAGAGGATCTCCTTGATGAAGGCCCCTGGAAGCCTCAAAAATTTTGGAAGGTTCTCCATTCATAAGAACAGAAAAAGAGGAAGAGGTAATACAACTCATAATCCAATTGATGCAGTCTAGACTAAAACCAAATCCTAAAAGATTTTTTTGCGAAAAATGCCACTTAACTCTATCATAAGCTTTGGCCATATCCAATTTTATAAACATAGACTTCTCCTTAGAAGTCACCATAGAGTGAACGACTTCAGATGCAACCACCACCCCATTAAGGATCTGTCTACCAACCACAAAGCCCCCTTGCTCCTCATAGATTACAGAAGGAAGACAAACTTTGAGCCTCTTTGTAATCAATTTAGTAATAATTTTGTACACCACATTACAGAGAGCAATAGGTCGAAATAATTCAAGTTGATCAACTCCTTCCTTTTTAGGAATGAGAACCAAAAAAGTAGAGTTCATGGCCCAAATCATCTACTTACTACAAAGAGATTCTTGGGAAACCTCCAGCAAATCCAAACATATAATATCCCAAAATTCCTAAAAAAATTCAACAAGAAAACCATCTGAACTAGGGGATTTACCTTTATTCATCCCAAAGAGAACCTCTTCCAATTTAGGCAAAGAAATTAGGAGAATGAGGAAATCATTCATCTCCTTGGAGATTAGGGAAGGAATGCAAGCAAGGATCAAATTATCCTCATCTTCTGCAGGGGGAGAATCCCCAAAGAAAAAGAGAAAAATAAAATTATCTAGCCTCACGAGATAAAGCCTACAAAGAAGAAACATGAATCCCATCCATAGTGACCAGAAAAGAGATACAACTTCTATTGTGACAAACCTACACAAAATGATGGAATAAAGCAATATTCCTATCCCCTTCCTGAAGCCAATCAATCTGAGCCTTTTGCTTCCAAAAGATCTCCTCTCGAAGCTCCCACTCCTCCACTACTCACAAGCCTGGGATTCCACTTGACCCAAAGCATCCAAGAAACCAAAATCTATAATTTGGTGAGTAATCACATCAAGGCACGCTTGGGCATTCCTCTTCATAACCTTAAAGTTACCAAAGCTCATCCTATTCCATCTCTTAAGGTGAAATTTAACATACTGAAGTTTCTTAACAAAGGTGTACATAGCAGTACCATAAGTAGGGTTGTCATCACGCCACCATTGGGCCATAAGATCATGCAAAGAAGACTCTTGAAGCCACGTAAGTTGAAACTTAAAGGGAGGATTATTGGGACCTGTAAAATAGGTTACTGAAAGTTTAATTGACCAATGATCTGAACCCCTCCCGTCAAGAATCTCAAAACCAGTAACTGGCCTACCTCCAATCCAAAAACAAGAAACAAGAAATCTATCTTACCTTTCAGAGATCACTTCCTCTCCACTCCATCTATTATTCCAAGTAAAAACCCCATTAGAAGGCTTAACATCAATTAAAGAAAGCAAGTCCACATTCTCCCAAAAAATATTAGAAGCAGGACCAAGCTGGGGCAGCCCACCTCTTTTCTCCTCCAAGCTCAACACAAATTAAAATCACCAGCTCAAATCCAAGGAAGATATGGAGCACATGATCTAACATACCTTAAATGAGCCCAAAGTTAGATTTTTCCATGAATATCAATTGGGGCATAAACATTGGTAACCAAAATTTTCTCACCAATTTCCAAGGAAGAGGCAACCATGGAAATAGTAGAGCGACTGGAAATCCACCAAAGCGGAGCAATCTTTCTTGGATCCCAAAAAATATCCAAACCCCCAAAACTCCCCTAAGATCCTATGCACTAACATTGATCAAAATATCAAACACGAGAAGCACATTGAAGCATGAAATCAACTAAAAGTTTAGTCTCCTAAACATACAAAAATGTCTGAAGAATGTACAACAACTAGATCATGAATAGCCTTTTGATGGGAGGTGTTATTCAACCCCCTTACATTCCATGAGAACAATTGTGGGGGAGATGGAGAAAAGTGGGCATCAATGGGTTTAACAGACCCAGATTCCACCAACAAATCACTACTACACTTGATCTTCTCAATATCCTTCTTGTGGCCACTTTTAGAATAGTTCTCAGAAAAACCCTTCGTAATTGTGTGCTATTGCACCCCCAAGGCTAGATAAGACCCCTTGCTCTTTCCAAAAACTAGCCCCTCCTTTTCCAAATCTGCCAAAACAATATCATCTTGATCCTACATAGGATCATTTAGATAAACCAATGGGTCATGCATACCCTGTGATAAATGAATATCCTAACCGAAACCCTATCCCTACCCCACAACACAACCCATACCAACAACATCAGAAGACACAACCACCGAGATTCCTTCCTCCAAAGTTGAGGTGTCCAACACCTCAAACCAATTAAAGTCCTCTTCATTCTTCATGTCCTTGAACGATCTCTTCTGACCATGACCCTTAGCCCAAGGCTTAACTGGCACAAAGCCATCTTTATCTGATTCACCCTCCATCATGGAAGATTTACCTTTACCCACCCTAACTATTGAAGGGGATGAATTAGAAGGAGAAGCCTTATTAATCCTAGGACATTGCTTCTAAAGATGTCCATACTCATGACAAATCTGACAACGAAAAGGAAGGGACTCATAATCAAGCTATTGAATCCAAGACAAAGAACCAAGATAAATTTCCAAAGAATCCGGCAAGGGATTATTCAAATAAACCTCCACACAAATCCGAGCAAAGGAAATAACCTTTCTTTGAAGGGTTTGTTGAGTAATTGCAGTAGGCTTACCAAGAAGAGCCACAATCCATTGTAAAATATCTTCTCTCCAAAACTCTAGGGGAAGTCAAGGCAAACAGACCCAAACCAAAACCCTCGACGGCAATTCTTCAGTTGTATTAAAACCCATATGCCAGGGTTTTATAAACAACCCAACATGATTATAAAAGTAGGGTCCTCCCTCAAAAACCCAATTCCTATCAGCCATATTGGAGAAAACAACCACAAAATAGTTGTTTGCAACCACCATTAACTCCATGTTGCCCTTAACCTACCACGTATGCTGCCCTTAACCTACCACGTATGCTTGATCCAAGCATCCAAAGCTCTCAGAGGAATACAGATCCCAAGAAATTTGCATATTAAAGTATGTCTACTCCAATAAGAAACATCATCAGCCACATATTCTGGAGAAAGAACCAAGACTGGATGATCCTGACTCCTAGGCAAACAACCATTCACTTTCTTCAGTTTGGGGCCCTCCCCCACATAAAACGACTCTAACTGCTAAGCTTTCATACCCGATGAAGAGCCATTGTGCGCTCCACCACCTCCAGCCAAGACCAAACTATTACAAACCTGATGCTCCACCATTATTCACCAACCCATAAACCATTCACCTCCAAACCCAAGCAAAAATGAAAGAACCCCCCCCCCCCACACTTGATAAAACTCCCCCCCCCACAGACAACACCAAACCCACCTCCAATCAGGAACCAGGAAGTGCATGCACCAAAAGGCAAAGGAATGCAACCGCAGCCTCATAGGCCGCGGAATGCAACTCAAAAGCTCCCACTACCGTTGCACCTCATGGTTGCCCCCATTTTTTTTATTATTCATTATTATTTGCTATTCAAATTGCCTATTATTTGGCATGTAAGACATGCACATTTTTCTATTAAAATGCACATTTAAAGGATTGCTTAAAGGATTTGTTACCATTGAGGCTTACACCTCATACAATGCTCAAGTCGATAGACTTTTCAATGCCTTAATAGAGCCTTTTGTTACAACTACTACATGGCTTATTATCTTGCAATTAATTTGTATTTCAAACAGCTATCATCTAGCTATCATGCGACCTTCTAGAAAGGTCTATAATTATGGATTTTCAAGCCTCAAGAATATGCCAAATATCATTAGCTTTTGATTGAGGCTTTGCCTCTCGAAGAGCTATAATACATATTACCTTTTCTTTGCAATATTTAAAAGATATGATAAATACTAATTACTTAATAACGTGTATATATATATATCCAACAATGAAACTATTTGATCTTAATGCATACACATTTACCATAATACATACACAATCATTTCTACATACAAATATCATAATGATAAAATAGATACTAATTCAATTTTGATAATAATAATAATATCTAACAATTAAAACAATAATAATTAAATATGTATAACCCTATAGCTTTCTATAAGGAAACCAAAGCTTGACTCGACTTAGGTTAACATAACCAAGAAACACAACTTAAGATCAAACTTACTCATTTTCGAAAGTATCCAAAACCTGACCTATGCACAAACAATGAACTCGGATGGCTTTACTATTTAGTCGTTATACATACCCTTCTCTCAAATGATACTCCCCCTCTTCCACTGAAGGGCACAAAATCCTTCCTATATATCCACTTGGAAAACAAACAAGTAGTTAGCCAAAACATTTACATCTCATCTATATCATTGCATATTCATCAATATTTCCATTAAATACATAAAACCAATGCATTGCATATGATTCATCATAACATTCATCTTTTAAAGTTGCATAATTATGCAAATCATCCATGTTTTTAACATAAGGTGAAAAAAAGTAAATTGTAATTCAAAGATGGGGTATAACATTTAAACTTTTAAATTAGGGAAAGATAAGTAGTAACCATAAAGATGACCTTGCAATTGTGAACTAATCATATAATAGATGAGGGGTTAAATCTCATAGTGTAAAGTCTACCTAGAAATAGGTGCAAGAACAGTTGTAAATGAGTGGATTGTGATCATGTGAGTGGAGACAAGTAGTAGATGTATAGAAACATATAATAAATAGTAGGTAGATAGCATTAAGCAAGGGACCTAATTTTATACAAAATTACACCAATTATTAATATATAAATATATCAAAATCCTCCTCAAAATAAAGCCAAAACTAAATGAAAATAACATAAATATATAAATTTCACCATATATCTTCCTTGTTACCTACCATCATCCTTTCTCATATTTTAATTTAAACTTTTAAATTAGGGGAAGATGAGTATGCAACCATAAAGATGATTTTGCAATTTGAATAAGTCATATAATAGATGAGGGGTTAAATCTCATACTGTAATGTGTACATAAAAATAGATGCAAACATAATTGTAAATCAATGGATTCTGATCGTGTGGATGGGGATAAGTAATAGAAGTATAAAAATAATAGATAGATAACGTAAAACAAGAAACCTAATTTTATATAAATTTATACCGTTTATTAATATATCAAGACCCTCCTCAAAATAAGGGGTGACCCATATAACGCAGTGGTTGAAACACTTGCTTGGTGATGCTGCCACCAAGGTTTTGAATCCCCGCTGGACCACTACGCTCGCAGGCTTTGTGCTTTCGTTGGACTGGTGGACTAAGGATTTGAACAGCAATAGTGTTAGGCACCTTAAAAAGTGCCCTTAAATGATATAAAAAAAAAGGACTACCCTCAAAAAAAAAACCAAAAATATATATAGATATGGATAATTTTCTTCGTTGTCACCTACCATCTTCCTTTCTCAAATTTTGATCCATAATCCCATTTGTCCAAAAAACCCGTCCCAAGTCTCATTTTGAAACTCCACGAATCATTGGTAAGAGAGGGAAGCATCGAACGAAACATGCTGCCCATAAATCAACATCAATGGGTTATACGGGTTCATTTACTCTAGAGAATCGAATATTGAGTCTGTGAAAGATATAATGTAGATTGTGGGCTACCGTGAAAATCTCCCTTACCCCACGTTCTAACGATTAGAATTCAAAAGGGAAGTTGAATGAATACACATCTCAACTACCTTCATTTTGGCGGAAATCAATTCCAGCACTTGAGCAGCCCAAAATTTGGTATTAATTAGCAGTTGGACGGTGTGGTGGAAGTCTTGGTGGCCATTCAAACAAGTGGGTAAGGAAGTCCCAGTCCCTTTCATTAGGTCGGCAATGGGATTTCAATTCACCATGCCGATTACAAATTTGAGTGCAGAAAACAATGACCGCACAACCACCCTATTCTAAGGAAAAGACTTTATGGTGAGGGCCGGCTTGTCCGCCTGAGAGTTACATTTGATTTAAAGCTTTGTCAATCAGTCGCCTGCCACCTGGTAAGTGAACAAGCTTACAATTAAGGAAATATCAACTGCTACAATGCAAAGGGGTCCATTAAACAGTGGGAACGTTGGCGTGGTGTTATTAGCTGATATGGTAGTTTTAATGACCACTTTCCGTAGAATTTTACTGTACACAACTGAATATGAAATCTGTTTGTTGTAGTGGAATGATTGATGGATCGTTGAAAAGGTACCCATGTACATGCCTGCTTAAAGGAAAATTCAAAGTCACCCGTGATATGGGTACCGACTACTTGGAAGCTTTCATGTGTTCAAAATATGGAATAGTCACAATGGCCCCATGAAAGATGAGGAATATCTTCATTTTTCTAGAATTATTTTGTGGGTCAATTCTGAAGATGACTTTGAAAATATGAGCATGATGCTCCCAAAGTTTTGACCTCTGTAGCAGCAAATGCCAAAATTAGATAAAGTAGGACCCACTTTCAGGCAGGCCATCCAGCAGGACCCAGAGCAAATAAACAACAGCATGGCATGAGCTGTAAAAAGATTTGTCAGTTATGGAGTTAATCTATATAATAATAAGAGTGTGTGAGAATACAGTAATCTGTCTATTGTGATCATAAATGGCATCCTTACAACTTTCATGATATTCTCTTTGTTATATGATGTTTTTCTTTATCAGGATACACCTGCTTAAAACACCAGCTATTCTCTTGTTTTTCTAAATGCAAAATACCATTTCCCTCGACTTTTCCTTTTTCTGTGATTTTTCTTCTTTTGCTTGGTATTTTGGCCATCAGATAGTTTTCATTCATGGAGAATATGCAAGGATTATCACCATGCAAATTGACAAGTTGAATAAGAGTGACTCCCAGACACCTAATTATTGTAGTATAGTTATTCAATACTCCCTTATTTATTATCACATACCCGAAAGTCAATGCATTCTAAAGATCAAAGACTTTCAAGATTCAATGATTAATTCATGGAATGTTGGACCCTACAAGCAGGTAGCATAATTCAATGGCATTTCTACGCGGACACTGAAACAGGGGTTTAGAATTAAATTGGGTGCATCCAATGGGAACATCTAGGATTCATAAACCTGACTGGCAGGCCCTCTTGTTAATGTGGCTGACTGAACAGGGCATTCTAAACAGAGGGAGGCCCACACCAGAATTCATTAGTTGTAATAAAGAGAGGACTACAGTATGTACACAGTGTAGTATGGGCCCACCTGGGCTAAAGAAAGGTCTCATATGTTATGTACATCTTGCAATCTAAGTACAGTTAGGTTAACTGGGCGCAGGGCATCAAGGACCTTAAGTGGTCAGTGGAAAATTTTAAATGTAGGCAATTAACAGAACAATGATAGAAGAGTAAACTTAATATTTACAACAAAAAAATTAATGTGATGTATCTATTTTTAAACCATTCCCCAGTGTAGTAAGGATTTGGCATGATGGTTGTCAAAAGTGAGTCTTCTATGTCTGGATATCTTTCACTGATGATACACAAAGGAAAACAGGTCTTAAAGATGCAGCATGGAAAACCATCAAGAACAAATTTTAGAATTAAAAAGCATGATTTTTTTAATGTGGAGACACAAATCAACTTAATGAATTGAGACGAGGCATTCTTTGCCAACATAAACAATGTGGAGACCAAAAGGATCAGTAATTTCTTCTAGCTATTTATGGTGGTTATTAATATTGTCATATCATATCTCAATGATTGTATGCTATGTCAGAAGGCAAATAAACATATTAAGTCACTGGGTGCATTAAATTGTTCTACCATGCACCAATACCAACATTCCTATTATACTCAATTATAGATTCAAAAGTTCTTCTGCCATGCACCAATACCAACATTACTATTATACTCAATTATGGATTCAAAAGTTCTTCTGCCATTCACCAACACCAACATTACTATTATACTCAATTATAGATTCAAAAAGTTTGTTCATTGATTATATGATTTTGTTCACAAAAGTGAATCCTTTTTTGATAGTTGAATGGATCAATACAACAAAACACTGTGTGCAAAGGAGAAGAGCATGCACGGACCAGAAAAGATTTGATCACATGGTGAACCAGTGCAGTCGAACTGAAACATTCATAGAGAAACATTTAGCCTTCCATGCATGGTACATAAATTAGGACACCAGCTATACTTCTACAATTAGCTTCAATGAGAAAACCATTTACAGAATCAGAGATTCAGGAATTAGAAATCCTTGGTTTTTGTGAAGAACATGATTACCCTGTGTGCTCTTCTACTCTGAAATGAACAATAGTCCCCCATCTGCTCAACCAATTATAATTTTTATATAACACCTTTTAGTGAGGCTGGATTTGTCATAAGGCATCAGCCAGTGTCGCTTAGGAGTCTAGGACCAAGCTTCAATTCAAGGTGGTAACTACAACAGCAACTAGAAAATCAACATATAAAAACTGCAGCTTTTTTGTGAACCCAAAACTGTTTTGTTCTATTATACAAATCAATTATAATGATACTCTCTTGCTATGGAAAATGCTCAGGATTATAGGTTAAAAGGGCACATCGTAGTACTGCTGTGAAATATCTTGGAGCACCTAGTACGTTACAACACAATAAGGGAAGATGGCACTCAACTAGATCCACCACACATCAGTCTGGATACATTTTGTTAATTTGTACAGAAGACATATTACTTCAACTTGAAAATTTAATAGCGACCACTTGCCATGGAAGCTACATCAAATTCACCATGTCTTAGAGATACTGTGGATCTGTCCAGACTAAGGGGATCAGGATACTGAAATCCATTGCGCATCGATGGAACCATAGAAGATGACCTTTGCATCTGCACACTACTTAGATATGACTTGCTATCCATTGCAGTATGCAAAGACATTCTCCTTTTTGATAATACTGCATTTCTGTCATAAGTACTTGGTCTTTGCTTTGGAGCGCTCTGCGAACGAACCTTGGCTCTTGAAGATTGAGTATTAGCCATGTAGTTAGGAAAAGCAGAATAACCATCAAGGTAACTCTCAGCATATCCACTTCTAGGAGTAAATGGGCCTCTTTTCCATCCACCTGAGACAGCTGAGCTTGCAAATTGAGGACTGCTCTGTGCTGTTGAAAATGCACTATCTTCAACATAGCCATAATCTGTATACATAGTTTGAGGGCTGATATCTCGAGAAACTAATATATCTGATGTTGGCCTAGGAATGGACAGTCGAGATATTGGAGGGATTGTCTCAAGTGAAGCTTGTGTAGGATTTGAGTATTTGGAGTTTGGAGAAGGGTGAACTCGTTGTGAAATTTGAGGAATGTGGTTAGCAAGTGGAGGATAATGGAGTGCAGAAGTAGTGGAGGATATGCTTGGCTCTGTTGAAATGGTATCTGATATTGATGCCATCCATTTCTTTGAACTCAATTTTGTTCTGCCAGTATCCATCTCAACAATCTTTGCACTTCCATCTAAGCTGCTACTCTCCATATCCTGTTCACCCAAGCAATAGACATTAGAATTTTATCATGCACAGGCAGCTGTCCAACAAACCACCAAGGTTGTGATCGACAACAGACTTCTACATGGTCCCTGTTTTCTTCAACTTAAGAGAAGCAGTACAATGAAAATATCTAATTCAACGGGAAGGGGAAATTCCTAGGGAGCCAATTAAATAAATACTTACTTGTTGAGTGTATGCAGAATATAATCCTCTGTCATTTTTAACCGTAGTAGGTTGTCTACTTTGCATTCTGCCCTCCAATTCATCAAAACCAGCAGTTTTCAGATTCCTTCCTTCCTGCACATGAAAATACACAATTGATGGTAATGTGAGACACAAACAATTCTCTCTCCAAAACCTGTTATGAAGTAAGGATGATTAAAGTCCTTGCATATGGAAGAAAATTTGCTCGCACCCACATAGTTACAGGTATGTTCGACTTTTAAGACACAGAGTGAAAATTCAGTAAGTCTGAGAGTGAATAAAACAAGATTTGCTTCAACCATATTGCAGACACGCTCATTTGCAGTTGCTAAATCTTGTGCTACATAAGATGAAGCCCAAAAATGTGTCTTGACAGAGGTAAAATCAAAGGACTAGAATCACAAGTGTTTACCATAGATTTCGTTGAATGGGATTCCATTTGGCGCCTTTGCAGAAGTTTTGTCTGAACTGCCTGTCCTTCCTCAGACATTCTAACTCGGCGAGCACGAACTCGAGCCTGAACCCTTACTAGGGCTTGCATGCATTTCAATGTTTCAGCTGCCTGCTTTCTCACAATATTCCCACGAACCAATGCTTGCAATTTAACCAGAGCCCTCAGGGCACTCAGTGCTTTTCTTGCCTGCAAGTTTCAGTAGCAAACCTGTCATCTTGTTATGCCGTAACAACATGTACCTTAGAAAAATAGCAGGAAATTTTCATACCAGGTATCCTCGGAATGTTGACTGAATCCTAATGGCTGCATATTCCTCGATGTCTGTGTCTCCATAGGAAAAGGAATATCCAGTGCTTGTTAGCCGGACAACAGCTGCTGCTGCATTGGCTGCTGCAACAGCTGCATCTGCTGCAGCTGCTGTTGCAGCAGCCACAGCTATAGCATGCTTATTTTGATCATTATCTGGTCCAGAGCCATGATTCTCAATGTACAAAGCCTTGGGTTCTGAAAGAAGTTCAGAACCATGGTCTGAACATGTATCTGCATTTTTAACAGATCTTCCACCAAAACTCCATCGCCGTCTATCCCTTGATTTTGACTTCGTCTGTCCCAAAAGAAAATGAAATCAGCCCGTAATTAACAGAAACTTTAGAATCCCGCAAGAAATAATAAATACAAAGCTACACATACTACAGTTTAAGTATGTAAACGCAAAGTGATGTATCCCTCTGCAACGAAGTAAATAAACCAGGACATAACTGGACACAAGCTACACACAAAAAAAAGGATCTTGGACTCCACTTTAACTAACAAACCTAAGTATTTGTCTATCTCTGCATCAAATGAAAAGAAAGATGAATCCTATAAACACAAATAAATCGAGCTTACAAAGGTCAGAGTTTTAATGTACTCACAGACACATCTGATCCTGATCTTAATTCCTGTCTATCATCTTGAAGAAGAGGTAGGCTTTGACGGGGTTGCTTGGCTTCTTTTTTCATTCCAAGGATGCTTCTAATCCATCGCATAGCCTTACCCATTGCGCAAATTCCCCCTTACCACAAACCACAATTCAATATCCTACACAAACAAAAAGAAAGATCCGTCAAGAATCAATTTGCATTCCAACCACAACACAAACAAAAACTTCAGGATTGGCTTTGCATTGCCTGTAACAACAATGTAATCAACCCCAACATTACCAGAAAAAACCCGAACCCAAGCTTTAGTCCGTACGGTAATCAAGACACCATCCATCGACACTCAATTTTCACTTAACAGACAAAACCCATATGACTAACATTCATGTATTACCTCTATCAATACCAACATCTGAAATTCTATTGAACTTCGAAACCCACAAATGCAATTCATTCTGCATTGGACCCAATAGTGCTACATTACTAAAAGGCCTGATTTCCAGACCTCTGATCACATACTAATTAAAAATAACCCAATAATTCTCCATTACTTGTGAAAAAGCTGATTCTTAAGATTTAGTCCATATACTAATCTAAAATCCATCAGAACTGAATCCATCCACTCTCAATTTGCACTCCGCGTAAAAGACAAACAATACCGACATGTCTGACATTCATTGTATTGCTTTCGACGAACAAACTCATATCTCGTATTAAACTTTGAAAACCAACATATGCAATTCATTCTACTTTGAACCCTGTAATCCTACAATTTTAGCAAGGTCCCAAACCTTAATCCATATACCAATTGAAAATAACCCATTAATCATAGATTAGTGAAAAAATCACAAGTCCCACAAAATTAAAACAGCCCATGTGAAATGGTCTAGAGACAATTGATACCTGTACTAGTAGATGCAGAATGAAATCATGCTCTTTTGCTGTAGCCCAGGCTGTTATTTTTCAATGTATCATTTGGGTTGCCTGCAAAGACCTGATGGGAACTCCACATTTCTGAAAGTGGGTCTGACTTAGGAGCACAAATTCATTACGCTTAAACAAGTTCTGTTACCAAGATCTAAGCTTAATAAAAGTCAAGCCAATTAAGGAAGCCCAGAATTTCCGTAGGTCAGAGCTCTGTCACATGCAAACAAAGTACCAAACCAGAGGATCCCCACTATGACCAGGGGCACCGAGAAGACTCCTTGTCTTTGACTGATATAGTAGCAGACTGTGACTTGTACTGAAGGAGAAATAAAAAGGACACTGTACCAAGTTTCTCACAAGAAGATACAGAGCACATAACAACAACAGCACCACATCATGGCCTCTGCAGAAATGTCAGATCGATTGCAAGAAATGGGATTGAACATTGCACACTGTACAGAACTTAAACAAAAGAGAAAAGAAATGAGAAAGAAGAAGAAGAAACAAACATAACATCCAACAAGTGACGTTTTGCAAGCTCTCCTGATTTTGCATGTGATCTTGTGTACTCCACACAAGTATATTGGGAAGCCCAACCGACCACAGTATGTATATATACATTGCATATATAAATGTTTACAAAAGCATTTTTTTTAGTTTGGTAGACTGTGTCAAATTCCAAAGTTCTGAGATGGATCATGGGCTAAGGCCAATTAGGCTTAAATTTCTTTCTTTTGGGTTTGTCTGAAATGTACTAACATCTGGGGATCTGCAAATGACCAATATTTTTACGTTTTGATCTTGTGCACGTTGACGTGTAATCCCTGAGATTCCAATTTGCTAATTTTGGTGGATTTTTTTAATAAATCTTTTTAGTGTTGTAGTCTTTAGCTTAGAAAGGCATTGGACTTCTGATTTATTTTATTGAGCTTTGATTTGACGGGGCAATTGAACTGTTTCGTTTTTTGAGCTTTTGGATTATAATTAAATTAAGGGTCTGGGCAGGCCCCTAATGTGAGCTTTGTAAAGACATGTGGCATGGTTTTTTGGTGGATTGAGTTGGCGTACAGTTTGATTTAGTCTTTTCCCATTTGGTTTTTATGAGTTCCCAGGATTATATTTTCATCATGGAATGGAACGGACTATGAGAATTTTGTCTTGTATTTTGACATTCTCCATAAAGTCTTTTAGGGTTGGATTTTTTATGGAGAAGCATCCTGGTGAGGGGATGAGGAATGAGTATTTTCATGATTGGTGAAAAGGATGTTAGCAGGGAATAAAGAAAGGGTATTTTCTAAAAGGATGTTACCAGCGAATAAAGAAACGCTTTTCTTAAAAAAAAAAGTTTGGTAGCAGAAAAAGCCATTGCCCCATATCTTTGACTTCCAAATTTCTTTAAAAATATCATATCACCAAATCCGTGACCAACTAGGTACATCATTAAATTAGTACAAAGTTAGAGAACCAAAAGTTTAAAGTAGAATTGAATTTAGCAGTTGGACAAAGTTAGAGGACCAAAAGTAGAATTGAATTTAGTAGTTCTTTTTATTTGATATTATAAGTAGGGGACTTGCTAAATAAGTTGTAAAAAGTTGGGAGTGATTTGAAATTTCTACATAAGATTTTGAGAAGCACAAAGTTAGGCTGCTCAATTACGGGAACTTTTCCCTTGGTTATTGTAAAGGTGAAAATTGTTTTTTGTTTTTTTAGGGTTGTCTTTGAATTCATTTGATATAGTTTTTCTTATGCAATTATAAATTTGTGAAGTATATTTTTTTGTTGAAAGTTAGTAGATAATATGAGCCTTATCTAATTCTATTTATACAAATTCTTAGGAATCTATCTTGAGTCTAGTTCTTTTTAATCAAAGTTTAGATCTATTAGCAAAATTAATTCAATTTAGTTACACAAGTTCCTTAAATAAATCTCAAACTTTCAAATTTCAAATTCAAATTTGGGACAAACCTAACTCTCATGAAATATTTCATTTATGTCTTTGGATTTATATTTGAGGACTAACCCTAATTCCTTATTACACAACTTGGAAATCATCAAAGAGATATCATTCCTTCTTGCATAATAATTCACAGAGTATTCTCAGAGCATCCATCAATAGTAATCTACATGCATCAAAATATAGGGCATACTCTACATGATTAGTGTAGATACTAAAAATTGTCCTAAGGCCTGCGACTCTTAGATTCTTCATCATTTTCTCCTTTCATTCTTCATAATTAAATAATTTTTAATTATTTAATTATTTTCTAATATCATGTCTTTTATTAATTAAATAATTTTAATTATTTAATTAATTCATTTCTACCTTTACTCCTCCTTGATTAAATAAATTTTATTTATTTAATTACGTCACTAATTAAGTCTATTTCTTTCTAAAATTAAATAAATTCGTATTTATTTAATTTGTATCCACCTTCCACTATAATTAAATATTATTTTAATTGTTTAATTATTCATTAGCCTTTTCTCTCTAAATCAAAAAAAAAAATTATTTAATTTGGTCCACTCTAGAATTTTGAATTAAATCATTATTTAATTCAAAAGGTCCTCTTTGTCACATTCCTCTATAATTAAATAATTATTTAATTATTCATTGGCCACCTAGATTAAATAATTTTTATTATTTAATTTCTCCTATCACCTCTTTCTTTGTGTCAATCATATCTTCCACATCAAATCTTATCTCTTGACATCTCATTTAATCCTAGCCCTTGATTGAATTATCTCATAATTCAATCCCAACCCTTCATCCTTATCATTTTCCCTAATTTAACCCTAACCCTATTTCATACTACAACTTTCAATCTTGGCCATTGATTAAGACATCTTATTGACATCCAATCTCAACCATCAATCCAAATCGGACCTTGCTTATAAATCAACCCTCTCATAAGCTATTAGGGGGGTTGATTCTTCAAGTATCCTTATGCTACCAAAATCATTATTGAATCATTCATCCATTTCTATCTATCATCATTCATCTATCATCTCCATCTCAATGTTATATTGTTGAATTGAGCAACCAACATATCAAATCAATCAACCAATTCATCCATCATTGCATATATTTGAGGTATTGAAGATTTAGATCAAGTAATGCATGGTATTGTTTTATCATTTTTATTTTATCCAAATTTTTCATATACAATCAGTTATTATCAGGGAAAAGGAGAATACTCCTTTCATAGTGAACTCCCCAAAGGTGTTCCTGAATATTGTGAGTTGGCTATTATGTCATCAATGTTAAGTCAAGTAGATCATAGAGGACAAAATCAATGAAGTGTAGATATACACACTAGGTGCAAATCTACAAATGAAGGTCAATTATGCACTCACACAAAACATATCCATATGCACAAAAGTGAACCTAACAAATAAACAATGAGTTGCTAGATTCCAAGACATTTGTTGAACAATCTTAATTTCTCCACATACCAACAAATCACTTCCAAAAAATTGTTACAACATATCTACATTGAGTTTCTAGCTAAGTACCATTTTTTTATTCATTTTATTTCCAAACATTTATTTCAATGCATGTTTCATTCCTAGGATATTAAATTATTTTTCTTTAATTATTTATCCACCTCAAGACTTATGTAAAGGTGTATTTTATTTCTTTGCATTTTTGTGAACTTGACATTCAAACCCTTATAGGCATTTTCCCTAAAAAAGTTCTCTTCCTTATTAGTTCTTGATTTAATATAATATTTTAGGTTTTATTATCGTTTATTTTAGATTTGATTAGGGTTTGGACACTCTCTCTCCCTTGTACTTCATTGTTAAATATTTCTTTTTGGATCCACCTTTCTTGCCCTCACCACACATTTTCTTCCTACATTATTATTCTTTATTATATTGTCCTATGCACACTTGGTACATCTAGGGATAGTGATTCATGTGACGTCATTACACTTGATTCATCCTTCATTGAGGAACCTAATGATGTGGTCTTGCTTGATCCACATGTTTCACCTTCACTAACATATGACGAGTATGCACCTTCTCACATGCCTAATGATGTGTATTGATAGTTATGCACTGGATGAACCTCTTTGAGATATATTATTTGATATATGTGAATCTTTATTAATTACTTTATAGTTCATTATTGAAAAGGAAGAAAAGGAATATATGTATGTGTGTAATATGTATAGAAATATATGTGTATACATATGTATATATGTATATGTCTGTTTATTTTTATGTATATATTTATAATTTATTATTGAATAGAAAGAAAATGAACATAATTTTCATAAAAATAATAACTAAGATATTTTATGATAATGAACCTTTATTAATTTGGTTATAGTTCATTGTTCAAGAGGAAGAAAAGAAATCATAAAGGTTAAAATATTTCTTGATTAACTTCTATCTAGTGTGTAATAAACAAATGCATCAATTAGATATGATTGATATTAAATAGAAAGGATTTAATTATTAGACATATAAAAATAAAATATAATTGACGAAAACTAAGTGATAAGGATGTGTGGTGTAGGTTAGGATCTAAGAACCTAGCTAAAGGTATATTAGCATATAAAAATATTTCCACAATTTAGGTATATGACATACACCATATTCACTTTCAATGCATCAGTCACATAAGAAATTTCATAATTCTCAAACATAAGCCAAAAAATTAACACCTAATTCCAAATAAAATATATCCATAGCCACACATACAAATAGAACACACAAGAATCAGCAATACCATTCAAGGGTCGCTACACATTCACACTTAGTAGGAATTGAGACATTGAGATGGAAATCACACATGAAAGCACTTCTCGACAACTCAAGGGTCTGAATAACCCTCACAAACAAGAATTTATCAACATATCATACTAGGGCTAAATAGGAAACAATGCCTACTACCAACAACATACACACATACATGAATACCCAACCAAATATCTCACACAATGAGCAACGTACCAAAGAGTGATCATTCCCCACCTTAGAAGACTCTCTACTAGAGGTATCCTTCCATCCCTATCAAATGTGTTAAGGCCTAGGAGGCACTCTTCCTCCCCTACATACTACATGGATTGGTTCATACTAAACCCTAAAAAATTATACCCAAGTCCAACCCATGCAGGAAGCCAAACATTGATTCACCAAATCAAGTATTTGAGTGATCATGCATCAAGAACCAACAACCACATGGGAAATAGCATGAATAGAGATCCTAGTGTTGCAACATGGGCTTTGATGCTAGATGTAATGCCCCAAGTTGACATGCTCAAAACAAAACTGGATAGAACTATTGAAGTGAATAGCCAAGATCTTCAATCTGCAACACCAGATAACCTCTCACACACAAGACAGAAGCAACAATGGAAGATGTTATTATACCAAAAAAAAAATGCAATATGATACAAGACTCACAAGATGTGAAATATGCAAGAGAATTCTTGCTTATAAAGGTAAGGTGAGAGATAGGCTTAGAAAATATCATGACATGTGTCTTAATACTATAACATGAGACAAGTTATCATAACTACCTAGGATAATATAAGTTCTAGACATGAAAACTAAGACTTCTAGAAGGAATCCTAGGACCTAAGTAAACTTAACATGTGAATAAGTCGCATGCTAAGAATTAGATGGGTACAAGACTTTATTCACCCCAACACCCCCCTTAAGTATAAATTAGGGATTAAAAAACCAATGCAAGATGAAAAATATGGGTCCCAACAATAAGGTTTGAGGAGGCACTCATGTACAAAATAATCTCTCACAAATGGAGGAAAGGAGAAAACCCCATGGGAAAAAAATCCTCTCCAAAAGAGAGAAAACCTACAAAGAAAACAAAATAAGGAAGGGGGACTCAAGAAGACCCCCCAAGGACAAATTCATTCACCCCAAATATCGATTACAATTGAAGATAATGAGGTGATACCAAAGGTTTAGTGAAGATGTCTGCAACCTGCTACTCTGTAGGCAAGTACTCCAAGTTGATAGCACCATCCTAGATGAGTTTCCTAATGAATGCATTTGGATCTCAATATTCTTAGCACACTAATACTCCACTTAGTTATGTGAGATATGAATGGCACTCTAATTGTCACACCAAATATTATTGGGCTAATCGAAAGGAAATCTAAACTCAATCATCAATTGATGAAGCCAGAGAATCTCCTAACTAGCCAAGACTGCAACTTGATATTCGACCTCTATCAATAAAGGAGATAGTAGTTTGCTTCTTGTATGACCATGAAACTAGACTAGAGCCAAGGAAAAATATAAAACCAAAAGTAGAGCTTTGATCATTAATATCACCTACCCAATTGGAACCAGTGAAGCCCACAATTTGAGAAGCTCTTGATGTGTAATGAATACCAAAATGTGAAGTTCTGTAAATGTACCTCAAGATACATTTGACTACCTTCCAATGACTCTTATGAGGCTCTTGAGAGAAATGAGAGACAAGGCCAACTACAAAGGAAATATCAGGATGACTATGATTCAAGTACAAAAAATGCCAACCAACTATCAATACAAGGTAAGATTAAATGGAGGAGTAGCGCAACTGGAAGATAGTACAACACCTAACTGAAAAGGTGTACGAGTAGGCTTACAATCATCCACACCAAATTATTGAAGCAAATCTAGAGCATACTTCTACTAGAAAATGAAAATCCCCTCAACCGACTTATAGACTTGAAGACCAAGTAAATAATGTAGAATACCAAGATTAATCATATCAAAACGCTTCATCAATGCTCATTGAGTACCTTGAATCATGGAAGTGGAACTTCCTGTGAGAATCAAATCATCCACATAGAGCACAAAAAAAGATCATCTCTATGTCTTTCAGTATAAACTATATGATCAAAATGGTAACATGTGTACCCAAAAGTAAGAAAAAACTATCCATCTTCTCATACTAAGCTTGAGGAGCCTGTTTGAGACCATACAAGGACTGATGAAGCCTATAAAAAAGAGAAGAATCTTGCATAAAACCAAGTGGTTGCTCCATATAAATCTCTTCATGAAGACCCCCATGCAAGAAGGAACTCTTCACATCCATCTTAAATACACTAACAATCCTTGAGAGGTAGCTAATGAAAGGAAAAAATGAATTTAATACATCTTGGAAATATGAGAAAAGGTCTCAAAATAGTCAACTCCCTCAACCTATGAAAACCCCTTTACAACAAGACAAGCCTTGTACTTGTTAATGGAACCATCAGTTGCATATTTAGTATGATACACCCACTTGCATTGAACCAAACTTCTTCCCTTAGGAAGAGGAACAAGATAAAAAGTATGATTCCTCATCAAGGAGGAATACTCCTCAACCATAACACTATCACACTCAAGAATACCTAAAGAATTTGAAAACCTCTAAGGATCATCAAAAATAGCATGACTCAAAAGATTGATTCCTAAGGTTTGATAATGAGTGTGGCAAGTATCAATGAGATCATCAACAAGAGGACTAGCCTCCTCAAGAGTAGTACGAGCCCATCATGGCCTAGTGGGTGGATCTAAAGGAGGTGGGTCAAGACCATCAAAAGAATCTTCCTCAAGAAGCAAAACATTCTCAAATGAAGAAGATTGAGTAGGTAGTGATGAAGAAGAAGGGATGGAGTATCCATCTGAGTGAAGGACTCAAAAAACTGAACATCACAATAAAATTGAACCTCTCATGTGTCAGGATCAAATAATTTATAAGCCTTCACATCCTCACAATAGACAAAAAAATGAACCGCTGACTCTTCTTTTCCATTATTTTATAGTGATCATCCAAAATGAATGTTAGAGCCTCACTACCAAATACTCGAAAGAAGGATACATTAGTCTTGGAATGGGACCAAGCCTCCTCAGGAGTCATATTCCACACTACCTTATGAGGCATATGGTTCTAAATATAGTTGGCATAATTGATATATTCAGCCCAAAAATTTTGAGCCATGGATCAAGATTGAATCATACAATTGGCCATCTCCTATAAAGTTTTGTTCTTCCTCTCGGCCACACCATTTTGTTGAGGATTATAAGGAACAATGTGTTGATGAAGAATACAATGTTCACTATAAAAATCCTAAAATGCTTGATTGACATACTCCCCCCATTATCTATGTGTATTTTTCAAAGGAAAAAACCTAAATACTTCTCCACAAATGCTTGGAACATATTGAAAGTGGTAAGAACCTCACTCTTTTTCTTCAAAAAATAGACCCATGTACGTAATGAAAAATTATCAATAAATGTGAGCACATACTTTGCCCTTGAAAAAGGAGTCAAAATTGACATAAGCGCTATGAACCAACTCTAGGGGTATGGTATCATGTGTGTCTTGACCCTTAGGAAAAGGGTCCTAATGATGTTTACCAAGAACAAAACCATGAAAAATAACCTCAGTGCAAGATATCTTAGGAAAACCAACCACTAAGTTATGTGTGTGTATTTGTTAAAGATATCTATAGTTCAAATTCCCAAATCGTTCATGCCAAATTTTGCTCATTGAATCTACATGAGAAATAAAGGATGAACCTGCCCAAGACTCAAAGCAATCAAACCAATATAAATGGTTCTCATGATCATCCCTATACTCAAGATCTTGTAATTATCAAATAGTCACACTATGTGGAGTAAACTCAACGATCTTTCCATCTAGAAAGAAAAATATGATATATGGAGAGTAGATTTTTTGAAATATCAAGAACAAGAAGAACATCCTCAATGCAACCATCTAGCATCTAAATGGAGCCTATCCCCAAAACTAGAATCTGTGAAAAGTTTCTAATTACAATCTGAGAAGTGTGACTATGAGCAATGGAATAAAAGAGATCACATAAATTGGTCATGTGATGTGAAGCACTTGAATCAAGAATCCAACTATTAGTAGATGAATGCAAGGTACGTGTTGAAATAGCTTGCCATTTGTGCATGGAAGAAGAATTAGACACTAAAATATTATGTCTCCTCATAGCTTCCTCCAATGCCTCTAGTCTCTTGAAATAATGAGACTCATCATGCCCATATTTTCCAAAAAATGGATAAGGTTCTCCTTTCTTTTTTGTAGACTTGGAAGAAGAGTCTCCAGAGTTAGAAGAAGAAGGAGGTGGAGTGGACTTCTAAGTATTCTTCTACTTTGAATTGGAGGGATTCTCACTACCTAAAGCAAATTTTGTCTTAGGCTTCTTCTTATTCTTTCCTTTACCTTTAGAAGATTGATCCATTGAATCTTAGTTCTTAGAACTAGAAAGAGAATCCATCTAAATCAACTTGGCATGCTCCCTAGTAAGACACAAAACAACTCAAAAGTAGGCATATTAAAATATTTCCCCATGGAATCTATAGTAGAATAGAAATTATAAGAAAACACTTGATAAGGACCTCTTAACTTAGATAAAATCAATAAGATAGATGTTTCATCAGATTTATCATGCCCACAGCCTTTCAATTGTAACAAAAGTATTTTGAATTATGAAAGGAAATATTAAATAGTAGGAAAAGCATTTGGAGAGAGTGGTGTTAGATCTTACTCAAGCGACAAGATTCTAAATTGATTGACTTGACAATATAATTCTTCAAGTTTTTCCCAAACATCTCTAGGTGTTTTACACTTTGCAATATGAAACAAAAAATTATAAAATGCATGTAAGCATGTGAGCCCATTGGCTTCATCTAACTTACTTCTATGAGTAAATTTTTCAAATTCCTTTGTAAATTCGTGTTCATGTTCATCTAACATTTGTCATAGACCTTTAGATTATAGTAATTAGGTCAATTTTAACTTCCATGTTTGATAGTCGTGTGGAGTGATGAGCTCAATTGTCCTTAGATCTTCCATGTTGAATAGAAGAACACAAAGAGAAAGAATATACATGGGCACTAAAATTGTGACTTTCACCCCCTAGAATGTATTAAAACTATGTTTGAAGCACCCCCAAAAAATTACAATGAAGAAATTTTACAATTTGTACAAGTGACAAGCTTAAATCAACCATTTTTAACACATGGTGGTTTTTACAATTTTTCAAAAAAAATATCTTGTCAAATCATAATGTGAGAGGATAAACCAAGTATGAAAGAAAAACAAGAATGAACACAAAGCAAATATTATACCTTCTTCCCCATAGATAGAGCTCACCAAAAAATGCACCCAAACTCTTGATAGGTTTTCTCTCAAATGATATGTGGATTTCTCAATCACTATTCCAACATAGTATAGGTAATGTCAACTCAAGATGTTGGAAATGGGAGAGTGGAATTGGATTTATAGAAGTGAGATGAGAGGAATGGAGGGTTGAGATGGATTGACTTAATCAAGGGTTGAGATTGAGTGGTGGTGAGGATCATTAGCATTGTGACATGTGTCACAAGGGTGAGATGGGAAAAGGATGAGGTGTGCTCACACATGTGTGCGCACACCTTGGGAAGAGAGGTAGTTGATTTGTGTAAGAGGGTGTAAGAGATTGTGGTGGTAGGTGGGATCTCACACATGTGTGAGAGGAGATGAGAGAGAGGCTTGTGACACTAAGTGACAAGTTTGGGGGAGGTGAGTGAATTAATTGCAAAATAATGTTAATGGTGGTTAGTCATGAGGGTTAAATTAATTAATCAAGGATTAATTAATTTAATGGGAAGGGTTGAGTTAAAACCATAAGTTTATTTAACTAGGCTAGAGTTAAATGTTGGAGGATGGGCTAATGATGATTAGGATGAGGATAAAGTTAATCAATCATCGATTAATTAAATTAAGAAGGTTTAGGGAATTTTAGAGTAATATGGATAAAAGTGGGATTAATTAAATTATTTAATTATTTAATTAATTGGGAGGAACCTTAGGATATGGAGTGACATAATTAATTAAATAATAAGATATTCAATTAATTATGAGAGGAAAATGGGATAATTAATTAAATAATAGAATATTTAATTAATTATAGGCTAAAGGGAGTTAATTAAATAAATAATGTTGTATTTAATTAATTAGGAAGAAATAAAGGTAATTAATTAAAATTTGAGATTTTAATTAATTAGGGTAATGGTGTCAAAATTGAGGTGTCTACATTTTACCCCTCTTTGATGTGACGTCTGAAGTGATACATCATGTCAAAGAAGTTTAAATATTTTTCCCCAATGTCAGGAGGTGATGTCCCCTTGAGAGCGACTGGAGAAATTTTGAAAAAAAAAACCATTTTCGGGTGGTGTCTCGAAAAATGTAGGCATAAATGGTGTAGAAAGGTGTAGTAGAAGAAAATGGTGAAAAAGAGGAGAAGAAATGGATGGATAGGCTCATAAACAAATAAAATGTGATCAATTTAGTGCATCCAACACTAAAATTAGCGTTAGGTGAGGGAAAATTATGGTTTGAGCCTATAAATAGACCTTGGAGGGGCCCAAAAAGTCATTTTCACCCTTATAATCAGAGGAGAGGAGCTAGGAGCATGCAAGAGAGGTATGGTATAGATCCCTAGGCATTTGCATCGCACAAAGTGAGTATGTGAGTACTTGTGACTGGAGGATGCAAGAGACTCGGTACATAACCTATCCCCTAGGTTTCAGGCTAGTTTAGGGGTCAACAAGTAGGTAAAATTAGGCATCAAAGAGGGTCAAAGCGGAGGTGAATATTTATAAATTCATGCTTCCAAGCATGATCGCAGTGCTTGAATCACAAATAAGTGCACCTACACTAAAGTTACACATGCAAGGAATTTTGGCACCTGCATTTAAAAGATCAAGGCTTGTGAAATCTGCGCTTGTAGAGTTTGCACTTGTTCTCGAGGAGGGGAAAGAATGGAACCTACAGGATTCACACCTAAGCAAAAAATAGCTATGCTTGCATTGGTTAGAGTCATGCTTGGCCTAAATCAGTGCTTTTGCTCAAATGAAAGTGCAACTTTGAAAAAAATGTAAGTGCACGAGGGTTAGGGATTGAATGAAAGGGTTTATTTTTGTTCTAGGGCTAATATTGTTGTGTGGGATGATGCAGGAGTAGTTGGGTCCCCTACAATCTTGGCAGCAGTGGATAGACATTATGTATCAGTTGTGGGATCGGTTGTCAGAGGTTGATGTGGATTGGCTCCATTTGATGGGGCTCTATTATGTATGTAGGAGCCCCAATTGAGGGCACATAGAGCCATGATGATAGCATTGGTGGAGAGATGGCACAATGACACCAGCAACTTTCATCTATCGATGAGGGAGGCTATGATTATACTAGAGGATGTGTAGCAGATTCTATTGTTGTCAATCGGCGAAGAGCTAGTGCAATATGAACATGTACATGTCATGCCTACATTAGAGTGGGTATTTATGATAGTGAATCTTCCCATGACGGGGGTGGAGTAATATTTGGAGGTGGGGGAGGGAGAGTGGTTGAATCTCTCACTATTTATAGTTGCACTAATCATAAGGGTGTTGATGCCTAATCAAAGGTCCTGGTGATTTGTGGTTGGCTGGGCAAGGGTACTTGATCGAATGTTCTTAGATCGGACAGTCATTGCATGGGGAGCCTACATCCTTGTTGAGCTATACAGGGAGATGCATATGATTTTTTACCGCTATGGAAAGATTTTGAGATGTGTGGTTACCTTACTGCACATATGGGCTTATGATAATTTCGCGGTGTTGAGGTTGCTCATTGACAGGAGGAGAGGGTCGGGTATGCATTATGCATTTGCTTATGATGGATTTCTATGTCAACAAAACATGGGAGAGATGGATTCATTCATTTGGTGCCCATACATTGACTGCAAGGTATGGGATGATGGCCACCTATACATGTATGTACAATGGATTCACTACTTGATAGGAAGGACACCGAGCATCATCGAGTGATATTTTCCTATATGGGTTCTATGGTAGTTTGGGCATTTCTAGATGGTACCAAAGGTGGAGGCGGTATTCTCTAGGGTGGTATAGGAGAGGGGTGTATGGGGAGGTCATATAGAGTTCATGACAACCTCCTATTCATGGTGAGGCACTCTTGTAGTGGTATGGGACCCATAGGTAGCAATAGCGGATGCGGGAACTACCCTTGAGTATGATTTTTGGTGAGCACAAAGGAGGTTTATTCAACTGATGATCCCATATGATTATCTAGCCTTAGTGGAGGAGAGAAGCATCAATATCAAGGAGGGTAGTGATACGGAGAGCAGTAGTGACAAGAGCAATGATAGTGATGATGATGGAGATGACAGGGGAGATGCACAAGGTCAGAGAGTGCAGCAGCGGAGGGATGGAGATGAGGAGGATGTTGATGTTGGAGGGGATGACCACAGAGAGGAGGACGAGGATGACATCCAGGTGTGGCTTATAGCACTGGCTACTAGAGGGATTAGCTCATATAGGAGTGAGACTAGGCCAAACAGGAGCAAGATCAGGCCAGGTTGCAAGAGTGGTTGAAGTTTATTAGGGAAAGGGATGTGGCACACATTGAGTTAGTTTGATTACATGTTTAGCTAGATGGAGGAGGAGAAGATGAGGCGTAGCTAGTAGCAATGATAGCAGAGCAAGGCCAACTTTGAGGTATACTAGCTTAGGCTCAAGCAGAGGTGATTTATTTACGAGGGTTATTTGATGGTAGGGGTGGAAGAGATGGAGGAGGATAGTTAACAACAGTGACAGTAGAGTGGGATCAGCTCCCGACAGATGTGGCCCGATTGAGACAAGAGAGGGACACTGCTCTATAGCTCTTGGGGGGTAGGGACTAGAGTATGCGCTTTTAGAGGTTACTAGGGCCATTTGAGAGGTTGAGCGTTGGAGGAGTTTATATGATTGGGCTATGTCAAAGGATTAGAGAGTGGCTAGTGTTTCAGTTAGAAACAGGTCTCATAGAACAAGATCAGCTCGGTTAGGGCCATCAGTTAGAATGGGACCTCCATAGCAGCCATAGCAAGGTCCTCAACCAGTTCCTGGATTGCCACAAAGGCCTACTCAATTAGATGTAGGGAGTACAGGGTAGATGACAATGCAAGGTGATCATGACATTTTTGATATATGCCCCAGAGGAGATTGGCTAGTGTACATATGAGAGACCTTGGTACATTTTGTATCATGACATTATTATTATGATAAATGTGATATGATGGATTCTAATTATGTGTATGGTTTTGATGATGTGATGATGTAGATGCTTATGTGTTTTATGCCTATGTGGATGGTTCTTTATTTTATTATGTATGTGTAGGATGTTGATATGCGTAATGTAAGAAATTATGGATGACTATATGATTTTTTATGATTTATGTTGATGATTATGTAGTGCATTTATGTTGATGATTATGTAGTGCATTTATGGTTTATGTCTTATGATTTTATGGGTGTCGTGATGTTCATGGATGATGTTTATGGATGTTTTATGATTATGATATGGTGTTCATGGATGTCTATGATTATGATCTGATGAATATGATGTTTATGTAATATGTTTTGTGTATGATGGTTTACACATGACGATAATTTTTATTGATGTTCATGGGTATGCTTATGTGTGATTATGATTGATGGATGTATGCATAATGGTGATTAATGCTTATGTTTAATAATGTTGATGGATTGATTATGTGTGATTATACATAATGGATGTTGTATATGATGTGGTTATATGGTTTTGATATTTATTGTGTCATGATGTGGATACTTATGATATGGTGGTGATGTCTATGTATTTTATGATTATGCATGTAAATGAAATTATAAATGATGTGAATGTATAAATGATGTCAAATGAGATGGATTGTATTAAATGGTAATGGATAATGAAACGTAAATGCACTAAGATGTTAAATGAAATGATTGTAGATGCAAATTGATTTATTAGAATAATAAGAGCACCAAGATTATCTTTAGGATGCAGGAGATTTGTTTGCATTTAAATTGAAGTGTGATTGTCCCATTGTAGTTTTCCCTCTATTAGTCATTGTTTGGTCCCTTGTTTATGCATGATGAATGATGGGAATGCAAATGATGAAATGATGTAAATGCATGATCATAATATAGGTGGCTTATAGGTCAGTTGGTTTGTACAATTTTATGGTCATACCTACAAAATATTGTGTGGAATCACGAGGTATGAAATAGATGAAAAGGAAAAACCATGAGAATGACCCTAGGTAATGCATGATGGGGATGGATAGATGCATAGTGTTTTTTTTCTTTGTCATGATACAAAATATAGTTAGGTCTAGGTATGTGGGGTTATAAGGGGGGATGAGGTTACAAGTGATGGGGGATGAGATTATGTTAGGAAAATGGGCATGGAAGGGATTGGGGGTGGGATTAATTATGCTAGAAAAATATGGTGAGAAATCCTAAAATTTGATATAGCAAAGGACATTATGCCCTAGTGGTATAAATGACCAAATGTTCAAGCATGTTCCTTACATGGACTTGGACTCACAAAATACACAAACAAAATATTATTCCATGTCACATAATGCTTGCTAATAACCTTAGTGGATTATAGAGGGGATTATATTATGGATCCAAATGTTTTGTCCACATCTATCTAAGGTACCAGCTAACATTAGTGAGTTAGGATAATCATAAACATGTCATATGAAAAATGACCAAATCCCATTTTGTACTTCTTATGTAACACACCAATATATGAGTAGATCCAGGTGGCGTAAACTAGGTGACTCCATGGGTTCAAAAAGAAAAGATCATAAAAAGGAAAAATCAAAAATGACCAAATATCTTGCCAAAGGTAGGGCCGATAGATACTAATTTTTCCAGACCAAGGAAGGATTCATCCTATCAGGAAAAGATGGGTGGGGATTGTGATAGATGGCAAGTTAAGTGGAGGTACTTAGGGATCCAATTGATGATTTTACATTAATGCTCATTTGTAGGTATTTTATTTGTTTGTTTTGTCTTCTTTGTCCTTGAACTCAAGTGGGATTGTGGGATGATGAAATTTTATTGTGGGTGGTATTTTTATTATGGGTATGGTGGAAGAGGAACGAACTCTTTAGCTCATGAATTCAAACTACTCGCTTGTTTTATACCAGTTTCTAATGGTAGTACAATTTGGGGTGTCATGGCTTTTACTAGTATATATGCTTTATGTTGGGATTTAAGGTCACCTCTTTATGATGTTGAATTTTCCTGGGGTAAATGAAAGATGGTGAAAGTAGTGTAAACTCTGATTGCGTAAGAAAGGTATCTTGTTGCAACTTCATCCCCACAACTTTTCGCAGTAGAGTTAGACACAATTTGTCTAATTGAGTTGAATGCAAAGAGTGGGCTAAAGTAGGGTGGACGAGAGTGGTGAAATGAAAAATGGAAGTGTAAGATTTTTATTATGAGCAACTACGCATGGAGAATACTACTCCCAACTACACATGAAGGGCGGGGGGGAAGATGTGTTCGTGAATTTGGTCATGGATGTTGTCTCATCAATCATAATAGAAGAAGGTGGTATGCAGGGATTGTGTATGGGTATGGTAGGAAAATCTTTCCCATTAAAAGGAAAAATGGATGGATGAAAGCAATGGCCGAGTTATAATAGGGGATCATGTGGAATGAGCCAGGTATATGAGTTTGTATAATGGTTTATGCATGATTCATGGATACAAGTGAGAGTATGGCGAGTGAGATCATAGTAGAAAAAGCTTTCTAGTTATTAAATTAGAGGAAGTGACATGTGTTGTAAGCCATAGTCAATGGTGTGCATGGATGGATGGTGAATGTATGGATGTAAAAAAAATTGACCTAATAGATGGTGGACATGACACTATAAATGGTGCATGTTTGCCAGGTTTTCACCATGGTGCTTTCCCAAGGTGCCAAAAAGTGGCTTTCACCATTGGACGGATTATTTCTCTTTACTATTTTTGTATTTTTTTTATTTTTTTATTTTTTTTCTTTTTTCTTTTTTTTTTTTTTCTTTTTTCTTTTTTTTTAAAATTTTTCTTCTTTTTTTTTATCTTCTCAAGCAAAGAATTTTTTAAGATGTTCAATGTTAATTGGCTCCTCAAGTGGCTCTCCTTCCATAGTGCCAACTAATATGATCTTGATCCATATTTTGTCATAACAATGTAGGGACCTAGTCAATTAGGTTCAAACTTGCCTTATTTTTATGATCCTATAGATTACGTTGATTTTCTCTTAGGACTAGGTCACCAATGGAAAGTTCTCTAGGCTTGATCTTCTTGTAATTTTTGTGAAGCATATTTTGGTATGCTCTGAGATGATTAAGGGCTTCTAAGAATTATTGTCCAAAAGTCCCAACTATTGCAAGTGTGCCACGCTATTCTCTTCATCATCAATGAGGTGTTGTAAAGAGATTCTCAGCTAGGGGAGTTTGAAATCAATTGGAAAATAGCTTCGGCACCATATACAAGGGAATATGGTGTGGCTCCTGTGGGTGTGTGGATGTTGGTGTGATAGGCCCACAAGGTAGGATTGAGTTGTAAGTGCCAATCTTAGCCAGCTTCATTGACTATCTTTTTCAAGAATTTTAGGATTTTTTTATTTGTGGCCTCGCTTAGCCATTTCCTTTTGGATAATATGGAGTGGAGAAATGATGTTGGATATGAAATTATTGGTACATATCACGAGAATCTTAGTTTTTGAATGGTCTTTCATTATCTGTGACAATAGAGAATGGAATGTCAAAGTAGCAGATGATGTAGTGGAGGATGAACTTGGAGATCTGTTTCCCTATAATATAGGTCATAGGTATGGCTTCAACCCACTTAGTAAAGTACTTAGTGGCAGTTATTATGAACTTGTGACTGTTTGATGAAGGGGGATGTATCTTGCCAATGAGGTCTAGTCCCCATCTTGAGAAAGGCCATGTTGTAACAATAGGCTGTAATTCTTGTGATGGTGTGTGAATCAAATCACCGTGTTGTTGACAAGGTTTACAAAATTTCACCATATTGTTTGCATCTTACTTCATTGTAGGCCAATAGTATCCTATGTGTAGTAGCTTCTTGACTAATGAAGGTCCACTAGAGTGGGCTACACAAATACCTTGATGCACTTCACTTAGGGTTGTTTGAGCCTCTTCCATGTCTAAGCATCTCAAGAGGGTGCCATCGAAGGAGCAATGATATAGGGTGTCTCCAAGAAGGGTGAAATAGGAGGTTCTACAGATGAAGGATTCTTGTTGTGGGGATGGTAGGCTAGGTGGGATAGTGTTATTATGTAGGTAATAAGATATATCTTGATACCAAGGTGATTTGGGACCATCGATGTAAGCAATCATTTCAAATTTTGGGATATCATAAACAGGAATAAAGATTTTTTCAATTAGGAACTCATATTGTTGATGTCCTGCGGGACATCAACAAGGAAACCAATGATGGCCATGGCATCTACTACTTTGTTGTTTAATATTGGAATTTAATCAAACTAGAATTTCATGAAGTATTTCTTGAAGCTATCCACTATTCGTTTTCAAGGCAACAACTTGTCATCCTTTGTTTAGTATTCATTATTTACTTGAATGATGATCAATTGAGAGTCACCATAGACTTGTAGTTTTGGAATTTTCTATTGGATGGAAAGCTTGAGCCCTATGATTAATGCCTCATATTTCGCTATGTTATTTGTACAAGGAAACACAATTCTATAGGACTTGGGGATATAATCTCCCTAGGGTATGACAAATAGTATCTAGGCCCTTGAGTCATGTTATGTGAAAGATCCATTGAAGTATAAATTCCACCATGTGCTTTATTTTGCTACTATAATGTTTTTATCTAGGAATTCTACCAATAGTGGATGATTATCTAGCAATGGGGCTTTGGAAAGCTGGTCAGGGACTACCTATCCTTTAATAGATTTTCTATCCACATACTCAATGTCAAACTCACTTAATATCATGATCCATTTAGCCAGGTTTTCAGATGAAGGATTCCTGTTATTATGTAGGTAATAAGCTTGATACCAAGGTGATTTGGGAGGTAAGTCAAATTTTATCATAAACAGGGATTTTTTCAATTAGGAACTCATATTGTTGACTGCGGGACATTGATGATGGCCATGGCATCTACTACTTTGTTGTTTAATATTGTAGAATTTCATTATTTTGCTATCCACTATTCATTCAAGCAACTTGTCATCCTTTGTAGTATTCATTATTTACTTGAATTGATCAATTAGTCACCATAGACTTGTAGTTTTGGAATTTTCTATTGGATGGAAAGCTTGAATGATTAATGCCTCATATTTCGCTATGTTATTTGTACAAGGAAACACAATTCTATAGGACTTGGGGATATAATCTCCCTAGGGTATTAGTATCTAGGCCCTTGAGTCGTGTTATGTGAAAGATCCATTGAAGTATAAATTCCACCATGTGCTTTATTTTGCTACTATAATGTTTTTATCTAGGAATTCTACCAATAGTGGATGATTATCTAGCAATGGGGCTTTGGAAAGCTCAGGACTACCTATCCCTTCTATCCACATACTCAATGTCAAACTCACTTAATATCATGATCCATTTAGCCATTCTACCTGTAAGAGTTGCTTTTGAGAGGAAGTATTTTAATGATCCACTTTAGATATGAGTTGTGTTTTTTGATTAAGCATGTAGTGTCGTAGTTTCTTAGCACAAAAGAACATGGCAAGAAATGCTTGTTATATTGGAGAATAGTTTAATTCACATCTGGTGCAAGCTAGTATATTTCCATTTCTTCTCCTTTATCATCATGTTGAGCCAATAATGCCCCTAGTGCCACTTTGGTTTGTACAAGAGGAGTGGTTTGGTTTTGGTAGCACTAGAACTGGTGGTGATGCAAGATGATCCTTGAGCTATTGGAAAGCCAATTGGAAATTGTTATCCCATTTGAATATAACATTCTTTCAGAGTAGGTGGGAGAATGGTTGGAATTTTTTGACCAACTATGTGATGAATCACCTAATTGCTTGGAGTTTCCCCTATAGAATTTTGAGTTGTTTGATATTTTTGTTCAAGGGCATTTCCATTATTACCTTAACCTTGGCTAGATCAACTTCAATACCTTTGTGGGAGACAATGAAGCCCAAAATTTTCTTGATGTAACTCCAAACACACACTTCTTTAGGTTAAGACAAAGTTTATATTTCTCCAGTCGATCAAATATTTTCTCCAATACTTCAATGTGTCCATCCCTTATTTTGGATTTCCCAAGAAGATCATCTACGTAATCTTCCATGATGTCATGTAGCATGGCATGAAAGATTACAGTCATTTCCCTTTGGTATGTAGCCCCTGCATTTTTAAGTCTAAAAGGCATTACTTGGTAACACAATGTTCCCGTGGGGTGATAAAGGTTGTCTTATGTTGATCTTCTTCAACGATTTTGATCTGATTATAGCCAAAAAAACCATCCATGAGTAACAAAATTTCATGTTCTATTGTGAGGTCAACAATAAAGTCGATGTTTGGTAGTGGTAAATCATCCTTTGGACAAGCTTTATTAAGATCTCTAAAGTTGGTGCATATTCGGATGGCCCTAGTGGGTTGGGAAACTAGTACTATATTTGAGACCCACTCAAGATAATCAATAGGTTTGATGAAGCCGACTTCTAGGAGCTTTTGTAATTCCACTTTCACCAAAAGAGCAATTTGAGGGTATATTTTTTGAAGCTTTTGCTTAACAAGTTTTGTCTTAGGATACACTACTAAGTGATGCACCACAAGGGATGGATCTAGGCCTAGCCTGTCTGTGTATGTCTAGTAAAAGTTGATGGATCTTCTTTTGAGGAATTTTTTTAATCTTTGATTAATTCCATCTTCTAATTCAGCAGCTATGTAAGTGATTTTAGGTTCCTTAGTTGTTCCAAAATTGATGCATGTGATGTCTTCAATCAACTCTATAGATGTCTCATGATGTCTAATAATTGAATCAAATGCCCCATCCTCTAGCACCTCAAAGAGGTTTTCACTAGAGGATGCATCTTTTGTTTTTAATTTTTGCTATCCAAAAGTTCCTCAATAAGGTTTTCACTGAGGGGTATTTCTTTCTTATTTTTTCCTTTTTTAATTTTTATGACTAAGGCAAGTGATTTTCTTCCCAAAGTAAGCATCATTCAATTTGATTTGATGATCCTACTTATGGTATCTTGATGGTATATAATCACAGACTCCTATGATTTCAACTATTGCTTCATCATTTTGGAATGTATTGAGTATGTGAGGTCCTTTTTGGTCCCAATCAATTAGTTTAATCTATATACAAGAGGGAGGTTGATGGATGGTGTTATGGTATAGATATGATCAATATCAAAAAATTTGGTGATGGTTTCAAAAGGTTCTTCAATGAGGTCCTCCTGAGAGCTTCAAACAGTAGTAGAAATCTTACCACCTTTAATATGAGTGCATTTAGGTCTTATGGTTACCAATTCAGTGGCTTGAAATCCAAGTCCTTAATGATCTTTATATTCTTGCAGTTGAATGGGTTCCATTATTCCTTTTTCTTGTGCCCCCAATCCTTTTCCTTTAAACCCCATATGTTTTCATAACTCATGCCCTTTAGGATATTGGTAAATTTCAAGAGCAGGTAATGGTTTTTCTTTATCTTTATATAGCCATGAGGAGATATCTTGGCTTAGATCTTCTTTGTCTAACAGTCCCCATTTTCTAAATTTCTTGAAGGTTTCTTTTGATTTCAAATTGAGTTCCTTAGGTCATCCATATGATCATGGTGAAGTAGGGAGTTTTCCTATGTAAAAGGATTTTTAGATCTCATACTCCCCACATCTTGTGTATCCAAGTATGCCCAAGGAGGATGTTATATGGTAGATCAAGATCAAGTATTTGACATGTTGTTTCCATAATATTGGGGCCAACTTGAATAGAAAACTTTGTGGTACCTTTTGATTCCCTTTTCTCATCATCATATTCTTTTATTGTTATCTTCTTTTGGTGATCTATGACATCTTTTGAATATCCCAATTGCTTTATTAATTTTATTGTACATAGATTGAGTTATAATCCACCATCTATTAGGACCCTTTTGATGTTATATTTATGTATGATGGCTTCAATGTGAAGTGGTTTACTATGCAAAAATTTTGAGTGAAGGTCTTTATTAGTAATTATTAGATGGTGTGTGGATGATAAGTGTCCAATTATATCTTGGAATTAGTTAACATTTATATCACTCGGTACCTTGGATTCATGAAGAGCTTTGTCTAAATCTTCTTTATGCATAGGTGAGGTTTGAAGAAGCTCCAACATTGGTATTTGTGAAGGTTTTTTTCCAAGGTGTTCAATGATGTTATATTTATTGGAGGTTGTTGAGTGGATGATGAGGATGATGCTCCTTGTATCGTCACTCGGCCTCAACGGGTGGTGATGATACAATCAAGTGCTTTGATGGTTATGGTATTGAATTCTTCAATTTGACCAATGGTTGTGTCATGGGATGAGGGGTTGATGGTGTTATTGTATGAGTATGATATATTGTTATAAGAGGTAGATGATTTCCCTTCATTATGTTGTGGGAATGGTTGTGTATATATTCCTAGTTGCTCATTTGGGGAGTTTTTACTTTGGACTTTGATTTCTCCCTTATTAATGAGGTCTTGGATGTAATTTTTAGTTTCATACATTTTGTGGTGTTATGCCCTTTGATTTGGTGATATTCACAATATTTGTTTTCTTATACCATATTGGTTTTGGTTGATTTTCATCAAAGGGCTTAATGATTGGAAACTTTATTAGGTTTTCTTCTATGAGTTTGTGAAATACAACTTCAAGTGGTTCTCCCAAGGGGGTGTACTTGCACTTATGTTGATTAGTTTGGTTTCCTTTGCCTTGGGGGATAGTGATGGTATCAGTTATGCCTTGCTGTGTTGTTGTTTGTTGGTTTTGTGATGAAGTATTTTGGACATTTTGTACATGTTTGTTATCGGTTACTCCATCATTTACAATATTTTTTTTTTATACCAATATTTAGGTTTATCATTAGATTGTTGGTTTTTATTCTTTTGGTCTAAATATAGATCTTAATTATCCCTTCAACAATTAAATATTTTTCGATAGTTATTCCTTTTTCAATTACTTTGTCAAAGGTGTTTACACATTGTAATTGTCAATGAAGGGCTATTTTTGGATGTAGGTATTCAATAAAGATGTTTATCATTTTCTTTTTGGGAACTTAGAGAGGGAATCTACTTGAAAGGTGTCTCCATCATTGAAGGAACATGGTGAAACTCTCCCTGAGATTTTGTATAGTTGTGCATAATTTAGCTAAGGTTACCTCCTTTTTAATGTTGTAATAAAAGTTGGTGAAAAACCTCTCAGGTAAATCAAAAAAGGATGTTATTAATCCTCGGGGAAGGTGTGTAAACCATTATAGGGCTTTGCTCCCAAGGCTTCTAGGAAAGATTCTCATTAGATAGACCGGATTGTATGTGACCTCTTGACATGCTAGATTCAATTCTTTGAGATGTTCGATTGGATCCCCTTTCCCCTTGTATATGTCAAATTTATGGATTTCCTAATCTTTATGGAATGGAATGGCTATGGTCATATGTCCTCAAACCTATAAGTCCTCCTTGTTTGACCAATTTCAAGCCCTTGGATCATGTCTTTCATCTTCTACAACTCTTGGCCCAAGTTGAGGTTATTGGATGAATGATTGTGGAAGTATTGATGGTGAGAATGTTGGTGTTGGTGTGAAGGTGTTAGAGGAGAATTATTAATGTGTTGATGATATTATTGATGATTGGGTGTTAGAGGAGGATTGTTTATGTTTAGGTTATGTTGGTTTTGCTAGTTTGATGTTGGGGGATACTGGTATTTTGATTATGTGGTAAAGGGTTTTTGATGTTAAACTTGTGTTGATGTTGGGGGGTTATTGATGTTTTTTATTATTAGGAGGTGGTGGTGGGATTATTGATGCTTTGGTGATTTGGAGTTAGGGGATTGATATTTTGATTATGTGGAGGTTGTGATACATTAGGTCATTGATGAATGAAGTTGGTATGGATGGATGTGATAGGAGGTTGTGTTGAGGTGGTTGGATTGGTAGATGTATAATTGACATGGGGGTTAGGAGGGATATTAACCCTTAGTTGTGATGAAAGTAGGGGTAAATTATCAAGTGATTGTGATATGTTTAAGAAAGGAGGGGGATTAGGATTGGCTTGTGTTCCTAAGATATTTTTGGAGAAGTTGGTAGATGATGAAGGATTAAAAGGTTCTTCTCCCCTAAGTTGTGAGACATCAAAATTAGAGGGAAGTTTGGCCCCTCTAGCTAGAAGCTCTATTATGAGGCAATTTTTGCCAACATCAAAGAGTTTTTGCATCATTTCTTGATTATGAGGGTCTCTGGAAAATTATCTTAGTTTAGGGGAGTGTTCATCTTGGTCTACATCTACCATCTCCTTATGGGGAGTTGATGGTTGAGTGGAAGTGGTATTGTAGAAGGATTCTCCTTGAGAATCCATTAGTCTCTTAGCTCACGATCTAGTGATTGGAATGCAATTCAAGGATTATTTTTGAAGAGTTACCTTAAGATGGTGGGTTTAGATGGATGTGAGGATGATTGATGGATTAGGGTGGGATGCTGATTTTGGACTTAGGTTTGGTTAAGGTTGGATACTCGATGGATGCTTGAAAGGTTTGGACTTAGATGATGATCTTTGGGCTTGGTTTAGATTAAGAGTAATCATTGCATTATGATTAGATGGTGATAGAAGTTGGTGTTGGAAAATTTAGGCCTTTTACTTGGTTTGAATTAAAGTTAAATAATGATGGATGAAAAGATTTGGACTTTAGGTTTGGATGATGGATTTTAGTTTATAAGTATGGAGATGTTTAGGATGCAATTGTAAATATGGATTAGGATTAATTTAGGAGGATTGGTTGATTGATTGGATTATGTGATGATAAGGATGAACCTTGGATGAGGGCTATGTGCAAAATTAATTTTGCAACCAATATTAAAACCTAGATCGTTGGGATGGGGTGATTTTAGGATTTATCTTTGCTTACTTAGGATAGGCAAGTTCCTAAGCAAGGTTAGATAAGGGGTCTTTTGAAAAAATTAACTTAAGGGAGTTAAATCCTTAAGCTAAATAGTCCAAAAAAGGATGGGTTAACCAAGGATGCAACTTAAGATAGGAAAGTTCTTAAGCTACACCTAGATTAGTGGGATAAGTAAGGATCTAGATTAAAACCCTAATAGCAATTTTGATTTGCAATGATTATGGTTGGATTTAATGAGGATGATAATGACTAGGATTAGGGGATGATTTGGGGGATAAGTGGGTGAATGGGATGACAAAGAGGTGATTAGAGATGACAAGTATGGTAATGATGACACAAAGGTGACTAATGGGATAATTAGGATGATAAAATTATGAGAGGATTAAGGTTTAAAGCCAAGTCCAAAATTGAGTATGGGATAACAATGAGTGAAAAAGATGAGGATGATGGGATGATTATGATAATCAAAGGATGAAAAGGGGGATTAAAGTGGTCAGGGTGACAAAATGATGGGAGGTAGATGAAGAAAAATCTAAAGGTTACACTAAGTCAAAATGGAAATGACAAGTCCAAAGGATGGGGAGGGTGGGATGTTTAGGAAAATGGGGGTTTATGGTCAGATTGAATGATTTTGAAAATGGCAAGGTCTAAGTATGATAATGGGGTGTAAAATGGTGAGGTTAATGATGGTTAAAAGGTGATTGAGTTGCACAATATGTCATATTGGTTAGGGGTTCCTACGAGATTACTATCAGAGAGCTCTGACTTCTAGGCCAAATGCAGGTGCAGCTTTTCAGATAGAGCTAAACACAAGCACAATTTTATAGAAGACACAAGCACATGTTTTTATAACAAAGGCGCAAAATGGTAGTGACAGTGTGTTAGAATGTAGGTGTAGCTTTTTAGAGCACAAGCATAGGGATTTTTGATAGAGGCACAATTTTATTGGTCCTAGGTGCAATTCTACAATCTAAGTGTTTTGGCAAGAGATTTAGAAAACAATAAAACACAAGGGACAAGACTCAAATTTTTTAAGGGTGAAAGGTAATCCTCAACCCTAGAGTTGATTCATCTTAATACTGGTTTAGCACAATAAAGACACACCAAGCACTTGTTTACAAACCTAAATTAGTCAAGTGGTAATATAGACTTAGTGTAGACCCACCATCCAATTTCTTGGATTAATACTCCTTGATACTTGGGTGGAGCACCCTTTCTTGAAAAGGAAGATAGGTAGAGATCTGTTGACACAAGGTCAATATTTTCATGGGCACACCTTCTCTCTCTCCTTGGGATACTTTAAGCCAACCCAAATATTTCTATCTCTTGACCTAAGGGAGAACATGGTGAGTAACTTTGAGGTACAATTCGCATCCCTTGCACCACACTAAGCTACATTCAAAAAACCTTAATATACGTTACACAACATTTTTCTAGGGCATCCTCTAAACACCAAGAGGGTGCATGAGGCACAACTGTGAAACCTATCCCATCACAAGCGTGGGTCAGGAAATTTTGGCAGGAAAGCTTAGACCATCCTGCATTCCTAGCTTGGAAACACGTGGTTGAGGTCATCCCCTAGAGTGATGAAATCTCTAGGAAAGCCTCCTAGAGGGAAAGGTATACTAGGTGTTTTTGATCCCCAAGATCACACTAAGCACGAGGGGAGAGTATACACACAAAACTAGCACACCTTGTTTACCTAATTCTAAAACACAAAATGAACAAATGCAAATATTTTTTATCCCCATGATCACTCTAGGCGTGAGGGGAGAGCATACATCTATTTCACTCTTCCAAACACGACACACAAGTTCATTTACTAACTAATCTAATTTTAGTGCCTAAATAATGGGAACAGAGTCTTGCACAAAATTTCCTACAAAACCATAGATTAGTAGTTTTTTTTATATTGGTCTTGGAATAGTCGAACAACTACACCACTTCTTAGTTTAACAAGTTAGCTCAAAATTCAAAAATCTAAAACAAAATGTAGGTGCATCTTTATAGTAAATCATAATAGAAGCGCAAAAAACCAAAAAATAGAAGTTATACCTGACATAAGCGCAAAATTACCAAACACAGGCACAAAAACTCGGTCTACAAGTGCATCGTCTCTGTGCAAGTGTAGAATGTAGGTGCAACTTCAAAAAATCATGCTTCCGATTAGAAACAAAATTTGCAGAACTATGTTAATTTAATCAAAGAATTACTAACATAATGTAATAAAACCTAGATTATTTAAAGTTGTTTGCGATGGTATGGATTAAATAGATAGCTAAGTGTGCAAAAATTAACCTTACACCCTAGATATTTTATGTTCCCTACCTAAAAAAAAAGTGTGGCTCTGTAAGATAGAGGTTTCAAGAGTCTCTGTGTAGGCATCGCAAGTCGTTATGCAGGCACAACCATTTTCTATGTAGGCATCGAAATATAGGGTAGAAGCACTACAAGTCGGCATAGAAGTGCATCATTTTATGCACAAGCGCAACAATACAAAAACCTTAGATAGATGAAATTTTTAACTAACAATTAAAATTAGAATCAAAATGTGAATTTGTTTTAGCCTTAAGGGTAAATTTTAAGACCAAAAATCAAAATGTGATTGTGAAACTAGGGAACTTGTTGACCTAGGTATTTTTTTCTGTAGTTTGTAATTTTTTTTCTTTTTTATGTGTTAGAGTGGTAATCGCAAAAAAAAATAAAGAAAAGTTGCAAATAGTAAGTTGTATTCATGTTAGGACTAAAACACTAACTCTAACTATGCATGTAATATGAGTAATAAACCTATAAAGGGAAAGCTATTAATAAAAATTTTAAAGCAACTATGGTCAAGCGCAGGCACGACAATCAGGGTTGGAGGCATTGTAAGTCGAAGCAAAGGTGTTGCAAAAATGGATGGAGGCACCATAGTATATAACAGAGGTTCCTAATGTCGCAACATAAGCGTGACAATTCAGAACATAAGTATAGTTTGACAGAAGCTAAGACCTCCAAACTTCAAACTTCACACAAACTCAAACAAGGGTTAGAAAGGGATGTGGGTCCCACCAGGCGCACACCAAAATGTGAGAGGATAAACCAAGTATGAAAGTAAAACAATCATAAACACAAAGCAATGTAAAAACAAAGAAAATGTTATACCTTCCTCTCCATGGATAGAGCTCACCAAGATGCACCCAAACTCTTGATAGATTTTCTCTCAAATGATATGTGGATTGTTCAATCACTATTCTAGCATAGAATGGGTAATTTCAACTCAATATGTTGGAAATGGGAGAGTGGGCTTGGATTTATAGAAGTGGGATGATAGGAATAGAGGGTTGAGATGGATTGACTTAATCAAGGGTGAAGATTGAGTGGTGGTGAGGATCATTAGCATTGTGACATGTGTCACAAGGGGGAGAGGGGAAAAGGATGAGATGTGCTCACACATGTGTGAGCACACCTTGGGAAGAGAGGTAGTGGATTTGTGTAAGAGGGTGTATGAGATAGTAGTGGTAGGTGGGATCTCACACGTGTGAGAAGAAGTGAGAGAGAGGCTAGTGACACTTGTCACTTAATGACAAATTTGGGGGAGATGAGTGAATTAAAAATTGGGAAATAATGTTTGTAACATACTAACCCTTCAATGAAGTAAAAATTTCCAATTTTTCAACTTATGAGTAAATAAACTATGTAACAAGCTATTGCAATAAAAAAAATATTTTTTATTGAGATTATATGAACAAAGATGCATTATGTAATACTATCATAATTCCATTTCATTACAATAATTCATAAGTTACACCAATACAATAATGTAAACATATATATACATAGCTCAATGAGATTTGGAACAAATAGTTGTAAGATGGTCCAGGATCCTTCCTTTCAAATCTTGGTTCTTATGTTGTCTTATGTGGAGGAGAAGCATCACTCAAGTGATTTTCCACCAACCATAGACTCATAATGTGGTCCCCTGCACATTCAATAGATGGCCCTTCCCTTCGATGAGGAGATTGGTAGAGTAACTGAATAATGACAACCAACTAAGCATAGTGTTGTGTCCTCCATAACTAGAACTTTGTAATCCCACAATCGCAAACTAGCGTGTAATACTAGATCACAATGAATTGACAGTGGAGTCTCAACATTCACACTTCTTCAGTGGAGTCTTCAAACATTCCCACTACTTTGGCCATTTTTTTCTCATTCAATACTTCGAATGAAGGTCATCTATCACATACACTACTCAAGGCTGATTTGACTTAAGGCCATCTTAAACTATGCATAGGTATTTCCTTTAAAGGATAGTTTGTCATCCCAAAGATAACCTATCACCATTTTAACCTACTTGGAATAAACATACTTAACAAGCAAGTACACAGGAGCCCTCCCATACTGGATAAACAATCCCAGGAGTAAACTCAAGCTACCCTAGTTAAATCAATAACCTAACTAAGTGCATCACATGTGCCACTCATGTTCAATCATATCTAGTATATAGTACTTATGATAAACACCATTCTCCTATTATGGAGTATTTATAAGCACAACATAAAAATGGCATAAAAGCCACCATTTCCCTTTCAAAGACAATCTAATTTCTCTAATATGCAAGTACTTAGAAAAGACATTTCAAGCATGCATGTAGAACAATTCATTCATAATTTAAAATAACAAGGAAGAATATTCGCATGCATGTTATCGCTTGACCAATTAATTGACAACAATGCAACCTTTCCCAAACAACAACAAGCTTGATAATAACCTCCCAAGAAAAACATCACTATGAAACTCTATCTCTCAAGTTGATAGTTTACTTCTCTCAAACAACAACTCTTTCACAAATAAATAGAACTCTCTCTTTCTCCCTCTCACAAATAAAAACAAAGTATAAGATAAAATAATACAGAGTAGAAACTTGCAAGAAGAATGCTAAAAGATGTGCCCTCTCAAATGAGCAAGCACTACTATTTATACAGCTTCAACGTAACTTCTCAACCTACAATTTATGCATGAAAAAAGATAGCAAACTCTATGTAAAGCAACACATAAAACACAGCAAAAAGGTGGTGATCAAACAAGCTCATAGTTAGCAAAAACCTCTACAGATCAACTTGCTAAATTGACAACAAATGGAGACTTATTCAAATCTGCACATAAAGAATTCAAATTATTTCCAGCAAAAGACATCTACAGAAAATGGATTTCCAAAGGTGGCGCCAAAGCTTCCACTCTCTTCTCAAAGTTAGCACAGTTTCAATGCAATTAGAAATAGTCAATTACCAATATGCAACATCATGCACTCATTGACTTCAATCTGGGGATGAGTCGATTCAAGTATTTACTCTCTTTGACAAAGTTGTCGACTATATAGCAGATGTTGTTTAAGTATGATAACATGGCAGTTTGAGTTTACCAAGTCAAAGATAATCTTCACCATAGGCGCTAACTAAGTCTATGTCACAAATCAACATAAGGCAGCAAGCTTAAAATTAAATATATGTGTTCCATAAAGCATGACAATATGAGTAAAACTTGGCTTCAATAAATAGTCATAAGAAACTTCAAATCGGCCTCTAATAATTGGCCACTATAATGATAAATGATACTCGATCTTCAATCAATAATAAATATGTTAAATATATATTTATATTACAGCATATACATATATATTTAAATATCATTGTATATTTATATATATGTGTATATGTATATATATATATATGTTAATATATATTTACATATGTATATATATCATAAGCCATTGATGTAAGTATACATTCGATATATATATAAATGAATACAGGAAAGATATTATTTGCATATAATACACACAATATATCGAATGTATGCATATATATGTATAAAAGTATATGCCTCTATGTACACGCATATGTATGTATATCTATATTGATACATCCATGCAAGCAATTCCATTCGCCAACGTACATGTGTATCGATATATATACATATGGATATGTGTATATACTATATATATATATATATATATATATGTTCTCATTCGATTCACATATAGTCATTCACAATTACCATCATATTGATAAGTATTTACATGTAGTGCATCTATACATTTGCATACACATGTCATTAGATCCCATTGACATGTATGTCCATATATATAAATATACTCCATGTACGTTCCTCTTATCAATATAATCGTAATAGTACAAGAAAGATCTCATAAGCTCAATCAGATAAACATCACCCAATAATGCATGCAATAGTAAACAAGGCTCTTCTAATGCAAATATAACAACTAAAGATGACTTACCAACTTCCCACAAACTGAATTGACTCGATCATTCTAATGTGGTTTGTGTATGCTCAAATAGTTTACTTTTACCGATTACTCAACCAAGATCTTCTCCTAAGTGATACTTCCCCTCCACCTGGAGGAATGGAACATATACCTGCATCCACTAACACATGCACACGACAGTCAATTTTTCACAACATATGCAATATACGTAAAACATCTCCAAAGTTAGAATAATAATTCAATAACCATCCATTCACATATATGTAGTACTTTTCCATGAGATAACATCAAATGAGACAATATCAAATGAGATAACATTCATATGATAACAAGGTACAAGCATAATTTATTCATCTCTAGAATTCGCTTTACATTTATATTTACCCTATGTAGTAATAGTAAATAGTAATTACATAATTGGGGTGTAACAATGTTAATAGTGGAGAGCGGGAGCTGCAACGGCTCTGCAAGTTTGATTTCCTGTGCGAGTGAGGAGGATGGCGAAGATGATGATGAGGCGGATGATGGTGTGCATGGGATCTCTGCTTCCCTGTTGCATGTCTGCGCTGGAGTCGTGTCTCCTCTCGCCTGTTCTTCGCTTTGCGTTTCCAGTCCCCTGTTTGGAACACTTTGTGCTTCTGTGGTGAGCCTTTGTTTCAAGCCTTGTGTTGACATGACTCTACTTTTCTCTATGGGCTTTATTGGTTCTTTGGGCCTCCCTGGGTCCGTGGGCTTGTCTGCTAGAAACGGGGGGTTTGGTGCCCCCCCTTTCATGGCCTCTGTCGTTGTTGGACATGATGATGCTGCTCCTTTCCCTATTTGGGTTGTGTGCAAGAGGGTGTTTTTTCTTTAGCGTTTTGTTGATGTTGTTCAGGTTGATTTTGGTCAACTTGTTGTGTTGCTCATTGGTGGGGGAGGATCTTGTTGGCCTCCTAATATTGTTGTTGCTACTGGTGCTGTTGTGGCTTTTGATGGTTGTTGGAGGGTAAGTTTGTTTCCCTTTGGGTGTTTTGGTGCTAGGTGGGTGCCCCTTCCGCTTTGCTGCTCCTTGCAGGGTATGTGGGGTTGCTTGGGCTTCCTTGAAGTTTTTGGGTTGAAGAAGGGGCTTATTTTTGGTTATGCTCGGTGTAGTAGGATGGCTTGGGGGCTTTATTTGTTGGTCCTTTATTCTTCTCACTTCTTCCAGGGTGTTGGTTGCTTCTGTGCATTCACTGTTTGGTGGCTTGTTGACATGGTTGTGGCTTCCTTTTGGGTGGGAGTGTGGGTTTTCTTGGGCTTCCTTGAGGTTTTTGGGTTGAAGAAGGGGCTTATTTCTGGTTTTGCTCGGTGTAGAAGGATGGCTTGGGGGCTTTATTTGTTGGCCCTTTCTTCTTCTCTTTTTTTCTGGGGTGTTCTTTTCTTCTACGCTTTCTCTAATTGGTGGCTCTCCTTTGGGGGTTATGCCAACACGATTGTGGTTTCCAAATGGTAGGTGGATTTCTTTGCCTATTTTCCTGGTTTGGAGACTATTTTGGGATGTTGGCCCATTTGGTGGAGTGGTTATGGGATGTGTAGAAGTTGTTTCTGCCCTGACTAGGTGAGCTCTTTGTTTGTTTATTTGAGGGTTTTGACTATCTCAGCTTCTTCTTTGTCTCATTGGCAGAAAATTGATGGACTCACTATTTTTCTTCTCTCCTTGTACCCTAAAATGTTTTTTGATTTTCTGGGAGAGGATCTTTGGTTTGGAATGCCTTTGGAATCTCATTGGTTTGTGATTTTCCAATCTTTGAGGTCTGATATCCTATGTTTACTTCTTCTGACCTCTGGTTTTCATTGTGGTGAGGGAATTGTCGTCCTTTGCCTTTGTGGTTCCATGGCACTGCTTTTTGTGCTTCATTTGGTGCATCTTTGGGTTACTCTGGCCTTTCCTATAGAGGTGGTCCTATCTTCTATTGAGGGGGAGATGGATGTGGCTAGCTGTGACCTTCCTCCTATAGAGGTGGAGCAGTATACATCTGGTTTTGCATGGAAGTATTGTTGGGGGGTTGTTGAGGCCATGTTTTATGGTTGCAAGGGAGTTGTTACTGGCCTACATGCTTTCTTCTTTTCTTTATCTTTTATAGAGGTGGAGATCTTGAAAAGTAAGCTAATCTTTGTGGTGTTCACTCTCAAGGACAAGGAGTGTTGCAATCATGACAGTATGGTTGAGCTTGGGTTTCTCTCCTATAGAGGTGGAGAGAGTAGATGGTTTTTGAAGATCACTGGCGATGCCTTGTGCACTTGTGGTGACCTTTCCTACAAAGGTGGAAAGGTTGTTTTGCTGGGCTTTGAAACTTCTGTTGTTGGAGCTTTTTTTAGTGGGTTGTTGGTCTCATCAAAACCAATGGGTTGTTGTGGGTTGTTGGTCCCTTCAAAACCAATGAGTTCAAGATTAATGTAAATCTTGGTTCTTTTTTGGGCAGGCTGTTGGCTTTTGGCTGGATGTTGGCTTGTTGTTTCCTTGTTGCGTTGTTGGGTGCTTTTGAGTCTATCTTTCTAGCAGCTTGTTCTTCTTAGTGTGGGTTTTGGGTCCCCTTAAAACCTGATGGTTTTGGGTCCATTCAAAACCTGTTGTAAATGGTTTCGGGTCCATTCAAAACCTGTTTTTCCACTAATCAAAAACAGTGTTAATAGTGGATAGTCATGAGGGTTAAATTAATTAATCAAGGATTAATTAATTTAATGGGATGGGTTGAGTTAATAAAGCATAGGTTCATTTAACTAGGCTAGAGTTAAATGTTGGAGGGTGGGCTAATGATGATTAGGATGAGGATAAAGTTAATTAATCATAGATTAATTAACTTAAGAAGGTTTAGAAGATTTAAGAGGAATATGGATAAAGGTGGGATTAATTAAATAGTTCAATTATTTAATTAATTGGGAGGAACCTTAGGATATGGAATGACATAATTAATTAAATGAAAAGATATTCAATTAATTATGAGATGAAAATGGGATAATTAATTAAATATTTAATTAATTATAGGCTAAAGGGAGTTAATTAATTAAATAATGTGATATTTAATTAATTAGAAAGAAATAGGGGTAGTTAATTAAAATTTGAGATTTTAATTAATTAGGGTAATGGTGTCAGAATTGGGGTGTCTACACATAAAATAGAAGTTACAAATAGATTCCTTGTGATTTTATAAGAAATTTTAAAAAAAAATCAAGATTCAACTTCGTATACAAAATTTATTCTACTTGCAAGAAATAAATGTAAAGTGTACCTTCAAGCTAGTAAAACTAGAAAAAATGGAAAAATCAGCAAAAAATACGTACACTACTACAAATTTCATCAAATCACCTTTTCATCGATATCTCATTCACAAAAAATAGACAATGTGGTGAAAAGTTATGCAAGTTTTTTTAAAAAGCCCAATTTGGCCTATAGGGAGGGCCCTGGTGCCCCCTAGCTAGCGCCACTAGTGGCAATGTTCATTGGGCAGTGGATCGATGGTGAATAGGTGGTTGGAGTAACGATTGGAAAAATAAGGTCATAGTTTAAAATTTCCCTATTGTAGTTTATAACCACAAGTTCCAATTACTTAGACTAGTGTGGTTTATATAATAACTGACAATTTGTTGCTTAGGCCACAGTGGCTCTAAATAGCCACTTGGGGATTTCATAAGCTATGGGTTATGCTTACAGTGTTGAGTGTTAAGCTTAGCACTTAAGCACTAATTTAAGAATGCTTATATAATTGCTTGTCAACACTTTTTTTTATTTTTTGAATTTTTTTGTGATTACTATACTTGTGTGACTACCTAGGGGGTGTATGGCCTCTTTACAAAAAAAAAATCCTAAAAATTATTTTTTTCGAAATATAGGAAAAATTTCTATCAAAATTCATCGATTCAACCTCTTGGATGTAATGGCAAGTTCCATTTGGGTCGAAAATGCTCCAATAAAAAGTTGTTCTCTAGATCTAAGCTTCAAACCCTTGTTTGCTCCTATGTCAAATGGTGGCCAAATTGAGCGAAAAAAAATCCAAATATGACTTTCTCAAGCCTCCTTGATGTAATGGGACAATGAAAAACATTTCCACTATAGCCAAAAGAGTTACAATCACTAGATCTCACCAAGAAACATAAATGCAATATAGGATCAATAGATATTTTTAAATCATTTTTGATTCTCTAGATCGTATTGAAATGCAACATAAGAGCATACGAGAATTCACAAGATCATAAAAGAAACACAAATTATAATAGAAAATTTTATGGTAGAAAATATCTAAGAAAATTAAGGAGCTTTCCAGGTTCAAAGCTCTAATACCATGTTGAAGTGAATAACCTAGATCTTCATTTGTAACACCAAATAACCTCCACACACATAAGAGACAAGTAATGACAAAAGATGTTATAACACCAAACAAGAATACAATATGATACAAGATTCAAAAGATTTGAAATATGTAAGATAATCCTTGCTTATAAATGCAAGGTGAGAGATAGGATTAGACAAGATCATGACATGTGTCTTAATCCTATAACATGAGACAACTTATCATAACTATCTAGGATAAGATAAGATCTAGACATGACAAATAAGACTTCTAGAAGGAATCCTAGGACCTAATTAATCTTAACATGTTAATAAGTCCCCTACAAGGAATTAGCTAGGTATGAGAATTTATTCACACCATCAAGAACAACTTTTTTTTGAAACAATGACAACAAAGTCATTAATGCTACAATAACATGTCACACTTGCACAATAATGTGCACACAAGTGTTGTGTGAAATAAGATGACATAATTCCATTAATAATAAGACAACCCCATCATTTCATAAGCAAAGTGAAAACAATGGAAAACTAACCATTCATGGGATAAATCCACCACAATGAACATACAAGAGAGAAGACAACACCTATACGATGATCGGTTGCTAACCCACCATCGCATTCTCTCACAACACCACACTGGGATAGGATGAGGGAAACATCAACCTCTAATCCAAACCTATACACACTAAATAATACAAATCACCAAGGAAAACCTTCACAAGAGGATTCCTAACTAGGAGGCACAAACTCTCCTCTAAATCAAATGATGATGGGCCACTTCTAGACAACCGCATGCTTCCAAAGAGATCTCATCACAATGTGACATTGCACAATTGGAAGAGTACTACTGCACAACACCCCTTGACCTGAGATGAATTTTGAGAACACAAACAAGGTCAACCATGAAGGCTTCAACCTTCCCAAAATTGGGTGAACAATCTCCCTAGCCCCTAGGTTTGACAAATCGAGAAACTTCAAAAGAAGGCACACAAAACAAAGAAAAATATGTCATAAAATTAGAATGAAAGAACATAAGTGCATGATCTAAACATCCCTAGACTCCCAAGACCATGAGGAACAAATTTCATTCACAAAATTTCCCCATACAAGGTGTCGAAACACCTACAACCAATGAAACAAAAATAAAAAAACACATCCTAGGATACTAGTGGCTAGCTCTAGTGTCCCTTAGGGGTGCTTGTGTCATTTTTGGGCACTTGAGTCCCATTTAGGTTCCTATTTCCTTGGTATAGATTCCAGGCACTAGTATCCTTGCAGGGGCACTAGTGTCTTGGGTAGTGAGCTTCCTTGAACTAGGGAAATACCTCTAAGATTCCCCAAGCACTAAATAAACACACGAGTGTGTCTACCACACCCTTAAAACTCATAAACATCAAAACATGACTCAAGCTCAAATAAAGAGTGTGATTTTACTCAATCATTGGACACTGTCAGCAAACAAAGGGTAAGGTATGAAGGATTGAAATCCTATCCTAAGAAAGAAAACACCTAAAACAAAAGATACAACACATTTTTTTTATTTTACAAGACCTCACAAGAGGCTTCAAGAGAGCCTTAAATGGAAAAACACTTTAGGAAGAGGATCCTAGGAGTAGGAAAACTACACAATGGGTCTATAACACCATCCAAGGCTACTCCAAGACTAAACTTATATTACTTACATTTAAACCATAATTGAAATATTCCTATTCATTTAACATATTTAATAGTTACAACATTACACAAACTACATATGATTGTGCCAATATATGTCTAACCATGGATTCACCATCCATCCATCCAATGACATGCTAAACAAATAGGCATTACATAAATGCATCTAACACATATACTTACACACATGATGATCAGTCACAACTAGGATCAAATACAAGTTCACATTGGACATGAACATAAATAGCATAACACAACCATCATTGGGAAAACTCGTCAATATCACATCTCAAATCCATAATGGGAAAACTCACCAATGTCACATCATAAATCCACATTGGGAAAACTCACCAATGTCCTAACACAATTCCATATTGGGAAAATCACCATTGGGAAGTACAAGGATCATCATTTGGCCAACTCACCAATGGTGGATCACAAACATACAAGACACTAGGGTAAGATGATAGAGAGCTAGTAGGGAATTTCATCAATAATCATATATGGCATGTGTGGAATCTAGTACTCCTCTCATATAGAAGAGGATAGGTGAAAGGGATGTCAAGATGGAGAAATTTCAAATATCGACAAGGAGAACAAATGAAGATAAACTTGGAAGGAATTGTGAGCCCAGATAGGAAATTTTGAAACTACAACAAATTGAACTTGAAATTTTTTCTCTTATCCATAGTTATTTACTTATATCAATATGGAAAATGTCTCAAATATTGGAGATACTAAGGAATAGAGATATTGAATAGATAACTTATGCTACTTAGTCAAGAATTAGGAGGGATTATTATGGGGTAACCAAATAAGGAAAAATATAAACTTGAAATCACAAAAAGGTACTTAGTGAAAAGGTTCAAGGGTCAAACTTCAAGGGGACGAAGGGAATGGTACCAACTGCACATGCCTAGGAATTTGAACAACACTACCCCCTACACTTAGGAGTTTGGGGACCTTGCAATTTCCAATACATAATAGGAACATGAGGGACAAGGGGGAACCACACATGTGAAAACTTTGACCAAGTGAGACCCATTAGGAAACATCTCAAATCTACAGTCGTAAAAAGGCCAAAATGCATAATGGCCATAGAAAGCACAATTGGACATAGCTAAATTGTGTTTCAACACCTCTCATCAAACTTTTCTTAAAAATCCACCTAAGCATGATGAAAAGGATATCCTTGTAAACCAAAGTGAGTTTCTAGTAACTAATATATCTAGGCCTGTAGAATCAAGAGCTAAACTTCCCATAAATATGACCTTCAAAATAAAAGTAACATCATTAGACAAGAATATTAAAACCAAGAACATCTCCCTAATAGTAACATTATTAGCCAAAACAAAAAATCATATGATAATCCAAATATTTAGCCTAGAAAAAAGGGAATAATTACACAACACGCTCCTTAAAAAAATAGTTGTTACCAACCAATTACAGATTTTAACGAAAAATTTAGTAAATTAAATCTCACACAAGACCTTCATCACCAAAAATTTCAAATCAAACCTTCAACAAAACTATCCATGATTCACATGACACTTTAAAGAAAATAAATACAAAATTCATCCCTCATCAATGTCACAAATTTCATTCCCTCCATACTTAAACATACCAAACTTTAATAAGTATAAGGGAAAGGGGATTAGGAACATGTGAGTTATTTTTATGACATGCTAAAAAGATTTTTTATAATGACATATATTTGATTAGGCTATTCATATGAAGTGTAGAGGGGAAACTAGATGAATGGATCTTACATTTACTTAAAGGATCTATCTCAACATTTGTGAACTTAGCTAAGAGGTTTGTTAAATATTTCTCATAAAATGTGGAACATGATCTTCTTATGATGGAATCATGTGATTTTAAACAAATAAATGCTAAAATATTATTTTATTCCCTTCAATGATGGAGAATCCTACCAAGTAGATTATCTTGGCATATTCTTTGAAAACAAGTAGTTCATATCTTCAATGATAATTTAAATCAAGAAAAGGCCTTTCACTTACGAGTAAATTTTTTCATGAATTTTTTTAAGAGATCATTAAAAATGAGTTCAAATAAAAATGGTTTTTATCTCTAAAAAATTAATCAATATCTTCTCTAAAGACCAAAACTAATTGGGAAAACAAAACAAAATCAGTAGAAACATTTTTTTTTGGTGATGGTGTCATTAATTCAAAACACATTCAAGTGGTCCAGAATACTCCCAACACACTATCACTATAGGATAAATCAAGAAAGATATAACTTTTAAGAATATACCTCCTTTGGGGAGCCCTTGGAAGTAGTGTTTCACAAATTGATTAGTGCAAACAATATAAACTTTCCTCAAACTAAACCTTTTGATAAAAATAAACCCAAACTAGAATAGTACCATGAAAATTAATGTTGTAAATTGAATAAGATCAAATTCCATTCACCCAATAAGTGTATGAAATTGAGAAATTGTGTAAGGCCTAATTAAAAATGATGATATTGAGATAGAAGAAAGTGTATCCATGTCATTGAACAAGTAATTAGGGATATATGAAGACCCTTTTCCAAAGAATGAAAAACCATTTTCATCACCTAATAGAAGTTAAAATAATCATGTCACTAATATACATTAATAAAAATAATCCCAAACCCATGATTTTGCTATTAATAATGTTTCATATTATAATAATTAAATAGTCACTATTAAAATTAAATCTCTAAAATGTGTCATTACTATGAGACATAGTAAGCTCACAATACAAGGGCCTCCTTTTTTAACTCTCAAATGTCAATACCTTATTGAACCACTTAAGAAGAATCCAACACAAGTCTTAATTATGGATATTCTCAAGACATCGATAGTTCATAAGGATGTCCCATATAAATTCATGCAAAAATTAAAGAGTGCCAAATTATATTGCTCCATAAAAATTTCAAGATCTCATAGGGAATTTCTTCTTAATTCAATATATTAAACATTTATTTGAAGTGACATGTCTCCCATTTTCCTATCTCAAAATATATTAGAGTAAAATAAAAAAACTCACCCAATTAATTAACTAGGTACATTTTTTAATTTGGAATACTTAAGCAAAACTTAGGTCATGTGATTTTTTTTATCTCATAGTATAGAATGACGACACATGTCATGATCTAGTTTAATCCTCGCCTAGGGTTAGAATTTTATTTTTCCTTATTATAAGGATTCATGATTGTATATTGTAATTATTTAGATTCTTTTTTATTAATAAATTTATCAAGGCTTCCATACAAAATCAATTTATTTTTTCTCTTTTTTATAGTTTCTTGGTTGTAGGTGATTTTTGGGAGCTCTAGGTTTCATCAATCAACTCCAACATGGTAGAAGAGTACCAAATATGAGATTACCTATCCTTTCTTGAGATATTTTTCCTTGAGCATAAAAACGGTGCATCCTAGAGAAAAAAAAACCTAATGGTTACACTAAGAAGATATCATAACCCTTATTTTTGTATAAGGCATGATACATTTTGGAGAAAAAAAGTGAGTTTTTTTGAGGTTTCAAAAATTATGCAAGAAAAATTGTATGGTTGTACAAATCCCATACATTCATACAACTACCTCAATTTCCATGCCATCATTTTTTGAGATTATCTCAATTCTTGAGTTTTCTAAATTTTTATGTCATCTCAAATTTTGTGTTGCCTTGATTAACCTCAATTTTCATGTCACTTAAACTTTTATTTCACTTTAATTTTTGTGCATAAAATCCCCCATGGTTTAGACATGGTCATAGGGGAAACTAAGACCCTATTGGTAATCCACCAACCCCTATAATCTCAATATTTGGTTACATGGGTGACTTGGCTTATATATAGAGATTTTTTGTGCTTTGAGGTCTAAAAGAGAAACTTTATAGAAACTACCATAAATTTTTCATATGATGTCAACATTGAAAAAAATATATCTTCAAAAATTTGATTCCAAGCACTTCCAATCATGTAGGTTTTATTATCATATTGTTCTGCTATTATATTTTATCTATTGTCAAAGTCAAATCATCAATTTTTATCTTTTTACCTCACAAAATTTTGTATATATCTTTAATTTTTGCAATTCTTATAGTGTTGGAAAGGTATTTTAGATCTCTTCATAGTTATTCATGCACTTTTTCTAGAGTCTACCCTAGGTATTTTTTTTAGTTTATCACTAGTTCACATTTTTGTTGATTAATTAGACATCTTGGAAACAAGAACTATTTTATTCAACTGAGATGATTTATTTTCAATTGATCTATATGCACTAAGATTATTGGTCTCTAATTTTATCATTTGAGAAGGTATCATGATTTTTTTTATTAATCCTTATATGATAATCTTAGGAAATGATAATTACGAGTCTTGGAAAAATGGCATCCTAACACATCTTAGGTGGCTTAATCTTTGTCCTTATCTTTATGGACTCATACCTAAATTATACACACTAAGGAGTAGATCAACATGGGTTAATATCATTGATCGTGTTGTAGGATTGATTTATTATAGTGTTGATCCTAGCACTATGTTTGTGTTATGGAACATTGATTCTCCTCACACACTTTGAACTAGACTTTGGGAGATCTATGGAGACCCTCACATCTCTCCATTCCCAAATGATCTTGCTAAATATTTTCACATTCCCCTTGATTTAGATACTTTTGAAAGGAGTTTGAGAATATCACATATCTTGCATGTTCTAATGGTTTGAAGACTTGTCTCCTTGCCTCCACTCCTATAGAGATCACTTCTTCATCTTCTCTATCTCTTGATGATATTATTATTAAATCATCTATATCCCCTATTTATTCATTTTAGCAAGAAATTCATCCTCTTTTAGGAATAACTACATGGGATTCATATCTATCAAGCATATCATCCTTGTTTATGGAGTCTCATTTTGAAAATTTGGAGAATTCATTTGAGGTAATTCATATCCTCTTTGATGATAGCCACATCATCATTTTAATCCTATCATAATTATATTTGGATATTGTTCTACATCTTTTTTTATAATATTCTAGATTGGCATCACCTAATTCCATCATGTGGATATCTGAGGAGTTTTTAAAGGCATGCATTCAAATTTGGATTCCCTATTCATCTAGTTTACGAGAATGACTTCTCCGATCAACATTGGATCTATTTCTTCCTAAGGGGAGACATATTATTTACAAGAAATGGATTGTATTCTATTTCTAGGATTTCATCATTGGCATAGGAGCTACTTCTTTATGGGGGATTTATATTCTTATATTATTTCTCTTATTGGTGGTAATTTTATTATACCTAGGTGAAATAATTAGTCTTGGGGGTTCATACCAAGTCCTCCTTTCTTTTGTCACTTGTACGCATTGTTTATTTTTCTCTTTTAGAGATGATATTTTTCCCATGAAATTTTCTCCTTTTCTCAGATTATGAGAGACTTATTTGTTTGTACATGGGTACTTGTTGTCACATAAAACTCCACCCTACTGAACAAGAGTTCAATATTCTAATGACATAATGGAAACAACCTCAAGGTGCGGTACCTTGCACAAATGAGGTTGAATCTCCAGAGAAGGTCGGCTTCCTCTTCTAAACTAAGTGAAAATGTGTTAGTCTAACCCATCACATGAAAACCCTATCACTACTCTAATCTAACAAATCACAAAGGAAAATGGATAGAAGGAGAACATGAAATGAAAGGGAGGTGATGCACCAAGATAGAAATGTGTTTCTTCTTTGCTTGAAGGTTGCAAAAAATATCAAAAAATTAGCTAAAACAAGCATTTAGACATGAAGGTAAGAGATTTTTACTCAAACATGCAAGAAATACCTATGATAATAATAAGATTTTATTGATATGAGGCATAAAAGCTAGAATTTACAATGGAAGAATGCAAGATGCAGTGTCTGCAAAAGAAAACTATGAGAGGAGCCCAAAAGAAGAACCCTTAAAAAATATACAAGTGTTGCTTTTATAGATCAAGCATAACTCAGATGAACATTAACCAAACCCTAACCCAATTAGGGTTAGTAGATCTAATCAAAGAAGCATGAGATCTATCTAAAACAGTTGTACCCAGAACAAGCATGGTCACCATACCTATTGTGAAAACCATGCCAAGACGAGCCTAGAGAGGACAAGGTTTTCACGCCACCATCCACCCTACCATGAAGATTTTCCTAGAAAAACCATCCAAAATCCTCCATGAAATCTACGATTTGGGTATGAAAATGGTCAGAAGGGAAACCCATCAACAATGAATGAGCATGGCACCTGCAAAATCACCTGAAGAAGTCATGGAATGCATTAAGTGTTGTCCTTGTACCCTAAAAACATGCTTGGTAGCTGGGAGGTAGTTGTGCATTAATGACATCGTTGAACAAAAATGCACCAATTCATGGATCGTTGGGACATCGAGCCCAAAAAATTGCCTTTGGAAGCATATGAATTCAATGGTTCAAACCCCTGAAAATGCATCGTTGGAATGTTGAAGGGACCATCATCTAGGTCCCGTCAATATTGTATTGTCTCCTTGATACAACTCCATTGGAATGTTTAAGGGACCACATTTCATCTCACTCTAATATAATCTTTCTCTTCAATGAGGAGCCTTTAGAGATTGGGCCTCGAGCCGTCAAAGGTCGAGTGTCAGGCTTCTAGCTTACCGCGTACCAAAGGAAGAAGGAAACCATGACCACCAAAAGGAACCTTTTTTAAATGAGCATCAGGGATCAGGGAGATGGGTTACCTCTTACCGAAAGGTAAGAGGTAACGAAGAAGGTCAAAGGCCGACATGCGAAAACTTGACACTTAGCTGAATTTTGGAATCAAGGCATCAGTGAGAAGAAAAATGTAAGGAGAAGGTCGAAGAAGATGAGACTTCGAAGGTCAGACCTCGGACCGTCAGAGGGCAGAGGTTGGAAGGAAGGCTTACGCCTTGTGAAATGAAAGAGGCAAGAGGGAAGAGGGAAGACCCACCCCCCGAAGTTTGACAAGACAAAATATTTAGCCAAATCTTGAAACCTTATCAAGCTTTGGTGGTCGGAGGTAAGGCTTGAGGCTTACCTTTAGAAACTGGTTAAGGGTAAAGGGTAATGGTGAAAGCCAACACCCAAAACACTTAGAGGAAATATGGGAAAGAAGAAAGAGCAGGAGCGATGGAGAAAGCATGCAAGTAAGTGGGTAAGAGACAACCTGAAAACTTGAAAATCTAGGACTTAACCAATTTAGGAACCCTCAAGGAAAACTCATTAAAGATGGCCCATGTAATATCTCTCAAATCAATTATCAGTGATGGGTCATCTAAGGGTAGCATGAAATGTCAATAGTACCTCATCAGGCCTTGTAATTGAGACCCACCCATGCATCCACCTATGCATTCATTAGTAGTGTTTTTAGCTTCTTCCTAATTTATTTTTAAGGGGGGATGTTAGAGTAAAATATGGAAAACACCTAATTAATTAGGTCCCCTTTTTACTTTTGCATGCTTAAACTAAACTTAGGTCATGTGATTGTTTATCTCATAGAATAGGATGAGGACACATGTCATAATATAATTTATTCCACACCTAAGGTTACATCTAGGGTTAAGGTTACATCTAGGATCTTTTTATTTTTCCTTATTATAAGGATTCATTATTATACATTGTAATCATTTACATGTTTTTTAGATCAATACAATTTTGAAGGCTTGAATCACAAATTAGTTATTTTTTCTCTTTGTGATAGGTATTTTGGTTGTAAGTAATTTCTAGGACCTATGGGGTTCAATAATCAAAACCAACATAATCTACCCTTATACATTGAATCCCTTAATACTAAACATAAATTAAAGAGGATGGTTGTAGAGAATGGATCAAGTTTGAACATTTTAAATTTAAAATTGATACAGCATATTGAATATTTAGTAAAGGATTTGGATCCACAAATTGTCACTATCAAGGTTAATGATAATTTAGTGTATGAGCTTACTAGAATAATACATCTTCCCATTGAAGTTAAACCTATTATAATTCTTTATCATATTCCATTGATCTTAACCTTACCTATTGTTGTAAAATGGCTTCTAGTGTTGTCATTGATGGCAACCTACATCATTGATCTATTCTACATTGTAGTATCTGACTATACCAGAAGGCAGAGTGAAGAACAGGGTATCTGGTAGAAGGTTGAATCTGTCAAGTGGCTTGCATCACCAAGTTATCTATTTTGGTTGTGGATCTCAGGGAAGATCTTTCGGTATATGAGATTTCTTACTCTCGAGTTTTGTGTTGTCACATCAACTGGTGTACGAGTTGGGAGATCCGGTCGTTCAATTTTTTTTTCATCAGTATATGAAGGGCGACTAAATGAATGTTAGGTGTTGCAGATGCTTAAGGTGGAATTGTTTGAAGTATCTTTGTGTTTGAATATTTTGTTTTGGGTCCTAGCTATGTTGTGGCTAACTCTTGTGATGCGTATCAAAATTTATTCATGATTTGAGTCGACAGTTGGAAGATATTTTCTATTTTATTAAAGTCGACATGAAGCGATTGAAATCTAGGTAGCATATATATATGAGATCGGTAAATTCATTTTGTAGTGGTGTGTGTGGTGTTTGATGTGTGTAGATGTGTGTGAATATCAGAAGAGCAGTTGAGTGGTTCTCATCTGTGCAGAAGAGAATTTTTGTGAAGCGAATTAAGGTGGAGCAGAGCGAAGTGTAGAATCAAACAGAAGGTCCAAAATCTAATCTATGAGCTTAACCAGAACTGTAACTAGGAATTTGTAGATGCCATCTTTAGTTCAATCTTTTGATTGTGATCCAAATATTTTGTAAGGCAGTGAGCATTCCTATTTTGAGCAGTGAGCTCTAGGCAGTGTGCCTAAATGTAGGTGCATTCCCATTTTGTTAAACACTATATTTTGAGTACTCAAATTGTGGATTGACCTCCACCATGGTTTTTCCCCTAACAGGGTTTCCACGTTAAAATCTTGGTGTTATGGAGTTTTGATTATTTCCTTCATGTGCTTGCATCTTTACTTTTGTTTAAATGTTGTAAATGGTTTAAGATCAGGATTGTAATTTAAATATTGTTGAACACCGATTCACCCCCCCTCTCAGTGTTCCTTGAGTCCAACAATTGGTATCAAAGCTAAGTTCCTTGAAGAATTTTAACAGCTTGAGGTAGATCTTGGAATGTAATGGACTCTGATAGTCTTCAACAGCAGCTTGTGGTGGCTCTTGATGATCTTGATCATTCTAAGGCAGAAGTCCAAGAATTGAAAGGAAATCTTAAGGATGCTGAGAAATTCATTCAGAAGTTGAAGGATCGGGTTATTAAATCCAGGGAAAGGCTCAAAAGGATCTATCAGATAAATCAAAAAGAAATCAAAATTATTGAAGAGAGCAAAAGGATGGATGACGATCATTTGAATCAAACCTTGAAGGAAATAACTGAAGAATGTGAAAAGCTTGCTAGAGACAATGCTACCCTGAAGCATGAGATGGAATCTATGGTGATGAAGATGACTAAGGAGATTGAAGAAAGAAAGAAGAATGAAGAAAAACTTGGCCAGACCCTAAAAGAGAGAACTGATGAATGCAACAGAGTTAATAGAGAATTCATTCAGTTGGAGATGGAACTGCAACAATCCAGAGACAATGAAGAAGAGCTTGAAAAACATATTGTTATTCTTATAGATGAACTAACCATTGCAAATGAATACAAGGAGAAGTTCAAGATTAGCTCAGTTAAGCTTGATGAGCTAACTCAAGGACAGAAGAATGCAAATGACAAGCGAGGCCTTGGATATGAGAAAGGAGAAAGTTTCAGATCTGGACAAAGGAATCTCAAGCAAAGAAATCAGATGGACAAAGCAAAAAGGCATCTGGTAAGACAAACTAATGCACAAAAGTTTAATGGATACTTTTTTGCTTGTAATAAATTTGGTCATATGGCTACTCAGTGTAGAAGTAAAATGAAATCAAGAGATTCATCATTTTTTGGTCAGTGTTTCAATTGCAATAAGTTTGGTCATAAGTCAATTGAGTGCAGAAATTTGTCAAACAACTTTTTCAATAGAAGGAATGTAGAATGTTATACCCATGGAAGATTTGGGCATATTTCTAATCAATGCAGATCAAGAGGAAATCAATGGAATGAATGGTATAGACAAATAAATCCTATGTGTTACAATTGCAACAAATTTGGTTACATTACAAGATTCTGCAAGAACATAAACATGGATAGAAGAGGTCTGGTAAATAAAGCCCGAATTTCATAAAAAAGATGATAAAAGAAAAGGGAAAGTGACTGTGGAAGAAATAAGAGATCAAATGAAGAAAACATGGGTAAGGAAGAGTGAGTCTAATGAAGGAAATAAGCCTGCACTAGAATCTACTTCTGGTAATTCCTCCAGAAATTGATCTTAGGCCATTGGCCTAGGGGGAGTTTTTCAAGAAAATCCTTTGTCCTCCTGTCGGTAGTTGGCACCAGAATGCAAGAAATTGTCAGTAATTATGCTAATAAGTTTACAAGCGCATTAGTGATCACTTGTGCTGAAGTTTGAGAAGTAGAAGGTCTGCAAATGAATTCTTCTTTTGTTGTCCAAGAAAACAAAGTATCCAGAACACCTAAGGAAAAAGATTTAATGTGGTAAAAGTGTTAGGTGTGCGAGTTATAAAAGGGTATTTGGAACCCTCATTTGTCACCTTACATTGAAGAAGAATAGAAGGAGGGCCTCTGTAGCAAAATTTTGAAGGAGTAAAAGTCAATTCAGCGGCAAATTCATCAGGTATTTTAGTTGCTTGTAGAATTCTCACTTAATTTGGTGCTCAGTAGAAACTCATTTGGTACAGAAAGGAAAATGAAGAAAATCAAAGGAATGGTGAATTTAGATGAATATAGTAGTGAGAAGATCAGGGATGTGAGAAATATGTTTCCATCCGATGAATTCAAATGGCTTGAAGGTGTGAAACACAAAAGTTTGGATATTTGGAGTGAATATCCCTATTTTGACAATGCGGAAATTGTTAGGTTTATCTTGAACAGATTGAATGATGACATTCTAACTCTGGATAAACCATATCTCATTTCGAAAGAGGTGATTAAGAATATAACTGGATTATGCAATGTTGGGGATATATCAAAAAAGAAGTTGATTTAGAACAAAGAAGTAGAAACCCTAACTGGAGTAACTGGAGATCAAAAGGCTTCGATAGTTTTGACGATCAAAGATCCGATAACAAGGTACATTGAGCATGGAATTTCATACAAAATATTTTTCAAAAACAGGGAAGGCACAACTTCGGCAGGTGTAGTTTACATCTCTCATAAAATGATAATGGAGGATCATGATTTTGACCTGTGAAGATTGTTAAAAGATCAATTGATGGAAAATGTGCAACTAACAAAGGAGGCAGATTACCCCTTCAGGTTTGGTACCTTGGTCATATGTCTTGTGATGTATTTTCTGAATTGCTTGCCACTGATCAACAATGTTGTATGGAAAGAAAATGAACCGGTTTGCAAATAGATTTTTGAACATTCTAATACTTTGGAAAATTGTAAGCAAGAGTATGCAAATTTCTTTAAAGAATTACTATGGAAGTTTGGAGCAATTGGTATTTCCATTCTGGTAAGAGCACTTGAGGTTGGATCCTCTCCGGTGAGATGGAGAGGAAGAAGAAAATAGCACAAGAGATTGTTGATTACACTCCTCTGACACACGAGACTCCAAAAATTGAAGGAAAAGATAAAGAACATGTGATTGTGGACATACCAAATGAGGAATCTGATGAGTACACTCCAAGGGAAGAACTGAAATCAGTTGAACTGGATGTAGTAATAGTAGAAGGAAGCAAAGAAGAAGGTGTTTTATCCAAAGTAAAGATACTACAGCTTGTTCAGGAGAAAGATGGGATGCAAAAAAATTGCTGACATATGGTCTGATAGACCCTCATATGAGCAAGACCTAATCAAGAGCACACTAAGTATTTATTTTGTGTATAATAATATTGGATTGGAGATTTTGCATAATGTGTTTCCTGAAGAGATGATTGAATGCATTAATGAAGCCATGGTCTCTGAGTCCCAGGACAGGAAAGAGGAAGAAATAATTCTACATCTAAAGGAGCAGTTCAGGCTATCTCTTACCAAACTAAAAAGGAAAATGAATGTGTTGAGGCAATGCATAAATACAAAAAATAACATCTACAACTATTGTCTTCATTGGCCTCATGCAGTTGGAAGATACAAAGATAAGCTGGAGCAGATTGAAACTGAGCTAAACAAGATCAATTAGGATGATAACATGTTTCAGGATCAGGATGGTGCAGTCAAGAAAAGGATTCAAGAGTTGCAATTTGAGCATAAAAAAGTTCAATTCACCAAAAACAACCTTGTGGACACCTTTTGGAAAGTGAAGGATTTAACTGAATGCATACTTGAGCAATTAATTGAGGTTCTAAGGAAAGGAGAGAAATTAGAAGAGGCAATCACAATTCCAGAATCTCTCATCCAAATTATCAACCAGACATCTGAAAACACAACTTGATCTTAATCATTCGGATTTTAGTAGAAAATTGGAGGAAATTTCTTCCAAAAATGAAATATAAGTACAAGATAATTTTCTAACTCGAGTAGCAATTGTATTTCTTCAAATTTTGATCCAATTTTTGAATTAGCAAGGGGGAGATCCAAAATATGTTTGTCATTGATGTCAAAGGGGGAGAGAGAGCAATGAAAAATGCCTTATCATTCTAAGGGGGAGTTATGCTTTGGAATTTTGAACTCTAGCAGCGTAATCATATTGGTTCTAACACTTAGTAATTTTTCACTAAGTGTTTCCATCAATGCTAAAGGGGGAGATTGTTGACAAATGGCTTCTAGTGTTGTCATTGATGGAAACCTAAGTCATTGATCTAGTCTGCACTATAGTATCTGACTATACTAGAAGGCAGAGTGAAGAACAGGGTATCTGGTAGAAGGTTGAATCTGTCAAGTGGCTTGCATCACCAAGTTATCAATTTTGGTTGTGGATCTCTTGGAAGATCTTTGGGTATATGAGATGTCTTACTCTCGAGTTTTGTGTTATCACATCAACTGGTGTACGAGTTGGGAGATCTGGTCATTCAATTTTCTATTCATCAGTATATGAAGGCCAACTAAATGAATGTTAGGTGTTGTGGATGCTTAAGGTGGAATTGTTTGAAGTATCTTTGTGTTCGAACATTTTTTTTGGGTTCTAGCTATGTTGTGGCCAACTCTTGTGATGTGTATCAAAAGTTGTTCATGATTTGAGCCGACAGTTGGAAGATATTTTCTATTTTATTAAAGCCAACATGGAGAGATTAAAATCTTGGTAGCGGATATATATATGAGATCGATAAATTCATTTTGTAGTGGTGTGTGTGGTGTTTGACATGTGTAGATGTGTGTGAATATCAAAAGAGTAGTTGAGTGATTCTCATATGTGCAGAAGAGGATTTTTGTGAAGAGAATTAAGGCAGAGAAGAGTGAAGTGCATAATCAGACAGAAGGTCTAGAATCTAATCTATGAGCTTATCCGGAACTGTAACCAGGCATTTGTAGATGCTATCTTCTCAGTTCAATCTTTTGATTGTGATCCAAATCTTTTGTAAGGCAGTGAGCTCTAGGAAGTGTGCCTGAATGCAAGTGCATTCCTATTTTGTTAAACACTATATTTTGAGGACTCAAATTGTGGATTGACCTCCACCGTGGTTTTTCCCCTAATAGGGTTTCCACGTTAAAATCTTGGTGTTATGGAGTTTTGATTGTTTCCTTCATGTGCTTGCATTTTTAATTTTGTTTAAATATTGTAAATGGTTTAAGATCTGGATTGTAATTAAAATATTGTTGAACACTGATTCACCCCCCCCCCCTCTCAGTGTTCCTTGAGTCCAACACCTATAACACCTTCCCAATTCATCCTTGGATCTATGCAATACATTTTGTTCCTTTCACCTTATACTAATATATATAAAGTTCTCTCACTTAGGTAAGGAAGTACCTATGCTTGTTGACCATCAACCTTTCCAATACTATAAATTTTTTGAGAGGCACAATTAAAAGATAATAATTTTCCTATTATTGAAGTGACCCTAATTAAAAATCCTAAATGATCCTCATCTTACATAAATAAAAATGAAATTACATCTACACCCACCAATACACATATAAAATCTCGTATCAAGATCAATAAAATGGTTATGGAAAATATGGGATCCAAGATTACTTGCATCTAGAAAATTTTTTGTAAGGAAAGCTTAGGTGCAGAACAAAATATCCTAACGTCAAAACCTCAAGGAAGAATGCAGAGGTGACTTTAAATTTTGCAATTATAGTTCAATTAAGATACTCATGAAAGAAATAACAGAAACAGAGAAATGAACATACACAATTTGGACACCAGATTTACGTGGGAAAACCCTTATGGGAGAAAAACCCACCACACCAAGAAAAGCCTCTTTGTATTACAGTAAAGAAAATTACATATAGAGTTCAAACTTAACTTTCTGATGTCAATTTATAGCAGCATAATTTCCTGATCAACCTTCTACAGAAATTTTCTCAGAATTGAATTCATACACACTGATCAAATTGCGTTCAATCGAGCAACACTTTGTTATCTCACACTCTTTTGTACATCGTCATCCACCATTGCCCAAGCATAATCATTTTTCTTCACAGTCTGTTCATCTCCCTCACAGGAACGATCATAACAGTCCAACTACTAGCGGTTCACATTCCGCTTCTCTGATTGGTCAAAAACAAACCACGTAGGATAGACATTCGGTCAAGGCATTCAAACAGTATCGCATGTCGGTGAGACACTAGGCCATGTCTCCCCGATGCTACAATGCCTGACTGTTGTTATCGGCCAGAGTCACCACCATCGGCAAGAGTCATATCGAGTTCAAACATGTCACCTAGACTCACTCTATCGCCAAGACATCATATCGATATCCACTGAAGAACCATCGGCCAGACCATCGCTATCGGCGAGAGGTCATACCGAGCACAAATCCATCTTGTGCAGATCTATCGCCAAGAGTCTTACAGAACCTTATGTTATACTGATGTTCATACCCGTCAGCAAGATGATAACCATTGGCAAGAGTTCACACCGATCACACTTGTTTGTCGGCAAGACCAACAGTCATCGGCAAGAGATCATACCGAAGACATACCTGGCAGTTCATATTACTCTGACCAGTCTATCGGAAAGAGCAACACCATCGGCAAGAGGTTACACCAAAGTTCATCGCGTGGAGATCCATCGGTAGTTCACAAACAATTTTGTCGGCAAGAGAAACGCTATTGCTAAGAGGTCATATCGAATGCACCAGCTTGTCGGTGAGACCACATCCATCGGCAAGAGTTCTTACCGAATGCAAACCTATCAGCCAAGAGTCTCCCCGATGACATCCTTGTGAATAACCGTCGGCGATACATACACTGTCGGGATGAGTTATTCTGAATGTTCATGCCTCTCCCTGATGACTTCAATTGCCATGAGTCTCCCTGATAACCACTAGGAACCAAACCGTCGGCAAGATAGAATCAAGGTCTCGGTGACCCGAGCACTTCAAATGATTAGAATACAGCCGCTAGTTGGTAAGACTTCCAGAGGGTCTCACCGACTTTTCTCTTTCAATATTTTACATGCTAGTAATATTGAGGCACATTTTCCAATAGTTTTCTCTATCTCTTAGTCTCATGGTAGGCCTAACATTAACAAAAAAAACATATGTTTACTATGGATCACCTAATTTCACTCAACTTGGTTTCCTAGTAAATGAAAATATTGAACACTCAAATGGTTCCTAGTTCTATGACAACATTCTTACATCTTGTTTTGAAATAAATTGGTGTCCTATAGTGAAAAAAATATGTAAAAACATGTGATATAAAGGAAATGGCCGTTGAATTCATGAGAAAGGAATAATTGAACCTATACCCATTTATGAAAAGTTAGGAACTTAAACATTTCCTCTAGGGAAATGGAGGTCCGCACATAATAGAACGCATCATTCTTTGCCAATGTCATTTTTTCAAAAATTTGAGTTGTTCTAGGTATGTTTCGGATTTTCATGGTGTTAATCATGGAGGAAGGCATTCATTTTCGCGTGCTTAAGATGCCTCCTTTCATAGATTAGTGTCTCATGTACCTAGAAATGTTTTTTCACAGGAGAAACAAGGATTTTATGGTTCTTCTAAGCGATCTGAGAGCTTCGAAGACCGTTTGTTTAATCCTAGGGGAGTTGATTTGGATCAAAGGGACGTCAATTGTTTTAATGGATATTCGCATTCCTTCAGGCACCATTTTCCTATAAATCTTGATGTTTTTTGTCCCCTCGGCCTCTTTCCTGAACCAAGCAAGCACTGAGTAAGGTTTCGCAATTGATTTTCAATATATGTGGATTGGATTTTGAATCCCATGTTGAGTCTTCAACTTACTCGCAATGATCATGGGTGGATGTGGTCTCTGGTGTTCATCGTCTAGTTACTTTTCCAAATAGAATTCCAATAAATGTTGGAGTTCCCTTCAATCCAAATAGGAGGCCTCTACATCCAGCAACATTTCCTAACAATATATTTTTATCTTCTAAGAATGTTGTTTCTCTAAAGCAGCACTCTAATCCTCCAGCTACCTTTCCAAATTCTATTCTCATTTTCAATGTTGGTTGCTTGGGTCAAAAGGGTAAAACAACAGAGGATGTTTCTTTCCAAAGAAAGAAGGTGTTTGGTAAATATTTAGGTTTGAATCTTAACAGAAGAAATTTTGGCGACCTAAGTTGAAAAGGAATTTTATTTTGGAAGGCTTTGTTTCAATTACTTTCAAGGAGGAAATGCTTCAGCCTCAAGTTTAGGATCTCCAAGGTTTAGCGCTTATTTGTAAGTTTTGGAAATTTTCTCCTGATTTGAATTTTTTGTAATCTTGGGTTTTTCGAGAATTGGAAGGATCTACTCAGGTTTTTTATCTAAACAAGGGGGATGGGTTCTTTGTAGTCATTTTTTTCCAATAAGGAAGCTAGAAATGCAGTTTATAAAGTTAAGTCATGGTTCTGTGAAGGTTTTGGGTTATATACTACTCCATGGATCCCAAATTTTTCTCCTACCCACACTAGAGTTAGGTTTATTCCTTTTTGGATCTAGTTGTAGGGTTCACCACTTGAGTATAGAGAGACCCATCTCATTGAAATTATGGGTAATCAATTGGGTATTTTTATTCGACATGATTTGAATTTTTCAAAAATCCCTTGTTGCCTATGAGGCTTTGTGCTTTTTTTTATGTAACAAAGTGTCTTCCCACTACTTTGTGCATTACATCTACTAATGGGGTATGGGAGCAAGAAGTTTTTTTTGAAGATTCGCATAAAATTTGTTCTTCTTGTCATTTTCTTCTTCATCCTGCAAGTTTGTGTCAAAAGAATGAGGAAATGGGTAACATTGTTCCTTCTTCTCCTAAAAAGGAATTCATTCCTTCTTCATGTGCTGGAATTGTTTCACAAGTTTCTGAATCGGATTTTGTTCAAGGGTGGGAAATGGGAACAAAGAAAATAAGCCTAAAAATTGTATTCAAGGGTTCTTCCAGTGGGTAGTTGTCAACTGTTAATGAGAAGGGGCTTTTTTATTTGGCCAAGGTTGCAAGAGGGGTGCCAGTCCAAATTATATCAAAAATTTGTTCTAATGGTGGTAAGGCTATTAATTTGAAGGTCTCTTCTTCAAATGAAACAGATAAGGTTTTAGTTGAGTCTCCTATAATCAGGAGTTCACCTTTAAAGCATAACAGTTTTATTGTTTCATTACCAGAAGGTTGGGAAAGAATGTTTTCATTGAAGTCTTTTTACAAATCACTAAGCTTGTTTGTTCCATTGATCAAGTCTATGAGCATACAGCAAATCAATAATTGTGCTTGAATGCTAACTATTGGAGCTATTAATCAATATGAAATGTTGAAAATTTTTGAAATACAAGGTGAAAAGGATTGTAATCTTCTATTACCTATTCAAAGGACAAAGGATTCATCTTCTTTTTATTCACCTACTTTTTCATCTGATAAGGAGCTTGAGTTATTTGTAGATGAATCTCTTTCATCAGCAAGGGAGCAGTTAATAGAAGAGATTGCAACGGAGGTGTTAGGGACTATAGAAGAAATGGATCTTCTCAATAATCTTTCCATAGCACAATCTCCTTTGTCTCCACCCACTAATGAAAGGTCGCCTGCTAAAAGAGGTAGGAAATCATTGGCTATGAAGCTTCAAGAGGAAATAGAGGCAAGGATTCAATCTACTTTGGATGGTCACAAGGGTACCAAGGAGAGCATGTTGCTCTCCTAAGGTGTTATGAAGCTAATATCTTAGAATGTCAGAGACATTAATGCCTCTGACAAGAGGGCCCAAATTAAGCAGCAGTTGGATATGAGTGGGGCATATGTACTTGTTCTTCAGGAAACAAAAGTATCATTGGAGTCGTTTAGAAATTTTAGTATAAAATGGTCTAAGTGGAGATCTTTTCAATCACCATCACAAGGGGCATCAGGTCTTATTGCTTTGTGGAATGATAAGACAGTAAGTGTTAGTAATGTCACTTGTGAGTGTAACTGGAAACTAATGTAGATCACTCATTATGACTTGAAATTTTAGTTGCTCAATGTATATGGGCCAAATAATTCAATTGGGAAAAAATTGTTGTGGGATAAGCCAAGTCAAACTATGGACCAGTTGGGTCAAGATAAAGTTATCCTCACGAGGGATTTTAATGCAATAGCATCAACATCTGAGAAAAAATGTGGTATATGCCCACCTAAAAAGGATATGGAAGAATTTCAATCATTCATTCAAGGAAATGCATTGGTGGACATAATTTCATTGAATGGAAGTTTTATGTGGACCAATAGGGGGAAGAATTTTCTTCAAATAGTGGAAAGATTGGATAGATTTCTAACTTCTCCTAATTGGGTTGCAACTGAAAATGATTTAACATCTAAAATTTTTTCTTTCAATGCCTCATATCATTTTGCAATTTCTTTAAATTTGAGTCTAAAGAAAGTTAAACCAAAATGGAAATCTTCTTTCAAATTTGAAGCCATGTGGTTTCGTCATCCACATTTTCACAATTTGTTAAAGCAATGGTGGATAAATGCACCTTTTTGCAAGGGTTCTAGGATGTATCAGTTGAGGAAGAAGTTGGATCACATGAAACAACATGTTAACATATGGAATCAACAAGTTTTTAAGAATATTTTTGTGCAAAAAGATTTGGTTTACAAAAGACTTTTAGAGGTAAATGAAAAAAATATTGCAAATAGTTTAGACAATATTTTATTTGAAGATCAAAAAATGTTGCAAGAGGAATGGAAGGAATTTCTTGTAAGAGAGGAAGTGTATTTGAGGCAGAAGTTAAGAGAGTTGTGGTTAAAGGACGGAGATAGAAATACCAAGTTTTTTCATATTTCTACACAAATAAAGAAGTCAAAAAATTCAATTTTTTCAATACATGACAGTGTCACAGGGGTATGTTTAACAAAGGAAGAAGATATTAAAAAAGAAGATGTTAATTTTTTTTCTTCTTTGTTATCCACTAATAAGATTGATAATGCTCAATTGGGAAGGGAAAGAGAGGATATTCTTCAAGTTATCCCAAAACTAATCCTTTTAGAAGATAATGAGAGATTTTTGGCCCCATTTACATTAATGGAAGTTAAAGAAGTTGTATTTTCTATGCCACCAAATAAGGCCCCAAGCCCTAATGGTTTCATGGAAATCTTTTTCCAGAAATGTTGGGACTTTGTTGGAATAGATATTCTAAATGCAATGGAGGAGTCACGAAGATCTAGTGTCATGTTAAAAAAAATTAATGTAACTCATATTGCTATTATTCCAAAGATTATGGAACCTCGTACTTTTTCATATTTTAGGCCTATTTCACTTTGCAACACTATATACAAAATCTTTACTAAGGCCATATATCTATATTTACACCCTCTTGTATCTAAAATTATATCAAAAGAGCAGGGTGGATTTGTACATGGAAAGGAGACGGCAGAAGGTGCTATTGTAGCACATGAAGTTCTTCACTCTGTTGCTACAAAAAATCTCTCTTCTATGATCATTAAATTGGATATGCAAAAATCATATGATAGGGTTGATTGGGATTTCTTGAATCAGGTGTTATTAAGTTTTGGCTTCTCTATCAAGTGGTGTAAGTGGATCATGAATTGTTTGTCAAGTGTGAAATTTTTAGTCTTATTAAATGGTTCTCTAGTTGTTTTTTTTGGGTCAACTCAAGGGGTTCATCAAGGTGATCCACTTTCACCCTTTTTATTCATAATATTAGCAGAGGCTTTGAGTAGGTCAATTCACAAGTCTCGTTTTCAAGGTTCCATTCAAGGAATATCAATTTCATATACAAATATAACAACTCACTCTTTATTTGTTGATGATACTTTACTCTTTGGTAAGGATGTTGTATCAGAAGCACAACATTTTAATGTAGTACTAAATAAATATTGTTTTGCTTCAAGTCAAAGAATTAATGACAGGAAGTCGAAAGTGTATGTGTTCAACACAAAATATGTTTTTGAAAAGCAGATTGTGAAGATATTAGGTTTTCAACAAGCCCAACTTCCATGAAAATATCTTGGTATTCCCTTTTTTGAAGGTCAAAACAAGGTTTCTTACTGGCACAAAATAATTCAAAGCATTGAAACAAGAATTATGTCATGGAAAGGGCATTGGTTGTCATTGTCGGGCAGAATCTTATTGGTCAAAATAGTTTTTTCCATGATTCCAACTATTATACGATAGTTTTGAAAGCTCCTAAATCTATTATTGTTCAAATTCAAAAACTGATCAATTTTTTTTTGTGGATTGGTAACATGGATAGCAAGGAAAAAAATTCCTTTAATCTCATTAGAAACTATGTGTTTGGAGAAAGTGAAAGGGGGTGTGGATCTTCATAGTATGGCTGAAAGGAATATGGCATTAGGTGCAAAAATGGTATGGTGTATGTATACAAATCCTTAGTTGAAATGGTGTAATATTATGCAAATGAAATATTTGGACAATGTAAATCCAACAAGGCTTTTTTTAGTTTTAAACCCGCCTTAAGGTTCTATGATGTGGAATTTCTTAGTTTCTTGTAGAAAAATCATTTTACCATATTTAACCTAGGAGGTAAATAATGGTTATGAATCACTTTTCTGGAAAGATTTGTGGAATGGGTATCCAAGTTTGAATTCATTGCATAACTTTCAAATTTGAGAAACCTTGTTGACAGAAAGTTGGGGTTCAAGAGTTAGAGATTATATACATCATGTGGATCCATTGTATGGAAGGGCTACATGGAAGGACTATTCAAGGTTTGCAATCAATAATGAGCATAAGGTTTTATTGTAATCTATCCTCCAGAAAAGGATAGTGTATTACAATGCAGGAGTTGATAGGTTAATATGGGAAAATTCAAATTTAGGTTCTTATATAGTTAAAGAGGGATATAAGTCAATTTCATAGGAAGGGTCACATGTAGTGAAATAAAGAGCTTATCACTTTTGTTGGAATGTAATGATTTTTCCTAAAGCAGGATTTTTTTCATGGTTAGTTATCAAAAGCAAGATTTTGACTAGTGATAGGCTTTCAAAACTAGAGATTGTTGAACCTTTTAAATGTGCTCTTTGTGAAGAGGAATTTGAAGATGTTAATCATCTTTTTCTGACATGCTCAGTAGCACAATCGTGTTGGTTGTTTGTTGCAAAAAAAATGAATTGGTATTTTCCATTACCAGATACTCTTTGGAAACTATTCTCAAGTTGGCCAGAACTTTATAGAAACTCCTTTTTTGTAAGAATTTGGTTTGTTATTCCAGCATCAATTGTTTGGGATTTATGGTGGGAAAGAAATAGATGTATTTTTAGAAAATAAAAACTTAATCTCAATCAGGTATGATTACTTTAGAGCAATCAATCTCAAAAACAGTAAATGGATATGTGTGTAAAGAAAAACATATTGGATCTATTTTTTCTTATTGGGATTCAAAGTTAATGTTGGTTTGGCCTCTTCTAATTTTGTCATTTAAAGGCAGCTTGCATCATGTAGCACAAAAATTTAATAGAAAAGAGATAAGCTGGAAACCTCCACCAAAGGGTTTGTTTAAGATGAATTGTGATGGAGCTGCGAGGGGAAATCCAAGATTGTTTGGATCAAGAGTTATCATTAGAAATTATAAGGGGTTGGTACTATGTGCTAAGTCATAAATTAAAAAATGGAACCAATAATGAAGCAGAGGCTCGAGCATTGCTACAAGGTTTAAAATTAGTTCTCAGTTTTAAGCTCACAATGTTTCAAATTGAAGGAGACTCTTTGTTAATCTTGAATGCATTTCGTGAGCATCATTTAGTAAGCTAGAAATCAAGATATATACTAAAACAGATATGGTCATTGTCAGACAAGTTAGATTTGTACCAAATCATCCATACCTATAGAGAAGGTAACAGTATTACATATTATTCGGCCAACTTAGGTTGTGATCAATCTAGAGAGGAAGTCACTCATGTTGTTAGTTCTCAGAATGTTCATCCTAAGTTAGCAGAAATTTTGTTACGTGATGGAGGGACTTTAGGACTATAAAAAGTTAATTCACAATTACCTCTATAAATTTGAGTTGAGTTGTTGTAAATTCAAAATAACAATGGGATAGGCTACTACAATCAGGAAAAGCATTGATAGTAATGTTTGAATAAGTAATGCAAAATTAATTTGTATCTGTGGCCTATATCATCACATAATTGTTGACACAATATGGCAGTTGAGCATGGAGGTATTATGGCCTATATCAAGCACACATGGAAGTTTTGGGGTCAGTACAAGGTGACATCAGCTACAGGGATAATCTTCATTTTTCACATTTGTTTAAAGTATTGAAAGGGTTATAGTACATCAAGGTACTCTCAGTTGTAAATGGCATTGGCAAGATTGTGTGGCATACTTGGTGTAAGTGGTGATGTTCAAGTGCAATGCAATGGTTTTATTGTAAGGTTTGTTACTTAGGAATTGGCACACTCGTGTGACATAATATGTGAAAGATGGGGTGTACATGAAAGATAATCAGAATATCTTTTTTGCAATAAAAGGTTATTTTTGGAGCTAGGCTAAGGCAAGTTAGCATGAAGCAAGGCTGAAAAGCCAAGAATTTCTTAGAACAAAGTGAATTGTTTTGTAGGTAACAGGTGTCTCATGTTTTCAATATCTCAAGTGCATTACATGTTTGTAGGTATGGTTTAAGTTGCTATTTCGTATAGTTAAATTTGGATAGTGGTGTGAAAGTTGTCAAATACTTTTCTACCCAACCCTCAAATCATTTTCTTTTACAATTATGAAATGTGTAATAATTTTGTGGTGTGTGCAAAATATTACAGGGCATATGAAAAGATAACCTTCAAGCGGCATATTCTAGTCATCATTGTCAATAAATACTATATCTCAAGGCTTAAACTTTCACATTTCCAACTGTTGGTTTGTGTTAGTGTCTCATCAAGTAGGGTGTATGTATCAACAGGAGTGTTCTAGTAGTGGTGAGCTCAAAGTGTCATCATGTATTTGTGCAAAGTGTAAGTGGAAGCAGATGGAGTTTTATTCCTATAACTACAAAGTATTCATTCTTGTGAATGAGTGGCAGATTCCAATATCAAAAGAAATTGGTGATGTTGAGTTTCAATTGGTGTTCAAAAATCATTGTGCAACGTTCAAAAAGAATATCAAAAGGGTAATTGGAGTCAAAATAATGGAACAAGAGGAAAAGCGTTTGATTTATCCTTCTCAATTGTTGTCAATTTTCATTTCAAACTTGTTGGATTTTCTCCAATGTGTTAGATCAATGGAAAGTATCACAAACAAAGTTGTAAATGAAGAATATTTGCAAAATGGTATCTTGTCTAAAGCTTGTCAGGGGTACGACTTGTGGAAGGGTCACAGGTACGTGGGTGGTTTATTCCCTGGACATTTTATGTTACATAGAATAGCATTTCCTACTTTGTTCATTACAATCAACAAGTCTATGGCTCGGTGAAACTCCACTTGTTGTAGTATGAGATGTGTAGGTACACTCCTAAGGGGGAGTGATTATAGTTTTTGGTCTTTTCTATTGATGTCAAAGGGGGAGAGAAAGTCATGTGAAAAATAGTGAAAGAAAAAGGGGAAGAGAGAGTATTGAGAGTGTAGGAATGGAATAGTTGTTGTCTTTGATGGTTTTTCACATCATGTGTTGCCATCAATGACAAAGGGGTAGATTTTTGTAAGTATGAGTGAGTTTGGTGGTGTTATCATTAATGTTGTCATTGATGTCAACACAGTACATGTTGTTATAGAGAAAGGGATCAAGTGATTGCAAGTTGTGCATGTATAGTTGAGATGTTGAGATGTTGTGAGTACATGGAGCTATCTTTATAATGTTGCAGGTGTGTTGATATGATGAGTTGCCAAGTGATTTTGAGAAAATAGTGAAGATAGAGTTGTGTGTGTTCAGAATGTACTCTAGTTTGTGCTCTGCATTTCTTTTGTTTGATCCAATGCTTGTGTGCATATGAAGTGTTGTTTATGGGCATCTATTGGTGATATATCCTAGATTAGAGCTTTTGGTTTGATGGAGAGTGAAAGTTGTGTTCACCAGTGTGTGAACTGGTTTGGAAAAGTTTTTTGTCTGTAGACTGGGAGAATTCTTCTACTCCATAGTCCTTTGTTGGTTTATTTCAGGTCTTGTGGATCTGTAAGATGTCTTGTAATGGTGTTGTATATGTTCTGGAAAAGATGTTCATGGTTTGGTGCTCCGGAAGTTGTGTTTTAGAGTTGTTTTATGTGTCTATGCAGTCTTGATGGACTGGTGAGAAGTTTTTTGTGTATGAAGGTTGTTGCATTTGTTGTGGATGAATCTAAAAGTATCTAAGATGTGTTCTAGTATATGGTGAAGCGTGTTGTGTGGTCTGCATGTTATCTTCTTATTGCAAAAGTGTGTACTTCAAATTTCATTTGTGTTTTTATTAGGTTTGGCTGACTTGGTGTTTACACTTCATGTGAAGGATAAGTATCAATTAAGGAAGCATGTGATTGATTTGAGACATTGTTTTGGGTCTTGGTTAAGTGTTGGTTTGGTTCACTCTCATTCTCTTCCATCGCGGGAATGTTGAGTTGCTGACCTAATTTAAATTTGTAATATGAAGCGTGTGTAGCCGACCTTGGAGAAAGTTTCTAAGGTTGAAGATGGTATATATACAAGTCGAGATGTTATGAATTGTATCAATCAAGAATGCCACAAGTGTGAGAAGCAATATTGTGCTAAAGTGAATTGAGGAAACAATACTTTAATGTGTTAGATTCCTTAAAGCAGTGAGCTGACAATGTCTACAATATTTTGATCAAGGTTGCGGATGTGTGTAGCCTGTTGTGGTGGATTTTTCTATTATCTTTTGTATCTGTAGGCAGTGAGCTTCCTTCTAGACAGTGAATCTTATATGTAGGCAATGAGCCTTGTATCCGAGCAATGAGCCCTTTGGCAATGAGCCTCTTTGTAATCGGCTTTGGAATTACTTTATATTGTGAGCTTATCCTCACCGTGGTTTTTCCCTTATTGGTTTTTTCACGTAAATCTGGTGTTTCTTGTGTTGGCATTGCTTTTTTTTATTTGCATTTCATGTTTACACTTAATAACAGAATAAAGTGATTGTGAAGTTGATAATTGTTTGATATTTGTAACAACTAATTCACCCCCCCTCTCAGTTGTCTTGCGCCTTTCAACACCACTTTCATGTTAACAACACTTAGAAGGTATGCAGGGGAGATAGATTTTGAACTAGCTGAAAGATTAAAGGTGAAAATGCAAGCCATTATGACACTGCTTACTCATGTGCATAACCCACCTCACCACTGCCATGGCCATAGGAGATAGCAGATGATAATAGTGGTCTTCATCAGCCATTGGGTGCACGTAATGACCTAGGGATTAACCTTAATTCCATGCCTTCTATTCAACCTAGTGTAGCCAATCTAGCTTAACAACAAGATGAAAACAAGGTTCAACCTGATTAGATGGAGGAATAGCCAGTTCAAGGGTGAAATTTTTTTGTTGGTAAAATGTTTTTTTCTAGTTAAAGGGTTGATAGTAGCTACAGTTCATGTAATTAACGTAATAGACATAATGGGTTGGGTAAAGAGTATAAATATAATAAACACTTCTATAATTCTATAAACACTTATGTAACTAGGGAGTTATTATAAGGTGTTTTTTGTACTGGGGATGATATCAAGAGGTCAATTATGGATGAAAAGAGCCAAGAAACAGTCAGTCTATAAAGGGAGATGTCTTGGGGAAGGAAAAATATCATATATTGTAATCATCATATTAATATTAACATAAATATATATGGGCATTATGCCTTTTGCTGAAAAAAAAAAGTTAGGAACTTGGGGAATAGGCTACATGTCCTTTGATTAGAAATCCAATGATGCTAGTGATAACTCTATAATTATTAGGAACACTTATTTTGATATCAAAAATATTAAAACAGAGTTTATTAATAAACAATACAATATCTTCTTGTAACCAACCTTTAACCATGTTCTAATAAATGTTTAAATTTTATCATGTCTAGGACATGTATATAAGTCGATCCTATGAAGGTTAAGTCTAATATATATTTTCCTCCTCTTCATAATATTAAATATTTTTTTATTCTATAAAGGAAATTCCAAGACATTTGAAGGTTCATTGGATAGCTATAAAATAAGTGTTAGTCATTTTCACATATCTTAAGGGAGAATGCAGACTTTTATTGGGATGATAAATGTTAGCAAGTTTTTCATCAACTTAAATAGTATCTCCCCAATCACTAGCACTTGTTGCAACTACTTAAAATAAACCATTTTACTCTACATGTAACACATTCTACTTTAGTAACCCTCCCAAAATAACATGGTGATCAATTATAAGAAAGGTTTGGTTACTAATAATGTAGGACTTTTGTAAAATGTGAACTAGAATATACTCCAATGGATAATTCAAAACTACTAGTTATCTTTGCATCTAAGAATTTAAAGCACTACATGATCAACAATAAAACAAAACTCAAATAAAATTGGACCTCTCAAGTATATTCTATCAAAAATAACTCTTATGGTATGAATACCTAAGTGGGTCATGTTTCTTAGCGAATTTAATATTGAGCACCTAGAACAAAAGGAAATCAAAGGACAAGCACTTGTAGATTAGTCTATATAATTTTAACCATTAACCATTGACTTTCCAAATGAATTAATAATCTACCTTGATGAGTTTTCTTGAATGAAAACTCTACTTTGATGGGTTTTTCAACACTATGGCTCAAAGGTAGGAATCTTGTTCCTTGCACAAATAACATTATTGAGCATCAAACATTCATCTTAGGTCTTAAGATAGAAATTTAATGGAACATTCAACATTTGTTAGTTTTTGGTTATTGTTAATTGGTTATCAAGTAGGTTAATTATGAGTATCATAGAAAAATATAAAATTTTAATCCCCTAAAAGAGTATGGTTGATATTTTTAAGTAGTATTTCACACATGTCTAATTTGAACAAATTCCTCACATGAAAAATAAAGTTGTTAGTTTTATGGTAGTAATTGACTCTCTCCTTACAATGTAAAAGGATATTCAAGAGTGTCAATTCTTGGTCAAAAATATTTTTATCCCTACATATAATGTCCAAGAATCATAAATAGTAAGTGATATTGTCGATCCTAATTCCCCCTAGTATCATGAAATTTACACTACCTCCATAATCGAACCCTTCCATCCAGCCTTTTATATAACTATCAAAAATTATTTAACTAGTGCACATTTTATTTCACCCTATTTTGAAACATCCTCTACCTATGGGTTATTATGGCACTTTTTTTAGATGTATAAATTCAAATAAAGCTACCCTAGCAATTCAGAAAGCTCATACTGGCATTTATAGAGTGCACCCTAATGACATGGTCCAAGAAAGAAATCTTCTAAGAATAGAATATTATTGGACCACCATAGAAAAATATTATTTTCAATATGTCATAAATTGTATATCATGTCCAAAACATGGGAATTTAATTTGTACACCCTCTCAAGCATTCTAATTGATCATGACTCTATGGCCTTTTTCCACATTAGACTTGATCTCATTGGTAAGATCACACCCTCTTCCTCCAATGATCATAAGAATATTATTACTATAGTTAAATAATGTATTAAGTGGGTTGAAGTGATTTCTCTCACCTATGCAACCAATAAATAAACCTCCAAGTTCATCCTTAACAACCTCATTTTTTTACTGTGGTATCCTATTTAAATCATTATGATAATGGTAATTCCTTCAAGAATTGTGTTCAATCCAAGACTTTTGTGATAAATTCCACATAAAAAATAAATGATCCATGGTCTATTACACCCAAGGTAATTATTTTCACCTAAAATTGCACCCTTACTAAACCTAGTCCAATATTCCAAAACAATAATGGGAATGATCTCTCTAGTATGGGACCTTGCTAACTTGAAACCAAACCTCTTTTGCAAGCTATTTCCTTTCCAATCGTAAGTGAAAGTGTGATCGAAATCAATAGATATTAAAACTAATGTCTAATCATACTCTAAAAATTCCTAGGAGAAAAGGGAGAAGGAAGATAACAAAAAAGGAAAGATGGTGATGCACCAAAAATTAGTTGAGTTCTCATAATTTATAATAAAACATGAAACCTATGAAATGTTGTGAAAACTCGCATAAATCTATATTTTAATAGCTCTTGTAAGAATGTATGAATTTTAGGGGTTTGATAGTCACTACGATGGAATGAGGAAATCAATAGATAATTCGTACAAATAGATTGTACAGAACATACATCTCTTCAAAAGGTGAAATATCATCCATAAATGAAGGTGAGAACATTAGAACAACATAGAAAAAGAAGACAATATGCATAACCTATGTTTAAAAATGAGAAAATACACAACATACAAGGATTTAGAATTGGTGAAAATGATAATTTTGTATTGATTCCAAGGCATTGAGCCAATTTTTTTACTTTAGAAAGAACAAAAAATATAGTATAAAGTTTTTAATCTTATGTCTCTCTTCTCGTGGAAAATGAGAACTCTAAAAAAATGAGAATTGTTAGGTACACAATACCCATGGAGGGGGACCAAATCTACCACAAAATCCTTGTTGCAGAGGAAACCCTAAACATCATCCTCATCAATGTTCTATAGAATATTGTCCAGGTTTAAAATGTAATTTGATCATCTATAACCATGGAAATAACATCTTGTGTACCCTTTCCATACCTCTAAAAATTGATGGCTCATATTATTGAGTGTATGGATAAGAAGATTTCCTAAGAAAACTACTAAAATTGTGAGTTGGGTATGGCATGTCAAAAATGGATCTATAATAATAATTGAGGCATGGGTGAGCATTATTTTCCTCTTTTAAATCTATGTCAATCTACAAAAAGAATTATTTTTTAGTTCCATTAGATCTGATGTACTGGTTAGCAGGTGTTAAAATTTCATTAATGGCATTCTTGAGTTATATTATGGGTAGGTAGGGTTTTTCATTTGAATTATAGATTTTTGGAATTGGTATATACCAGGGAGGTAAATTATGATAGGGATGGAGGGAATGTCAGTCCTAAAATATTGAAAGGAAAAAGGTGAAAGGATGTTAATGTTGGGGAGTCATAAATGACAAGGAAGTAGGAGTAAATTGGGTAGTTTGATGAGGGAATCTCGAAAAGATAACCTCGATATAGGTAAGGTTTCGAGCTATCAAAATTAGAGTTTTAGTTGGGAGTTAATATGGTACAAAAATAAGGAATAGATGAAATTTTAACATGAAAAGGACTTTATAAAGGAGTTGGCAGAGTTTTGTGGTTTTGGGGGAGGGAAGTAGGTACTTGAATAAGGGATAATTGAACTCTAAAATACATAAAAATTTATAAGAATTTAATTGATTTTCAAGCCTTCAAGGGTTGGCAGAATGGGAAAATAGGTTAGGGGATGGCCAAAATTTTGACTCTAAAAGACCTAGGAAACTTTTAGTGTAAGGTATCGATGAATCAAAGAATTGGTGAATTGGGGATAAAGAGAAATGGCTATTGAAGGATGGAAGGATGGGGAACTCTAAAAATCCGGTGTGCTCATGATGTTAGCATAATGTCATTGCTTCAAGACTATTGATATCAGCATTATAGCATTAGGGTTTTGATATCAACATGACATCACAATGACATAATTAGAGGAAAGGTGGAAGTTTGGGATTTCAAGGTTGAAAGGGATAATATGTAGAGATGGGAAACCACAAAAATTTGAAAGACTAAGATGACAAGTCTAACAAGAATGGAGAGATCTAAAAAATTGAAATCTTGAAAACACTTGGGAAAATTTTAGCAAGGAAAAAATGTGGGTGCCAGGACATTGAGGATGGATGGAAAAAGGCACTCAAATAGGGAATGACTAAAAATATAACTCTAAAATAAACACTTAATATTTTTTATGGCCTTCAAGATGGTGATTTCAATATGACATCAACATGATATCATTGAGGATTGATGAAATAAATGTGAATCAAGATTAGTTTCAAGTGGGGTTTGAAAATGGTACCAAGTTAAGAAATGACTGAAAGTTTGATCCCAAGAAGTGACTTAGAAACAAAGTTGGGTTAATTGGATTAGTAGGGAAGGCATAAAGGTATTAAAAATATTAATAGTTTGAAATGTCAACAAAAGGCGCAAAATTCTAAGAAAAATGCCAAGAAGAGCCCAAAAACATTTTATGGATTTTTTGCATTCTTAGGTAGCTAGGGGACCCATTTGGAATCTATCAAATCAGTTATAAATGATGGATCAATTGAGACATGAAATGAAAAAAATTGGTGACCTTTGTGGGATTATTGCCTACTAATCATGGATATAGTGGCCTTATCAATCCATTGGACACGAAATTACTAAGAGCTCTTTCAAATATCCCAAGGATGCAAATTCTTCTTGAATATTTCTTAACTAGCCTTGCAAAAAATTGGAAAATGCCTCAAACACAAGCCAAAAAAGGAAACATGTGTAAACTACACTTGGAGGAAAGAAGGAAAACTAGAGCAATGTATTCTCCTAATGAGAATGAAAATTATATAACAAAATTTCTTTACAAAAAAAACTATTATAATATGTACATGATTTAAAAATCAACCTCAAAAGCAATGTTTGAGGTGTATCTTATTGACTAAGATAATAAGCTCTTGTCCATTTAGCCTTGAAAGAAAGATACTTTGGCCTATTTTTAGCTAGTTATTACATATGGACCACTCTATAAGGCATAAATTTTATATTTATCCTATAATTTTCATTATCTTCATCCTACTTCAAGACTAAATATTCTTTGAAGGTCCTTTCAAATTATCTCTTATCAAAAGTTCTCTTGATCTATGATTGATGGGCCTCAAGGTTTTTATATTTACTCCATCTCTCTTCCGACCCCATCAACTCAACCAACACCACTATAATTACATCATTTTCTAGCATCTCCAACCATTGTACAAGTTCAAGATTAGGAACTCTAGTAATAGATGAAGTTTTGCTTGTCTCCCATAGACAAGCATGAAGGGGGAGTTATCAATCTAACCCTTTGAAGTAATTATGTTGGCCCAAAGAATTTTCTTCAACTTTATATTCCAATACCTTTGGTTATCTTCCATTATTTTTTTGATTATTTTGATCAAATTCTTGTTGGTGGACTCAACTAGGCCATTACCCTAAGGTAACAGTTTGAAGAAGTCTTCAAATAGATACAATAACTTATAGACCATGTACTAATCTAAGTAGCAAAAATTATTTAGCATTATCTAAAATAATGGTAGAAGGGACACCAAACCTTGTTACAACACCTTTTAGGAAGCCCAAAATTGAATCTTTAGTAGCTTACTTAAGTGCAATCACTTACATCCACCTTGTGAATTAATATGTGGCTATAAACACCAATTTGTTTTCAACATTAGAAGGTGATTTAATCATGCCAATAAAATGTAAACCCCGTTGGACAAATTATTGATCAACTTGAATGGGATGGAGAGGGAGGGAGACTAGCATTTTATTTCCAGTAAAAGCATATTTTATAGCTTTATATCTATTTATGGGCCTCATTCAAAAAATTTGGCCAATAATAATTAGCCCTCAATATTTTTGTAGTAATGTTCCTTACTGATAAATGACCTCCTAGAAACCATCATGGAATTATTTAAGCACCATATTAATCTAGTTCTTGCTCAATGCATCTTAGTAGCACTCCATATATGTCTTTTCTAGATAATATACCATCAATTAAGATAAAGGGAATGGATTTCAATTTGAAGTACCTCCTATTTTCCCTAGCAGGGCCTTGAGGATACATATCTATTTGTATAAAAGTAGTCATGGCGTGCACCCAGGTTTTTGGAGTATCAAGGTGAACTGATTGGGTCTCTTAAAGTAATTTAATTACCTTATTATCAACTTTAGGATCTATTATAATTTTCCTACACGACCCTTTGCCTCTTACAAGTTTGGTGATCTTGATGTTTATATCATACCAAGCATTACCTTAGTAATCTAGTCAACCCTCTTCTCACTAATATTATTACTCAAGATAAACTTTTAACACTTGCATGGGGGACCGTTAGTTAAATTTTCAATTGGAGATATTTTTTCTAAATTTCTTTAGTGCTTTGACCGTGACAAAGACTTTTTTCCATATAGCCATATTTCATCCCATAGTCTTTGAGTACTTCACTAAAAATGGGTATTGACTACTCTAGTTTATCACCATTTAACTATACCAATATAGTTGATATACTTGACTCTCCTCCAAAGGTGTACAAGATGAAATCCTTATCATAGTTTTGGTTGACAAGCATCTGAACCTGAGCAATTGACTACTTGATAGCTTTAAAACTTATCTTTCCTTTCTTTATATAGTTGAACATAGTATTTATCTTCAACATGGAAGTGAAGGGTTTCACTAATGCAACAAGATTTGGGATAATAATCATCATGAAATCGAGCATTCCCAATAATCTTTGTAGTCGTTTCTTATAGTTGGGAAGGGAGAGAGACAAGATGGCCTCTACTCTTTTTGGGTCAATCAAAAGACCCTCCATGGAGACTATGTACCCCAGAATTTTACCTTGTTCAATAGATAATACACAATTCTTGGGGTTTAAAGACATCCATTTTCTCTACATCTCTTGAATATTTTTTCTAGATGATTTAAATGACTTCTTGTATGCTTAGAGAAAAAAATGGTGTTTTCAAGGTATACCAACACTATGTCAACTAGAAAACCCTTGAAATCCACATTACTTGCCCTCTGAAAGGTTGCACCAATATTTGTGAGTCCAAAAGGCATCTTCTTCTATGCAAAATTACCCCATTTGGTGGTAAATGTAGTATTATACTATCTTGATTCTTGGACTAAAATCTGGTTATAGCTTGAATACCCATCTAGGAAGGAGAATCTTTTTGAACCACTTCACCTATGTGGAATTTGTTCCATGAAGGGGAAAGGATAGTGATCTTTAGAAGAGGACCTATTGAGGTCCCTAAATTTTGTGTATAGTCTAATATCCCCATTCTTCTTTCTTACTAGAACTGGGTTTTCCACCCAAGAGGAGTGTTTTATGAGAAATATTATATTTTTTTATAATTTTGGTCAATTCTTTCCTCATTAGTGGCTCAATTTTGGGGTTAGCAAGCCTTTATTTTTGTCTAATGAAATTTACATTGGGGTCTAACTTAATGGTGTATTATGATTTTTGGGTTAACAAGCCTTTATTTTTGTCTGATGGAATTTACACTATTGTCTAACTCAATGGTGTGTTAGGCTAGACTAGGTTTAAAACCTTTAAGATCCTCATAAGTCCACACAAATACAACACCATAATATTGGCAAAGCCTAATGAAATATTTTCATTCTGATTTAGAGCATACAATTCCCAATTTCAAAAACTTGTCCTTTTCCAAAGACTACTTCTCATAGTCCCATTTTTTGGTAGCCAAGTTCATCTTATTATCTCTACACTGATTTATCTAAATTAAAAATACTTTCTAGAGTGATGATATCTTTCAAAAATTTACTAGTGTTCAGTTATATAATCTGATCACCATACTATTTTTGCAACTTTAACAAGTTTTTAGCAAAAAAAATTGCTTCATTTTGTAATAAATAAACATTTTTTTCATAATTTTCAAATACTTTCCAATTTACTTGGTTATCTAGGATAGAAAGCCTTATAAAAAAATTCACATGTTGTTCCTAGGCCTCTATGATGTTTTTTGGTATGTCAAACTATGCTTCAACTATTGCAAGACTTTCAACATCTTTGCTTTATTCTCTTAGGAAAAATGCCTCAAAGTCTTCAATCAAGTCACATACCCTATGTTTATTGGAATTGAGAAGGTTTTTATTCACTATAATTTGGGATTCTAATATAATCCATGATCAAATCACTATCTCCAAAAACTTGTAGCAATTCAAGTCTCATTTATTTTGTGCCATTTGACGACCTTGAATAAAATATTCATACTTAGCTACTAAAACCTAGAAAAATGAAGTGGGTGGTTCTAATCTTTTTGGAAGATAGAACTAGGGTTTAGGACCTTTCCACTTATTTTCCTTATGTTTCACTCAAGGAAACCTTAGAGATCTCAATCCAAGGAGGGAATAAGGGAAAGAGATATGCAATAAGGTGTCCTAGGGTAAGACTAAAGATTAAAGAGGGGTTCACCACCAAGCAAGTGCTTGGAAAGACAAGAAAATGAAACTAATATATGCAGACTTAAGCAAATGACCTAGAAATGAACTCAAATCATAACGGTAAACTAGGGATAAAAATAGGTACACCTAGAAACTAAAGAAGGTTGATTTGAGGTCTGAAATGTTGGAAATATCAATCTGTAAAGCACACTAGGACTCATATGCCAGTAGGGGTGATTTATTCCTAGTTTAGGGTTTCGGGCCGAAATCAAAATCTGGAATTGTTGAATCGGGATCAATAGAAAAAATCTGAAAATAGGTATACTGGGACTCATATGCCACAAGTGGCGATTTAGTCCCAGTATTAGGGTTTCTCTAAAACTTTGATATCCTCTAATGCTTTCCTGTAGCTTCCCTCCTGCCAAATCTCTAATTCTGAAACATTGAATTTTGCCATGTAGATGACTTTCTATGATCTTGCAATGCAAATGACAACTTGACAACTTTTCTCCAATATTGCTCTTCAATGGATCTTCAAACTAAACTACCTAGATCTACAATCACACATCAAAGAGAGGGGAAAATGTTGTTTTGTTAGTGGATAGGGGTTTTCCTTGGTCAAACCCCATTTTGGTAATCAAACCTTGAAATGAAATCAAATAACATGAAGGAATGATAAATGAACAAATATGCAATATTGCAACTCACCAAACCCTTGAAAAAAAGGTTGCAAACTTGTATGTAATGGCTAGCATGAAGTTGGATCTTGACTCTTGATTTTCTTTTATGGATATTGACTTGAATGTAAGCTTGAATCATAAGATACCTACATCATAAATGTTAGCTCAAAAACAAACATGATGCATGATGACTTTGACATGATGCTTGATTCTTGAATAATGCTCCAAAATTCTTGATAATCAACTCATGGATTCTCTTGTAATCATAAAATTTATAGAATGCTTGAGTTCTTAGATCACACTTGCTCATGAAAATTGTGAGGAGAAAATATGTGAAATAACCTTGTATTTATACTTGTTTATGCCAAATTTCCCAAAATTACAACACTACAAGCCGACATCAAATCTAGGAGAATAAAATCTCGCCAAGAATTTGAATTTAAAATAGGTCTAAGCTAAGCGAGACTCATACACCATTTGTGGCATATGAGTCCCATTAGGCTAAGCTTGGGGCGCATTTTTTAAGAAAGGTTTAATTTTATGTTGAATTCAAATCTAGGCCCTAAAACCTAGGTGGTACCCATACACCCAAGGTGGTGTTTGAGTCCCAGATCACTAAATATGGTCCATACAAACCAAAATCACTAAATTATGATTGGTCACTTGATATATTTTGAGATCATTCTCAGGAAGATGCGTTAATTAAGGCTTGTGGATGTAAAATAGGACCAAATAAGACATAAAGAAGCCCAATTTTAGTAGGAAGGGCACAAACAAGTGTGAAAATGTAGAGGGATAATCTTACACTACATTTAGCCCCCACTTTAGTGAGAGGAGGAACTTGCTTCAAAATCACACTAAAGTAGACAAAATTGCATCAAGAGGGGTCCAAGTGTACCAATGCTAGTAAGATAGGATGACAATGACCAAGAGGGTTGTGCAATCCCCCAAGGATCTAGATCTTATGAAAAACCAACATATGCACAAAAGAACACACATGAACATAATGTAAGGAGCAAGAAAAAGGCACAAGCAATACATTTCCAAAGACATAAAGAAGAAAGAAAAACAAAAAAAAGCAAAGGGAGGGTGGATCAAGCCTCAACCATTTGTCCTGCACATTGTGGATCAGATCTAAGTTATTTTTCCAAAAATGTTTACAAGTGGAACACAATTTCCACTATACAAACCAAGGCATGCTCACAAGGGCCAGTGAAACCTCAAGTCATCCACTAGGTAATCCCCCAATGAGACACATACGCACATGGTCGGTATGTGCTCACATAGACAAGCAAGTGACTATGGGAAGTCATGCCTAAGTTCGGCTCCCATACATAAAACCATACCAAATCTATACCTCCTGATAACTTTGATAAGTCACCACACAGCAATGAACTTCAAGCTCCATGAGGCAAGCAAAGCTTTGTATGCTTGAAACTCATGAACAAACAAGATGGCTCCATAGGCAAGCAAAGTGTGTTATGCAAGGTAGCCATATAACAGCTATTGTAAATGCATAATAGTGTAAGGTACATTCAAAGGAGTTTTGCTTAGTTCATGTAAGGTCTCAACTTAGGGAACATTATGCCTAATGTCTCCAAGAGAAGATAAATCGAAGAATATAAGATTCACAACTTAAGGGATGTAGTGTGTTGCATCAAGCCAATAAGAGGAATATAATATGCTAAGAGAGATCATGCTCTTGAGGGACATCACACCCAATGTCACCATAAAGAGAAAGACGCATCACATGAAGAAGACTACACAATAAAACATGAAATGCAAAAGAATAATGCCAATGTATGCCCCCACTTTAAAGAAATTGCTAAACACCATGTTGTGAGCAATTACTTTAAAGTAGCAAATGATCAATGCTAACAATAAAGAGGACATGAGAGCTTATTCAGAAAGCCATATGCTAAGTCATATGTTTCCAAATGAAGCTACGTCATGAAAAAGGGTTACCCCCAAAATGAAATCCCAAAATCATATAAGGGATCTATGGATTCAGGGTCAGTATGTTTTTGCTACAATATTTTTATAGAGCTCGGAACTATCATCATTCCCCAAATACTCATGGAACAGGAAGAATGACACAAAGAGAGCGAAAAAAAAGAAAAAGATAAAGGAAAAGCTTTTGGGTCAACATGGAAGAGACCTAAATGTCTCAACGCCTTGCGTCATCCCCAAATGGAAAACACAAGACAAAGAAAAAGATAAAGGTTTACAACATAGAGAAGAATGTAGGTACAAATAGAGGAATGTCACAAAGAAATAGATACATCAAACATAACAGTACGGGGGATCACATTACGCACATGCAATCACATAAAAGAAACATGAAAAAGAAAATAAAGACAAGAGTAGTAAGGCACATGTGAGTCAACCTATTAGCAGGTCATTCGCATCCAAATCATGTTCATCATATACATAAGGAAAACAATTAGCCAAAGGGACAATAGCAAGTGTTGTACTAGGGTCATTACCAAGTTCAACACTCTTCCTATGAGAATTATTGTTTAACCTCATAGAAGAGGAAAATAATGTATTCAATTCATTATGCACTTCTTCATCAATTTTAGCAACCTCATCATCATCATCCAAGTTAATCGCAATGGGAGGTTGAATGATAATGTCTAAAGAAGTATTTAGATCCTGTTGTTGTTGTGATATAGGATCTTTTTGTTGTGACGAAGAGGGAGACTCATTGTGTATTGCTTCAGTCAAGTTTGTATGTTGATTTTCTTTGTTTTTTTCTTTGTTTAACCTTCAAGCAAGAGCACGATGTCTATGCCTACGCTCTCTAGCATTTCTATTTCTTTTAATACAATTTTCAAGTTGTGTTTGTGTAGGGGCAAGTTTATCAATCATAGGTTTATTTTCTTCCCTAAGGGGAGGAACGAAAGGAACCATGGAGGTTCTTCAACCACTTTCCCTTTAGCTTTGTAAATTTGGTTTATCTTAGGAAGCGTGATGGGATTATTTTTGTTATCTCTTGGTCTTTTATAAGAGATAGGAAAAGGATCTATCTTAGGTTGCTCTTGGTTATTTGGAATGACTTTTGGTTCAATCATGGTTTCGTCAAGGATAGGAGGCTCAGTCATAGGCTAAGGCATGTTTCTAAGGGATAGTTTTGCTATGCATTTTGCCTTGAACTTTTGATAGGATTTGAAAAAGAATTCTTCTCGAGGTTTAATAGGTTCCATAGGCTCAAGCCAAAAGAAATCTAATGAAAATTTCCCTCAGAAATATAAAGGACTAAAGCCACTATGGTGCACAGTGAAAATTTCATTGTCAAAGGGAAACTTTAAGCATTTATGCACAACTGATGGGATAGCTTCCATGGAGCATAGCCATGGATAACCAAGCTTCACATGAAATTGATTTGATGTCAAGATGATGGAGAATGATACATCTAATTTTTTCAATCCTGTTTGTAAAGGAAGGGTGATCGATCCCATCGTAGGGTAAGCAAAACCATTATGTGTTTTTATCTGTGATTTTGGTTTATCATATGTTTCTTGATAGAGTTCATGCACAAGTAAGAATTCCTTAGTGATCACATTCTCTCCACAGATAGGATCAATTAATGTTCCATTAGTGGGCTTGTCATTAATTCGGTCGGCTATGTAAAGAGGACCATCGGGTGAATTTCTAATAATATTTTTAGATGAGAAAGCAATTTCAAGAGGCTTTATAGTTTGACCCTTATGAGTTTGAGTTTCGATCAATGCAATCAAACCATTGATAATATTTTGTTCATTAGTATCTATAGGACCTTGTTTATTAGTATCCATGTTTTCATCATCTGTGTCAACATTCATCACATCATTCTTTGTAGTTTCACTAGCTTTGACAAATGAAATATTATGATTCGGCATAGGGTTGGTAAATATTTTCAAATTTTGGTTAGGAGGGGAAACGAACTTATTTCCTTGATCATTAACACCTCCAACATGAAGTTGACTGGAATCAATAAGATCTTGTACAAGATGTTTAAGACGCTTACAATGTTTTGTGTCGTGTCCATTTTGTCAATGATAATGGCAATAGGAATTTGATCTAAAGTTTGGAGGTAAAGGATTATTAGGATCAAGAGTTTTAATGGGAGGTAAAGTGATCATTTTCTATTGTAACAGTTGTGAAATTGTGCTATGGAGAGTATCGAGTAAGGGAGTAAATTTGTCTAGTTGGATCCCCAAATGTGAAAGGAGTTGTCTTCCTTATAGCTGCCACTTGGGTATCAACATGTTGAGTTGTTTGTTGAGGGGGATTAAGTTGAAGGAAGCATTTATTTTATTTTCTAAAAGGTTGGTAATTGTTTTAATTTTTGGATTCAGACTTCTCAGGACAGCTAGAGGTGGGTTTTATTTCACAACTACTAACCGATTTTTGATAATCACAAAGGGCGATACACAAGTGTACGAAGGAAGGAAACTTCATCATGCTAAGATTATCTTGTATCTTAGTTTGCAAGCTCTCAATGAACATCCATTGAAGGTGAGGATCAATAATCTTTACATCGATTTGGGAATAACCGATTGATAATGTGAAATAAAGTCAGTAACTTTTCCATCGTCTTTTTGCTTACATCTCATCAAATCGGCTAAGGTCATATTAGGAGTCATGTGCACTTGGAAATGGTTTATAAAGGCCTCAAAAAGTTCATTGAATGAACGAATTGAGTTGTTTGGTAACAAGGAAAACCATTCTAATGTAGTATCCTTCAAGGACCTAGGGAAAAGCTTAGCTAAGAGCTTATCCTCAAGGAAAAAATCACTACATAATGTAGTGTAAGCGAAAACATGGTTAGAAGGATCTCCTTTCCCCCCATATTTCTCAAACCTAGGAATCTCTAGACCTTGTGGTATCAGCATTCTCAATATCTCAAGGGATAAAGGGTTGCTTTTGACATAGTATGTAGGTTGGCCATTTTTATTTTTATTTATGGTGGAAATTTGTTTTTGAAGGGATGAAACATTTTGCAAAATGAGATTTATGATGGCGTCATTTGTTGTATTTTGAGATGGGGGTGAATATGGTGGAGGTGTGTATGTCTTCGAGGGAGCAGTAAATGGAATACTTATGGGAGGTAAAGTGGTAGGAGATATGACATGTGATGCCACAAAGATACTAGGATTGCTAGTGGAAATACCCAAGGTAGGAAATATATTGCTAGTAGGTTGCATTGTTGTTGTAATTTGAGGATTGGTATAGGTAGGAATAGAGGTAATTGTTGTAGGAGGAGGAATTTGAGTTCCTCCTTGACTTTGGACATTGTTCGAAGGTAAATCATGACTAGTTGTTGAGGTAAGATGTTTTGCAAAAATCTGAAGTATGTTACGTGCAAGTTCTATTCCTTCTTCACTTTCAATCATGTGATGTATGTTATCTATGGTAGGGATAGCAGTGGCTGAATTTTTTTAAGTACTCAGTTGATTTTGGAGGTTTGCTAAGTCTTCATGGATTTGGATTATGTTTTCTTAAGGAATAATAGCAACCATTGTTTCAAAAAAATTCACAATACTTGAAGGCAAAGAGTTGTTAAGGGTATGACCCATACCTAGTGAACTAGTTTCAACACTAGTAGTGAAAGAGCTAGATAACCCAAGATCCATGATGTTTGTGTTATTGCAAGATGACATGAGTCTCGAACTACGTCTCACTATAGTATTAGTAATAGGACACCAAGTTGTAAAGCTCATGCAAGGGATAATCAAGGAAATGCAAGATACAACTAACACAAGATTAATGTTATTCTCTAATTCTAATTCTAATTAAATTAAGCTAGATGCAATGAAATGAATGAAACAAAAAAATTGCAAAATGAAACAAAAATGTAATAACAGCAAACTGAAACATAGAAATGGAGTTTTTAATGTTGTAAAATGTAGTTTAAAATCTGAAACATGACTAAATCGCCCAGAGGGGCATATGAGTCCCAATCAGGGTTTTTTAGGGAGTCAAATGTTGATAAACAGTCAACACAGAATACCCAAAAATTAGGCAAAGCAACCTATATTGGGACTAAATTTCCCAGAGGGGCGTATGAGTCCCAGATTAGGGTTTTGACATGAATTTTAGCAAATCCTGAGTGAATGTTATGTTTTTTGGTTTAAATGATGCCTAGACTAAGTACAATTATAGATTTTAAGTGAAATTCAATGGTGTTAGAGGCAAAAATGCAACCTATATGCACTTTCACTAATGTGAGATTAAGAAACCCTAGATGCAAATTAACTAATGCAAGACCTAATGCAAAGTTAATGTAAGCTAGATCTAGGACTATGATGCACTCCAAATCAAAAATCAAGGTGTCCTAAAGGCTAGGTTCACCAAATGAAGCCTAGAAAAATGAAGTGGGTAGTTCTAATCTTTTTAGAAGATAGAACTAGGGTTTAGGACCTTTCCACTTATTTTCCTTATGTTTCACTCAAGGAAACCTTAGAGATCTCAATCCAAGGAGGGAATAAAGGAAAGAGATTTGCAATAAGGTGTCATAGGGTATGACTAAAGATTAAAGAGGGGTTCACCACCAAGCAAGGACTTGAAAGACAAGAAATTGAAATTGATATGCATAATTAAGCAAATGACCTAGAAATGAACTCAAATCAGAATAGTAAATTGGGGATAAACATAGGTGCACCTGGAAACTGAAGAAGCTTGAGTTGAGGTCTAAAATGTTGGAAATATTGATCTGTGAAGCACACTGGGACTCATACGCCAGTAGGGGTGATTTATTCCCAATTTAGGGTTTTAGGCCAAAACCAAAATATGGAACTGTTGAATCGATATCTACAAAAAAAAATTGAAAATAGGTATACTATGACTCATACACCACAAGTGGAAATTTAGTCCCAATATCAGGGTTACTCCAAAACTCTGATATCCTCTAATTCTTTCCTTTAGCTTCCCTCTTGCCAAATCTTTGATTCTGAAACACTGAATTATGCCATGTAGATGATTTTTTGTGATCTTGCAATGTAAATGACAACTTTGACAACTTGAAAACTTTTCTCCAATCTTGCTCTTCAATGGATCTTTAACCTAAAATACCTAGATATGCAATCACACATCAAAGAGAGGGAAAAATGTTGTTTTTTAGTGGATAGGGGTTTTCCATGGTCAAACCTCATTTTGGTAATCAAACCTTGAAATGAAATCAAATAACATGAAGGAATGATGAATGAACAAATATGCAATGTTGCAACTCACCAAACCCTTGAACAAAAGGTTGCAAACTTGTATGTAATGGCTAGCATGAATATGGATGTTGACTCTTGATTTTGTCTTATGGATCTTGACTTGAATGCTTGCTTGAATCATAAGATACCTACATCACAAATGTTAGCTCAAAAACAAACATGATGCATGATGACTTTCACATGATGCTTTTGAATAATGCTCCAAAATGCTTGATAATCAACTCTTAAATGATCTTGAATGCTCTTGTAATCATAAACTTGCTAGAATGCTTGAGTGCTTAGATCACACTTGCTCATGAAAATTTCTATGAGAAAATATGTGAAATAACCTTGTATTTATACTTGTTTATGTCAAATTTCCTAAAATTACAACACTACAAGCCAACATTAGATCTAGGAGAATAAAATCCTAGCACGAATTTGAGTTTAAAATAGGTCCAAGCTAAGTGGGACTCATATGCCAGTTGTGGCATATGAGTCCCATTAGGTTAAGCTTGGGACACATTTTTCAAGAAAGGTTTAATTTTATGTTAGGCCCCAAAACCTAGGTGGGACCCATATGCTCAAGGTGGCGTATGAGTCCCAAATCACTAAATCTGGGCCATACAAACCAAAATCACTGAATTATGATTGGTCACTTGATATATGTCGAGATCATCCTCAAAAAGATGCATTAATTAAGGGTTGTGGATGTAAAATAGGACCAAATAAGACATAAATAAGCCCAATTTTAGTAGGGAGGGCCCAAAAAAGTGTGAAAATGTAGAGGGATACATTTTCATACACTACAACTACATTGTTAGTGCATGAGAATTAAGTCTAAAGAAAATGTAATAATTTTCATTATTGGGCACACCAAAATTACATTGGCATTGGCATCATTTCTACTCCTTGAACCATGAAAATATATTTTCTACATACCTCCAACATCTTCTTAAGGCTTCATGACATTAGGAATGAAAGAGTTTTCTTCATGAATGTATAAAGTGCCCAGCCCTATTTCTTCCACCTCATTATATGGGTCAAATTGAATGTTATTTCCTTATTCATTAGGGGGAGAATTTGATATTTCTTCTATAGATGTGGCAACCTCATGGATATCACCATCTTCCTTTAGGTCTTGTATGGTGTAACTCTTACTAACCCAGCTAGGAGTATATAGCTCAATGTAATTTTTAAAGATGGGATCAACCTTTATAGTTAACTTTGTGTCATACCTAGTCCTAAACAATATATAAGACCAATTAGAGGACAAATATTTCCTTATTTTTACATTGAAATCTTTAGAAATGTATATAGTAAAATAGGTAGGAAGGTCAATGACAAATATCTTGAGGTACGGAGAGGCTTGGGTATGCATGGAAAGAAATTTCTAGGTTGTTGAATAAACCTTACTATTTTAACAATAGTTCCATGTAATTGGAAAGCTCCCTTTTAAAAGGCGTATAAGCTAGACCTAATAAATCGGCTACCTTCTTAGGCATAACTAAATTTTGAGCTCCCAAATTAATCATACAATTATGTACAAGGTGATTGTTAGTGATTAAAGAGAGATAAAAGGGGGGAGGTTTACTACTTACTAGCTTTAATTTTATTTTATTCCTCAAGCTAGCATAAATTAGAAGAGATAGGCATTGTATCATTTACTGAAGCATCAATGTCTAATTGATATTCTTCAATGCCTCCTAAGCCAAATCCCTCTATGTTAGGTTTGACAATGCCTCCCACATGGCCATATTTAGGTCATATTTTTTTATTTTCTCAATGATATTAAAAGAAATATGACCAACCTTTGACTAGATTTTTATAGAAATCACTTATTTTAATTAGTAGCTAGTTGTGGTTTAACCTTTCAACTGATTTTATTTCCCATTAGTCTAATTCATTTGTAGCTTAAAAGGCTTGGAAACTATACCCTCCCCTATATCCCATTGGGATGATTTAAAGGTAGATGTTTGGCTAAATATGGAAGGTGACTTAACCTCCATTTCATTTCTCTTAGACCTAGTGTTATGTACCACTAAAATGATATCCTTATATATGATGTTTCAATATGATTAATGCCACAAAAACCAGTTTTATTCCAATTAATAAGGGTGGAATCACCTTGTATCTATTCTTTCTTTAGCATCCCTTCTTGACATGATATATATTTTGTTCTAGAAGCATTACTATAATTTTAATCATCATAGCCTAGTTGAGGACCCTATTTTGGCATGAATTTTGATTATGGGGTTGATTGCACATGTAGCACCATTCTTGGTCCTAAACTAAATTGTTCTGCATTAGAACAATATCTTTAGAAAAGCTATCAACAGTTGAATTTAATATATTAGAGACTTGCATAGCTTAACTAACCTTTTCCTTGAGCATTTCCTTGATAAGGTTTCTTGTTGGGTTAGTAATCTTGGTTATATGGCTAATAATGCATGTTATTTTCAGCTTGTTTCCTTTTTCAAGTCACTGATTCATTCACAAAATTTTGTAACAAGGCCTTTAGTTCATATGTTTTTTTGGGAGGAGTAGTAGAAGTACTTGGTTTACTAGTTGATATAGGGATATGTGCCAAACTCAGCTGATTAGGTAGAATCTTAGAAATAGAGGAATTGGAAGCCTTGGGGCTATTTTATAGCTTGTATTTAATTTTTTTCTCTTATATCAACATCATAATCACTTGGAAAGGTTGTCCCCCCATGATCTAAATCATAACATCTACATCACTATGTAGGTCCCTCAAACAATACAAGAATGTATGGTTAAGAGAAGGCTTGACCAAGGCTAGAATCATATCCTAGGTCTTCTAGAGACTAAATCTAAAATCTGCCATGAATTCGTGAGGGGAATTTTTTATATTGATTAGTTTTCTACTAAGGATAGGTAGTCAGTTTTATATTCAAACCATTCATGGATTTTCTCCCCTATCCCATCCCATTTATGAATCAAATTAGGGTACAAACCTCTAAACCATTGTAATTATTTTCCTTTCAAGGATTTTGCAAGAAATATAATAGCTAAATTATCCTATATAATATTATGGATAGAACATATATTGGCAACATCTTAGATATGCTCTATAGAGGTAGTAGAAATTTCACCAATGAAATAGGGTATTCCCTTTAAATTTGCTACTAGAATTTCATCCATAATATCTAGGACAAGAGGACTCCCTCCATGGAAGGTGAAAAGGACCTATTTTCTTTGAATAGCCACAAAATAAGTATGGAATAATATCATGTCTGACTAGGAAGAACCACTAGAAATAGGTATATAATTTATCTTTGGCTAGACTCTTAAATATGGTGAAGGATATATTTTATATCTTTTCCTTATTGACAAATAAAGCTAATTCCAATAAGTTAGAATACTTACCTTTATAAGATGATATTGTCTATATTTTTGGCATGAATGATTGGCAAGGTTTATATCTAGATTTTGGAGTCACCAAGTATTTGTAGAGTGTCAAATGATTGCAACTATTAAGGATGTGTAAGGTTAATTAAACTAGTCACACCAAGCATGTTAGAAAATTGTTGTCACCTAAAATTTCACCCTTACTGAACCTATTCCAATATTCCAAAACAACAATGGGAATGATCTCCCAAGTGTGGGACCTTTCTAACTTGAGATCAAACCTCTAAAGAAGGCTAGTTTATTTCCAAGACTAAATTCAGATGTTGATACAACTCTACACAAATTAAAATACTACTCTAATGATTCACAAGCAAAAAGGGACAAGTAAAATAATAGAAATGGAAAGGTGGTGATGTTCCAAGTCTTAGTTGAGTTCCCCTAACTCAAAAAACACATTGATGTAGGCGCATCCATGGCAAATTGGCAATCTTGTATCAAGTAGAATTTTCATTTTTTGTTGAGAAATTTTACAATTTTTTTGGTGAGTAAATTTTGGTTTGGAATTCAAGTTGAAGGTGGTAAATTATATATATTTGAATGATTAAACTGGACAAATTAATTTCCCTTTGCACATTGTCAAGTTGACTTGTGGGAGAAAAAGCAATGAAAAAGTTGTTTTAAAATATTTATCTTAAAAATATTTGAAAGGAAAATTGGGGTGTTGGGATTTTAATGTGGATATTTAAAACACCATTTAATGATCCCTAAAAATTAGGGACTGGGAAGTGGGCACCCAAGACTTGCTTTGATTTTTTTGCTTTTTCAGGAGTCAAAAAGGGAAAAAAAAAACTGAAAAAGACTCCTATCTTTAGTGGGTTGATGGAGATGGCTTTCATTATTTTTAATTGTTTTTTTTTAGGAATTTGATGTGTAGAAACATCATGGGTTGTGCCATATTTAATAGGCCCAAATAAAGCATGTAAAATTAATTTCATCACAGGGAGGAGTAAAACAAGAAAAACCCATTCTTCAGCAAGAAAGGGGGAAAAAGTTTTGAGGGAGATTTTTGAAGCTAGAGTGGAGGAAGGGTAGAATTATCTAGGGAATGTGTTCTTGGTGTGATTTTTCAGGTTGGGAATGATTTTAAAAAGTCCATTTAAGTTTCATATCAACAGATTGTAGCTACAGGAGTTGCAAGTGGTTTTGAGGTGCTAGGAAGTGAGACAATTTGGAATAGCTCACATATTTGAGCATAGATTATATTTGAATGTATTTAATTTGCATATAAAAAAAAATTAAGAAGCTTATTTGATGTATATCAGTCCATTTATGACTGAAACTCATGTGTAATCAGATTTCTTGAATAGAGCATTTTAATGGTTTTGTGTGCAAACAAAATGTTGAGTTTAAATTGCAATTTTTCTTTTTTTGTTTAAGCAATTGTTTTGAGGATTGAGAAGAGGTAAAAACAATTTATCATTGATTCCAAGATATTGAGCCAATTTTTTTACAATTTTTTAAAGAACATAAATTATGTTACAAATTGAATTTCTCTTTTGTCTCTCTTTTGTTAGAAAAATGAAATCCATAAAATTGATGACTATTGGGTCTATAATACCCATCTAGAGAAGAACCAAAGCTACTAAAAAATATGTGTTGTAGAGAAAACCCTAGCCATCATCTTCATCAATGTTTTGCAAAAGAGTTTCCCTTTGAAATATGATATGATCATCTAGAAACATCAAAATAACATCCTATGTACCCCTACCATACCACTAAGTATTTATGGCTCATGGGATTGAATGCATGGATAAGAAAATCACCTAAGAAATCTACTAAAATCACAATTTGGGTATGATGTGTGAGAAAATGGGTCTGCAACAATAAATGAGGTATGGGCGAGCACCATTTTCCTCCTTTGAATCTATGCCAATATACAAAAAAATGATTTTCCAGTGCCACTGGATCTAATCTAGTGGTTGGAAGACATTAAAAATGCATTAATGGGATTATCGGGTCATCCTGTAGTTAGGTGGGGTTTTTTCATTCAAACAACGGAGTTTTAAACTTGACATGCCAAGGAGGGAAGTTTAGGCCCAAAATATTGAAAGAAACAAGGCAAAAGGATTTCATGATCAAGGAGTTAGGGATGATAAGGAAGTAGGATTGAGCTAGGAAGGTCGACAAGATAAGCTCGACAAGGGAAACTTGATATGGGAAAGGTTTCTACCTATCAAAATTATAGTTTTGGGTAGGAATTAAAAAGGTATCTAAAACAGGAGTAGATGGCGTCTGCAACTTCTCGGGCCGAGCTAGGGCACCCGAGCCCTAGCTCGTGATTGCTCTTTGATTGTCTGTGCGCGGTGGGTGGGTTGTTTGGGTGTCGTTCGGGCTGGCTCTTGCTTTTTACCTGTTTCTCTGTGTTGGAGGGCCGAGGTTGTCCCTCAAACGGTGCTTCTTCCTTGCTCGGGGTCTTTTCCCTGTTGGTGCTCTGTGTTGCAGCGCTTGTGGTTGAGGCTGCGCGTTAGGACTGGATTGGTGGTCGTGGGTGTGTAGCCTGGAGGTCTTGTGGAGTGCGTGGATTTCTCCTGCAGCTATATTCTTTGGTTGGAGAGAGTGTGGTAGGGTGTGGCTAGTGGAGTGTGTGTGTAGGGTGGTCAGGTGAGGTGGTGTGGGGTTTCCCCACCCTGTGTTGGGCAGTGCTCTTGCATGCCCGTCTCGGGTTCGATGTCTCTTCATAGTGGAGAGCCTTCTGGGGCTTCTCTTGAGATGGATTTTTGGGCAGCCGTTGGTTCGAAGTCTCCAAACCATGGGTTGAAGACTTTCGATAATAATTTATTTGCTCCAAATTTAGGGTTTGCTGGTGTGGGGTCGTCTAATGGTGCAAGGCTCAAGAAGATTAACGATTGTCTCGAGCATTTCCAGGAGAGACCTAAATTGATGATCCCGCCTGAGATGATTGCTGAAGATGTTGAATATTATTCGAACCACTCATTGTTTTTCAAATTTTTGGGGATGAGGGTTTCACTTCAGTTTTTGGAATCTTGGGCCCAGAGGACTTGGGTGCCAGAGGGAGAAATGGAGATCATTTTGCTGGCTAATAGTTACTTTATGGTAACCTTTAATTGCATGGCTGATCGCACTAGGATCTTTGAGGGTGGTCCTTATTTCCATAACCAAGTGGGGTTGTTTATCAAACCATGGCATGTTGGCTTTATCCCCTCGGAGGAGCTTCCAAACCGTGTCCTAGTTTGGGTTCGTTTGCCTCGATTCCTGGTGGAGAGCTGTCGGGAGGATGCTCTGAACCTGGTTGCTTCACTGCTTGGAAAACCTATTGGGTCTTCGTTGCAAACCTTGGGTAAAAAGGTAATGAATTTTTCCCGGATTTGTGTTGAAATTGATCTTAGTAAGCCTTTTCCTGATGGTGTAGATATGTGTGCAGGATCCTTCTCTTGGGTGCAGCAATTGGATTATGAGACTCTTCCTTTCCGTTGTCATCTATGTCATGAATATGGTCATTTTCAGCGTAGATGCCCTAGATATAAGCCTGTGGAGTCTCAGCCTACACCACCTCCTCGCAACCCCCCTGCGGCTGATAAGGGGAAGGGCCTTGCCTCTGGTGATGTGGTTGGTGCAGATGGCTTTGTTTAGGTTAAGGTTCATAATAGGAACTGGGGTCAGAAGAGGACCTTAAAGAAAAGACAGGAGGATGATACTTTTAATAGGTTTGAGGTATTGGATGATCTCAGCCAACAAGAAGTGAACTTGGGGTTGTTGAGTTTGGTTCAGGAGGTTGAGGGTTCTGCTCCGGTGGACAATATCTCTGGTGTTTTTGCGGCTCCTCTAGGTGGAGATAATTTGCACATGGATACAGATCTACAACTAGTGGTCTCAAAGGTGTTGGTTCTTTCAGCTGAGGCATCGAAAGGTGGTGGGGATTCTTCCTCTCCTGGACAAAAGGTAAATCCAATTACGGCTAAAAGCAACAAGCCCTCTCCTCAGCTGGGCCTTTTACAAAGAGATCTTAAGAAGGGAGGGGCGGAGAAATATGCCAAACTTGGTAGAAAGAAGGATCTAGAAAAGATCAAGTTGATAGGAGAGACTTTGGTGGATTCAGGGTCGGTAAAGACTCTAGATTCTCATTTTCTGAACCCCTCGAAATGATTGTTCTATCATGGAATGTAAGGGGCTTGAACAGCAACCCTCGAAAAAAAGTAGTTCATGATTTGGTTAGGAAACATGGTCCTGATATTCTTTTTCTACAGGAGACCAAGCTTTCAGTGGATAGTATGTTTAGTTTGGCTCCTGAGTTGTGAAGGAACGGGGAGTGTTAGTGCATTAGTGCTCATGGATCTTCTAGGGGCATAGCTTGTTTATGGAACCCGAGGAAGCTTTGTCCTCTTTGGTGGTTATCCTCTAAATCTTCTATGTCTATGATTGCTTCTAGCTTTGAGACGGGGGAGATTTTGCTCCTTTCTAATATCTATGCTCCTATTGATCTCCGGGGTAAGCAGTCTTTGTGGTCCCATATTTGGTTTGTCTGCAGTCTAGCTCCTTTCCATCCCTGGATTCTTGCTGGAGATTTTAATGTTATCACTGAGTTGGCTGAAAAGTGTGGTGGTACTGCGAGGTTGGAGCCCTCGGCGTTGCTCCTGTGTGATAACATTGATGCTTTAAATTTGGTGGATATGAAGCCCAGTAATGGTCAATTTACCTAGAACAATCGCAGGATTGGGGATAATTGTATTGCTGAGAGACTGGATCGCTTCTTGGTTTCCTGCTATTGGATTGGTAGTCAGTGGTCATCTTGTTCTGAAATTTTGGATTGGAGAGGATCTGACCATTGGCCTATCAAGCTTTCTATTGAGTCACGTCATGTGCATCGTTCTCCCTCTTTTAGATTTCAGCTCATGTGGCTGAGGAACCAATCTTTGTATGATTATGTGGTTGTCTGGTGGAGTAGCGATAGACCTGCTTTCGGTACGGAAATCTACACCTTTGCTAAACTTCTTCAATATGTGAAATATCAACTCAAGTGGTGGAATCTTCATTGCTTTGGGAACATCTTTCATGCTAAGGCGACTGCTCAGGCTGAATTGGATGTTATCACGAGACTAATAAGGGAGGGTGGGATGATTGAGGATTTGCTTCAGGAAGAGGCTCAGGCTTTGAAAGTTCTAGAGGAGTGCGAGATGCAGGAGGAAATGTATTGGAAACAAAAGGCTCGGATAGAGTGGCTTCAAGAGGGGGATAAAAACACTACTTTTTTCTTCAATTCAGTGAAGGCCAAGAGGCAAGGCAATTCTATTTCGGCTTTGGTGAATGATAGGGGTGAGAAGCTCTCCTCCTTTCCTGAAATCTCAGGTGAGGCGGTTCACTATTTTTCCTCTCTTTTTCAGGAGGATTCGCAGGGGGGATCTCTGGAAGAAGCCCAGGTTCTTTCCTGTATTCCCCCTCTGGTGTCTAGAGAAATGAACGAGCTTCTTATGAGTAATATCACGCTGGAGGAGCTAGAGGGGATTGTTTTCCAGATGAAGAAAGGGAAAGCTCCTGGTCCTGATGGATTCTCGGTCGAGTTTTTCCAAGAATTCTGGGATATCATCAAGCTGGACCTGTTGGCAGTTGTTTAAGAATCTCAGCAGAACAAGCAGATGCTCAAAGCGTTAAATTCTACCTTTCTAGCCCTCATTCCCAAGTGTAATGGGCCTGATAGGTTAAGTCAATTTTGTCACATTTCTCTTTGCAATGTCATTTATAAATTTATCTCTAAGTTAATTGCTGACAGGTTAAAAAGGGGGCTTAAGGAGCTGATTTCTGAGGAGCGAAGTGGCTTTGTGGTGGGAAGGTAGATTTTGGATGGAATTTTGATTTCTACCGAGACCATTCATTCTATGGCCAACTCCAAAGAAAAGGGGATGTTCATTAAGTTGGATAAGGCTAAGGCTTATGATAGGGTCAGATGGTCTTTCCTTCGAAAGATTCTCAGTGTTTTTGGTTTCGAGGAAGATTGGATTCATTGGGTTATGAGCTGCATTACTTCAGTTTCTTTGTCTATGATTATTAATGGAGAGCACTCTGAGTTATTTGGTGCATCTAGGGGGCTTCGTCAAGGGGATCCCCTCTCCCCGTATTTGTTTCTTCTCTTTGCTGAAGGTTTGGGGAGATTGATTAGAAGAAATGTGGAGGGTGGTCTAATCCAAGGTTGGCGGTGGGGTGGTGACTTGCCTCCACAGTCGCACTTGCAATTTGTGGATGATACTGCTTTGATGGGAAAGGCTACAATGGGAGAAGCTGCTAATATTTGCAGGGTGTTGGACGTTTACCTGATTGCCTCAGGATAATTAATTAATGAAGATAAATCCTCCATCTTCTTTCTTAATACTCCAGGCCCCATTCAATAGCGGATTGCTTGGACCTTGAGATTTCAGATTGGGAATCTTCCTGTAACCTATCTTGGTATCCCCATCTCAGATGGGCGATTTCCCAAGGAGTCCTGGAAGAATATATTGGATGAATTTTGGGTTAAAGTTAATCACTGGACTCATCGGTGGTTATCTTTTGTTGGTCGTGTTCAGTTAATCAAGTATGTGGTGCAGGCTTTTCCCATTTATAGATGCATGCTCCAAGTTGCCCCTGTAAGCTTTGTTAAGGAGTTTGACTCTATGGCTAGATAGTTTTTATGGGCTAGTTGTTTGATGTCTTCTAAATGGAGTCTGGTTAGATGGGAAGTTGTTTGTAGCCCGAAGCAGTATGGGGGTCTTGGATTGCGGCAGTCAGCTTTGACTGGGGTGGCGCTGGCTGCGAAGTTGTATTGGCGGTGGTGCACTGAGAAGGATAAGGTTCGGGCTAGGGTTCTGTCTCAAAAGTACTTTTTGGGAATTCCTCAGAATGATATTCCTCGTTATCCCCTTGTCGAGAAGGGTTCGGTGATCTAGGGGACTCTTAAAAAGGGGGTTGCTCTTATTAAGGATGGTTTACTCTGGATTTGTAAGCAGGGGACCGAGGTTCAGTTCTGGTCTGATTCTTGGAATGGCTATCCTCCTCTCATCTCTCAGTACCCTAATTTGTTGAATCTTTTCCAGAGGTTTATTGAGGCTGGTTGGTCACAGGTGAGTGACTTCAAATCCTCTTCTTTTTGCGGGCAGCTTGAGGTGGATAGATGGAAGTCTCCTGATGTTTGGCCGCAAGTCAGTCTACATTAGGATTGTATTGTGCTGCAAAGTGTTCTTTCCACTCATCAATGTAGTTCTCTCCGAGAGGAAGATGTGCTTGCTTGGTCTCCTAATCCTATGGGTGTTTATACTATGGCCTCTGGATATAAGGAGCTTTTGTCCCACAGGTTGAATGGGGAGGAAGTTCAGTGGTGGAAGAAAGTCTGGAACAAGTTCTCTTGGCCAAAGTGTAATTGCTTTGTCTGGATGCTGACCTGGAACAAGTGTTTGACTTGGGACAATATCCGGAAGAGGGGTTTCCATGGCCCTTCTGTCTATGGTTTGTGTGGGGCTGCTAAGGAGGAGTCCTCTCACTTGTTTTTTCAATGTCCTTTTGCTATCCAGATTTGGAATTTTTGGTGGGGTGTTTGGCAGAGCCCCTGTGTTCATGCTTCCTCCTTGATTAATTTTTGGAACAATGTGGGTAGGCCTCCCTCTATGACTTCTTTCTTACAGGAAGTGTGGTTTGTGGGGCCTATCTTTATGCTATGGCAGATTTGGTTAGAACGGAATAGGCGTATTTTTAGTGGTGAGAAGAAGTTTGCGTAGTAGGTCTGGTAGTGAATTTTTTGCATGATTCAGGAGACGGTGGAGGCAAAGTGTGATGTGAGCTTTCCGTTAGAGAAAAGGGATGCTGCGGTGGTGGAGAGATTAGGGATTCAGGGGCTGTCTGTGACTTCTGCTTGTGTCAGGAGAGGGCGGAAGGCGAAGCAGAAAATTCATAGGATTGGTAGTTGGAAGCCCCCTCCTGATGGAGTTTTGAAGATTAATACTAATGGTTCTTCCAGGGGAAATCTAGGACCTGCTGGTATTGGGGATTGGCATGGATTCTTTAGGTTCTGTGGTTTTCCTCTTCTCAATCCATGAGGGGTCAAAGACTATCAACATTGTGGAAGGCTTGGCTATCCTCTGCGCCTTTGAGAGGGCTCATGCTTTGGGGTGGAAAAGGATTATTTTTGAATCTAACTCCCAGATCTTGATCAATTTTCTCATTGAGCGAAAAGTGGTGGGGGTCAGTTGGCAGTTGGCTATGATTGTGTAGCAGATTATGCAGGTTAGTTTGTTGATGGAAATGGTGACTTTTGTTCATATTCTACAGGAGTGGAATAGGGCTACTGATTGCTTGGAAAAATGGGCCTCTGAGCGTGTCGGTGGGTGGAGAATTGAGGAGTGGGAGCTTATTCCTTTGGAGCTTCGTCATGATTTGGAGGGAGTTATGGCTGAGGATAGGGTTGGTTTAGGAGTTGGATGACTTTGGTTGTTCTCTGTTCTTCTATTTTTGCTGTCTCTTGGGACTTCGGTCCTTTGCTCTCTTTGTAATGGTCCTTTCTGAGTTTCAATAAAGTTTTTACCCCTTTAAAAAAAAAAACAAGGTATCTAAAACATAAAAATTTAATGCACCCTAAATTGAATGCATCAAAACTAGGGTGTGTTTTATTATTTTTTATATGTTTTATTGGAATGCAAATCAACAAGGTGCATAGATTGACTATCAACCTCAATGGTGAGAGAATCAAACCTAGATCTATATCCTTTTGAGGATATGGATGATTTGGAAATGATTTTGATTGATTTCCCTAATTAAACTATATAACCTAATACAATAAATGCAATTATCCAACAACTAATAAATAGAAATAGTCAATTTTTGACAGATTTGGAAGGTGTAGATGACTATGTACCTTCCAAGAAAGCTTGGTTCTGTTAGGCCTACAAGGACAGTGTTTCCATATGGCTACTGAGTCCTTGTAAGGTTGTCCTACTCAACTTTCGGGGTCCTCTGATGTCATATTTAAGCTTTTATTTTCCATCTATCCCATAATCAAAATGTCGTAAATAAATTTTCTAGGTGAGTTTATGTGACTTGACAAGGTTGATGACAAAAAATGTAACAATGCAAAGTGAATCTTCAGGATCTCTTCAATCCACTTCAAACTTGCAACCTAAAAATTCACAAAGAGTTAAAATGTTGTGCCATATAGGTGTTTTCCTTAGTCAAACCCTGTGTTAGTGTTTCCACTTCCACAATGGCAATGTAAATGATAAAAACCTTGAACGAAAAGGAAGGAAATGATGAATGAACATGATGTTGTTACTCTCCACCCTTTGATGGCTTCCTTGAAGAATTGAAGACATACACATCTCTTCGAGTATCTTGGATCTTGCTTGCTTGATCTAATTTAACGCTTTAATGCTTGATTGTTTGGAGACCTACAACAATGTTAGCCTTCACATAGCATGAACATGAACACACATAAACTTTGACATGATTTTTGATCCTAAATTACTATAATAATGCTCAGATATGCTACTCTTGAATGTTCTTGACAATAATTTCCTCAATTGATATCCACTTAAATTTCAAATGATGAAAAGACTATATTTATAGGTTTTTATCCAATTTCCCAAAAATTAGATTCCAAAAGCCAACACTTCATATTTGAATTTTGGATATTAAAATGTTGCCAAGAACATATTCAAATTTAGGTACTAGCTAAGGAGGGGGACCCATTCACCCTTGGGTGAATGGATCATGGCCCAAACTTCCAAGACACACTTGATTCAAGGTAATTTAATGTTTGAATGCATTTGTTTAATAGTGGTTCTGCTTCAAAAAAGGGTAAAAATTAGGCTTTGGAATGCATAATTTGGTAAATTAGAAGCTTAATTAAGTTCAATAAATTAGGGGCCAAAAACATAATGTAAAAGTGCAATTGTATACACTTTTTTACACTATAGTATCAAAATAAGGAATGGTCAAAAGTCTAACCCTCAAAGGGATTTATAAAGGAATTGATGGATTTTTGAGCTTTCAGGGGTAGAGGGAAGGATATACTCGAATAAGGGTTGATTAAAATTCCAACTCCAAAAGACTTTAAAACTTTTTAAAAATATTTGTTGGAGCTTTAGGTCTTTGGGAGCTAGTGTAATGGGAAACCAAGCTAGGGGATGGCTAAAAGTCTAACTCAAGAATACTTTAAGAAAAATAGAGTGTAAGGTATCAATGAATTGAAGAATCATAGAACTAGAGACAAAGAGGAATGGATACTAAAGGATGGGAGGATGAAGAAGTTTTAAATCATAATGGGTTGATGATTCTAGCTAATGTTATCACTTTAGGACTACTAATATTAGCATGACATCAACATGACGTCATCAAAGTGTTGATATCAACATGATGTCATCAAGGTGTTGATATCAACATGATGTCATTAGAGGAAAGGTACACATTCGAGATGTTATGGTTAGAAGGGATGGGAAATTAAAAATTTCTCAAAATAATTAGAGGAACTTTGAAAAATATTTAAGGGAAATCCGGGTGTCAAACTTTCAATAAGGGCATGATTGGGATGATAAGTCTGATAGGGATGGAGGGATTTGAAACTCTTAGAGACCAACAACACTTGGGTGAATTTTGGTAATGAATAAAGTAAGGCATCAAGACCTCATGGATGGATAGAAGAAGGTACCCAAAAAAGGGATGGATAAAATTTTGAATATAAAGCAAACACTTAATATTTTTAATGGTCTTTAAGCAAGTGACATCAACATGACATCATTAAGGATTAGATATTAGAATGAATCAGAATCAGAGTTTTGGGTGGGGCTTAAAAATTGTACCAAGTTAAGAAACAATAAAAAAATTGACCTTGAAAAGTGGCACAGAAGAAAAATATGGATATTAGGATTGGCAGGGAAGGCATGAAGGTATAGGAAACCTTGACAATTTGATAGGTTGAAAAAGGCACAAAATACTAAGGAAAATTCCAAGAAGAGCCTAGACTTAGAATTTATGGATTTTTTTCACTCTTGGGCATCTAGGGGACCCATTCAAATATATTAGATTAGTTTTAAATGATGGATCAAATGAGACATGAAATTATAATAATAATGACCAAGATAAAGCCTCTAACAAGACCCATATCAAGATCATTAAAAATATTGTCCATGACATTGGTCATGATTGACATCTTCAAATATAACTTGCCTTGTGGAATTATTGTACCAATATCCATACACCCATAAGATCCACACCTTATTCCCTCATATTTAAAACTAAAACAAGTTTATCAATTGACATTGAGTTACCTCCTTGTGCATCTCTTTGTAAGATCTAGTTGATTATGAAGAATATCAACTCATGCACCTCAATAAACTAGAACTTTTTGATGAAAAACTAATATATATTTTAAATCATTTGAAATCATACTATAATTAGCTATGTTAGAGATAAAATAAACAAATTATATCTAGAGAATTTAAAATTGGAAATATTGTCAAAAAGAAAACCAAAGAGACACAAACCAACATTGTGAAAATAAAGGAAAGTTTAAGCTCAATTGGTTGGGTCCATATGCCATCATTACTAAATTTAGATCCAAAGAATACAAGTTGGTTATACTAGATAATCAAGAGTTAGGAGAACTGGCAAATATTATGTACATCAAGAATTTTTATGCCTAAAGAAACAATAATCAAAATTCATAAGAAATTCAAAAAAATACAAAAATACACAAAATATATAAATAATAAAGAGAAAAAGTGTCTAATGGTGAAAACCATTTCTATGATACCTCAGGAAAGTACCATGACAATAACTTGCTTGTAGGTGTAATGTTAACAAATTTTATCCATTGTTTTCATGCACTCTCTACACTTGAAGGTAGATCCATCTAATCCATCCAATCTATCAGGTCTATAATTTACCAATTATATCCTATCATGAATACATTATATCCATCCACCATTCCCCCTTATTTTGACCTTGCCAAGGATATTGAAAAAAAAATTACATCTTTAAAAATCATCTCGATCTTCTCTAGTCCACACATTCGCATGATGCCATGTACCCTTCTATAGCATAGTCACTAGACATCATATCAACAATAGAAATTTTAACATCCAAACCAAAAACTAGCAGCATCAATGCATCCACGCTTCAAATATAACCCAAAACTTATAACCATAATTAAACATAACAATAAAAATGAATCATATGCATAGGTTTCATCTTTATACTTGGTAAAATGATATAACACTCTCAATTCAACAATTGTTGTCATTATTATAATACTCAACAATATGGTTCTTAGTTTGATAAGAGGTAAATCTTTTTGCATCTTATATATTTGGGTGTATTTCTTGTTTCAATGTTTTTATTATTCATGTTTGTGTTAATACCACTTGACATATCACATCAAGGTCATCATGATTTTTCATATAAATATGTTTGCTAGGGGTCTTTTATTATTTGTATGTATCACTCAATCCTTAAATATATGAAAAAAAATATTGGAGTTCTTCAATATGATGGTGTAGCTTGTCATATGATATAAAAATATCAAGTTTCTCAACACATTTAGAAACACTTATGATATTTCTAGAATGTACCTATCCTCAAACAAAATAAAACATCAAAGTGAAATCATTCAAATTAAATAATTATTCATCATATATCCATTACATTTAATCCATTCATCCTTAACATCCATATCTAGTAATTATGATAATTATTATTCATATTCATTAAAGTATATCTAACACACACCTAGATATCCATTGTTAAATTACTAAGTATGAAATATCAAACATTAATCAAGAACTAATCATCATGACATACATATCCATTACTAACACATCCACATCATCATGAAAACATCAATAAAATTACATAATAATATGATCATAGATGAAAATAATAATTAAATAAATTTCAAAATATATATCCATTGTATCTCAATATATTATTGTATCACATAAAAATGATCTATATCATTATATACATCATCATAAAAAATAAAGATCAATCAATCAATTGTGGCTCCCTATGTCTCATGGTGTCATCCTTCCCTTAAGAAGGCCTATTATTATGGTATTAGAGGTAAATTTTCCTGCCTACACACGTTCTTGATCTATATAAGATGATGCCCTTTTATCCAGAGGCACTACATGCATGTATAATTAATTGTAGTACTAGGACTCACTTGCAACTCTCCTAAAATCTACAAACTCTTGGTACACCCTTATGACATGAGTAGTGCTTACATCATTTCTATCTCTTGCCTCAATCACTATGTGTCCATATTTTCTCTATACCTCTTAGCTTAATATTTGGTTATTGCTACCCACAAGCCATATCTCTCCACTTGTAGCCTAGCTATCTCATCATCCCTAGCCACAATATTTCATAGCAATGTCTCCTTAGCATCATCACCTACCCTTGGTAGTTTCAATAGTCCTATTCCTACATCTCCACCCACTCTAACTACACCATCTTCTCCTATTTTCACCATGACATCCTACCTATCTACTATATCACAACCCTCCCCACCAAAATCTCCATCATCACCATCAAATCTTTGCATTCTCTCCCTCCTCTTTCACCCTCATCATTCATTATCTCACAAGATGTTCCTAATCCTCTCTTGTAGATTCCTATACATATATGCTAACATAATAAGTTTATCTATCCTCACATACACCCACCAAATTTTGTAGTTATTCATTACCCTTGCATCATATATATCCCTTTTCTCATCCTAGTCAACCATTTGTAAGGCGGTTCACCTGGTAGCTACCTCTCACCAATTTATGGTTGGCCCCCATTGCTAAACCTTTTTATTACACAACTAAAAATGTATAGCCCCATTAGTATATCCTATTATTATCCAAATTGTCTAAGCACCCTATCTAATTGATATCACTAGATAATGTAATCTTGGCACTAGATATATTGTTAGACTCTATTTATATGTATCTCGTGTAGTATAAATCATTAATTCATAGCTCTATATCTATATATAGCATTCATATGATTTCTTTTTGTAGCAACTCACTTAATACTCATCTTTAATGTCTTTCATCCTCCAAGTACATATACCTCCCATATCTCACTATGCTTCATCCATAAACCATGATATCATCATCTCATCTCACCTCCCATACCCCTTTTGCCTAATCAATTTGCATAGACTCCCATACCCATACTTCCAATAATGTTTATGAACCAATGTTGCATCCAACCTTATATACTATAGTATGAAGGTTTATGTACAAATTTGTTGAGACACATAGCGCCTATGTAAAAATAACCCTATCCTCTAGCATATCTGACCCAATGTTTTTCAATCCTATCATAAATAACCTCCCAATATTTCAAGAACAATAAATAATATTTCATTAAAAAATACATGAGTACCAAGGTTAGACCCTCTAATAAGTTTATTTTCATGTAGGCATCCAAATATAAATCCATACCATGTAGTGGTATATCTACTCTCTCTGTTAGACTCTACATCACTACCAATGGAGCCCTTTTTCACTAGTTTATTATATATCCCATATTATGGATCTATATTATTCTCCACACATATTATAGTGTTACCATAATCTCCCTTTTTAGTATATATAAAATTCTCATTTTTGAGTGTCACCTCTCAACCAATGTAATCAACATCACTCTGTCTATCATAACCCTAACATTTATGTGATATAGTACAACCCAACACATCTAGTAATCCATAATCCTCATAAAAATTTAATTAAAATCAATACTAATAACCACCTCTCCCATGCCATAATTTCCTAGAACCATAGAAAAATTAAGGAACAATCATTTTTCATCATAAAATATAAACACTACAAAATGAAATAAAAACAACACATAGTTTGCATATTAAAAGTATATAGTAAGATGAAAATATTGAAAATATGTAGTTGATACCCTAAATGTGAATAAACTACAACCTTATACATAAATATTATGACCCTTAACACATATGTCATTTGTGAAATACAAATTCCACAAGGTGAAATTCATCCTATATCAACTATGTTTCACTAAAGTTTTCCTCTAAAAAATGCACTTAAAACTTAACTTTAAAATTTTATAAGCACCACTTATCATTTGTCCACATACATCCCATTGATAAGACCCCCTCACTAAATTTCTTTGATGTTTGTATTCTCAAATGTAATCCATCTTCACCCTATGCTCTCTTGAGTGATAAATATTTGCTTACTAACTAGCCAAGGGTGAAAATGATAATAGCTTTTATTAGCAAATGGTCAACACTCCGCTCAGGATTCGTGACAAGGGACTAACCGCCTGTTGTGTGATCCATGTCTCTACCATTTGTATCAAGCATTGATAGATCAATCTTTTGACACAATGATAAACTAGGACCAACAATTAGTATCAAAGCATTGGGTCACGGGTTCAAATCCCCTTAGCTTGCGCTGAGGGGGAGAATGTTGGAAAATGATCAATGCTCCACTCGAGATTCGTGACAATGGACTAACTACCTCCTGTTTGATCCATGTCTCTACCATTTGTATCGGGCATTGATAGATCAATCTTTTGATGCAACAACAAACTGGGACCAACAGTTTTTACCCCTCCCCTCCTATTCACTCACCCACCCTCTTCATGTTTCCCTTATTACCGTAATTTTTACCCTATATTCACCATATTTTGACCTTGTTCTTATTTTATAAAACCATCTACATTATTCAAACCTACCTAATCTCTCAAGAGGACATCACTAGTTCACTCCTAAATCTTGGGGAATCCTACCACCAATCTTGTCCTACGAAGTATCTATATTTACTTTCTTTGAAAGTATTATTTATTTTAGTGGAATAACATTTCAAAGAGAGAGAAAATGTAGACACATAAAACCCCCCACCTTCTAACACCACATATAACATTGTTTTCTCACATAATTTCCAACACCATGTTGGCATGTGATCATGTTAATTTACTATTTTTGACACCACTACCATGCTAATATCATCCTAATAAAATTGATTCCATACTAATAACCTATTTTCATTCACTAGTTATACCACATCACTATAAATTAATAATTAATTAAATCATTCTTATTATGTATTTAATTAAATTAATTTCCCTCTATTATTTAAAATAAATATATAAATATTTGTCATTCACTGCTACAAATAAATAAAATAAAAAATACAATTATCCTCCTCATTGCCATACTCATTAAATAAAATTTAATCATATTGTAAATCACAACCATCCATTTAATCAATGAAATCATAACCATTCACTTTTCCGCCAACATTTAATAAAATTATCTCAATCAATACCAATCATCTATTTATAATCAATCTTGACCATTTATCTTTTATCTTAACTTGGAAGATAATAAATGTTTAATATGGTTAACCTAAAGCATCTCAACAATCCATTCAACATAAAATCTAGACCATTCACGATATCAACCAAAAATATATAAATCAACCCTCCGTCCTTGATCAAATCATGAGATACATGTATTAAATCTTGATAGGTAGATGTTATCGAAATCTTCAACTCCTTGAGAAAATAAAAATCAATCACATCTTGAGTTCATCTATTTCAACAAAAAGGTTTTGTATTTAGTAATATTTTTTAAATATTTATTTTATATAACTTTATTTATGTTAAATCAAAGGTAACATTGAATTTTTCAAAGGAATTATATCTTGCCTTAGTTCCCTTTATTTTGTTCCAAATTTCATGTATACAATAATCTTTTTTAAATTATTTTTTATGAAAAGTGCCTACTCATTAGATTTTGGTACTCATTTCATACCCTTGCAAATTGTAATAACATTTTCAATGATGTATCTACTTTGATTAGTCCCATATATTTAGTATGAAACATTAGTGGAAAGATATGTTTGAATTCCACAAATAAAGCCTTGGTACTTATTGTCAAGGATACATTTAAGAGAGTGATTAGGATTCAATTGTATATCAACTCTAGATCACGAACCTTATGTATGAACTTATATATCCTTTGTTGATTATAATGCCTATAGAATTGGTATGATATGCTTCAAGATAAGATTTAAACAAAATATGGTCAATATCATCCCAAAGGATTTTGGAAAATTTGTAAGGAAAATAATTGCAGCCAAATGTAGCCAAGTAGAGGTCCTCCTAATATTGGAGTTAATCACAAGATAAAACCTAATTTGAGGTGATTTTGCAAGGAATGACATCTAGGTATGTCTTAAGAGCATCTTCATATTAAGGGGAGTGGAGTTAAGCTTGAAAGAATCTAGTATAATTCTAAACCAAAGGACGGGGTATTTAGATAATTGTGAATTTAAGAAATGGCCAACTTCTTTGATGAACTTATTTTTTTGATGAATTTTATAACCAAAAGGCCTAAAAAATTCCTTTGAAACAAAATCAATAAATTTTAACCAATGAATTCTAGATTTTACCTCGGATCCCTTGGTAGCATAGTAATTAGCCATCTAAATAAGAAGACACTACTTAGCTACTTGAATTTGGAAGAGTATGTGAAAGGGTACCACTTCAAGTCAAGTGATGAGATAGTTGAGTTCTAATGACATGAGCACAATTAGGACTTGTAGTGTATCTTGACCAATAACACCGAAGATTCTCAAAAAAATTGTAATACGAGTGACAAAATTAGACCATCCATCAATTCATCCACTACCTCCCTTTCGACGCTAAATTTTAAATATGTAAAATATGATCCAGCATGGACTTGTGTTGGAGGAATGATTTGTTAAGAAAAATGAGTTATCTGAGACTTGAAATATTCTGGGCCACACTAAAATTTGAAATAAATTAGCTAGTGGTTGAAAAGGACACAATTTGACAAGGATTCCACTAAAAGTGAGAAATTTTTGGTGAAGGTTAAGTATAGTTGCATCAATATCATAGCATGATCAATTCTCTTAATAATTTTTTTAAACCACTACACAAATTGGACCAAGTGTACCAAGTTGGAGATATGTATTAGTGGCCAAGATTTGGATTTGGTTCATAAAGGCATAATTCATTATGGATATAGAACCACGTCTCTCTTTTGTAATCTATCCACTACATAGGAAAATGGAGAACTATTTATTGTGTCCCACCTCAACCATGTTGAAGTCACCATTAAAAACCAATTAATTCAAGGAAGTTCATCTACAACACATTACTAAAGAAACATCATTTTAGCTAAACCATTTGAGGCAGAAACATTGACAAAGTTGAAGGCTTGGTTATCAATATTGAAAAAGACATGTAAGTCTCTATTAGAGTAGTCACAACCACAAGTAACAATGGGAATGCTACTTGGCATCGACCAATGTTACCATGCCACCCTAATCTTGCTAATGATCACTACTTAAATATATACCATCTAGCTATATAACACTACACAATATTGAAATAAAAAATACAACCTTGATCTCTTGTAGATAAAGAATATTCAAATGGGTAAATTATATATGTTAAAAATTACGCATCATGAATTTTTAGTTTGGGTAGATATTAGGGAGTGTAAGGATATTTCCTCAAAATCCAACCCTTGTAATGCTAAAATTGATTATTCTTAAATATATTTTGGTGCTTAGGAGAGAATAGTCCAAATCACATGTTTCATTTCTTAGGGACATTTTTTTTTTAAATGACCTCCTAGGGAGGGTTGTGAGGCTTCCTTCCTCCCTCTAGCTATGACACAATCTAAACTACCAACTCTATTGAAGATATAACACTCATTAGTAGTGGAATTCTTAAGTATCAATTTTTAGCAACCTCTTTGAAGGACTCACCAGAGGAATGAGTGGGAGCTTGCTATGTAACAACCACTTTCTTTTCTTTATCAATGTCTTTTGGATGAGGAGATCCCAAGGGATTTGTTGCTTTTTTACTAGCTCGAGGCCATGTGGGACTTATTATTCTAGCCTTAGCAATTGTACCATTGTTGGGAACACTAGAATTGGAATGACTCTTTTTCAGCCCCATTATGACTACTTTTGTGGTTTCCTACATTAATCCATCCATCTTCATTCTTTATTTCCTCAATAGCTAGCTTGAAGGTTAATTTGGGTTGTATGTAGCTTGAAGGTAGTCTTTGATTTTATGGTCAAAGACTTGGCACTAGAAGAAAATGTTGGGTAAGTTGATATAGATAATATGTTGCACATGACGCACATCACCTACATGTATGTCAATGGTTTCCTTTAAAACATGGGGGATGTCAATCTCCACACAAGCTCTACATTTCGATTGGGATGAAGAAAAAATTTTAGGTTCAACATATGCAATCCTCCCAAGGGAAGAAGCAAAGTGTTGAAGGAAGGGTCAATAAGTCAAGGGCAACCCAATAAATTCAATGCAAATAGACACTTTAAGAGTTTACTAGATAGACATGATGAAACCCCTTATCTAGGGAGAGAAAACAAGCAAACAACTATGCACATAGCAACTTGCCCATGATGGAGGACTACATCCACATGTTTGGCTTCTACAAAGTGAAAGAGAAAAACCTTACTCAAATTTTAGATGGCATCTATTTTAACTCCATGGAGAATGCATGTAGATTTTATCCAATTACAAAGCATACTTTCAAATGACACACAACTAACACTAAAATAATCATATTTAATAGGTTATAAAATTCACTTCATAGAAGACTTTGGATATAAATTTGTGAGATTTTTTTGTTAGTGACATTGCTTGTTCCAATCCCTAATACTTAAGGAATAATTGCCAAAACAAAAGACTTGAACATCATTAAAAAGATTTGGTTGCCCTAAGATTGGGAAATCTTAAAAACTACAAATCAAAGAACACATACATACATACCTACCAAAATCCTTTATCCAAATTTGATAGAATATACATCGGTGTATTTGTCTAATGTAATGTTTTAAATAAATTCATATAATAAGAATCTCTTAAATCTAACTAGACAAGAAAACATCAAGTCAAAGTCTGACTCTCATTTTCTAATCGTTCAATGCTACCCATATTGAACTACACTAATTCTAACATAAATTCAAGGACTAGAAAAATTATAATATTCTTAATATATTAAGCTAAAGACAACTTTTTCTCTAAGTTTAATGATCAAAACATCAAGAGGAGGTTAAGTGAATCTAGAATTAAGCATAATTCAATGGAGGGGCATGTGATTCAATGCTTAATATAATATAATATTTTAGTTTGGCTCTAGATTCAAGGGTGGTTGTTGGGTTACATTGCACCAAATCACACTATTAAAAAAGTGTTGGTAAGTGGATATAACTTTTCTCATAAGATGCTTACTTTATGATTATTGTGTTGTACACAAATCTTTTTGGAAAAGACTTGACAACACGAGGGTTTGTTTTTCAATGCATGTGAAAGGACTAATAATTTATTTAGTGAAATGTTTGTCTCTACATATAATAATAATAACAATAGTATTAGGTTTTAAAGGTTAAGGGTCAACAACAATAATATTGGAAAATGTGTTTTGGAAAACTTGTGTTAATGTTTTTTAATTGATGCTTTGAATTTTATTATTTAATTTATATATTTTTTGATTTCTTGAGAAATGTATAATATTTTAAAATTGTCAAATTCATTTAAATCATAATTTTAATAAAAAAAAATTCTTTACAACAAGGGTGTCTCTGCGACCTAGCTAGCAGATAATCTTAGTTATTATATTAAAGATTGTCAAACCCACTTAAATCATAATCTTAACTATTATATTAAAATTGCCAAACCCACTTAAATCATAATCTTAACTATCATATTAAACTTCTAAAAAAAATTGTCTTGAAGATAAGAAAATCAAAGAACTTTCCATAAACTTTCCATTCTTGCCATTTAAAATGAAAATTTATTAATATGTTATGATGATGGTGATGCTCACATTTGAAATATATAAATATATGTTATCATTTGAAAATTGTACACATTTTATTTATTTTTTAAATTGTCAAACCTTAATAATTGACATGTACAACTCATGACTCCATGAAAATAGTATTTATTTTAATAATTAAAAAATGGGTTTATAGTGATGGTATGTATGTATTATAGTTTTTTATAAGGGATAAAAATGTATATTTTAATAGGGAGAAACATTTTCTATGGTAATTTTGAAATAAAATAGTTCAATAGTAAATAAAATATCTCTTGATGTTTGGTGATTTTAAGATAGATTTATTTAAGATATTTTTTATCTACAATTTTAATCAATTATTTAATCATCTTAAACAAACTATATCAATAATGTCAAAATTTTATAAAAAATAAATTATTTCAATAATCTTATATATTAATTTTTGAAAAACCCAAATAAAAATTGAGGAAATATGAACAAGTAATAACAAATTTTGTTTATTTATTTATCTTCTTCTTTTATTCTAATAAGTCAACCCTATTATAAAAGTTTTTGTTTTTTTTTTATTTTTTTATTTTTTTTTTTTATATAAGAAAGAGAACCAAAACAAAACAAAAATTATTTGCATATTTATATTTATTATTAAATTACACATTTATTATTGAATATTAATATTTTGATGAGTAAATGGTTGTCAAATTTAAAGTAAAAAATAAGAATTTTTGTTAACACCTTCATACCATTACACTCTCCCCTTATTACTATTCTAGAATACCTCTCACCATAATAAAATAAATTTTAATAAATAAAAAAACTTCATATAAAATAAATTAAATTAAATTAAGAAAAAATTATTCCCTTACTATATTGTAGAATACGGCTCACCATAATAAAATAACTTTTAAGTAAATAAAAATAACTCTTCAAACAAGAGTTGCAGGGCAGCGAAGTTCTTTCATAAAGTTATAGAATAGTTATGTTTTAATTAGTTGTGTTTGATAAATAAATAAATAATAGTTATACTTATAAATCATTTTATATGTCATGCAATTTCCTTTTTAGTTTTTTCAAAGCAAAAACAATGATGCAACAGACTAGATCAAAAAGAAGTAATCCCAGAAGGTAAGGATAATATTGGACAATTCATTTAATTCATAAAAAAATAGAATGGTTTCAAAGTGTGCAGAGTAAATTATATTATACAACTACTAAAATTGTTTTAATGTAAGGCTTATTGAAAATACTAGAAACAAAGAGATGCATCTTGATGTAAACTAATTTAAACCAAGACAATCCTAAACACCTATTTGGATATTGTGGCACTGCCACATTTATTACTGGGTTTGCCATCAACTAGTAGTTGTTTCCACTTTCCAATTCAACCCTAAATGCAAGGGAATCAACTTGAAAACTATAGGCTATTAATAATATTTTGACATAGTTTCCAGATTTCGCATGTTCCTTTCCTATATGTAACAGTTGATCATGAAAGGTTGTGGTAGTCAACTTGAATGAAAATTTAGTGTTGTTATTTTGGGAATTGATCATGAAAGTCAATGGCAATCTAAGAATTAACTACATTGCAAGTGTTCATGAAAAATGATGTCCATTGTTCTTGTGATCATAGCATAATATGTGTTAGTTTATTACTCAGAAAAATCTTAAACAAACCAAATAGACAATATATGAGATTAAAGAACTTACAAAAAGCTTGCCAAATAGCCACAAAAAACATTTCATTTACAAAATCATCATGTAATGTGGTTGATAAATAAAATGTGACTACTATAGCCATTCTCAACTATCTGAATTTAGTTCCTTCCATAGCATAAATGGATGGATCAAAACCTACAAACGAGAATATATTACACGATCTTCAATATAGCATAAATATAGAGCGTCCACGATATGTTTTTGAGAATCTGTATTGCTTTGATCAAGTGTGTTTGGACTTCATGGACTAGATATCCAGGTCATTTGAGCACATTCATCTTCAAAAAACATAAGTCACATAATGCAACATTTTTACAAAACTAGAAAGTCTGGTAAGAAAAGAAGACTTAACTATACCATTTATCAACATGCAACACATCTGAGAATCTACATACAAGAAAAAACAAATTTGGGACCCCAAATTTCCTTTTTACTTCAAATGGTCTTCAAACATAGAAACTTCATCGTACTGCTCTTGCATTTAGAATCCCTGCAGGAGAAGATGTAGCTTTATTTCTCTGTCCTCTATTGGCTTCAATAGCACACACACAATGCATAGAAGTGAGATTTAGACACCCACTTATGATGAGAGAATTCCTATCTACACAAGTGTGCAATGTTGGGAAAGTATCACAAATAGCTTGAACTATTGGAGCAAATAATGATGTACACTGTATAATGTTTAATTGCACTAGACCATGGTCTTCTTGGTCATTCAAAATAGATTCCATGTAATCATGACTTGCAGTTGCAGTGTGATCATTACTATTGCAACTGTCTGCACTGCCACTACTCCCATTTCTTGGAGATCCTTGGGCTACAGTTACCTGAGATACTGGCTCAGTGTTGTATCTATTATTGCCACTCTTGTGGTTGAGATTTGGTTTTAGTGATCTGTATATACCATTATTTACTAACGAGTACATGGCAGTATATGTGATGTTTTGGCAGCAATACAGTCCCAATGATCTTAAGTCATGACAATTTCCAGCCAATGCTACGACACTTTGATCTGCACCATGTAAAAATTTATAAAAAAGTTTATTATTGAATTGAAAGAAAGTTTTTGCAGGACATATGCTACCTTCAATTTTAATACCTGTTACTAACACACAACCACAAAGTTCCAGCGCTCTTAGCTCAGGGCACCACTATGCCAATCCTGTAACACCAACATCAGTAACCTTCTCACACCAGCCCAAATTCAAAGATTACAAGTGATAGTAATTATGATCCAATGTCTGGGAATCACAATGTATATGCAAATGTTAGATACCAACCACAAGTTTGTGGTATTGGACTACAACTGATCCTAGTTGAACTACTAAATTAGTATTGAAGAATGAACTTGCCTCCCATACCATTATGAAAGATGAACAATTCCACAAAAAATAACTTTGATTTCCAAGAAAAAAATAAATTTTCCACACTTGCTAATAGACCTACCAATAAAGCTCTGTCAGATGCAGCTCTAACGCAGCCACATAAATTTAGATGCCTCAATTTGTTGCACTTCTCTGATTGCAGATATTGTAGCTTTGGTTTCTTTACTCTAATTTTGAAGCTCTCCAAAGTGAAATAGGATGCCACTTGATAACGGCATAGTTTTGGTTTCTTTGCATCTTCAAACTATCCAAAGTGAAATAGCATCACACTTCATAACAGTTCCACATTTTCCGACCACATCTATTTTAGAACCGTTCCAATTTTGCCCCATCTGCCACTATCATCGCAACTATGATAGTGGAACCGGATTAATCGCCCTTATCGGTCCAAACTTTGTAGCCAATTATATTTCAAAAAATCATTTTGTAAGTATCTAAAATAAATTACAAATTTCCTTTTGAAAAATATGTTTTCTTTTGGAGATATATTTCAACAAACTTAATCAAGATTTAAACTAACTATAATTTCTAAAATGCTTTTATAAAATAAATAAATTAAGACAACATTATTACATTATTATGTGTAAATAGAAACTCTTTTTTTTTTTGCAATAAATTTAGAAGCTATCACTAATTACATCTGAAATTCAAATGAAAGTTACGATATCACTAATAAATTTAAACCAAACTAAGTTTGAAAAAATAATTGCAGTAAAATTAAATCTAATTAAATTATTTTATTAAAAAAATTAAACTCAAGATGAATAGTTATGAATTTATTTATTCATATTCTATGAAACTCAAATACTTGATTTATTACTAAAAGAATCTATGAGTGAGTTTTGAAACTTATTAGTAATTATTTAAAAATAAATTATTTATTAAAAAAATTATCCAAAATTTTGCTCAATAAAAGACTATATTCATGAAGTGAAAAAAAGTAAAGAAAATAGATTTTCTTAGTTCTAATTACAAGTTGGATTTTTTTCATCAAGTTGATTTTTTTTTCCCAATTTGCCACTATTATCGCAACTATGATAGTGGAACCGGATTAATCGCCCTTATTGGTCTAAACTTTGTAGCCAATTATATTTCAAAAAATTCATTTCTGAAATATGTTTAGTTATCTAATTTACATGTTTACTTTAATAATACACAAACATTTGTTAAATAGAACATAAAAATGATCTCTCATTCGTTAAGAACAGACTTATTAATCACTAGTTAAACCACAAGTGGTGCCTATAGTTCCTTCGGCAGGAACTAATAAAATAAAAAGTCTAAATAATAAAATAAGAACTCTAAGTAAAAAAATAACTCTTAATAGATGTATATAAGATATCTATAGAGCTAAATAAAATAGCTCTACAATTAAATAAAGACACCAAAAATTTTAAATATGCACTAACTAAATTAAATAAAGCAAAAAAGCCATTTTTTTAAATAGGCAATAAATAATTTTTTTAAGTGAATAAATAATTTTTTCTATCTATATTTTTTATCTATTTCTATAAAAAAAAAAAATAGTTAAAATTAAAGTGAATAATTTATTAAAAATAATATTTTTAAAATTAAAACATCTAATTATCTTAAATGTATCTATCTAAAAATTGTCAAGATGTATAATCTTGATGTACATATCCACCATAAATAATAAATTTAATAAATATTGATAGATAAATATTATAGGAATAAGAGATGAGACTTATAAAGATATTGAAATAAATATGCAAAATTTAAATAAATAAAATAAATTATTTATCTCTTTGTTTGATCTAAAATCTAATAGAAATAGGATATTTTTAATAGATTAAGCAAGAAAATAAGGGTCTCATCCCTTTACAAAAATTGCCCTACTAAAATAGAAAATCAAGAACACAAAATAAAATAATAAAAAAATAGAGAAAAAAAATAAGAAATAGAAAAAAAGCACCAAGGCCTTAGGGGTCACAAGAATTTCCCCCTTCCTCAAAGAGAAACTTAAAGAAGTTTTCCTTCTCCATGGTAGAGTTGGAAGTTCCTTGCACCTTGTAAACCTTGACCTACAACATAGAGAGGGTGACAACAGATGTATTCATAACCAAAGTGATAAACCTTATCATATTGTTCCAATTTTCTTCCATTCCCTCCATTCTTCTCCTCATGTTATTAACCCAACTAACCATGAGACCACATAGAGAATAATTATTTTGTTTCTTAATTAACAATTGGAATCTGGGGATTTTAGAAGTAGGAACCTAGGGGCTTTTGACAATAGGAACTTGGGGGCTATCCTTAGTTTCAACAGTTGGGTGGCTAACCATAGCATCAAAATTAGTGTAGGGGAATTCATCACTTTGAAGTAGTTATTACCCTCTCATTTCATTAGAGGAGTGTGTTCAAGGGTGTTATCCTTCACACTCTCACTATTGTCATCCTTTTTCAGGTAGAGAGGTCAAGTTTGACAATTCTATCTCCTACAAATTGGGAGGCTTGGCTACCAATTTATTTGATCTTTTAACTACAATATTTTTACCAAGGATCCTCTCTTGAGACAAAGTAACATTCTTTCCCCACTTACAATATTTAACAAGTGTAGCTTTCAAAATATTATTCCCAAAGAATTGACTCTCAAGAAGATGACCCTCCTCAACCTCTATACTTTTATAAGACTTTTTTGCAACATTCTTACTCCCCAAGATTTTAGATTTCCTATTTTCTCTTTTTTCTCAAGGGGAGTTGAATATTTTTTGAGAGAACACAAGCCCACAACTACCCTAGCTTCACCTTTATGAGAGGAGGTAGCAACTGAGGAGCCAAAGGGTTTTTTAGCACCCCGAGGGACTATTTTTTGGAGGAATACACTTGTTTTTGGCTAATAGTTCCTTCAAACTAGAAATCTCAACCAAGAAAGAAACATGTTTTTGACCCAACTCCAGAGGAACATTCTTTAAGGCATTATCAACCAAGTAGCTTGTTGTAAAACCCTGTCCCGCAACCTAGAGGATGATGCAACACTGCGGAAGCACAACTAATTTTTTTTCTTAAAAAGAGTAACAATGACTAGTGAAGTAAACTACTCTAACACATACATCCTCTAGGCCACGCAACGTGTCTACATGTGAACTTCACAACTCACAAAATTATTCTAAAACATAGCATATAAAATTAACTCATGATAACATCATACATCAAAGCATTAACCCATAGCATAATAAATTAAACATGGAAATGTAATGAACATATTTCCATAGATACAACACCACTTTAAAATGATATATACAATTTAATCCAACAGTAAATAGATCATACATAATGTTACAATTACAGTACAAGGAATCCTCCTTGTTTACAAATAAGAAATACAAATACATAGTGTCCCTTTGTTACAATGAATACAAGAGAAGTAAAAATCCATAGAACACATGAGCTCCTCGAACTAGAAGATCCCGCCATCATGAACATGAAGAGAAAACCCCAACAGTGTAAGGTGCACACCACCCAACCATGTGGTACCCGTAGGCCCAACCCCCATGCTAGGAGATAGTAATGGTAACCAAGACAAACCTACTACCTCTAGACACAAACAATACACAAGATAACATAGTACTAGTAAACACAAAACAACACTGTACCAATAAACACAAAACATAAGGTTACATTGCTTCCAGAACCACTGAATCAATTACATCCACTGTACAATACAAACTGACTGTTGTCATAGGAGGAGTGTCATCACAAAGGTTGCATTGGTTATCCAAAGGAGATCTTCCTAGGTTCTGACCCCCATCTTGGGTTATCCTAGTAACCTCTCACAAACCCGGCCCCACATGCACACCAGTGCGGAATCGATTATCTTTCGAGAAGACAAGATAACTATATTTCCATTCCAGGCCTTCTCGACTCATCTCAAGTCTCATACTAGCCCTTGAGCCAATGAGCGAGGATAAATTATCTGATTAAATGTATTAAGCTACTCTATCCCTAATAAAGGTTATTTAATTTCCACTGATTAAACTAACTTTCACACGAGTTGTCCTAGGACCACTTTGTGTCCTGGCCCCCGTTGAAAGCCACTCCCCTATCGACAACACAATAACATATTCCACTACCCAAGGGTAGACAGTGTGCACAAAAAAAATTGATAACAATTATCAACCATTCTGCAAAGAACAACACATCTCGTTCGTAGTAACCAGGTGCCCAAATTAAATCACACGACCCGTTCATAGTAACCAGGTGTTCAAACTAATTCACACATCCCTACGGATGTCAAATACCAAATCTCAAAAATGTGCACTACCCAAGGAAATCTCAAAAAGGGTGAACAAAAGATACAATAACCCTTTCACAATTTTACAATCTCTGGAAGACTTATATTTTCTTGACAACCAATATCCCCAATTCCCAATACACAATTACAAAAGAATACACAATTACTATAAGCCACTCTAGTAATTAAATATACAACCATTAGGATTTCCCAAATCCAATAAATCAACAACAAATTAAACCAATTGTTTAACTTTCAGTTTGACAATTAAGTGTAAAACCCCATCCCGCAAATGTGAACAGAAAAAAACACAGCTTAAAACAATTTAGGCACTTATATAATCTAATATTCAGATTTCCTAAATCCAAATTGAATCAATGTCTCATCACATGCAATTATTCAAAGTAAATATAATTCCATTTGCAATAATAAGGAAATAAAATAAAACTATTTAATTAACTCCAATTCCATAGTTTCATATAATAATAATAAAATCAATTTCTCTATTACAATCATTGCACTATAAAATATTCTACTTGTACATTAAACATTTTAATAACACAATATCTATTTAAATATAAATCAACTTTCACCCCTAAGTCATTTTATTTTAGGATTTACTAGCCCATGCATTTGCATACTTATATTAAAATATATACTTATGTTTACAAACCATAAAGAAATTAAAACTAGTTGTTAACTCAAATTCCACAAACACATAAATAAAAATCACAATCTTTCTATTAAAATCATTTTATTATAAAACACCTACTTGTGTATTGCATGCACTAATTAACAACATAATATTTATTTAAATAAATATCATTTTTAAATAAATATATATATTTTTAATTACATAACCCAATTATTCTTTTCCAATATTCATTTTAAAATATTTCATATTAAAATATCTAATTGTGAATGTGCATGCACCTATTTAAAAAATACATTTAAATATGTTTATATTTAAATATTCTAAAATTATATGCAATTTATATATATATATATTTTCAATTTTCAAACAATACTAAACATAAAATCAGTTTGTTGTGACTTTAATAACTTTTGTTTTCGGATTTGGTTTCTCTGAAATTTTTACTGAAGGTGCGCCAAAAAGTCTTTTAAAACATATAAAAAATTCAGCCATACCCAGTTCGTAAATCTTTAGTTATGATTAATTTAGTGACTCTCTTCCGCAGCTACTATTATGATTTACAAATTACAGAGGTTTCCAATTTTCACAAATCTACCAGAGGATTTCAATTCTCTCAAATTTATCACAATATTTCATTTTCAATCCTACAGAGGTTTTCTAATTCCTCTATTATTATTTTTTTAATATTTTTATTGTGTTAAAATTCATTCCCTTCACGGTAATTTACCTTTTTTCTATAGAAGAATAAATTATATTTTCATAGGAAGAGGTTTCTAAGTTTGATTTAAATTCAACAAGATTCAATAATCCCACTATAATTTCCTTTTGTATAAATCTATTTCAAATACTCATTTTAAGAGGATCCAAATTGTTTTCTACAAAGGTTCAAATTTCACGGCAATCTAGCTTCTACAATAATGAAAATCTCTTCTAATCTTTTCCAATTTGCATTACAATAATTCAATAACTCTTTCAAATCAAAATTCACAAAAACAATTAAGGAACCTATTCCAAAAAAATTGTTATCTCGAGGATTGATGTCAAGCTTCTCTATAACTTCAATTTGTCCATGTTGCCAAAGCTTCCTCCAGAAAAATTGCCACTTCCCAGATAACAGAAATAATCCACAGCCAAGAATATAACAACTATGTTCCTAAATTATCATAAAGCTTCTAAGATCTACAATTTCTTCAAACCACAGAACAAATCTTTTATTTCCCCAAAAACCTATGTTCCTCTTTTTCCTGTGAAAAACAACTTCCTCTTTTTTCACCAATTTCAATCAATCTCTCCATAAATCAATTTTAAGACAATAAGAAAACCAATCTTTTTAACTTCCAATTCACACAACAAATATCTCTTCTTTAACAAACCAAGATATTTCTAAGATCTTTTCCCAAATATGCATTTAAAATTAAAACAATTTATTTAATCTAATTTACAATTAAATAACTTATTTATTTTAATTCTTAATTAATTTAATAATTAAAATTACTTAATAATATAACTTAAATTAAATTAATTCATTTATAATAAAATCTCCATATTAATTAAATACTAATCACAACATATAATTTAATCCTTACAATTTAAACTTGCAAGATAAATAAAATATCAAGACCAACATGGATAAGGAACATGACCAACATACAGACTGACAACACACTGTGTTAGGGTAAAGGTTTGACTAGGTAGCCTGTTACTATCTCTCAATCATTACTGTTGAGTAGTGGACATGCTCAGACCTGTGAAACCAGGTGAAGTCGTTGTCCTGTACCTACAAACCTACAACAAAAGCAAAATTCGTACATGTATACAGATAATAATTCATACACACCGTGAAGAGAGAATCACGGAAATCACAGGGCACTCGCAAGCGAGATATGCAATACCACCCCCTTCACCAATACAGTCACATCAAGACTAATGAAATTAAAATATCAATAATTAATAAATGAGCATACATCAATATTAACTCAAATAACAACTATGCTAATCTGAAAGCATGTTATAAACAAATAATCAGTCACAACATCAACTCATCAAAATATCACCATGTCCGAGTAACATTCAACAGTGTCATAAAGTTTATCAAACAGTAACATAAAGTCAAGATAAACAACCTCATAAAGTCTAGATGAAATCCAAGAAGTTGTCCAGACAAGGTAAACGGAGGGGCATTACACTTGTAATAGGTTTTTCAAGGTATAGTGCCAAGTGAAACTAGTACAACCGAACAATAAGCCCCTAGTGAAGTCGTACCATATGCCTACTATGGTTTTTCTTGTGAAATTTTTTGGCTTCCTCAACAAATTTTTCTAACAATCTCATAGGAAAAAGGGAAATCTTAATAGGAACTTGCAGCATAGATGATTGAATAAAGGAAAGTGATAAGGTTAAGTGTAAGCTAATGGGTCCAATTTTAATGGAGGTGTCCAGCTTAAAAAAATCTCAATAGGAACAAGTACCCATTTAGGATTGGGCTCCCAAGCCTAAATTTCTATCTATATGAAATGGATACTCATTTTGATTTTTAAAATTTCTACCCATTTTAAAATGGGAATTCATTTTTATTTTTGAAATGGGTAATGCATTTTGACTTTAAAAATAGGTACCCATTTTCATTTACACCATATTCCCACTCCTATTTAGAATGGGTATGCATATTGGACTAGGTACATGTGGGTATGCATATTGGGCTAGGTACATGTTTCATAAAATTTGAAATCTACAAAAAAAAATTAGGCTCGGAAACGCAACTCTTAGCCTTGGACTTGCAAGTACAATACAATGAAAATAACAAGAGAAAAAATAACTTTACCAATGTGGTTGACAATTTTTTTAAAGAATTTTTTGACAAAATTAAAACCCATTATAGATGATGATGTTTAGTTTTTTAATATGTAAAAAAAAAATGATTGGAAATATTTTTCTATTTATTAATTATTTTCTAAGGAGAGTGGTTCATAATATTAAAAAATTTATTAGTATTTTTTAATAGTTTTTTATTTTTATTTTTATTTTGAAAAAAAATTGTGCAATCTAGACATCATTCTTTACACAATGAAATAATAATAATTTTATGATTAATTTAGCTCAAATTATGTTTTCCATACACAAGGGGTTTTCAAAAATAGCAATTAGGGTCAATAAAAAATTATTTAAAGGATAATACATATCTTTCCCCAAAAGGAATTAGAAAAATACTTTTTATTTAGGTTGAATTATGTTTTTCATACACATACATGTTTTGGCCTTAAATAAGTGACTTTAAAAAGGTTATTTTTATACATCCTATACAAAATTAACTTGTATCATCTAGGTATTAGAATAAATTACATATTTGAAAACAAGACTAAAAATCATACATTTCATATTACTAGACCTTGTTAAAATTATGTGTAAGGGAACTTCAAATGTTTACTCAAGCTATGACAAACTTTGAGCTTCAAGAAAAACACTTTCACTTTTTGGCCAAAAGTGGGCCCACTATCTTGCACTTATTGATAATGGAAAATGTATTTGAACAAACCCTCCAATGTAAAATATTTAATAAGCATCCAACTTACTTTGTCCCAAGGAGAAGGCAATTTCTCCCTATTGAAGTTATTTTGAAACTTAATGACACTCTCACCAACATTCAAAAATTCTTAATGCTTTCCTCATCCTTAATTTTGCTCAATCTATGCACTATTTTCCCTTTATTTTTGAGCCCTGTTGTAGCAATAATAGCTTCCTCCATAACCTTGAAGCTTACTCCCCCGATTTGGATATGTTATTTAAGTACATGAAAGTCAATAAAAATATGTATCTTTACCTAAGCCACTTATGTATATCTTTATCTACCTTGCATAATTATAAAATTGAAATTATAATCATGGATTTGAACCTTCTATACAAATTTAATGTGATAGTCCATACTCATAGATATTTTTATTTACTTGCATATCTCTCTATCTCTCCCAAAGCATGCTAAGCACTTCACCCTTTTTTGTGACTTATTCACCACAATCCTTATGCTAACTCTACACTAAATTCTTGCATACATTTACTTAAAAATGATGAACACATCTATTTTGATAGATCAGCATATATATACTAGAAGTCAAATAATAGATCTATAACAAGGCCAAATCTATTATAATATTAGAAATTATTAAAATATTAAAGTCGTGAGATATATATAGGCTTATATCCCCTAGCACCACCTAAACTATACTATGGAATCATACATAAAATTATTATAATATAGACTTTCTCATAATGAATCTGGAAATCACTATATGTATCCTAAATTAAATTATATCCCTAAACATAATTGATACATAATTATATTTAAGAAGACAGATAGATATTTACAAAGCCATACACTCTCTATTTATAAGTAGGTTTTATTTGTAGTGCAATTACAAATGTCACATTATGGTTCCAACATTGCCCCTATTTTTGAATTTGTATAAAAAAATTGGTTGTATGGTCAAGAGCTTACATGTGATAGAGATAATAGCTCTTTTGTGTCAAATTTGATAAGGATATCAAGTCAATAGATTTATACAAAAATTGAAAATAAAAAGTAGTCACACGGTATGCCCTTGAATATTGGCACAAATATTCATGCCACATAAATTTACTTCAATTCTCTTTGTTGCAATAAATAATTAATGTGTCTTAGATTCTAGATGTTCAAATGAATAAGGGTTAGTCCTTAAATATAAATCTAAGGGTGCAAGTAAAATATTTGGTACTTTAAGTTAGCACGTAGTGCCTAAGTAGAGGAAAAATGAGTAGTCCCAAAGTTTAAAATTAAATTTAAAATATACAGGGTAATTAGCATAATCATGCATATAATTGAGGTCATTTATATAACTATGGATCTAACCATGGGAAGGGTAAGTATGAAACCAAGGATAAAAATTAATTCCTAAGAATGTATGAATATGGAAGGAGGTATTTATTATGTTATGTGTGAAATCTTATCAAAAATAATGCCACTTGTACATATATCATTGTGTGAAAAATAGCCCAACCAAAGTGGGTACATAATAAAGGGATGAGTTGCAAGGTATGTAATTTCACTGTCACATTTCTCTCCACTATGAATTAAGTGTAAACTAAAATAAGAATGTATGTCAAAGTAAAATTAGGTGGATAGCATAAAAGTAAACATTTATTCTTATACAAGGATATGGTTATGGATGTATATGTTTCTTCAATACATGCTCCATTATACTAAGTTATTCATTTGAGAACCGACAAACATGAAATGAAAATAAATTAATTAGTAGCATCCATATAATAAACATCCAAAATAACCACAAACACAACTACTAACTATCTAAAATAAGTTAAAGTGATAATGCTTGTAGACAACTAACATAATGTTCCACTCAATAATTATAGGATATTACCAAGAGGAAGTTGATAGGATATTATTTAATGACAAAGGAAATGATACTACAAAAGTAGCTAAAGTGATATTCAAAAAAAGAAAAGATTAAAGGTAAATAACATAAAAGGTAATGCAATAAACACACAATAACTTCAACTAAAACCCTTATTTCTCCTCAGATAGAGCTAAAGTAGATTTCACCCTATATCCAATTAATTTTCTATTTTGATGTGTTGATGGAGGAATGTGGTTTCTTATTAAACCAACAATATGATGATAGGATTAAGATGATAAGAGATCAAATGGATAGCTAATGATATGATGATGGAATATTACTTAGGCTATACAAGAAATAGATAGAAAATTCAACAACATAACAATAGGATGAGAGAAGATATCCAAATGGGGTGAGAAGCCTCTCATTTATAGAATTTCCATGAGATAAATCGAGGGCCAAGATGGATTTGTTGATGGATGGCTAGAATTGATTGAGGATTAGGTTTTAGATTAAAGTTGTAGTCATGTGACAAGTGTCACATGAGGTATAAGGGCTAGGTTTAGAATTTGATTAGGGCAACATCTTTATGTGAAAGGTTGATATTTGGAGATGTAATATGAAATGGATCGATGATATGAAAATTTAGTTTGACTTTTGGAAAGTGTCTAGATTCAATGAATCTATACAAAGTCTTAGTCATATGAGAGCGAAACTTGTCACATAATGGCATCTTTAGATTGTGATCCATGTGAATGAATCTAATGGATAGGATTAAATGGACAAGGATTGAGGAATATAGTGAAATTAAATAATGGAGGAAAATATGGTGGGGATTAATTAGCCTAAATCAATCAATTAATTAGGAATTAATTAATTAATTTAGTTAGAGGATTTTGTGATAAGACTAGAATTAATTAAATAAATATGAAATTTATTTAATTAAAGGTGATGGATAAGGGTAATGGATAATTTAATTAATTAATTAAAGATTATTTATTTAATTAATTAATTAAAGATTATTTATTTAATTAATGGCTTAGGATAGACTAAAATTATGTGTGGTTGGGCAAGGTCGGATTTTAGGTGTCTACAAATGCTACACTCGACAATTATAAAACTACATGTAATACTTTGATATTCTTTGTGAAAAAATCAAAAAGAGTGGTATTAGAAACCTTGTATGCTACCTCCAATTAGTCAAATGCACAAAATTTAAGTAATTTAGAGTATATTGAATAATATATAATCATGAAAGGTCAAACTAACATATAAGATATCACTTAGGTGGCCTCATAATAAGATAATATGATATGTCAAAAATTTACAAAAGACTTAGGATGCCATATTATCCCTAGCCAGGGTTCTAGAACAATGTGAGAAAAAATCCATGAGTATTAGGTATAAAATCATATAAACATATATAATATGTGACATAACTATGTGATAATTATTAGAAAAAACCATAATCATAATGAACATGTTAGCATAAAATAGAATCATAATTAATATTAACATGAACAACTTGGATTAGCACAAATTGTACGATCTAAGTGTTGTAATCATGGACATTATATAAGTTCTTATAAAATAATCTCAAAAGGTGTGTTAGTTTTAGAAAAAGGAATGAATTAATGAAAAAATATGTATAATGATAAATTTGACCATATAATACATCCTATAAATGGGTAATTTTGATGTACCTAGGAGGTAACCCATTTACACATGTACGGTACTAGTATCCTATTTTTTAAAAATTAACCCTATAATTAATGTAGGTAGATGGGATATCTCTATCATGAATAATATTGACACATGTCATCATAAGTATTAAGATCATGATATAGAGTAATAATGTGCATGGAATGTTAGTTTTTAAGTACAACATGAGAAGGTGTTAAAATTATTATAGTCCATATTATACAAAAAAAGGTGTAAAAGGGAAAAAGGATAATTCATTTTTATTGTCACCTATGAGAGGGATATCTAGGAGAGACCTCATGGTGAAATTTAGGAACCATGTCACACATTGGGAAGATAAAATACAAGCATCTATAGGTGGCCTGCAAGGAATTCCCTATCTAGATATATCAAATATTTCCTCCATTTAACATTTTTTTTAAATAAAGTTTTCTTAGAATGTGTGAAAGTGCCTAAAAATTTGTTTTTACCTATTTTTATGATCTAAAATATTTGACCTCTTTTATTGGGAAGTGAATCCTTTTACATGAAAGTGGTTTAAAAAATTTGGATTTCATTTGTGCATGCATATCTAACTCGATTGATGATCATGCCTATTGAATGAACAAGAACATTGAGAGGAGTGAATCAATTGTATCTAATCAAAACATCAAAACCCTCAATAGTAATTAGATCCACATGCATTCATTAAACCCTTATTATGTTATAATGTTTAAGCATGAAAAGCAGATAACAGAGAACTGAAATAACAACACCATACACAAGAGAACACCAGATTTACATGGAAAGCCCAAGGAGGGAAAAAACACGATGAGGATTAGCTCACAATATAAGTAATTGCAAAACCAATACAAAAGGGCTCACTACCATAATACGACACACTGTCCAAAAGGGCTCACAGCCAGGGCTCGTTGCTACAAAAAGAAATATAAGAGAAATGTTACACAGAGAACAATGCAACAAGGAATCCACCACAATGCTCCAACAATATCGTAGCCTTGCTTGAATAATTTCAGACACCTTCAACTCACTGCTTTCAGGAATCCAAATATTTGAAATTTGCACTGCTTTGCTCAAATTTGCATCACACATATCACTCACATTGATCTCACATCTATCTTGCATCTTTCTTGATTCTTCCTTACATCTCACAACAATACCACACTTATTTATATCAATCCCAACTTCAAAAACCTTCAACAATTTCGGCAACTATTTGTTACACTTACAAATTCAAAATAGGTTGGCACCTAAACATTCCCGCGGTGGATAGGAATGAAGGTGACCCATATAAATCCTTAATTATGACCCAAATATATCCCATCATACCTTAACACACTTTCACAAGCTTCGCATGTAGTGCTAACACAAGGTCGGCCAATACCCGTGTTAAACACCATAATCATTAAGTATACACTTTCTTAAATCAATCTAAAAGTTTTGGATAGCAAAATTCACTTGAACACAACTTAGAATAACCCATGGACTACTTTAGATTCATCAAACACTTTATCCAAACTTGCATCATTCAAATACTTCAACTCAAAACAACTAGTAAACCTTATTCGCACACTGACAAGTGAAACTCACTTTGTATTGTACCAAATCAAGTGAAACCTTGCAATCTAAAAGATAAAATCATTATAAGAAACTTCTCAAATCCGCACAACCTGAAGCCAAACAACAGAGAAACACGAAGCAAATACATTTCTTCCAGGCCACAGAAAACATCCCTGAAAAACTAGCTCACACACTGGTGAAAATATCTCACTATGTACAAAAATATAGAAACTCAAATTCTAAATATAGAAACCTCTAACAACCATGAACAACATATCAAATTCGTACAGGTATAGGATCAACACAGAAGAAATGCGGAGCACAATACTAGAGCACATTCTGACCACTTGCACAACACTGTTTACTTTGTTTATCAAATTTTCTCAAAAGCACTTGGAAACCAAGTACCAAATACACCATATCATCTCATTACTTCATTCCAACTTATATTCAATCACTACAACAAAAATATCGCTCCATGTACTCACAACACTTCCTTAATATCTCAACTATACATGCATAACCTGCAACAACATGTTTTCCTCTTTTCCACAATTTTCTCAAGATCATTGACATCTTCATCAATCAACAACCTTCCTTAACACATAGTTGACATCAATGACAACACCAACCAGTAGACTTCTTGTTGAAATCAATGACAACACCTTCATACTTGCAACAATGTATACATAAAAGTGATATGAAATATTTCAACTATAATTTTTTCTATTTTTTCATGTATTATAAAATTTATGATCTTGATGGATTTTTATCTATAATTTTCATTTGAATTAATGTATAATAATCTAAATATTAGAGATAAATTCGAAAACTAGCTACTACTTGGAGAGTTTATAATTACTAGAGTCGTCACCCATGAAATTTTGATTGAAAGATGTCATGGGTTTTGGATACATGAAGTATTTTCTCAATTCTCAACTTTAATATATAAGAGAGGTGGCCCGTGGGGTTCAAACATAAATATATTTATTTTTCCTACATATGGTGATTTATTATTAAACCACCCTACAATAGTATAGGAAATTGTATATTTAATCTATATGTAGAGAAATGCATTCCTAGGGTAGATTCCCTTTGGTTGATATATAATTAAGCCTTCTATCCAAAGGGTATAATCTTGTATTATTCTCTTAGTATTAATCCTTCTTGATGGATTTGGCTTCTCCCTTAGTTATATCATGATTTTTTTAGAGATATAGAGTGTTAGAGTGAAAATATATTTTCCTAATTAATTAGGTTATTTTCTACTCTAGCATACTTAATATTACTTATGTCATGTGTTTTTTGTCTCAAGTCATAGAATGAGGAAACATGTCATGATCTAATTTTATCCTCACCTATGGTTTCATCTAGGGTTTATTTTTTCTTTTCCTTATTGTAAGGATTCTTATCACTTGGATTTGCACCCTTGTTGGACCTAGGGTTCAATAATTTAAAGTTACAATGGGAATGATCTCAAGAAATGGGACCTTATTGTTGATATCAAACCTCTAGAGAAGTTTTATTCCTTTCTAATCCTAGATGCAATGTGTTGATCCAACTCAACATGCATTAAAACTAAAACCTAATCTTATTATAATGGCTTGCAAGGAAAAAGGGAGAGAGAGAATATAGAAAAGGAAAATTGGTGATGCACCAAAACTTAGTGTTCTTCCTTTATCATAACAACACAAAGAACAAATAAAACTATTGAAACTCACAGGGGTCTCAATTTTGTAGCTCTTACAAGTGTGTATGAAGTTCAAGGTTAGGCAATGACTCATTAAGAGGGGAGAGGAGAATACAAAAATACTTCCTACAAACAAGTAATACACCTCATACATCTCTTGAAAATAGCAAAAACCATTCACATATAGAGGTAAGAAACTTAAGAAATATAGAAAGGTAATAAATATATACACAAATTATATCACTAAGATGAAGGATTACATATTATATCTAAAGGGAGAAGAGGTGAAATAGAACAAATTTTATTAATTTAGAGTCATAATTATAAGAGAAGAACTCTTTTGTTGTCTAGTTTGAAATTGAGAATGAACCTTTTTGAATGATAGCTCCTACGTCCTTAATACACTCTAAGAAGAATACTGAAGCTTTCATGAAATCCATTCCATAGAGTAAACTCTACTTGATATATTCATTAATGTTCTACAAATAAGTCTAAAAATAAGTCTCCCTTCAAATCCAATTTGATTGAATGAGGCATAAAATAAAATTCCTCTATAGCCCTATCATACCTCTATATTCATGTGATTTATTGTGGAAATTAAAAAAAATTACACAAAAAAATTGCTAAAATTATAATCTATGAATATCAATCATCAAGCTAATAATTATGGTATGGTTAAGTGCCACTTTTCTCCTTCATCCATGTAAATTTAAACTTAGAATTATTTTTTGGCACCATTGAATCTAATATGGTCATTTTCAACCATTAAAATATATTTAATAGAAAAAATTATCATTTAGGTGCCTCTATGTGGGTTTGAGGTGCAATTGATCCTTTTGCGAGAGTTTTCATTTGAACTAGTTTATGGAGAAAACCAACAAAATTGTGCATATTGAGAAAACCCTCAAAACTAAACCTACCAAATTCACTTTATTTTGACATATGATTCAGATGGAAATTTCTAATGTTGATGTCAATAAAAGGATAGGGTGATGTCAATATGACATCATCATGGAATATGGTTGCTTAGGATTGATGATGTCAACATGATGAGCTAGTATTTAAAGGCTTATAGGAAAATACTATTAGAATAGATAGGTGAGGAAGTCTATGTAAGGAAGCTAAGGTAGCAGAACAACTTCCTACACTAATCTTGAGAGAAGGATAATGTAAAACTTTACAAATATTTTCAACAGTTATATAAACTTAAATATAAATAAACATAAATATCATGCATACCACAAAACAGTGATTTATGTGGGTAAAACCCTTTCGAGAGAAAAATGACACAGTCCAAAAGCCACCCAATATATTATTCAGAAATCACAAGGATTAAAATATACTTGCAAAGCAAGCTTCTCATAGGAGTATCACCAACTAGAGTTCTAGAGGCAACACAATTGCTATCAAACTCTCAGAATACATCATACTACATAGTTGTAATACAAATCCCTCATAAAATAGGGTTTCCTTCTAGGTCAATTCAAGCTAATAAAATATCGACTGTCAAATCTAAGACATAATGATGAACGGTCCAAATTTATAATAACAAAATATAAATAAAATTTAGCTTTCAAGGGCGCACGACCCTTGAACCCCTCACACGGGGGGGAGGGGGGGACCCCCCTACACCCCCTCGTCGCTGACATATCAACAATACCTTATGTAATTGCAAGGTTGAGACACATTTCCCAACAGTCTAACTAAATTGGATGAGAGGGAAACTTTGAAATATTTAGTTCAGATGGACAAGGAAAGTCTAAAAAGGGTTGATGAGGCCAGCATGGTGTAAGCATGGGGAAACTTGTGGGGAAATGCAACTAGAGCAATTATGATCGAAACTTTGAAAGGTTTGATTCAATTGGCTAAATAATCTCCATGGAAAAGGATTGCATTATCACTATAAGGCTTGTAGAAAAATACAATTGAATTGGATAGGAATGCAACTTTGAAAAGGTATAGTTCAATTGGCTAGGGAACCTTTACAGAAGGGATGACATCAACATGACATTCAAAAAAGTGGCATGCAACATTTTAAATTTTATAAATGGTCAAGTGTGGAAAAAACTAAGTAAACCAAACAATTAGATTTTAAAAGTTCTATTCAGATGGAGGCCTAATTCCCACAAAATACTTGCATGCAAAAATATCAAGTGAAGTGGATTTGTGAAAAGAGATAATGGAACTAGATCTACAAGAAAATCCAACTAATTTGGATTGTTAAATTTTGAAAGGGAAAGTTCATATGGAGGTTTGGTTCTCACAAGATTCAGACTTCCACAACTTTTAAATTTGATATATGAGTTATCAAGTGTGGGGAAAGCTAAGTGAACTAGTCTTTTAAAAACATTTTTAAGTGTAGTTTAGATGGGACCCATTTTTTTGTAAACAAGGACATTGTGGGAGAAGAAAAGTGGACTAGACCTTTTAGGGAAATACAATTGGACCATTTTTTAGACTTCAAAAGGTACAATTCAATTGAACACCAACTTTCTTAAAACACTAACTTTTGTGGGATTTTGTATATACACCAAACATACAAACAAGACAAATTGAACTAGCCTTTGGACCATTTTGAGGTGTAAAAACCACAAGTGATTTTATCCTTTTTCTTAATTAATTTGGGAAAAAAAAGAAAGGAACAAGGCCTAATTTTGGACTCTATCCAAATGTTATGAAATTTTAGCACAACGCCACCCAAATTTAACACACTCTAAAAATACACATGATTATTTGAGTCCTAAACTCAAAAAATTCAATATTTTGGTGATCTATGGTGAGTGTTTCCCTACTAAACACTAGGATCCAATGGCCTTGAGTGATCCATTTGGAATTTGATTCAATAAATAATTTAAAACAACCCTAGAAGATGAGCCTAGGATTGACCAACCAACTAAAATTATCTCAATCAACAAGCAACACAAGGATAAGTGATAGAATTTTGTAAGTATGCATTTTTTGGGTGAGTATGCATTTTTTGGGTGAGTTTGACAACTTGTCAACTCACACCCAATAAAATGGAACCATTGTTGGGGAATAGACTTGTTGGTTTAAGTTGGTAGGTTTCCAACTCAATATTATTGTTGATGGTTTGATATTAATTTGAAGAATTTTTTGGTGGTTGCAACCGAAAATCAAATTATTTTCCTTGGATTCTTGTGTACTTCAATGGTTTCCTCACTATTATGAGGTGGCAACGAGCTGCTATCAAAGAAAAAAGTTGTGTTGTTTCTATTCATGTTTCATGAACACATATCAAGTGACTACAACAAAGTATTTGGTACCATATTTTCTTCCAATTCAAATCATGGTTTCTTTCTTGATAAAGAAATATTTTATCTTTCCTCTCTTTTCTACCATGCATAAATAATTATAACCATCAGTGGATAACTAGAATGGATGAATTTATCCTAGGGATACATAATCAAATGTAGCATATAATACAAGCACTAGGTACTGTGGTAGGATGGATGTCCAAGAGTATTATGAGGATGAACCACCAGGTTGTTCATATATCCCAAAACAAGGAACAAGTTCACATTCAAACATACATGTGCATCCATACTTGAAAATATATTGAGGATAGATATACTTTTTGAACTTAAAATGAAATGTGAAGAAATAATTGGGGCTCTACAATCACAAAGACATCCTGCCATTACAAAAAAAAAAAAAGATTCTCCATCTCCTATTGTCCCACTTGATCCCATTTATATCTAGCATGACCTTTCTTGGGTCAATTACAAATGGAAAATGATGATATCTTCAATCTACCAATTAATGCCCACGTTTGATGGATATAATCATTGGGAGGGGGATGCACATGTTGGTGTTGTAATGTAGAAAATTGTATACCTTTACAATTTCACACTATGTTTGGGTCCCTTAATTTATTGGACTTAATTAAGCTTCTAATTTTCCAAATTATGGATTCCAAAGTCTTATTCCTACCGTTTTTCGAAAGGGGAACCAGCATTAAATAAATTCATTTAATAATTAAATTTCCTTGGATCATGTTTTTCCTAGAAGTATAAGCCAAGACTCATTCGCCCATGGATGAATGAGTCCCCTTTATGAGCCAAGACCTAGATTAAAATATGTTTTTGGCAGAATTTTAATTATCAAAGTTCAACTTGTAATTGTCAACTTTTGGAATCTATTTTTCAAGAAATTGGATAAACACCTATAAATACCTAGTATTTATATCATTTGAAAGATAACACACACCAATTCTAGAATTAAAGAGAAAATATTATTGTCAAGAGTATTCAAGAGCAACATAATCAGTCATTTGCAGTAGCAATCAAGATCCTAACATCATGTCAAAGTTTATGTGTGTTCAGGTTGTCTTGTGAAGGCTAACAAGTGTTGTAGGTCTTCATGCATTCAAGCATTCAAGAAAATCAAGCAAGCAAGATACAATTCCCTTGAAGTGATGTGTATGTCTTCAATCCTTTAAGGAAGCTATTGAAGGGTGATGAGTTGTAGCAAATTGTTCATTCATCATTTCCTTCCTTTCCATTAAGGATTTTACAATGTTAATGTTAGAACACTATTTACGGGGTTTGACTGAGGCAAAACCCTATGTGGCACAAACATTTTTCCTTCTTTGTGTATGTGCAGGTTACAGGTTGAAGAAGGATTGAAGAGATCTTGAAGAGAAATTTTGTATTGTTGCATTTATTGTCATCATTCTTGTCAACCTACGAAAAACTAAGTTGCATAATCAGATAAACACCTATAAATACCTAGTATTTTATCATTTGAAAGATAACACACACCTAGAATTCAAGAGCAAACATTATTGTCAAGAGTATTCAAGAGCAGTATTATCAGTCATTTGTAGCAACAATCAATATTCTAACATCATGTAAAATTTTATGTGTGTTTGTGTCATCTTGTGAAGGCTAACAAGTGTTGTAGGTCTTCATGCATTCAAGAATTCAAGAAAATCAAGAAAGCAAGATCCAATTCCCTTGAAATGATGTGTATGTCTTAAGTCCTTCAAGGAAACTATTGAAGGGTGATGAGCTACAGCAAATTGTTCATTCATCATTTCCTTCCTTTCCATTAAGGTTTTATCATTGATATTTCCAGTGTGAAAGTGGGAACACTATTTACGAGGTTTGACTGAGGAAAAACCCTATATGGCACACACATTTTTCCCTCTTTATGTATGTGCAGGTTACAGGTTGAAGAAGGATTGAAGAGATCTTGAAGAGCAATTTTGCATTTTTGCATTTGTTGTCATCATTCTTGTCAACCTACGGAAACTAAGTTGCATAATTTATTTCTGACATTCCAACAAATTTATAGGTGGAAAACAACATCTCAAATCTAGCAACAGAGGACTGTAAAAGGTATTTTTGGAAGCCTAATCAAAGACCCATTCGCCTAGAGGTGAACCAATCCCTTTGTACATGCCAAAATCAACTTTTGGTGACAGGTTCATGCCCTTCAATATCTCCCAGATCTTCCTACAAAGTGTTGTTATAGTTTGATTATCTTCGGGAATCTACATTTTACACATTAGGTCATATAGTTCAATTAGTTTTATCATTTCAAATAATTTCTAGATCATTCTTAATCATCCTAAGGCCCTGAAGAATTCACCAACCTAGGTCTGATTGAGGTTGAAAGTCAATCTCTTGGTTTTGTGGTTGGTATTCTAATGAAATCTAGGAAAAGGTCCCTTTGAGTCCTAGGTTCTTTGAATTTAGGATCTAGGACCCCCTTTCCCTCCATTTTAGGTGTATTTTTAGATTTTATTGAAAAGCATCATTTTGATTATGAAGATATGTGGATGAGATTTTTTGTTAGATCACTAGATGGAAAGGAAAATAATTGGTATATGAGCTTTCTTGAGCACTCTTTTGCTTTGTGGAATTAGCTTGTCACTATGTTCAAAAAAGAGTTCTTTTTAGACCTTGTTGCTCTTGTTGAGAAATGAAAGACATCAAATGGAAAGAGGGAGAGTCTAGCATGGTTTTTAGTCACGATTTTTTATTGATATTTCCAAAATCCCAAAAAAATGTAGACCTAACACATCTATATTGACATTTTTCTTGGAGTCTATGATGATTCTCCAGCTTTTGGTTCAATATGAGAAGAGTTTAATTTGATAGATATGCAACAAGCATATAGGCTCCTTGATTTCACTAATTCTTTGAGAAAGTATCTAATTACAAGATCATTGTCTTCAAGAACATAAGTCATTGGTTGTGATTTTTTTGTTGAAGATAATGATTTTTTGGAGGTGGCGTCAAGTAGAAGTACAATATCAAGTGGTGATTGCACGTTTCTAGGAAAGTAGAAGAAGGCATTGGTGTATGGTATGACAAAAATATTGATGAAGATGATAGTGTGTGCACTTATCTTTAATTGGATCAATCATTCAAAGGTGATTGTAGTGAGGAAATCAATGATTATATCAAGTTTGTGAATGAGTACAACTGTGTTGTTTGTTACAATAGTATGGATAGTGAGGAAGATATGTATGCAAACGACTCATTCGATGAATTAGCTCAGGTAGATTATTATGCAGTGCATGATCATGTTGGTGATACAAGTAGTGAACAATAATTTATTCTCTTGTTTAATACTTTACCTTCCTTCATCCCCTTTTCTAATTTTTAATGTTGTTGATGATTGTTTGCATGAGGATAAATTATGCATGAAGATGAAAATGTAGAAATAGATGGTGTTGTAGTTAATGAAATTCAATGTGAAGATTTTACACTTGATGAATGTGATATTGGTGATCATATGGACACATATGAGAACCTCTTTCTTTGGTGTGAAATTTTTTGTCTTCCTCATGTATAGTGAACTTCAAGTGTGTCATATGAAAGTGATGTTGCAGGGTTGAGCATGGAAGAAGAGGTGTTTCGTTTCTAATTTTTTTATCACATGTGTTACAAAACATTTACAAGATAAGCTTGAAACTAAGAGACAATTTGAAGAGTGCAACTCTTTGCATAAAGTGTCTTGTGATCTAAATTATTGTGTTGATGAACATTACATCAACATGAGTGAATCCAAGGTATGTTACCTTCTTGTTATTCTAGAAGTTTGAAAAACTAAGAATGATTCTTTCCTTTGTGATGAAGGTGTAGCTTCTTATAGTTTGGATGAAAGTGTGCCCTAGTTTGAGTGTTTCACTTAGGCCCAACATACATCTTGTGATGGTGTTGAGTAGCTAGCAATAAGTTCTCCAAGTTGATGATCATTTGACTACTCAAGTTCCCTTTATGCTTGATTTGTAAAAATTCTAATTTGAACTATTAGAAGATGAGTTTCCTTTTGTAGGTTAACATGATGAGAAGGAATATTTTTATTTGCAATGTGAATTAGAGGTATTCTATTTTTTCCTTTATTCACCCATGGAGGTCAACAGGTATGAAGATACCATGGTTTCTTTTTGTGTTGACCTAAGTTTTTAATTGGTGTCCCAGTTTCTATATGTAAGGAAGCTAAGGTAGCGAAACAACTTCCTACACTAATATTGAGAGGAGGATAATGAAAAACTTTACAAAAATAAACATAAATATCATGCATACCACAACATGGTGATTTGCATGGGGAAAACCCTTTTGAGAGAAAAACCTCACTCCAAAATCCACCCAATAGATTATTCAAAAATCACAAAGATTACAATATACTTACAGAGAAAGCTTCTCATAGGAGTATCACCAACTAGAGATCCAGAGGCAACATGGCCACTATCAAACTCTCATAATACATCACAATACACAATTGTAATACAATGCCCTCATAAAATAGGGTTGTATTCTAGGGCAATTCAAATCAACAAAATAACAACCATCAAATCTAAGACCTAATGATGAATGATCTAGATTTAAAATAATAAAATATACATAAAATTTAGCTTTCGGAAGTACTGCCCCTGAGCCCCCACCGGAGCGCGCAGCTCCTGGACCCCTGCCAGGTGGATGACCCCCTTGGACCCCTCGTAGGGGGGACTCCCCCATCACTTACATATCAACAGTACCTTATATAATTGCAAGGTTGAGACACATTTTCCCAACAAATATCCCACTTGTCAAACACCTTGCAAGAGCAATGGGAGGGTGTATAAACATTCATCAAAACACCAACAAATATCCTACTTGTCAAGCACCTTACAAGAGCTATTGAGAAAGGCCAATAGTCTCTGAACACCATCTGAACTTCTTTATGTTCACAGGCTTAGTTAAAGAATCAAAAACATTCATCAAAGTCTCTACCTTAACCAGTTTCACCCAGCCATCTTCAACAATATCTCTAACAAAATGATATTGTACATCAATGTGCTTGGTCATAGCATGAAATGTCGAGTTCTTAGCTAGAAATATCACACTCTGACTATCACAGTAAATTGTCATTGTGCCTTTTTTTATTCCAATATCTTAACACAATCTCTTAAGCCAAATGGCTTCTTTACAAGCATGAGTAGCAGCCACATACTCAGCTTCAATAGTAGACAAAGCAACCACATTCTTTCGCTTATCATCCTGTGATAACTTTAAGAAACCAACCTCAAAAAAAGATATAAAATCTTGGTGAATCTTTCAAATTTTTTGGAAAAAATATTAATTTCAATTGGTGAATCTTTCCTTTTCTTCTAAAAAAATATTAATTTTACTAGTGATTTTTTTTTACATCCATAAAATTTTGTAAAAAATATTGGCGAATCTTAGAAAATAATAGTAAAATTATTTAGTTATGATGGTGAATCCTTCCAATCTAAAAATAATAATTCTTATGGAAAATTAGGGGACCGGAGGTGGAAATTATTGATGGGTTTAAGGGAAGACTGTACTATTTACTTTCCACCATTGATTTAAAATATAATATAAAAACCCTCATTGTATTTCATGATTTAAAATGTACCTATAATCTGTAATGCTCATGGGGCCTAAAAAAGCTTTTGGATCACTGATATTAGAAGATCAACAATCCAAAAGCTATTTTGAGCCCTATAAGAATTACAGATCATGAGTAGATTTTACCTCGCAGAATATAATGAGGGCCATTAGAAATATTATAAATCAATTGGAAAGTAAATATTGGAAATATGGCCCTAAATCAACTAATAATTATGATACACTATTGGCGAATTAATATAGATTTCTATTATAACTTATAAAATTTAGGAAAATTTGATCTAATCATGTATCGAATATTGTGGTGAATTTTTGAGTTAAAAATTATAATAAAATAAATTCTTTGGCAATTTATATAAGACTAGAATAAAATTTTGTAAAAATGTGGTGATTCAAGTCATGTTAATGCTCAAACTATTAGCCAATATTTGATTCCCAAATTTCAACTATTAGCCAATTGGCGAATATTAGCCACTAAAAAAACCAATACTGATCCAACTAATTACGCCACCAAATAAAGTAAACACATAAGCATTGGTGGATCATCTGCTATCAACATCACCTACCCAGTTTGAATCTACATAAGCATGAATATCAAGGGAAATCTCATCTTCAATCATATTACTATGATAACACAAGGAATATTTTGAGGTACCGCACAAATATATGAAGACCCTTTTAACTGCATCCCAATGAACTTTACCATGATTAGACATATATCTGGAAAGTACTCCCATTTCTTGGGCAATTTCTGGTCTAGTACAAACCATAGAATACATCAAACTTCAAACTACACTCTGGTAAGGCACTTTGTTCATGTCTTCCATCTCTGATGGGGATGTTGGACAATATTAAATAGATAAATTTGTTCCAGCTAAAACAGGAACACACAATGGTCTAGAATCCTGCTTATCAAACCTCTGTAAAATTGAATTGGCATACTTACTTTGGCCAAGCCATAGCTTTATGTTCACTCTATCTCTTTTAATTTCCATCCCAAGAATTTTTCTAGCTGCACCAAGGTATTTCATTTAAAATTTAACAGCAAGTTGAGATTTCAATTCTAAAATCATACCTTTCCCTTTACCAATAAATAACATATCATCAACATATAATGCAATAAATAGGAAACGATCATCATCAATTTTATAATAAACACAATGATCTGGTTTAGAACACTCAAATCCAAAACTCAACACATATGTATCAAATTTTTCGTACCACATCCTAGGACTCTATTTTAGGCCATACAAAGATTTCTTCAATTTCCAAACCAATTTACTTTTACCTTTCACCATGCGGTGCTCTGACTGTGTCATGTAAATATCCTCCTCCAAGTCACCATGAAGGAAAGCAATTTTCACATCTATTTGATCAACCTCTAAATCATAAGTAGCATCAATAGAAAGCAAAAATCTAATGGATGTAATTTTTGCAACATGAGAAAATATCTCACCATAATCAACACCCTCAAATTGAGAGTAACCTTTCACAGCCAACCTTGTTTTGTACTTCTCAATACCTCCATTTGAACCAATCTTTTTCTTGAACACCCATAAATGTAACCAATAGTTTTTCTTCCCTCAAAAAATGGTACAAGATCCCATGTATCATTCTTTTTCAAAGTTGTCATTTCTTCATCCATAGCAATCTTCCAGGATTCTACATCATTCATACCTAATGCTTCTTCTATTGATCTAGGCTCATCCATGTCAGTATTCAAAGAAAAAATACATCTTCAATCATTAGGTGAATACCTTTTAGGTGGTTGTTTATGCCTTGTAGACCTACAAACAAGCTAAGTTGGAGGTTCTTCCTCCTCTTCTAAAGATTCAGAGCTAGATGAGCTCTCCTCAACTTCTTGTCTATTTATGGCCCTTGATTCAACTTTCTCAGGTGTAGAAGGAAATTGAATCACATCTTCATGTTTACTTTGTTTTGGATACAATTGTAACAGAAGAAGGCTTAGTTTCTCTAAAAATAACACTTCTACTATCTATTATCTTTTGTGCAACAGGATCCCAAAGCTTGTATCCTTTCACACCATAACTATATCTGATGAAGATACATTTCACAGCCTTGTTCTCCAACTTTTTTTGCTTCTCCTTTGGCACATGTGCATATGCCTCGTAACCAAAAACTATAAGATGTCTTAATTAAGACTTGTGGCCCGACCATGCCTCTAAGGCATCTTATCAACAAGATTTGATGTAGGAGACCTATTAATCAGGTAACAAGCAGTAGCAACAGCTTCAGCCCAAAACCTTTGTTCTAGACCAGCACCACTCAACATACTCCTAGCATTCTCCATTAGTGTATTGTTCATTCTTTCTACAACTCCATTTTGTTGTGGAGAATACGGAGTTGTATTTTTTCTATGAATACCATAATATTTACAGAGTTGGCCTTAAACCCTCAATTGTTTTGTAGATGAATTATTTTCACCCACATGATGACAACTCTATACTTGTGATTGAAAGTTTCTTCTAGGAAGTGGAGTAGAATTCTTGAGCACTAACAAGGTTTCTTGACAATTTATTGTGGCATTAAGAGTGTGATTTACCTAGCTAAGAACTCGATATTTCATGTCAATACCAAGCACATCGATGTATAGTATCATTTTTCATAGCTATGGTCAAGTACAGCACGGTGAAGCTAGTTAAGGTAGACACTTTGATGTATGTTTCAAATTCTTTAACTAATCCTATGAGCATAGATAATTTTATATGGTGTTCGGAGTCTATGGGCCTCTCAACCCCTAGCAATTAAATCATGGTGTTGATACTTCCTTTTCTCTTGCAAGGTGTTTGAAAAGTGGGTGAATGTTTGGAAAATGGTGTCTCAACCTTCAATTACAAAAGGTTAATATTTTTATTAAGTTTACATTTGCGCATAGATTGATCCAAAACTTTCCCCAAAGCTACAGAATGGCTAAATAAACATGTTGGTAAATTTTCATCACATTATTATGTCTAGATTTGAAGATAGTAAAGTTTTTTATTTTTGAAAGTTTCAAAGTCCAATTTGAGGCCCTTAGATGTTTTTTTGGGCTTGAAAGCATTCATAACTATAAAAGTAAGTTACATATTGATAGAGAACTTCATGAGCTTTTCATTGATTCAAATGGTTCATCAATCAGACTCCTCGATCAAAATTTATGGCCTTTAGAAGTTGGGTCTCCTAAATTGGAAAATTTGAAAATGTGTTGGATACATAAAAGAGTTGTACGGGGGAGTTACACATGTTAGTGTGTGTTTTGATACATAATAGGGCATATTTAGTTGGAGATAATTTGCGCACCACTTTTTGGGTGGTTTTAGCTCATGGTTTTGTAAATATTGTTTGATGGTTTCATGTATTGTATCTCCTATATATTAGGTACTTGAGATGGAGGTTGTGTGTGAGAGTCTTATAGATGTTGAGTTTCCTCTAGATCTCTGGTTGGTGATACTCTCGTGAAAATATTTCTCTACAAGTATATTGTAATCATGTTGATTTTAGAATAATATATTGGGTGGCTTTTGGAGTACGAGGTTTTTCTCCTAAAAGGGTTTCCCCCACGTAAATCACTATGTTGTGGCATAAATAATATTTATGTTTATTTCTATTTAGTTTATGTAACTATTGTAAAGATATTAAATTTTTACATAGCCCTCCTCTCAATATTAGTGTAGGAATTTGTTCTTCTACCTTAGCATACTTACAAAAATTAGGTCCAATCATTTCCTGACATACCCATAGAGTATGGGAAATAATATTCCTTCCATAGGCATCTATTTTGATTATCAATGGCATCCACAAAGGGTAAGAAAGTGGTTGAAATCAATTTTGGTGTTTGAGTAGGTTGTGGAAGATACATTAATGGCATCCGAGGAAGGTAGGAGAATAGGTGGAAGACATATGTAGATCCTTACCTTGGAATTTTGGACACCTTGGTATCTTGTGTGAATGTTCTACATGTCAGGATGAATATTTGTGAAATTCTAATAAGCAACTAGAGCTTGCAAGAGTTATCCATTAAGCCAAATTTGTAGAGAAATCCACCCAAACTAAACCTATGGAGAAATCCAAGTGAACCTACTAACTTCCAATTTTTTAGTGTCCAATTCAAATGATTTTTTGGTGATGATGTTAATAAAAGGATATGATGACATCATCATGATGTAGCATGATGCCATCATGGACTAGGAGTATTTGGGATGGGGTGACATTAGCAGGGTGGGATGATGTCAACAAAAGGACATGGTGACATCAGTAGAGTATGGCTTGCAGGAAAATACAATTGGATTGGTTTTGCAGGGAAGTCCAACTAAACCAATTAGAATTGCACATAAAAGGTTTAGTTCAGTTGATGAGAGAATCCTTGCAAAAGGGTTGATGATGCAATGGTGATGGAAATATGAGGTCATAGAGGTATGGCATTTCAAAGTGAACCAAACTCATGCATAAGGTTAAGGATTGAGTTCAAATGGACCTTGCACTTCCACAAAATTTAAAATTATATTTATAAAATATTAGATGAGAAAAAGGCTAAGTGAATTAGGCAAGTCGCTTTAAAATGGGGAAGCTCATATGGGGGGAAATTCTTGCAAAAAAAATTCATGCAGAAAAGATCAAGTGAACTAAATAAATGTTAAGTGGATATCAATCAAGTACAAACAAGCATCAAACTTTCATAAGCATTCAATTTTATCTCATAAATGGTTTAGTGTAGGAAAAATCAAGTGATCTAGATTTTTAAGTTTTCAACAGGTGTAGTTCAAGTGGGTAAATGGATCTTGCAAAAAGGAATTTTTGTGAGGTTTTCTAATCAAAATAGACATGTGGGAAAATCTTAGTGAATTGAACCTTTTAACATTTGATCGATGTAGCTTAAAGAGTCGTTGATATCCCACAAGAGGATTTTAATTATGTGGAAATTTTTAAGTAGACTGAACCATACAAGAAAAGTCATTTGAATTGGATATATACTTTTAAAAGGAGAAGTTCATTAGGAAGTAAGGCTCCTGCAAAAGTAAGACATGTTATTTTTCTTCATTTTTATTTATTTTGCGAGGACTTCAAACCAATTAGTACCTTGTAGGGAAACCAAAGGGAACCAGACCTAGTCCAATTGGGCAAATAAAACACGTAAGCCAAAATTTGACTAGTTTTAACTCATTTTAACAAACTTTTAGAATATTTCTTATCCCTCTTGAGAAATACTTCAACATGGGGACTCAACTTATAAGATTTCTCAAATCGATTATTAGCATTGGATAGGATAGGTCAAATGCACACTTTTAGAGCAAAATAGAGAAAAAATGATAGACATCAAAATAAGGCGCCAACAAACTTGGCACCCCCAAATTTGGCATAATTTCCACCTAACTTAGTGGTGACATCAAGTTGATGTCAGTAGTCACATTTCAATTTGTCCCCCTCCTCTTCATTGATGTTTTCAAATTTGCAATTCAAATTTGGTATCATATCCAGCAAACTAAGTGGTGACATCATGTTGATGTCACCAATTGCATTTTAATTTTTTCCGCCCTCTTCGTTGATGTTTACAAATTTGCAATTCAAATTTGAAGACCCATAACTTTGGTGCAAGACCTCCGTTTTCAAATAAATGTTTTTATTTGGGCTGATTTTTTGTGCTTTACACATTGGTGCAGTCGATTTCTAATATTGATGCATAGATTTTCTAGAAATTGTAAATTTTTCATTGGTTTTGTTGAATAGTTCATGTTTTGGGAACTTATAAGGATCTATTTAAGCATACAAACTCTTTTTAGGTTTAGTTTTTTTTAAGTGCATAATTTTTATGTAATTCATAGTGATGTTATCAATTTGTATTTGTTGTTATCAAAAATTGTACTTTCAACATATAGCCTTATTTTGAGAGTTTTAAAGCATTGAGATCAAAGACCACTTAGCTTTTTTCAATAGGTGGAAATTATAATTGCACTAAGTATAAAGTGTCAAGTCATACTTTCTTTGGGGGTTCTTCAATTGAGTAAATTTGGGGGGGGTAATCTTGAGGTTGATTCAAATGTATTGATATCTAGTTTTATCATTTGATAAGGTATCATAGGTTTTTCTATTCATCCTTCTGTGGTAATCCTAGATAAGGATAATTATGAGTCTTGGAAAAAAGGTATCTTGATACATCTCAAGAAACTTAAACTTTTACCTTATCTTTATGAATTCCTACCTGAACCAAACACACTTGGAAGAAAATGAGTTTGGGAAAATAATATGATCATGTTGTAGGATTGATTGGTCTAGTGTTGATCATAACACTATGTGTTTTGTATTAGGAATTTATTTCCACCAAACACTTTGGCCTAAGATCTGGAAAAAATTTGGAAAGCCTCATATCTCTCTATTCCCAGATGATATTTTTACATATTGTCTCATTCCTCTTGATAATGCAAATAATATACCCATTTGATGATGATACTTTAGAGGAGCTTGAATATATTGAAGATTGTGAACATTTAGATGAAATTGAGACTTATCTTCTTGCTTTTTCTCCTCCCACTGATATCATACCTTCATCTACTATTGCTTCTTACGAGACTAGTGTTTCTACATCCATGACTCCTAATGATTCAGTGCAGAAAGACATTCATTGTCTTTCATATACAGTAATTTGGGATGAGTACTTGACAGACATTGTAAGTTTGTTTTGTGAGTCCTATTTTGCATACTTAGAGGAAACTATTGAGAATATTCACTTTCTCTTTTATGTTTCCTATGGAGTTGCATCATCTTCTTAAAATATTATGGGGGAAACTTTAAACCCTCTTGTTCTTTCTCCATGTAGTGTAGGAAATTATATACCTTTTATAATTTTACACTATGTTTGGGTCCCTTAATTAATTGGAATTAAGTATGCTCCTAATTTTCCAAATTATGCATTCCAAAGCCCTATTTTGCTTGTTTTTCAAAAGGGAAACCTATATTTAATTAATGCAATTAATATATTAATCACCCCAAAATGAATGTGTCTTGAACTTTTGGGCCATGACCCATTCGCCCAAGGGTGAATGGGTCCTCCTTAAGTCCTAGATCCCATTTTTAAATATGTTTTTAGCAGTATTTTAATGATTCAAATTTCATATGCAATTATCGGATTTTGGAATCTAATTTTCAAGAAATTAGATAAACACCTATAAATGCAGTCATTTTATCATTTGAAATCATCTAGCATTAAGGAAAATTTCATAAGAGAAAATATTATTGTCAAAGATCATTCAAGAGTATTTTTTGAAGTCATTTGTTGCAGCATTCAAGATCCTATCATCATATTGAATCTTATGTGCATTCATGTCATATTGTGAAGGCTAATATGTATTTTTGATCCTCAAAGCATCCAAGCATTCAAGTATCCAAAAAATCAAGCAAAGCAAGATCTGATTCCTTGGAGTGATGTGTTTGACTTTAGTCCTCTAAGGGAAGCCATTAAAGGTTTGGTGATTTATAGCAAGCAAGTGTTCATTCATCATTCCTTCCATTTATCAATTGTCATTGTCATTCTATCAAGGTTTAATTACCAAACATGGGGTTTGACTAAGGAAAACCCCCATTCAAAAATTAACAATTTTTCTTCTCTTTTTGTGTGCGGATTTATAGGTGAAAGATGGACTCAAAGGATCTCAAAGAGAAATTTTGCAAAATTGCATAAGTTGTCATCATTGTTGTCAAGCCATGGAAATTCAATTGCAGATCTTATTTCCAACTTTCTGACAGTAGGACTTGTATCGAACTAAAGCCAAGATCAGCATTAGAGGATTGTCAAAGCTTTTTCTGGACACCCTACCTAAGACTCATTTGCCCTAGGGGGAACCTGTTGTTTAGCAGATCTCAAAATAGACTTTTGGTGCTAGGTACATGTGTCTAGACCCTTCTCATATCTACCTACAAACTGTCAATTTTATTTTTGTAGCTTCGGGATCTTGCATTTTATCATCTAGGTCTTATGGTTCACTATTTTTAGTTGCATCAAATCATTTTTATTTAGTTTAAAATCCTATTATCCTAAGAAACCTAGAGATTCGGGTCTGATTGGCTCACCTTAGGGTTGATAGTCAATCTCTACACCTTGCAATCTCTTAGGTTTAATGAAATTATGGGAAGAGGGATATCCTTAGTGTCTTAGTTCTTTGTATGAAGGACCTAGGATGCCCTATTTTGAGATTTCCCCCCCTTTTCCCACCTTTTCACTCTATATGATCATTTTTACAGTTTTACATCGGCTTGGAGACTCTTAAGTGGCATTTGAAGAAGCCACTTTTATCTTTGGATCCTATTCCACATTCATCTCTACTAGATTTTGTATTGTCATTTGCATCAATGTGGCCTAGAAAACCTAATTTGGTAGTGGTGACTTTCAACATCGACATGGAGACACATGAGTAGACTTCATATACTTCATACATTTTAATTTTTCTTCCTTCATATTCCTTTCAGGAATGGGAAGACATAGTGCATACAACTTTGGTTATGTTCCTTAAGGGGAGGAATGTTATTCAATGACCATAGACCATCTTTTACATCCAATTTTGAGCATCTACCATTGGTACAAGAGATTCTATATTGAGGGAGGCTTGCATGGTTTCTCTTCTTCTCTCTTATGGGGGTATTTTTTCCTCACATAGGGTTTTCTTCCTTTTCATACTTTTGAGAGAATTTTGTATTTTTTCTCTTTTTGGGACGAGTTTTGTCCCACTAAGTTTTCTTATTTTTTTTATTTTTAAGAGATTCATTTGTACATGGGTACTTAACATGGTCTAGTAGTTGAGACCCATCCTTGAATCATTACATCTTTTCATTTTTTTCTCATTCTCCCTGAATTGCAATTAAAGGGGGTTGTTGGTGTGAATAGGATAAATTACCTAATTGATTTTGTAAGGAAGTTAAGGCTAGAACAACTTCCTACACAAACCTTGAGATGAGGGTAATGCAAAAAATTTCAAATATTTACAAAAGTTACAAAAAATAAACATAAATATCACACATACCACAACGCAATGATTTATGTGGGAAAACCCTTTCATGAAAAAACCCCCACAATCCAAAATTTGTTCAATATATTATTCAAAAATTAGGAAGATTACAATATACTTGCAGAGCAAGCTTCTCACAGGAGTATCACCAACCAGAAATGTAGAGGCAACACAATAGCTATCAAACTCTCAGAATATGATGCAGGAGCATCCAATGGTTGAATGGTAATCTTGCATCAATCAAAAAAAAAGTATTTAATTTTGTGTTGATTTGATTTTAATAATGCTTTGTTGAATAAGATTACAATATTAAGCCAGAAATATTTATTAAATAAATTGGCTTAACTATTGTCCAAATGGTGTAGTGGAAGGTGGTGAAGAGTGTAGTTTCTAAATTAGAAATTAACGAGGGAAAACCATGGCAAGGATTTTTGGGAGTTGTAACTTGTAAAAACTCATTAATGTTCCTCAAATGTAGTAGTGGAGAATCTGGGCACCCATATTGAGTGATTGTCTTTTTCTAATTTGGGTCCCTAGGAGCGAAAATCTAAGTTGTCACCTAAACTTGGTAATTTCCAAGAAGTGGATTTGAAGATTCTTTTTGAGCACTTAGTATTTGAATTTAATATATTTAAGATGATTTTTCCATGTTGGGCGTGGTAGATGGGAGTGACAGCAAAAAGAGGTTGTGGTTGATTTGTTGAAGAGAGAAACTTGACAATTTTGGGAGATTGTCATTTTTTCAAATTTTTGGGAAGGAAAAGGGGAGGTAGCATCTTCTTAGAGAGGAGATGGGAAGTGTTTTATTGTAGGTTTAATGGTGTGTAGCAGCAGCAAATTGATGAGGATTTCCATAGTTGAAGAGCAATAGAGTGGATTGTTGAAGAATGCAAATTGAAGAGCCTATTTCACACAAGGAGTGATTTGCGGGAGGAGAATTTGCAACTTGTTTTTTATGTTGTTTGTTGTCATATTGCAGATTTAAATCTGTTATGTAATGGTTTTTCATTAGCCTATATGGTTGCAAAACATATGTAATCTTATTTCAATGAAGTTGCTAAGTGATTTTTGGATTCGATTGTGTGTGAATTTTTTTTATTTTTTTCTAGAAATCACTTAGCAATAAACATTATGGATTGTGCTTCTCAACATCATTATACGGTTGAGAAGAAATCTGATCAAAAAAAGAGTTTCTCAGAGGAAGCTGTCGCTTCTTTCTCTCAAGTTAGGTCTGGGTCTCCTTCTGCCTTCTCTGGTGGAGGGGCTTCGATTCCTATTTCGGGCAGCTCTTCGGATAAGACCCTATATGCACATATGAACAATGATGTTTCCCCCAGGGCTACAAACGAACAAACCCAGGATGGTGATGTGCTGGCTTGGCAGGCAAAGGCAGCACAAGTGGAAGAAGGTTGGATTACAGTCATGAGTAAAAAATCAAAAGCATCCGGGCCTTCTCTTGAAATGACGCTTCGTTCCCACAAGAGTAAGTCAAAATGTAAAACATGATATTCTTGGCTTGGGAGCTAGCTTTTTTGTGGCTGCAGGCTGTCCTTTTTTGCAGTCTGGCTTTTTTGGTTGTAAAGGGTTGCGGATCCCTTCAAAATCTGCTTTATCCCTAATATTAAAAACATTATGGATTGTGGAAAATTGATATCACTAATTCAATGAAGTTGTGAAATATTGATGCACATTTGAATAGTGAAACTTAAGATTATTGCAACATATTTTTGTGTTTATTTCAATCATATTTTGGGTGCTTGAATGTTGTTGCGAGTTTATTTTGAAGGTGTTTGGACCCTACTTCATCAAAATGCATCACAATGCACATTTGTAATACAATGCCCTCATAAAATAGGGTTTCCTTCTAGGGAAAGACAAGCCAAAATAATATTTACTGTTAGATCTGAGACCTAATGATGAACGGTCCAAATTTATAATAATAAAATATACATAAAATGTGGCTTTCAAGGGTGTTTCCCTTTAACCCTTACCGGGGCACGCGACCCCGAAATCACACAGGGGAGGTACCCCCTACAACCCCCCACACTCAAATAGATTAACCTAGTATAATCACAAGATTGAGACACCATTTTTCTTAATAGGTTTACCCCCTAGGTTCTATTCGCACTAGTCTAGTTAAGCTTACTTAAGGTACACATAGGATACTTATCACTATGTCTCATATTAAGATTAAGACACTTGTCATAATCTTATGTTATCTTATGTATCACCTTGGCATATATAACCAAGGGCCTCTCATACATTGCGTAATCCTTATGATCATTCTATTTGCATTCTTTGATAGGAGTATAATTTATTCTTGTCATATTGATATCTCAATTCTTTATGTTTTCCATTAGGCCTCTAAATCTTGAGTGGTTATCTCCATAGCCAAATCTTACACTTTAAAACCTCATTCTTGTCCACCACAAATATCATACTCTACAAACTAGTTCTTCTTCAACCATGTAACTTTGAGGCTAAGATGTACTAGCTTAGATCCTTCTTTCCTTTACTAGCCCCTTTCAACATTTGATTAACCTCAATCATATTACATCAACTTATAAAATTCCTCAATGTAGTATTTACATGCAACTCCCTTTGTCTTATATTTTGAAGCTTCTTCAACAAATTTAATTGGTAATCTCTTTGCAAAAAATATCACACAAGCTAGAGACCATTTGGTCACATCACAATATATTTTCCTTGCCTCTTTTGGTTCTCTCCAGTTAAGAATCCTTCCACCATGGTTTTGCATGGCCTTTCAACTTAAGATCATATCTGACCTCATATTAAAATTACTCATCCATTTCTATGAGCCAATCAATTAGCTCCTCCAAGTTCAAAGTGCCTAAAAATTTGGGTATGTTCATCCTCATATGTTTCCCAATCTTGGATATTGCTTTCAAATGCTTGTATTCACTTACATCCATTATTAATACTTCAGCTTTTAGTTATTCTTCATCACCTCTTCACACATCATCCTTTTGGCCCATTTTTGTCTTCTCTCCATACAAAACCTCTTCAATGATCTTATTCCATAACATCTAGTTTAACTTGAAAGAATCTCATCATATTTACAACTTGATTTAATCTCCTTAGTATATTGAGATCATCTCTACCTCTACCAACCTCTCTTCTAAGATGCATTGCCAATTACAGGTTAAACAAATCGTATAGTTGTAACTACAAATTACAAAAACTATAGGCCCAGATAACTATTAAAAACCAACTCAAGACAGACATGCATTATAGAAATTAGGCATATTTTCATACCAACTAATGTAACTTCAAGGTGTATGGGTTCAACTAAGGATTACCAAACCAGTATTCAATAGTTAAAAGATCACAATTAGATTAACAGATTCCATTTTAATAAATGAGAATTTATTGCCTCAACATAATCAGCCACCATTTCAGGGACCTGAGAATCTTGGAAATTTGTATTCCCGCATAGGGATGTTCATACACGCCGCCAAAGGTTTCAAATCCAATATTTAAGCAGTTCTCTAGTATAATTCAGATCTGGTAAATCTGATATTACAATGATACCACAATCTAAACATTCCATGCCATTATTAATTGCATGTTTCAGTAGAAGAAATCAATCTCAGATGCTAGAAATTTAGCATTTAATTTGGATCAACTGATCTGGTCGTCGTCATGCCTCATCAATTTGAATTATACTAAGAGAACCACTTAAATACTGGTTTTGAAACCTTTGGCGGCGTGTATGAACATCCCTATGCGAGAATACAAATTTCCTGCAAGATTCTCAAGCCCCTGAAATGGTGGCTGATTATGTTGAAGGAATAAATTCTCATGGCTCGAAGATGCTTGCATGGAGTTGGATCTCATTGACAGTTGGACCATTGATTTGGGCTACGTGTCTTCATCACGTGTTCAGGACGGTTCCAAATTCTATTGATTTCTCTATCAAAAGAAACTTCTATTGATCTTGGCTAGTCCTGCATGTTCATACCTCCACTAAGTCCAATTGCACAATCAAAACCTAGCTTCCCACCAACACAGATATGAATATGAACTTGGCAAAAAGTGTGTGAAAACCTACAACTCAAAAATCATACAAGGAATACAAAAATTTGTTAAGATGATGTATGATTTGCTTTCAACTGGTGATGCTCTTATATCACTTCCTTTTAAATATTTTATCTCATCCTCTTTTTCTTCAAAAACAAGTAAACTAAAATATATTTTTAGTTATTACTTATTATGACGAGTTCAGTATTTCCCATTCTTAATTTATTTATATATTTTCTTCCTCGTAAGATAGCATCTCTAAGATTCTAATGAGAACTTCCATACACAACATCAAATGCATCAAAGTGAATCAAACATACTTTTGACAGCATCAAAATAATCAAAATTCATAGCAAACTTTATCTTACATTTACATTTCTTAGCTATTTAAATCTATAAATCTTTCTTCACCCAACTAGATGGACATGGACGTGGATGGAACTATATGTTTGAAAACCAAGCCCTTTTTAAAAAATTATCCTATATCAAATTCAATTGTGATATATATTGAATAAGTATATTTTTTTCATTTTTAATTTAAATTGTAATGTGAATGAAGTTGGTTATCAAATATTGATATTTTTATCATGCTAGTAGAAATGCAAGCCAATGTTTATTATACATTAGAAATGTCACATGTACTCTCCTAGATGCCATCAACCAAATAACTATGGACTTCTTGGAATCCTCTTTGTTATGAAATTATTTGGATAATATTCAAGATGCGACTTCAAAAAAATTAATTAGACATATCCCTAATACTATAGCTAAAATAATTATATATATCTTTACAAACATGTTATGTTGTGCAATTACCTCAACATAATTTTTTGATTAAATTTTCTTAGATGACTTACCCCAACCTACTTCTCATCTTGAATTGATACTCTAATGCACATGTTTCATTAACATCTTTAAGCCTATTGTGATTAGTTTCTTTGTATATGGTTAATCGTCCCATGTATTTTGTAGTTAATTTCAAGTTCATCAATATATCTCTTCTATGGCTTTATATGGTATAACTACATGCTTTGGTTATTTCCTTGCCTAAAATATTACCATATAATCTTTTGATCATATTTTTCTCAAAAGATAGAAATTATTTGAATTCTTCATAACTAGATACCATTTGCTTATTCTTATTCTTAAAGTAATTAGATATATTTTCTAATAAAATAGAGCATGAATTTTCATTTTTATAATGGCAGGCTTCACTATTGAAGAGGCTAACTTCACTGCATCCAACTATAATGAGTTGGTAATTCTATTTGTTAGGCAAGCAAAAGTATCCCTACGGATGGTAGGGATTTGCAATACAAAATAAATATTTTGTACTTCACTTCATGCACACTAAAAAACTTCATTTGATTAATCCATTTATCCAAAAGCAACATCTATATGTCCTTGAAAGAAATTAATATCTACTTTTGTTTCCAAATTCTTAAAAGGGGGTCAAGATTATATTCATGCACCTTATATTTTCCTTTTTTAAATAATTGATACTCATCTTCATTTATGAACCAATACACTATTTTTTTCCTTCATCTCTTTCAAGAGACTAGGATGAGGACCCTAACTTCACACATCCCAAGCTCTTAATGATACATCAATTTTGGGTAAGAAATTTAGCATGAATTCATGTTGAGTTAAGATCTTAAATCTATTGTTTGGGGTTCTAAACATCAACGATAGTTATATCAGTTGTGTCTTTGCTAAGTTGTCTAAAAACACCCCAAAAAATTAGACAAAAACATGTGGCATAAAGACATGTATTTTTTATCACTATCTCACCATGTGATTGGTTGTTTCTTTGGTGTACCTATGAAAATAGATACTTTGTTTCTATTTTTTTAAGTACTAATATAAAAAAACTAGTGCTTAACATTAAAAGTAATAAGTGGGACTATAAAAAGGGATCATTGTTATGCTACACCATAATAATTATAAGGGTACACTCATCTATTGGGTACTTTCCCAAACTCCTTTTCTACTTGAAGTTTCTTGGAAAGAGCACAAACTCTTTTATCCATGAATGTTTGATTCTTAGTAGACAACTCTTGTTACTTATTAATGTCACCTTGGGTTTTCACCACGAGTTCCAAGTTTTCTTCCAACAACACAAATTTTATTTCAAAGATCCCTTTCCCTTATTTTGCATTTTTTCTCGCCTCTTAATGCCAAATATTTCCCTTTTATAAGATTGCAATTCTCCTCTCTAAGACTTCTCTTGTCATAGAAATCAACTTAAATAAATATCCACAATAACCAAAGACTAAACTACTTTGATTGTTATATCAGATGTTTTGTCTCGAATTTTGATTCATATTAAAATTTGTATATATAACCAACATCCTACTAGACTTAAACTTCAATTTAATAGAAAATTATAATGTAATTACTGCAGATATTGTGTTCTTAATATTCACAAAATAAATAAGCATTATTGGTACACAAACAAAGATTAGACAACAAAAAATAATAACAAATATGAACCAAAATTTTAACTTGAAAACACCTACATGGAAAAAAACTAGCTAGAAATGGCAAATGATTGGTGTCCCCTCCTTCCTTTGGCTAATATCATTACAAAGATATTATAAAGACATATTATTGCAATCTTTCTTCCATTGTAACCCTTATGTCTTGTTTGAAACAAGTGAAACTGTCATACCACATAACCACCATGCCAGAAATGAAATTGCCTTGTCACAAATAGGATTGGCATGACACATTAAAAAGTACACTACCATTAACAAAACTAGCACCCTACTATACCTAGTGATTTTTCACTGGACAAAATACTCTCTTTTTGTTCTTTTTTATCAAATTCTTGGTTATTTGATATAATGAATTGTTTTATGGGTCCTTACATCTTATCTCGAGTTTGCAAGAAAATGAAACACCTAAATCCATAAACAATGACACTAAGCAGAAGCTACAATCCATATATGTGCAAGTTTAATGGCCCATTAACTCTTACCATTAAGTCTTTCAAGCTTGTCACATTATGGATGGCACTATATAATCTAAGTGGATAATCTAAAAACTTTGGAAAGTGTTGTTGCCATTAATGATGAAGGAAGATGGGAATTCGAAACATGAATACTTTCATAATAGTCCACTTTTTTAACTAATTGCAATTATATATTCAAGATCTTCTCGTCTATATACACAAAGAGATCATAACATAGGCATAACTAAGAATATAAATGCCCATGCATCTTTGCAAAGAGATCATAACATAGGCATAACTAAGAATATAAATGTCCATGTCTCTTTGTTGAGAGTATGTTATGTACAAAAACATATTAATATGGTTTTCTATTTTAGCTCTTTATCTCTCCTATATCAATCTTTTGGCATGTTATTAAAATCTTCTCTACATCATTGATTAATATTTTTTGACATAAATATATATAGATTCACACATTTTGAAATGTTGTCAATTAAATATCTCTTTGGGATCCAAATCATTATATAGGTTGTGATAGCTCAGTAAAATTTTAAGGACTTAGATCTTTTGTTGAAGTATATCATGTGCAAACAATCTAAATCTTTAGAGTAATATTCGCTCAACTATAACTTCCTTCAAGTTAATCTATTTTTTTTAAACTAAATTTAGATTACTTGAATATGTACTAAAATACATCATAAGAATCAATCTAATTTAATATTTCCTATCCTTTCATCATTATTAGATACTTCAACGTTATTTGTCTCTTCAACCTTTCTTTTTATTTTTGATAGATAAGTTGCTACCAAGAGGATAGCACCCATTGTATTAACTTAAGAAAAAGAGTACGTGAGTGTTTTTAGTCAAGGCCACGAATTGCTATTCAAACATACATTTGTATCTTTAATCTTATTCACATTACAAAAGATGTAATTAACTTATTAACATCATTTAAGTGAAAATGAATATGATGGTTTGTTTTTATTAATGCTCAAGTTTTTGTGGCCACTAAATTGCTTCTCATGTAACTTCAAAATCTTGAAAGTGACTATTGGTTTTCTTTTCTAAATGCTTTTTTTTTTGTAGTGTTTGTTTAATTAAAATATTATTAAAGGGACTAAAAATTATGAAAAAGGAAATGACAATTATCAATTTTCATTGTCTTTTAAGGGTTCAAGCTATAATGCTTCGAATTATTATTTATTAGAAATAGATGGGTCTCATTCTATATTGTTTAGACAATCCATAAATGCCCCACTCATGTCACCTCATGGGCATCTTTGGGAACACTTGTTATCTCTACAAACTTAGGTTCTTAGAGGGTTTAGCCTTTGGCAAAGATGAATACCATTATTTACCACTTTGTTCTTTTAAAAAAATTATTTTCCTTGATCTATCTACACATTAACTATGTTGGTAATCCAAAACAAGCTTGCTTCTCTAGTCCATTGACATATTGATTGACTATCTTCATATAAATATTCTCTTGATTGCTATCATCTACGCAACAATGAAAGGATTGAAAACATGTTCATGTTTCTCATAAAAGATGATTGATCATGAGGGGTAAACAAAACAACCACTACCCAAACTCAATAGAGTAGATCAACCTATCTATCATGTGACAAAAATTATCATTTTGAATGTCATCTTTTAGGTTGATACCTAACCAACTTTCTAGAATTATTTTAGCATGTGACTTAAGTAATAACAATTACTAAACAAGTCATGCTTAAGTGTATAAAGCATTGGGGCTTTCATAGTTGAGCTCCATGTTCAAATTGTAAAAGTCTTAATCAAGTTCACAAATAAGCTTGAATGTGTAAAGCATTGGGGTTGCATTGGGGCTTTCCATAGTTGGGCTCCATGTTTAAATTACACAAGTCTTGATCAAGTTTGCAAATTGGATGAAATCTTGCATTGAACTTATGATGTTGCATAGCCCATTGAACAAGGCTTGGTCGTAGGTAAATTTAGAAGAAAAAATAACTCTTCTGCTTTCCAAAATCAAAGCAAACATTGTAAACAATCATGTGGCTTCATTTTCTAACAATTATTAACCACAAATCCTTTGAATTACAAATGTAATTAGAGAAAAAAAAGTGTGCAATAATAGTAATAATCTAGCAACATTTAAGATTGTCTTATATCTTGGTGATGCTTCTAATGCAATGTGGGCAAAAATTTTGATTATCACTATGGACCATCATATGTATCTACCATTTGAAATTCATAAATAATCTCTTTGATCTCATCATACCTACATTATGTCTACTAATTCTACTTAATTTATTGTTTATAGTGGGCTCATCTCCCATGTTATAGCATTTTCATAAATCCATAAAAGAATTACACTAGTTAAAATATAAATTCTCATGGCTCGAAGATACTTGCATTGAGTTGGATCTCATTGACAGTTGGACCATTGATTTGGGCTACGTGTCTTCATCATGTGTTCGGGACGTTGCCAAATTCTATTGATTTCTCTATCAAAAGAAACTTCTATTGATCTTGGCTAGTCCTGCATGTTCATGCATCCACTAAGTCCAATTGCACAATCAAAACCTAACTTCCCCCAACACAGATATGAATATGAACTTGGCAAAAAGTGTGTGAAAACCTACAACTCAAAAATCATACAAGGAAAACAAAAATTTGTTAAGATGATGTATGATTTTCTTTCCACTGTGATGCTCTTATATCACTTAACTTTTTTAGATTTTATCTCATCCTCTTCCTTTTTGAAAAGAATAAACTAAAATATATTTTTAGTTATCACTTATTATGACAACTTTAGTATTTCTTTGGCGTTACATAATAAAAATAGTTGATCCCATTTTTAATCCACTTATATATGTTCTTCCTCATAAGATAGCATCTCTAGCATTCTAATGAGAACTTTTATACACAACATCAAATGCATCAAAGTGATTCATACATACTTCAACATTGTCAAAATAATCAAAATTAATAGCAAACTTTACCTTACTTTTACATTTCTTCGCTATTTAAATCTCTAAATCTTTCTTCACCCAATTAGATGGACATGGACATGGATGGAACTATATTTTTGAAAACCAAGCCCTTTTCAAAAAATTATCCTATATCAAATTCAATTGTGATATATGTTGAATAAATACATTTTCTTTTTATTTTTAATTTAAATTGTAATGTGAAAGAAGTTGTTTATCAAATATTGGTATTTTTATCATGCTAGTAGAAATGCAAGCCAATGTTTAATATACATTAGAAATGTCGCATATATTCTCCTAGTTGTCATCAACCAAATAACTATGAACTTCTTGGAGTCCTCTTTAGTATGATTATTTGGATAATATTCAAGATGTGACTTCAAAAAAATTAATTAGACATATCCCTAATACTATAGCTAAAATAATCATATATATATTTACAACATGTTATGTTGTGCAATTACCTCAACATATTTGTTTATTAAATTTTCTTAGATGATGTACCCCAACCTACTTCTCATCTTGAATTAATACTCTAATGCACGTGTTTCATTGACATCTTTAAGTCTGGTGTGATTAGTTTTTTTGTATATGGTTAATCATCCCATGTATTTTGTAGTTACATACTCTTGCAATAATTTCATGTTCATCGATATATCTCTTCTATGGCTTTATATGGTATAATTGCATGCTTTGGTTATTTCCTTACCTAAAGTACTACCACTTAATCTTTTGACCATTTTTTCTCAAAAGATAGAAATTATTTGAATCCTTCATAACTAGATACCATTTTCTTATTCTTATTCTTAAAGTAATTAGATATATTTTCTAATAAAATAGAGCATGACTTTTCATTTTTATAATGGCAAGCTTAACTATTGAAGAGGCTAACTGCACTGCATCCAACTATAAAGAGTTGGTAATTCTACTTATTAGGCAAACAAAAGTATCCCTCTGGATGGTAGGTATTTGCAATGCAAAAAATTATTTTGTACCTCACTCCATGCACACTAAAAAACTTTCATTTGATTAATCCATTTATCCAAAAGCGACATCTATATGTCCTTGAAAAAAAATTAATATCTACTTTTGTTTCCAAATTCTTAAAAGGGGGTCAAGATTATATTCATGTATATTTTCCTTTTTTTTTAAATATTTGATACTCCTCTTCATTTATGGACCAATACACTCTTTTATTCCTTCATATCTTTCAAGAGACTAGGAGGAGGACCCTAACTTCACACATCTCAAGCTCTTAATGATACATCAATTTTTGGTAAGAAATTTAACATGAATTCATGTGTGAGTTAAGAGCTTAAATCTATAGTTTGGGGTTCTAAGCATCAATTATAGTTATATCAACTACGTCTTTGCTAAGTTGTCTAAAAATACCCCAAAAAATTAGACCAAAACATGTGGCATCAAGGCATGTATTTTTTATCACTATCTCACCATGTGATTGGTTGTTTCTTTGGTGTGCCTATGAAAATAGATACTTTGTTTCTATTTTTTTAAGTATAAATATAAAAAAAACTAGTGCTTAACATTGAAAGTAATAAGTAAGACTATAAAAGGGATCATTGTTATGCTACACCATAATAATTATAAGGGTACACTCATCTATTGGATCCTTTCCCAAACTCCTTTTCTACTTGAAGTTTCTTGGTAAGAGCACAAACTCTTTTATCCATGAATGTTTGATTCTCAGTAGACAACTCTTGTTTTTGATAAAAGTAAGTTGCATTTACAGGGTGCAGTAACCTTTACACACAAAACCCAAAGGGCCAAAAAGAGACCAAGTCCAAAGTTACAGCATTAAGCCCAAACCAGAAACAACAGAAGAAACCCAAAAAACATACAAACACAATAGACCGACAACAAAGGAAAGACTCGCCTACCCAAAACATAGACACAACCACTACTTGGCTAATCCCTCCCACTTCTCAATCGGGTTTTCACTAGTAGACAACTCTTGTTACTTATTAATTTTATATCAAGTTTTCACCATGAGTTCCAAGTTTTCTTTCAACACATTTTCTTTCAAAGATCCCTTTCCCTTATTTGGCAATTTTTCTCACCTCTTGATTCCAAATCTTTCCCTTATTTGGCAATTTTTTTCACCTCTTAATTCTACCTTATTCAAATAGCAAATTTATAAGATTGCAATTCCCCTCTCTAAGACCTCTCTTGTCATAGAAATGAACACAAATAAATATCCACAATAACCAAAGACTAAACTACTTTGATTGTTATATCAGATGTTTTGTCTCGAATTTGGATTCATATTAAAAATTTATAGATGTGATCAACATCCTACTATACTTAAACTTCAATTTAATAGAAAATTATAATGTAATTAATGTTATTATTGTATTCTTAATATTCACAAAAAGAAATAAGCATTATTGGTACACAAACAAAGATTAGACAACATAAAATAATAACAACATATATGAACCAAAATTTTAACTTGAACACACCTACATGGAAAAAACTAGCTAGAATTGGAAAATGATTGGTGTCCCCTCCTTCCTTTGGCTAAGATCATTACAAAGATATTATAAAGACGTTATTGCAATATTTATACCACTATAACCCTTATGTCTTGTTTGAAACAAGTGAAACCATCATACCACATAACCACCATGCCATAAATGAAATTGTCTTGACACAAATAAGACTGGCATGACACATTAAAAAGTATGCTACCATTAACAAAACCAACAACCTACCATACCTAGTGATTTTTCACTAGACAAAATACTCTCTTTTTGTTCTTTTTTATCAAATTTTTGGTTATTTGATATAATGAATTGTTTTATGGGTCCTTATATCTCATCTCGAGTTTGCAAGAAAATGAAACACCTAAATCCATAAACAATGACACTAATTAGAAGCTACAATCTATATATGCGTAAGTTTAATGGCCCATTAACTCTTACCATTAAGGATTTCAAGTTTGTCACATTATGGATGGCACTATATAATCTAAGTGGATAATCTAAAAACTTTGGAAAGTGTTGTTGCCATTAATGATGAAGAAGGAAGATGAGCATTTGGAATATGAATACTTTCATAATCGTCCACTTTTTTAACTGATTGCAATTACATATTCAAGATCTTCTTGTCTATATACACAAAGAGATCATAACATAGGCATATCTAAGAATATAAATGCCCATGCATCTTTGTTGAGAGTATGTTATGTACAAAAGCATATTAATATGGTTTTCTATTTTAGCTCTTTATCTCTCCTATATATCAATATGTTGGCATGTTATTAATATTCTCTACATCATTGATTAATATTTTTTTATATAAATATATATAGATTTGCACATTTTGAAATGTTGTCAATTAAATCTCTTTGGGATCCAAATTATTATATAGCTTGTGAAGCTCACTAAAATTTTAAGGACTTAGAACTTTTGTTTTTGATTAAGTAAGCAGCATTTACAGGGTGTTGTACCCTTACACGAAGAGCCCTCGAGGCCAAAAAGAAGCTAGTTCAAAACAGGACATGAACTAGAAAAGAAGCTAGTTCAAAAGGGAGTCAATCCCTTTACAAACAGGAGCCACTAGGGCCCGGCAGAATAGGCCAAAATAGGTGACACACAGAAATGAACAACTGACAAATAGCATATCGAACGACAGACGAGGACTAGACAACCCCAGAATCTAAGGGGACTAATCTGACTCCCAAAACCCTAGGTCGCGATATGGGGAGTCCCTTCTTCTTTCTCTGCACAACAGACCAGGAAGGCTCGGAATCGAAGTCCACCAAGCGAGGCGAGAGGAGCGGATCCTCAACAACCACCACGCAGTGAGGGAGTCGGTAGTGCAGAAGAGGAGTCAAGAGCATTTGAAGGACTAGCAGAGGCGTTCATCGAGGGACGGGCAGGCTCTGCCTAAACAATGACAGCAGTTTGAGGCATCAATGGTTCCACGGAAGGGATAGTTGGTGGATGATCCTAGGGAGACAGTCTCCTTGGATGAATCAGTCAAGGAAGGGTCGTCCTCCCTGGAGGGACCATCCAAAGAGGGAGTGCCCACTGTGAGATGGTTTGAGAGAGCATCCTTCCACCAAGTAGCGGTGCCCTTGCGGCGAGTATGAGGGTAAGAAGAGGCCAAATGACCAACGAGAAACATCTCCTGCATCGAAAAGGGAGTCCCTCATAGTCCAAAAAATGTGTCCATGGTTTGTCCACCATCAAGACCACATCACCATGGAGTGGTTTGGAGATGTCCAAATCGACTAAAATATGAGCCACCATAGTATGCCCAAGATCCTGAGTTGTAGAGTCCACCTTCAAAAAGCAACCATTGGCATTGCCAGTAGCTTCATAACATGAATCCTCCCAAAACTAGAGAGGGAGATTCAGCAGTCGGACCCAAACTGGTCTAATATTCAGCAGCTCCGTAAGAGGATTGAAAGAGTGAGACCAAGGCCTAATGAACAGCGAATGAATACCCCACATCCACCCCATGTCCAACACTTTGTCTCGCTCCTCGGAGGAAGCGAAGGTTGCAAAGAAGAAACCTCTAGCACTGGAATAGAGGTCAATCTGCCCAGAAACAATAGGCTTCCAGGGGATGGAAACCAACTCATGGAGATCAGGAAGGGAGGGCCACAAGCCATTAAACCTGTAGACCACACCTTGTTTTACATAGAAATCCTCATTTTTTGCAATCTATGGTCCACAGACCACAACAAGGGAAGCACGAGCATAGGGCAAAGGCCTAACCCTAGTTGGAGCAACTAGAGTCTGAGCACAATCATTTAAAACAGCATCAGAAAAAAGATTTTTGATGGCAGCCTGAAGCAGCCCTAAAGCTAGCAATAAGGAATTCACCAGAAACTGGAACCTTCACATAATTTTTAGGTGCAGAGGGATCAACACCAGCCAAAACCCCAGCCACCTGAGGAGAAGGGCCCCCACCCAAGTGTTCCCACTCTGCATCATTTTTCAAAACCTCGCTTTCCTGTTGCTCACCGCTTGAACAACTCCCACTCAGCATCATTTTTTTTCTTATTGATTTCAGTGATGACTTAGAACTTTTGTTAAGTATATTATGTGCAAACAATCTAAATTTTTATTAATATTTGCTCAACTTTAACTTCCTTCAAGTTAATCTAATTTTTTATAACTAAATTTAGATGACTTTAATATTTACTAAAATACATCAGAAGAATCAATCTAATTAAATCTTCCCTATCCTTTCATCATAATTAGAAATTTCAACTTTATTTGTCTCTTCAATCTTTCTTTTTCTTTTTGATAGATAAGTTGCTACCAAGGGGGTAGCTCCCATTATATTAACTTAGGAAAAAGAGTACATAAGTGTTTTTAGTCAAGGCCACAAATTGCCATATAGACATACATTTGTATCTTTAATTTTATTCACATTATAAAACATGTAATTAACTTATTAACATCATTTAAGTGAAAATGAATATGATGGTTTGTTTTTATTAATGCTCAAGTTTTTGTGGCCACTAAATCGCTTCTCATTTAACTTCAAAATGTTGAAAGTGACTCTATTGGTCTTCTATTCTTAATGCTCAAAAAAAAATTGTACTGTTTCTTCAATTAAAATATTATTAAAGGGACTAAAAATTATGAAAAGGAAACATGACAATTATCAATTTTCATTGTCTTTCAAGGGTTCAAGCTATAATGCTTCGAACTATTATTTATTAGAAATAGATGGGTCTCACTCTATATTGTTTAGGCAATCCATATATGTCCACTCATGTCACCTCATGAGCATCTTTGGGAACACTTGTTATCTTCACAAACTTAGGTTCTTAGAGGGTTTAGCCTTTGGCAAAGATGAATACCATTATTTTCCACTTTGTTCTTTAAAAAAAAAAAAAAAATCGTTGATCTACCTACACATTAACCATGTTGGTAATCCAAAACAAGCTTGCTTCTCTAGTCCATTGACATATTGATTGACTATCTTCATATTAATATTCTCTTGATTGCTATCATCTACACAACAATGAAAGGATTGAAAACATGTTCATGTTTCTCATAAAAGATGATTAATCATGAGGGGTAAAGAAAACAACCACTACCCAAACTCAATAGAGTAGATCAACCTATCTATCTTGTGACAAAAATCATCATTTTGAATGTCATCTTTTCAGTTGATACCTAACCAATTTTCTATTAGTATTTTAGCATGTGACTTAAGTTTAACAATTACCGAACAAGTCAAGCTTGAGTGTGTAAAGCATTGGGGGGCTTTCATAGTTGAGCTCCACATTCAAATTGCAAAAGTCTTGATCAATTGCAAATAAGCTTGAATGTGTAAAGCATTGGGTTTTTCCATTATTGGGCTCCATGTTCAAATTACACAAGTCTTGATCATGTTTGCAAATTGGTGAAATCTTGCATTGAACTCATGATGTTGCATAGCCCATTGAACAAGGCTTGGTCCTAGGTAAATTTAGAAGAGGAAGTAACTTTTGCACTTTCCAAATCCAAAGCAAACATCATAAACAATCATGTGGCTTCATTTTCTAACAATTATTAACCACAAATCCTTTGAATTAGAAATGTAGTCGGAGAAAACAAAGTGTGCAATAATACTAATAATCTAGCAACATCTAAAATTGTGTTATATCTTGGTGATGCTTCTAATGCAATGTGGGCAAATTTTGATTATCACTATGGACCATCATATGTATCTACCATTTGAAGTTCATAAACAATATCTTTGGTCTCATCATATCTAAGTTGTGTCTCCTAATTCTTCTTAATTTATTGTTCATAGTTTCATAAATCCATAAAAAAATTGCAATAGTTAAAATATCAAAAAAAACATGGTGACCATGAATGTTGGTTCATCTTACATCATTGCAATAGTTGAATGTTTGATTACTTATAGAGTAAGGATAAGTGGTCTCCAATAGAAGGCCCTTGTTTCCTTGACCGTCATACTAACTAATCTCAAAGACCAGACCTGAATTGTCTTGAGAATTGAAAAAATATAAATGCGATGCATACCAAATAGAAATGGTGCCCAAAAAAAAAATACTCTACAAATAAAAAAGAGTACATAAACACTCGAATTTCAAAAGAAAATTACCTTTCATACTTCTTTCGTGTCGATGTTTTCCCTTGAAAAGAACTCTCATAAAATAGAATTAAGTGATTAATGATGATACGAAATTAAATTTATTTTAATGCAAATCGGTTTGTATAACATGTCAGAGTATCGTTAGAAATGCTTCTAGTTCAGAGTACTTCTAGATCATTGGAATTACGTCTCTTTTTATTTATCATCTCCCTTCTTGTATCGGCTTCACATATCAAAAGGCCTTTATAATTTGAAAGAGTCTCTTGGCAAACCATTTCAATTGTTTTATTTATTGACAAAGCCAGTTTTGATACATAGTTAAGAGTTACTGAGAGCAAATTAGAACACCCAAACTGACACATCATGGGGAAAACGGCATGTGCCTGTCAAGCAATAAAAAGAGCCCGTTAAAATTCTTGAGCGTCCAACTTTCTACTAGACCAAAACCCGTCTTAGAAATGATGTCAACCTTAAGCAAAGGAAGGAATACGATTTAAAGGTCCTCTATTCGAAAAAAATCTAATTTTACTATGTAACCACCTTAAAATAATATCCACCAAAGCCTATTTAAGGCCACAAATAAATGACTTGTTTTATTTCAATAGTTTTCATATATTCATGAAGAATTTAGTCCTCTTAATATATTTCTACAAGAAAATATCACCAAATAAAAAATTGGGCATAATTAGAATAATATTATCCGGATAAATTTGCTACAAAATTTGTGTTATTTTTGCCTGTAATTCACAACCAATGTGCCCCCGGGGGTCTGCTCGGTTGGATAGGCCACCCAGAGTTTGAATCTAGTCTTTTCCACAGCATATGGAACAGAGCATTTCCGTGCTGCCAAAAGGTTATAGGGTCTCAAACCCACTCTCACCACCTTCTGTGCGGATGCCAGATCGCTGGGCGGCCAATTCCTCTGGTTACCAAAAACAAACCACAATTCACTCCTTATCTTGGTAAATAAAAGACACTCGATTAAGTACGCCTCTTTAGGTCTTTACTTAGTTGCCAGTGCGACATGTATGTTGATTTAGAGGCAATAAATGCCAAGTTCCCACATATTCGGAGCAAAAGTTGTGTTTAATTTAAGGTTAAAGTAATAGCACATATGAACTAGAAGCTAATCTGAATAACAAAGTAAACTATGTAATGCAAATTAAAGTAGAAGGCTAAAATCAAAACACCTGTAAAGGCTACATTTTTTCAAGCTTAGCCACCATAGTTGAGGCATTTCAGGTAACATGTAGTAGAGAATATAAAGTACAAGATCCCTTATCAATTGCACTAAAAACATGCTAGGTGGAAACATTGGGAAGTGCATAAGATTAATATTATGCACCATGACCGAACAAGTCCTTCCATAGGTAATGGTAAGTAAAGTTCCTAACAATATAATACTCTCTCCGGTTGTCGAAATACATTATCTTTTCTCATATCCTTTCCTGCGAAAAACTGTATCATCAAACATTTGAAAAAAGTGCGGCTCCTAAAATACAGGTGTTCTGGTTTTCTTCTATTTGTTAAAAGTTTGGAACCCAACACACTCTGAGCCACTGCTACAAATCCCCTTTGATAACTAAAAAAATGTTTATCTGAATATCAAACAGCAGAAAGATTATCTTAAGTTTAAAAAGTGTCCAAAAAACTTAGTGGAGAAGAAACCTAACATGAAATAATAAACCATAAACAAAGCAACTCATTCCTGATTTTATGATGCAATCAGTCTTGCCTCAGGCACACAAGAAACATAAAATACATGGAACTCCAGGACTATCAAAACCAGGAGTTCCAGAACAAAATTGAAAACAAAAATATCCCGATATAAGTAAATCTATCAATCTCAATAATTAGGAAAAGAATGTTAAGTACTGGCCCCAACTGTAATTTTGTGTCTTCTTTATAACGTTTTACTGTTATACATCTTCCTCTGTATCAATTTAGCTGAAATAACTTGTTACCAAAGAAGCTGTTCACCCTCTGCTCTTCTCAAGTAAAGAGAAGCAGTGCATAATGCCTGGTACATACTAGCTTTTGTTGAAAACCTGTGTCAAGCTCTTTAGAAATAAAAAAGATAAACAATAAAACAACTAGAACGCAAGGTAATCTTACTCGTAGGTCTACTACATACCCTAATAACAAGGTAATCTTCTGCAAGTATTCGGAAGAAACTAAATGGAAAATACTTTCTTAACACTGAACCTTTCCAATTACATTTATTGCCCATCTATCAGTTCTATGAGAGATTCAGAGATCCATGAAAGTCAAGAAATCTATTTGTGCTGCCTCTTCAGCTTTATGAACTAACAATTGTATTTGAAAACAACATACAAATGAGTCAAAACTCTTTTACGAGAAAGGTTTTGGATACCACTCCCCCGCCCACCCCTTGCAAATGGAATGTTTTCCTTAGCACACTCATTACAGAAATTACAGTCTTTTCTTACGGACTGAATATATGGAAGCCATAGATCAGTCATCTGAAGCAAATGTAGGTACAGGTAAGAAAGGAAATGGTGCTACAGAAGCATAAGCAACAGGAGGTCGTGATTGGTTACTTATAGGTCGTTTTCTCAACTTATACCTGTCTTTGCTTTCTTCATTGTCAAGCAGTTCAACACTTCCAAAGGCCATGTTGATCCTTTCTCTTTCACCTAGATCATTTGTGGATCTGTCAAACTGCGAATTGGGCAAACGATGAAAAAGCATTCCAACCATTAATATTGGAAGATACAAAAGACTAGCATGGAAGAGTCTCCGAGCATTTTTTGTATTTCGATGGAAGTAAAATAGCACTGCTGTGACACCCATTCCAGAAGTAAGCAGCGCTGTCTCTAGCCCAAACCATGCTGATGTGATACCCCCTGAAATTGAGATAAAAATCAGTTAGCAAGCAGAAATAGCATCTTGTTGACAATTATCAGGCCTCGAGATTGTAATATGTACCATACAAAAAATTTACTTTCCATCTTTTGGTTACATATTAACAAAGCAATGAATAAAATTGTAAAATCATGAGTATCCTGCAATTCTACCAATAATGTCCTATATGCAGCAATAATAGTAAAAAATGGTATGAAGTATGGCAGTTTACATATGTGAATAATAACAAAAAAAGCCAAATGACATCGAAACTACAGAGATGATTGAAGAAATTTTTAAGAGAGTGAAACAGAATATAGATCTAGATTATTAACTTATTGAACCCAATTTATGCAAATGTAACTTACAGTCATATGCCAGAAACCCCACAGGAAGGAGGTAGATGCAATTTCGGAGAGCTGCAAGGGATGTCCTTGCCCCACTGACATCCAAAAGGGAGAGCATTTTGAAACTGCACAAATTGCAAAACAAGAATGACTCGAAATCAACTAGCCAAAGTGCAGAACTCGAAACACTTAAAGACAACTACATAAACTACAAAGTAAGCTACATTCAGCTCTTTGAAATAAAAGTATCAAATAAAGAACATACCCTCCAGTAGCATAGTCATTCCGGCACAGATATGCAAGGGCCATGAAGTGTGGGATTTGCCAAAAATAAAGAGCTGCTGGAAGGACCAGTCCTCCTAATGTAATTTGTCCTGAGGCTGCCACCCACCTAAAGTATGCCACAACACAAGGATCAAGATTTATAGAGATAAAAATAGACTAGGATGTCTTACATCACAGTTGATTTCCCGACGACAAAAAAAACTTCAGAATAGAAAATGTGCCAAATCAAATATAGCTATGAACTGATTCCAAAAATTGAAACCAAATCCTCTGACCACTATAGATATCATAGCCCTTAGATTGAAAACCTAAATAGACCTGACCAGCACAATTGCCTCCCCTCTATATAGAGGGATTGAAAGTCTGCACTTATAGCAAGAATGGAGGGAACAATGGCAATGGCAATTTGGTTGCATTTACAGACAAACGACAAACCACTACTAGTATCTAGTTACATTTTGAAGAATAAGAAACAGGGAATGTCACCTGGATTGAAGCACAGCCATTGACTAAAAGATTGATATTATACCCTTGGTTTGTGTTCAAATCTGCTGGTATAATGATTTTGGGGTCCTTAAAACGGCTGGTATAAATTTGAAAATTAATAAAAAAACACATATATGTTTGCACCAAATAAAAAATGATCTAAGCATAGTTTTGTCGTTCATAATAACACTAGAGCAAATCATTCCACATGAAAGAAAACATTGTGAAAGAAGCTATTTAATGTCATGATGATAAGAAGTAAAGCTAACATTCTGCCAGATTACGTGGATCTCACCTCAACTGTTCTGACCTTAAGACTATCTTTCTGTAGTGCTTAGAAGTTGTCAATAATGAATTTATTTTGCTTCCAATGACACCATTTTTATGTACATTATTAGTTCAAATGTAGTTTTAAGAAGGTAGCCTATGTGCTTTCTATTCACAAAACTGGACATATTTGATTTCAAAATAATATCATATATCTTTCTCACTTAGCTACAATTTTTCAAAACTTATTTACGACTCAGGTTCTAGAACCTCAGTTCATGTCATGTCAAGTTAAAAGTGCTCCCACATTTTATTGTTGCACAGTTATAAACAAATTGCCTCAGGTAATTAGAGCTACAAGCTAGCCAATGATTAAAACTAATTTACTCTTACCTAATTGTTTAGATCCATCATAAACCCAGTGAATTTTTAAGCCACGGGCGTAGATAATAAAATAATAAATAAAATTAACATGAGTTTTTAAAATACAAATATATTAAAATAACTTGAACAAACTGAAAGATGCGGAAATTTTAAAAATGTTAAACATTTAAAATATAAACATGAACCCATACAAAGTATATAACTCTTGAGAATTCTCTACATTTGAAAGGGAGTGATGTTGATGGGTGTTTTATGACCGCACCAACACAGAATAAAGTTTCCAACGGTCACTCTATCCTCTCTTGATCAAAATCTCCTGCATGCTAAGATTGCGAAAGATCATGCATTCAACTCCAAGGTTCCTTTTATGCAATGGATGTAGACTCAGTTGGCTTGATGTGATTTGTTGGTATTTCAAGGGGACTTACACAATTGTTCGCTCCGAGAGAAAGGGATTTTCAAGATTCGGAAGAATTGTCAATGAAGCTCGAGTTTCCTAAACTAACCAGAAAGTACTGAATTTGAATGGCTGCAGGGATTAAAAATGCTATGATCTACTCTAGGTGCAGGATGTGGAGATCAACTCTTATAAAACTTCAACCAAGCTTTGCTTTGCCTCACCTTGGACAGCTTCCACAAAACTGGTGCAATATTCAAAGGAGTAACTAGAAATGTTCAGATTACAATTCAACATGGAGACACCATCACAACAACGCATACCAACATGTAAATCATAATCGAAGTTCGGTCCAAACTATTCCAGTTGACCACACAAGGCAAACCCACCATCAATAAGCCCACTAGTGGTATGGATTAGCAAAGCTTGCTCAATTCAACCACCACATTCCACAATTATCTACTTGCATGAAATAAAATCTATTCTACTCTAAGATTCTATGTGAATTGGAAGGACGAAGAAACCTTGCTAGCTACCCACAATAAAAGATGAAATCACAAACAATGACAACTCTTTTTATTATAGGAGTGTTCACAACAATTTCTTACAAAGCATTCAATTGAAAACTTTCCTTCCTCTTCCTATCAATCTATGCTATGCTATCAATCTCCCTCTATTCCTTCTTTGTTATTCTATCTGTACCTATCTATATGCTATCTCTCTATCTATATATGAGGGGGGATGCCCCTTTTATAGTTGGCCAATTCCAACGGATGGCTCAGATTGAATTACAATGAACGGCTCAGATTGAGCCACATAAGCCCTAGTCAAGATTCTGCCCTAAAAACTGCCAAAAAGTGAAAGAGTGGGGTAATAAATGAGCACAGAATGCCCACTCTCTCCCTTTGACCACTATGAGCATTTAATGCCCACTATCTTCCAGAAATGTGTTCCCATTGTTCTTCTCCTTGACTGCAAATTCGATGAATCTGGTCAAAACTACCCCAACCTCCTAAACTAAGCAGGCACGTTCTCAATCTAAAACTCCAAGACTACGACTTCTTTCTCCTGTTTGATGATAATTTTTCTCCTTGCTGCCATTGCATCTTGGGTTGTGCGAAGTATGCTAGAGAACACTTTCTGGGTCATTGTCGGAGAAGGACTTCACACTTAAGAAGAATTCCTCTACTTTGTTCTTCAATCCATCCTGCTATCACTCTTTAATATTGAAGTTTTTGCTCATTCCCCCTCCTTAGCCTTGAGGGCATTTTAGTGCTTGAGGATGATCTTTAATGCTTGGGCCTTCATCTTTTCCTCCATCTGGATCTTGAAGGATTCTCTTGTCTTGGACTCGACCATTTCTTCCTTGTCACCTGCCTCCCTGAGTCGGGCGCATATTAGATCCTTGTGGAGAAATTCCAACGCTTAGCTGTTTCTTCCAACATCTCCCTTCATGGTTTGGGCGCAAATGAGACATCATGGAGGAGTTTCAAACATGTAACTTTTTCCCCTTCCAAGGTTGTAATGTCCTGGAGTACTTGCTCCATCACCCCAAGTCATCATACTTTGGTCCTAGTGTTCATCCTGTAAAACAAACAAAAAGAAGAGCATCGAAACACTTATAGTATAAATTCACTTCACTTACCTAATCTCCATGTTCTGATTTCCAAGGTCTGATTGATCTCTGGATCCAATAAAATCATCATTTTTCCCTAGCAAATTTTGCCTCCTTCATAACTTTTCATCATGGGCGCATTTTAGAGGCCTTGTCATAGGCGCATTTTAGACTTGAGCAACAAGTTTTCGTGACTTAGCTTTTTCTCCACCTCTCCACTTTGTCTTAGGCGCAAATGAGAGGAGTTTATTCAATTTCCTTATACTTAGAATATTTATGTGTCTTATTCATCTAAGGGCGCATTTCAAATCATCCTGTCTTGCTTCAATGCCTTAGAAAAATTTTGCTCCTCCTGTCTCTTCCTTGGGCGCATTTGATGGGTATTGTGCTTATGTTTCATGCCTTAGATAATTTTATGTTTTCCATTCATGATGGGCGCATTTGAGACCTTGCTTCATGGGCACCTTTGAAGGGGTGTCATCTCATTATTTTTGCCTTAGAAACTTTTTACTCTTAGGGCGCATCTGGACCCTTGTGCTTGGAGTTTGTGCCTTAAACTAATCTTCTCCATCTCATACTCCTTGGGCGCATTTGGAGGGGCTAGCTCCACATCTCATGCCTTAGAAAATTTTGTGCATCTCCTAATCCATGATGGGCGCGTTTGACCTCTCATCAAATCTTTCTTGCCTTAGACAAATTATTCCATCTTGAGGGCGCATTTAGGAGGGTCTTCTTTTGTTTAAGCCTTAGAAACTTTTAGCTTCCATTCATTCCACCTTGAGCGCATTTGAACCCTTGAGCTTGGAGTTCGTGCCTTAGAAGTTTTCATGTAGCTAACTCTTCCTTGGGCGCATTTAAAGCCTTATCTTCATTGTGTTGGGCGCATATTAGGGGTTGAGCTCATATTTCAATGCCTTAGAAAAAAATTTAAAGTCTTCTCCTAGGGCGCATTTGAAGGGGTGTGCTCACATTTTCTTTTGCCTTAGAAACTTTCAAGCCTCCATTCATTTTAGGGCGCATTTACCTTTCGTGTGCATGTTTCATGCCTTAGGCGTTTTTCACCCATGCTCACCCTTATTCTCTATTTTTAGCAGTTTTCTGAAGTCTTTGTGATTTTCATGAATTTCCAACTTCTCAAGACTTGATTTTCGCTCACCCTGACCCTCATGGCGTGACTGACCTGTTCACACCAGCCTTTTGCGTGCACCTACTATTTTAAGCCCTGTTCTGGAAGTGACTTACTAAAAATAGTAAGTGTGTGGAATGCGCTCAAATTTTACCAGTAGATTCTTCGAAGAATGCTGATCGCAATGGGATACATTGGTTTTCAATTTTTCTCGAGTTTTGCCCTTCATTTTAGGCTTAAAAGTAGGAAACCCTAATTTCGTTGCATGCGCTTCTGTAGACCTCTGTTTGATGTCGTTTTCATTGCGTACTGCTCTATTCTGAAGACTGAAGATCTGTGTCCGCTCGCGTGACATCACACCTGCCAAAGATGGACCTACTAAAAATAGAAAGTTCTCAAAATTCATTCAAATTTTGCATGCAAGTCCTTCGAGAGGGTTTAAACTCAGTGAAGTGATCAAAATTTCCAAAACCCTAGGGAAAAGTCCTAAACTGGGGCACCTGCTAAAAATAGTAAGTTTTCAGAATTGGCTCAAATTTTGCAGGTAAGCACTTTGAAGGGTCCTGAATCTAATGCAACAGTCAGTTTTTCAAAAAACCAAGCAGAAAAGCCTCTAATAGGCGACTTACTAAAAATAGCAAGTTGCCCCGATTTCGCTCAAATTTTGCAGGCAAGTAGCTCAAAGGGCTCTAAATGTGATGTAGCAGTCAAATTTTCAAAAGCCCTAAGAAAAGGTCCCAAATTGAGTATTTACTAAAAATAGTAAGTTGTCAGAATTCAATGAAATTTTAATGGGAACCTGCCTAAAGCCTCCCGATTGCAACATCTAGCTCCGATTTCAATTGGCCAACTTAATTTGACCTCAAACTAGCCTGAAGAATAAAACCCTGATCTGTCAAAACGCACTCCAGATTTAGCCAAAATTCCAAATTGGGTCAAAAGATGGGTACATCCCCAGAAAGATAGAAGGAACTAGGAGAGACAGCCGCAAAACCACCCAAAACCAAAGCCAAAAGACCCGAATGGGACAAAAATTAGGGGGTCCCCATTTTGAATGGGATGATGTGTGAAAAGGTAACAACAAGTGACAAAGTAGGTGTTTGGGTCAATGACAATCTGAAACAGATTCAGTTAAGATGTCATTGAATTTAATTCACTTAGTGTAAACATTTGAATAAACATTTGACCACCGCCAATAAGATGAGATTGTGAATTTGATTTTCATTCAGCAGATCAAAACATCCTTGCTTCTAACCAGCCACAATCCTCTTCATTCTTGATTTTGTATAGCAAATGAATACCAAGGAGTTGATGTATTATCATTTTGGCTGAGGATGTATTTTGGTTCAAAAGGAGTTTGCCTGAGGAACGAGTCTTCCCAGTTCCTGTGCAAATTGGCAGGAAACACATATGACAAATTCCAGCGGTTAAGTGTTAACAATTACAACCACTAAATCTGAAAGGCTACCCAGATTCCTCAATCTCCTCCCTAATCTGCCTGAGTAGGCTTGATCCCAGTCACACAAGCTCACTGGAACCCTCCCACATTTATTTGCTGTTTACAAGGTCCAGTCTTGGGGAGATGCCAGGGCACTCCAATTTTAGCCAAAAATAAGGGGATGTCCCTTGTTTTAGGGGGGTATCCCAGTTTTGTTTAGAAGGGGGGCAGAAGTGGGGAGGAGGGCAGGGAGAGATGACCAAGACAAGTTACTAGACCACAGGGACGCATCCCCAAGGAACACTGCAATATCAAATTGGGCTCGCCAATGTGATTAAGGCCCAAGTTCCCATTTCTGCATATATGTGTTCTTGGGGTCTTTACTGTACACTTGAAAGAGATGATCTCATTGAATCAAAAATTTAACAGCTAGCACAAGACCAAACCCATTTCAGCTCACCTTGAAGTATGATCTACATGCTAAATAGAATATATCCTTAAATGGGAGCATTTAACAACACTATGAATTCTCATTTTCATTCTTTGGTATAAATTCAAAGTAGCTGGCATATTCAACAGTAATCATACTCTCTTTTTCTAAGCATATATCTAAAATCAACTGCATCCTGGTAAAGAATAGAAGATAAAACGGAGTTGATTCCACATATATCATACACATTTCAAAAATGAACCTGTGGAAATTACCTCAAAAGTACAATCAAAATATCATATTTAGTGATTGTCAGAAACATAGGGAAAGACACGTACCCAATTAACGGAGGAATTGCACCCACAACTGCTCCAACCCATGTATTTATTGGATGAATTTGCTTCAGTGGAGTATAAACAAGTGCATATAGAAAAAGATTTGAAGCTGCAAACCCTGCTGCAAGAGCATTAGCCTGCAAGAGCCTTGTCGAAGAAAATTCGCAACTATTAGTCACTACACTCCTATCTTGACTTGAACCAAAACATATTGTAGCACAAATTTTTATCACAAAATTTAACAAATTGAAAGAACACAATATCCACCTTGCATAACAACAAAGCACTGCCTGTAGCCCCCATGGTCACAGCCCATGTCATTGCATTGGGTATGCTTATTCTTCCTCCAGGTAAAGGTCGTCTCATCGTACGTTTCATCTTGGCATCATTGCTTACTTCAAAAATCTAATATCAAACAGAAAAAATTACCTGGATTAGATAATGATACAACTGAACAAGAACTGTTTATTAATCGCCATTAGAAAATCAACAATTCATGAAATGTGATCTAAATCCTACCATACATTTCAGTTGTGGATATAAATATTATCTAACATCTCCAGAAGGGTTCACAGTATAGCCTATACTTGCAAACATAATTAAGCATAAGATTGTTATAGATTCACAAGTTCTGAATTTAAACTAATAACTACTGGTTCTACTTGATGGCATACCAAAACTAATGCTTGTTTTAAAATAAACCAAATCTGCAACCTCTAATTCCACATTAGTCTCATTTATTTGTCCACCACACCTATCTATCTGTTCATAACTTTAAATATGCACAATCATTATATGCATGGGGATCCCATAAATATCATCATTCTTCAAGTCATCCAGCACAAGCCAGATATCCATTCACTCATATAGTCATAAGCCAATTTATTCATCTAGAAAATTAAAAGTCAAGTCATCTAGCATGTTGCCCAGAAAGCAACACCATCCATCGAATTGGCATTTTCCATGTTACATCATTGAGCCTTTAGATAGCATGTACAAGCTGAGAGACCATAGTGAGTATGAGTAACCTATATAGAAGGCACAGATTGAATACACAGACATAGGGTTGAACACTACACTGAACAATACATAACGGAAATGAAAAAACTGTTTGTATAATATTATACTTCACCTAAGATAGTCTACATCCTAAGTGCAATATTGCACCTATTTATTAAGTTTACTTAGGATAATAGAATATTTTATTTTCCCTCACCTAAGTAGCTAATAAAGAAATGTGTCACTTTTGATTTGAGGTCATCAAGTGCTAACACTGCCCCATCAATTCTTAACTGATGGCAAGTAGCTGCCACTTCTATCTAATCAAGGCCCACCTCTATCTTAGTTCACTGAGTTAGCTTATCTCCTAATTGGGAGTTAACTCGTGACCTCTTGGACATGTGTCATCTTGACTCACTCATCCAAAAGGCATGTATATTTGTACTTTAATCATTGGATTGTTGCTCAACTCACTCAAATTCAATTATAATAGAATAGCATTATTCTTATTTCTGGTATTATGACTAATTCATAGACATTAGGTCCTAGGTTATTTTGTTCAACACAAAATCTAACATGGTATCAAAGCCATGATGCCCTAGAAATTGTCTAATTTTCAATGTTCGAGAGCATTGGCCATAGAGGATATTTTGGTTGAAGCTGATTTTCAATAAATGTTAGTCTTTTTGACCTCACCATTATGTCCAAAAGACTTAAGAAAGTCAGGTTAGCTTTTTGTTTCATCTAGATCTAACATTGGGAGGCTGAATAATCTTGGTTTTTCTCTGCAAGTTTTGTGGTTCTTGCAGGCAGCACAATTTTTTGACATACACCCAATCAACACCAGTACTGTGTACTTAGTCAAAGAAGCCCAGCACATCTGCCATTGCGTACTCCTACAATACAACCCCTGCCACATGTACCTACCACACAAGGCCCTACACACACAACAATACAGACTAAGCATGCATTGCCATATCATCCTGGCACCACCCATGCCTGCACCATCAACATGCCCTTTAGGAGCAGACCCACCCTCCCAAAAGCATTTTTGTTTCTGTAGACCAACTTCAGGGGGCTGTAACTTGCTTAGCTGGTGTCTGATCAAGGTCAAAAAAATTGACCCTAGCTTTTTTTTTGAAGGCTTTAGCAGTAATCTTTGTTTCTTCTATAAATGCCCCTACTTTTCAGAAAATGCTTGCACTTCTATTGTCACACTAGATCAAAAGAACTATTTGTTCTAGAAAGAAAGGATCAAGAATCACTTCTAGAGGAGGATCTATTACCTTATCTTATTGGACTCATTCCTAAGCCAAGTGATCCTAAACAAAAATACACATGATCAAGCTACAATGGCATGGCCTATGGGCTAATATGTCTTTATGTTTCTAACGACATTCTACATCCACATAGAGCACATGGAGTGCCCTTTCATTACTATGACCATAAGCAGGTAGCTGTATGGAGAAGTTGAACCTCCATCTAACCATGATGCTCCCCTGGAAAACCTTGCACACATGGACGATACTCAAACTACTACTAATCATCCTCCTGATGCTTTGTCTACATGTGTTCATATTCACACAGAAAATGTGTGCAAATCATGGGATGAGCAATGTAGTAACCTAGACCACCAAGTTACAGAGACATGCACTAAGATTCCATCATGTCCTGGCACTTCTACAAAGTTCAAAGTTGCCTCTATGAAGACATTCAATTATTCTTCTCAGCAGGACCATTCATATATGCCATTCACCAAACTAGGATGCTTACTTGACAGATCTCCTGTGTCTGTTTGTTGAATCCCAACTATCAAATCTAGAAGACACTATTAAAGACCTAATTATCCTCTTCAATGATCATCCAACACATACTTATGAGATGTCACCTTCTACAGTTGTGCCTGAGAATCCTAATCAAATATTGAAGACTGATGAACAATTTCCAGAGTTCATATTTCTTCCCTCTTATTTCTTCATGCACTGGGAAAACCTTATACATGCACCCAGGATAGAGAGGGTGTTGGTGTAATCATAGTTTGCAGACTCGTACTTGGCAAGCCAAAAAATTCCGACTTCCGACTCGGAGAGTACTCAGCAACTATGCAACTTAAAAAACACTTAGATTTCAAAAAAAAAGAAACATAAATTTAATGCAAAATACAACTACAAAATGTATTAAATGAGTTTGGTGGAGATCTAGGGGCAATGCCTTCATGGTCCACACCATTCTCATAATTTTTTAAAGCAAAAAAATAGAGTTTTTGGAGTGTTTGACCCACATTTTTTAATGCAATTTTGACATGTTGACACGACAAGTCAACTAGAAAAGCTCGCCAAATTTTTAGAGTTTTGGAAATAGGGCATTTTTGGGACAAAACATCCCCTACGGCCACCATTAGACTGGGGGGCATTTCGAACATGCCCTACAAAATCAAGGGACATCTTTGAAGATGGAGACACTAGGGGGATACCCAAATGTCCCCGAGACATTGTGTTGCAGGGTTCGTACCCACAGGGCTCGAACCCGGTCCGGATACGAACCTGGTACTAGTTCGCCTATGGGTACGTGTTGGGCACGCACCCTGTGCGTACCCAGCGCGAACCTAGCCCAATGGTGCACGGACCCAGGGGTACCAGCCGCATACCCGGGCGTACCTAGGAGAACCCACGGCCCAACACTTAAAAAGTGGGCCCAAAGTTAAATAAAAAACAATATTTTTATTATTATTTTGCCTCTTAACCCTAAAACGGCCCAATATGAGGCCTTTCAACACTAAAACATTTCATTTTTACCTCTCATTTTGCTCTCACCATATTTTCTCTCCATCTTAGCATTTTGAAGGGAGGTGATTGTATTCGAAGGAGATCGATTGTGGAGTGGCAAATAGCTTCTACAAAGGAGATTTAAGTGTTTAAGGTATGCATTTAAACCCTATTCTTTAATCTTTTGATGAATTTTTTCAAGTTTCTTAGTTTTTGATGGATTTTTTCAAGTTTGTGAAGAAGTTTTTCAAGTATATTTTTTTTTTCATTTTTTTATAGATTGCAACAATGGCCAGTAGTCAAAGTTCAGTGGGTGGGGAGGGAAGCCAAAAGTTCAAAATTGATAAAGGATCTCCTTTATGGAGACATACCACAAGAATTTCACAAATTCCTGGAGGTGGGGGTTTTGTTTGGAAGTGTAATTTTTGCAATGTACAATATAATAGCTCCTATTACCGAGTGAAACTTCATTTTATGGGCCCTGGTGGTAAAGGAATTAATATGTGTGAGGGCCCAAATAAGAAGGGGTTGTCTGGTGTACAAATAGCAGCATTTATAAAAGAACAAGAAGATGCTGACAAATTGGTTGCAAGAGGAAAACAAAGTGCAAGTGGTTATAGTTCCAAAAAGAAAAATACAAGTACAACATTACCCACTCAAACAGTTAGGCCCTCTAGACATCCCTTCTTGTCTATACCCTCTACAGAAGAAGAAGATGAAGAACCACAAATCACCACCCGCAAGAGAGGTCCATTGGAGAAGGCATTTAAAATGGAGGCAAGAGATATTGCTGAAGAAAAAATTGCACGTTGCCTCTATGCCAATGGTCTTCCATTCAACTTGGTGAGATCACCATATTGGCGGGACATGGTGTCAGCAATAAATAGTGCACCTCTGGTTTCACAAGTCCTGGGTATGAAAAGGTGCGTACCACCTTATTGCAAAAAGAGAAGAAATCTATAGAGGGCCAACTAAAACCAGTTAGAGATTCTTGGGTTGAAACAAGTGTATCTATTGTTTCCGATGGATGGAAAGATTGCAAAAACCGTCCATTGATCAATGTTATTGCAGTGTCCCCCAAGGGGGCAATGTTTTTGAGGGCGGTTGACTGTGAAGGGGAAGTGAAAGATGCAGAGTTCATTTCCAGGATTCTCATTGACTCCATAGAGATGGTGGGTAATGAAAATGTTGTCCAAGTAATTACAGACAATGCAAAAGTTTGCAGGGCTGCAGTGCTTTGGTAGAGGCTAGATATGAGCACATCTTTTGGACACCATGCACCGTACACTCCCTCAATTTGGTGATGCAAGCAATTGGCAACCAAATAGAGTGGGTGAAAGAAATATACCAGGAGGCCGAGGAGATCCAGATGTTTGTGACAAACCACCATATGTCACAAGCAATTTTAGAACTTATTCAAGATTGGAATTGTTGAAGGTAAATTTAATTTATTTAGTTTCATTTATGTCATGTTTAATTTATTTTTTTGCATTATTTACATATTTTAAATGTGTTATTAACTTACTATTAACATCTTCTTAGGTTGCTGAGACCCGGTTTGCATCTCACACAATTGTTCTGAGACGACTTGTGAAGGTGAAAGAGGCATTGAGTCAAATGGTTATTAGCAACCAATGGGGTATATGGAAGCAATCAAATTCAGAGAGGGCCCAAAAGGTCAAGGCAATAATCTTGGCTGATGATTGGTGGGATCGTGTGAATTATTTATTGGAGTTCACCGAACCTATCATGTCTATGCTTCGGTTTGCTGATACAGATGAACCATGCTTGGGGGATGTCTATGATAGCATGGACACGATGTTGGAGAAAATAAAAATAGAAATACAAAAGAGAGAGAATGATCCTGAAGACACCTTTTACAAAAGGGTGGAAGCAATCGTTCTTCATCGTTGGAACAAGATGACAACTCCATTGCACCTCCTTGCATATGCCCTATCTCCGAGGTACTATACCACTGAAGTACTTTCTATCCCAGGGAGAATACCGCCATATAGAGATTCTGAAGTTGCTAATGGGTATAAGAGGGCATTTAGTAGAATCTTCAGTGATCCAGAAGTGCAGACAAATGTTATGAGAGAATTTGGATTGTTTATCTCAGGAAAAAATCATACCCCTTCTGTTGTTAGAGACCAATACAAAATGGATGCTATTACATGGTGGTACCTCCATGGTCAAGATTATATGTACCTCCAACCTCTTGCAATCAAGATCCTCTCACAAGTTTTTTTTTTTTTTGCCACTTGTATTGTAGAATTTAACACTTAACATTCTTGAATTTATCTTGCATTTTTATTTTTATTTTGTTGGTTTTCTCTCCAGGTTGCAAGCTCTTCTACCGCTGAACGGAATTGGAGTACATACTCCTTTATCCACTCAGTGAAGCGTAACCGGTTGGCTGCAAAAAGAGCTGAAGACTTGGTGTATATTCATTCCAATTTGCGTCTTCTGTCACGTAAGGATCCTCAATACAAGCAGGGGGCAGCGAGGCTTTGGGATGTAGCACCCGAGTCTACTGACTTGGATGCAACCATTCAGGATCTTGCTAGAGCCACTATGGATGATGTGGGTGATATTGATGACATATCACATGGTGTTGGATCCGCTTTGGGTTCAAATGATGATGATTTTGAAGTTCAAACCGCTCAAAATCCAAGTCACGATGATTCTGACAATCCTTTTGATGATTGATGAACACTTGAACAATGAACATTGAATCATGTTTCAATGTTTCATGAACTACATTTTGTAATTCAGTAATTTTATTTGAATATTTTTCAACTATCAATTGGCATTTAATATTTATCTTTGGCATTTGGCATTGATCAATGATCAAGTATCATACTATGAAATGATTTAGACTTTTAGTTTTACAATTCTGTATATTTCTCTTATTTTTTTGTATATATAATACATATATATATATTTATAATATATATATACACACATACCCATACGTACCCAAACCCCTAAAAAAAGTTTGCCCGTACCCACATACCGAGTTCCCGTCCCTGAACCCGAACTGGTAACTTAGCGGCGCGACAACTTGCGGACTTCTAGAGTCCCTTGACCATCTTAGGGATGCGAAGGAGTCCCCAAAATTTCTCTATCTCATGATACAATTTTGATTTGTGTTAGCTATGTATAGACAAACAACATAATGGAATGTACAAATGGTTGAACTATGAAGAAAGATGGGATAGTTGCATGGTATTGGAGGCAAAATAAACTACTAACAAGCGTTACCATTTTTGTTTTCTCCAACACACTCTTATCTTAACTTTAGGAAGTCAATCTTCAACCTCATGTTTAGTAGAGAGTGGAGGAAGCGATGAGGGCAGGGCAGTGGTGGATTATCAAGTTTCTAATGACTTCAAGATTCAAGAATGATGATATCCTTGTCTTCAATTGCGAACCCTCATTAGACCAATCAAATTCTCCAACTTCACTGTTAGTTCTTTGAAGAATGAAGATTTGGTCAAAAATAATGAGGACTTGGTATTGGAAAAATGTAGTGATATAATTATGAAAAATGACATGCACAATAAAGGTCAATGTGGTCTCAAAGGCCTTAATTTGGGCTTGGTGGCGGGGGTTCCGCCCCTAAACCCCATCATCCTATATTCAAATAGGAAACACAACAAGAGCATTGCCCTTGAACCCAACATGAGGTGATGCCCCTCAACCTTGTTGGTGACCTCCTTTCAAATTTGATTATTATTATATCTATTTGTGCCGCCAACCACTACACATTGTCCTCCTATTGTCCCCAAATTTGGTCCATGGTTCCCTCATCCCCAACATCCGCCCATCTCCTATCCCTAATAATTCATGGAACAATGGTTAACTCTCAAAAAATCAATGAGTTAAATGGGTCAACTAATACAAAGGTGGGCCTTGGTTAGGCAAAGGTGGCACCTACTTGCCATCAATCAATAATTGATGAGGCAATGATGGCCTTACATCAAAGCTAACAAATGTCTTTATTAGTTAACTAGGTGAAGGAAAATAAAATATCCAATTATTGTAAGTAAACTTAATAAATAGGTGCAATATTACACTTAATATATTGGCTGTCCTATGTTCAGCATAATTTTACACCAACAAAAACAATTCCCTTGTGAGCTTTCCACAAGGAGGGTCTCATATATCAAATTGACTTCTCACTTGGTAGCAAACTAGAAAACTAACTTCACCATTGCTTGATGTGATAGGTTGGTAATAGCACTTCAATATTAAATACCTTTTCTACACCTAAAAACTATAAACCATAAGGAAATTTAAAAAAAAAAAAAATACCTTAAGTTCTACCAAGAGTCTAGAATATTCTTTAGTCAAACAAATGTACAATAGAGTGGCACCAACACTTTGATACTAAAGCCCTTGTTAGCACCTAAGAAATAGCAACAAGAATAAAGCCAAAATAAATACATCACTTAGCCCTCCACCTTAAGCAAAGTTATTCTTCAATCAAATTGAAACAAAAACAACAAAATTAGTCGAAAAATGTTAAATTAGCTAAGCTCTAGACATTTGCATACCATATGCCAGCACATCTAATTCCATACAAACCTCTTAACAAATATAACTTTTATAAAGAACAATTAATTTTCATGTTTCAACTCGAAGAGCCAAATAACATTACAAGTCAAATACTAGACTATTTAATATTAAAATTAATTCATCAAATTTTGAAGAAGTAAACACAAGTTGTGACAAGTCCAAATCTAGACTCAAGCAATAGAGATTCAAGCCTACAAATTAGAATCCCTAAAAATGCAAAACTGACATCCCTAGAATCTCACATTGTATGCCTTCTACCATGTTAGCCATGTCAACTAAACAACTAAATAAACAGATAAAAAACATGAATATGTTCAACCAAAACAATTTGGAAAAAAAGAAACAAAGGACATGCAGAAATATTTAGAAGCAAACATCCTAAAGCATGTAATACTTCATTTGGAATTTTCAATTCAGAATCAATTTTGGTTGCTTGGAAAGAGCAGGTAAATGCTGCTCCTCTCTCCAAACAATGAGCATTCTATATGTCCAATTAGAAAAAAAAGAGAGAGAGAGAGAGATGTCTCCTTTCTTCAATTTGGAAACCTAGTAATTTCAACAAAAAAGATATGTGAAGAAAAGCATTTAAAAATGGTCATGCCCAACATTATGCACTAAGAGATTCAGAATATTATTACTTCCTGCTTCAAAGCAAAGAGATGATACAATTAAATTTGGTGTCTATGCTCACAGCAAAATTAACCACCTGAGTTCAAAACCTCCACACAAATCTCCCTTAAAAGGACAATTTCCAAAATTATGTGCCAAATCAGTATAAGATGCTAATATTCTGAATACTGCGGTGTTAAAATATTACCCTCTAATAGATCAAACACTTTCACCAAAAGAAATAGTTGAACAACTTACGTCATGATGTAAATTTGGAAAAAGCTCTTAACTGATTAGTTGAACGCAAATCTATATTTCATCCCCAATCTTAGGTCAGTGAAAATCAATCAAACATTCTTCATTGGGATTAATAACATCAATCAATGGAGCAGTATACACCTGTGGAATTACAAAATCCGAGAATATCATGCCAAATGGAAAGGGTGTGTTATTAATAAAGTTGAAAAGCAAATTGTAAATAAAAATTTGGTGACTGTCAGTTCAAACATCTATTGGATGGTACCCCAATTTTCATGATACCCTGTGCTTTGTGTTCAATGTGAAGTTTTTGCTTAAGTCATCAACTAAAAAGTTAAACCCAACAGCAAGCACAAATTGTGAATAGTACATTTCCATTTGAAGTAATGCACAAAGAAACAAGCATATGTTGACATGAAGAATTAGAGTGTTCAGAGAGTAGTTGCTCCTATTGCTTGTTTATATTGTATGAAAATAGAGGTGCCCAGACATTGATATCATGATTATCTCACAGATTGTCAAAAATAGCACATCACATGGTGTATTATATACCTCACTTTGGAGATCAAGCCATTTTTAGATCCATGTGTCTTACCATATACTTTCATCTTTATGCAGATGATGCACTCCCTATGCGCTAAATTACCCAATTTTTCATTAAGATTAGATAAGGAATAAAGACCCTCATAAATAAATTGGGAAGCCAGTAGTCATTTAACCTTCACCCTTTCAAGATTTTTCCAGGAGCAGTTAAATTATCATTTTATTTAGTTTTTGTGGCAAAGGCTGGATGCTTTACCTCTTTCCACTTTTGCATGGGATACTGAGCAATAAATAAAGCAACTATGGATATGGAAATCTAAAAGGGGGAAGCTTCAAGTTGCCTTCAGCCATATACTACTACAGAAAATACATCAATAACATCGATTACAATTTTTCTTAGCAAAACCTAATCGGAAATAAGATGATTAATGAAAAGGTGCCAAGGAACCCATCCCTCCAATTATACCCAATCGAATTCCCATGAACTTAAATTCCAAACTGAAGATGGGGGAAGGGGCAGAAATAAAAAAACATATTCTAATCCAATACCATCAAACTATTTTATCTCTTGTTTATTATGCTACAAACTCCATAGTGCCTTCATACCAGAGTTATCTTAATATCTCCATCAATGTCATTCCAATCCAAAATCTTGAGCAGTTAATTACCTTGTGCAATTAATCATATCAGGACCTTATTCTTTGCAACAATCGTTAAATATTGGAATTGGCATCTATACATCATAATCAATTGTTTCTCTTCAAAGACGAGAAATCTCCAGCAAGCCATCTTAATTAAGACTGCAGCATTTGCTGCAGAAGATTTCAAAAATGTTGGAACTTGCATCAGAAACCAAACCTGATTGAAAGAATTCGCAGAAGCAGCAACCATCATTGTACCAGTACAGGTCCAGCAAAGTCCAGCCAAGTCAACACTTGGACCACTACCAAGTACAAAGCCTGCCCCAGTAGTTGCCACCACAAGCATGCTGAAGAGAAGTGGAATCACATCTTCAGCTCATAAAAATTAATAAGTCGAAAGCATGTATCTAACCCTTGTTAGATATGCAAAAATATTTAATCTAGAAAAGAAAATATGCAATATCAAAGTATTTGCCATCAAACCTGCCTGCTGTTAAACTTAAGAAAATATTATATGAAAAGCAGTACCACCAATTTACACGTCTACAAAAAAAAGTCAGTCACAAATTATATAACATGATAACATAATACACTCTAAAAAAATGTCTTAGAAGGATAGCAGAGAAGCCTGCAAATTAAAATATCTATATCTTTGTTGATGGTGAGAAAAGGAACCTGACTACAAGAAACCATCTCGATGAAAAGTTTTTAGTTGTCACTTATTGAAAGATGAAACTACCAGAACACCCAGGTGTAGAACAAAGGCAGTCACAAGTTATATAACATGATGAAATGACATAATACACATTAAAATGAAACCAGAAGAGATTTATTCCAAAAAAATGTTTTAGAAGGATAACAGAGAAGCCTGCTACCTAAAATATTGATTATATAAATATGTACTGATGGTAAGAAATGGAATCTGGCTATGAAAATCCATCTCAATGGAAAGATGTTGGCTATTACCAGTTGAGAGAAAAAATAACCATGAACATTCAGATTCAAAAAATGACTGTTACCTGATTAGGCTAAAACACAAATCCACACAACGAAATCAAAACTATTGCCAGTACCACCTTATCGTGAAATTAGGAAAATTAGACTATCAGTAACGCAAAAGCAAACATTGAATCCAATGGGCAGCTCAATCTGAAGTGACATGTGTCTTAGTGCATTCCATAACCAATGAGAAGCCCAGTATCTAACCATGGTTCCCTGATTTCAAGTCATGTGATTGCACAGGCCACAATATGTGAGTGCCTTATATTTACTCTTTGATTTGATTGTTAATCTGCTACTCTTCAACAATTGGAAGAATCTTTGTTACAATAGCCAGCATTTAGCATTTATGAGATTCCATATCTTGTTTCTTATGTGGCACATGTCATGTCTCCTTTTTCAAACAAGCGCCATGAGAAGACCTCTAGCCCACTTTCACTTTCCGTAGGCTAAAGGATTGTGCAAGGGAAATAAATATTAATGTTATTTTAAGTTAGACCCAGCCGCTTTTATCCTTGGGCAACTTAAAACAATATTATTTTAATAAATTAAAAAGTAGTTTTAAACACTTAATATATATATATATAGGGAAATTTAGATTCAAGGCCCCGATTTGGAAAGGTATATCAAGGGGGCACCAAACTTCATTTCATTGTCAAGATTTCATTTGGAATTTTCATTGTGAGCTTTGTGTTTGAATTTATATCCAAGAGCAAAAACCCTTGGCTGTTTTCTAAGGACTGCAAGGATGAAAACCCTCTTGCCTCTCCTTTGGAAATGAGGACGCAAACCCTTGCCTCTAGTATTAGCAATTCTACAATGAGAATTGCAAGGTGGACTGAATTGGAGATTTGTGTGTCATTTCAGGTCAAGGCGATCAAAATTTACAGGCAAATATTGAAAGAGCGCCATTTTCCAAAATTCCATTACACTGTTGAGGTGATTGCAGGTGCTGTGGAGGTTTAATTGAGCATCGTACTCCATCATCTGATCACCTTCCCTTGATCATTGGACTATTCATTAATGTTGTTATCCTTGGGGTTTGTTTGAGTTGCATCAGACTAATCACAACCTTTGTGAGCTTCATATACATCACTGAAGAAGGGTGCTCAATCACACTTGAGCAATTACAGTTGGGTGAAGAAATCTACACCTACCTTGAGCTTCACACACTGAGGATTACATGCTGTTAGCTGGCAGCTGCCACCACACAACATCAATTGCAGCTATATAGTAGGGATTTTGTAAATATTGCAGCAACATTCGAAGGTAGATGTCAATAGAAGGGAACCACATCTCTACTATAGCTAGGTCTATTCACTACCAGTCCATCATCATCTCAAGGATCCAATTCACATGCCACAGCATTCCTTAGCCAACATATACATCAAATCTTCTGTATGTGAAGTTTGGTATAAAACCAGATGCAACTCTGAGATTTATATTTTAGTTCAATATATCAATAAATGTACTCTTTCAGCTACTATGGATAAATGAAATAAAATTGGGGTTTCTATACTGTGTCTCCAATATGGTTGTTGCTGTTCCAGTTACTATAGTCTGCTGTAACTAGTTGTGCTTCATATTATTTCAGTTTGTAAGCATTCAGAAAAAACCAAAAAATACAAAAAATTACATAAAAAAGAATTTGGGGACATTACAGAACAAAACTCTTAAGCATCAACTCAACCTGATCAAATTCCCACAATAGTTTCATCATCAATACTCTTATTTATAAGTTAGTTAGAATTGCCCACTTGTTAAAATGAAAGTTTATTTTGTCAAATTAAAAAAATCAGGCAATGACATTTCCAATCATTTCCCATGATCCCATTGCTCAGAAAGTTTGAGAACCTTTCTCTAAACTTGCATAATTTGGGGAAGCCATATATGATCATCACTTCTCAAACTTGGTGTAAGTCACACTAACCCTTTACATTGGAATTTTTTTCAATATCTAATTAGAGAAAGACCCACTCAAAACAAAGAAGACAGTCAATGCTCATGGTTGTTTTGCAGCATCTGTGATTAATAGCATTAAACAACATACTTGCAAGGGTTCAAAAAGCCAATCACAACAACAGTGAAAAACTTCCAACTTCTGATGTAAACAGTTATGAATTAAATTGCTTTAAGAACTTCTGGATCACCCTGCTTAACATGTTTGAATCCAAAATTTTGTGTTTCCCTGTTGAATCATCAATCAGGGAAAAACTCATTTCAGACCTTACTGCTGAACCCATCAATCCAAAAGTTTTAAATACATCAGCTATTCCCTGATTGATGGGTCCAGTATAGGGAGCCAAATCATAAATTTTTCTTATGCAAGACGATCCAGAAGTTTTTAATACACTGACACACAATGAATAGCATACTCTCAATGAAAAAACAAAAAAGAATTCCTAAAATCATCTAGAAGTCGACATCCCATACAAGGTAAGGCACATACACTTTCCATTTTCCAACCTTTAGCATGCATAAAAAAACCTTGACTTCTGCAATCGCCCTCTCTACAACTATCTTACAAAGCAACAAACATAACTTGGTGTGGAAATCTGCTTAAACACTAAGTGTATTTTACTACTTTGTATGTTGCTTCCTTGGCAAGGTATGCAAAACAGACATAGATAAAATGACTCTCAATGTGACACATTTATCATCATCATCCACAGCTCATGCTTGTCTCCAGGCAATCAGCAATGACAAATATACTCTGTAAAAGAAAGCATTAAGAAATAATACTTGTGAAGTTAACTCTGAAAAATGTAGGTTGATACTGTGATTGCACACTTTCTGCTGACTACATAGTTACTCAGAGAGTTAGGAGGAGATCCAGCAATTGCATAGATATAACGAACAAAACAGATTTTGTTATTAAGAGAATAAATGAAGTATCTTTCAAGCTCAAGCCTCTCAAAACACAAAGACCTATAACAATCTTTCATTAAACAAAAAGAATTGAACTGCAAAAGAACTAAAAAAGCTCCAAACTTGTTGCCAATTGTTTCGAGTTTCAACAAATTGGGACAAAATAAACTTTATTGTTTATGAGACAGTTACAAGGTTCAACTATGTGTAAAAACGTCAGCCCAATAATAGGTATTCAAAAGCATCTGATGAGGCCCAAATCTAGATAAACTACAAAATCATGTAGAATACTAAAAAACATTAAAAAAATATGAAAAGTTATACATAAGATGATAAGAAACATTAAAATGTCTAGCAGCATGCCAATGGAATTTTTCCAATCAACAAATTACATCTACCCATTGCAATATAAACAGAAAAGCTTATCAAATACTTCAAAACTAATTCAAATACCTCACTGTTTAACCAATATTTTTTCAGCTCTACTGCTAACTAAGTATTTTAACATCGTCCAGCCCTAGAGTGAGAAAAAATCGTTGTCCAATATTTACAAATCTTAAGAAAATGGTTCAATGATCCATAGTAACAGAAATCTGGAAAAACACCCGATTAATCCCGATTTTTAAAAAATCTGCAGGCTGGAAGATTTTTTCCCTGATTTTTTGAAAAAATCTTTGACCTCTTGGTTAACGATTTTTTCCCATTTCAAACTGCAAAATTGCCAAAAGAAAAATGTGTTTAAAATCTCCAAAAAAATGCGAATAAAATTACGATGATTTTCACACCAAAAAAAACCATGAGACCATAGCTTGTTGTTTACTATTATGCTTTGATAGATTTTTTCCAAGCATCCATAGCTTTTTCGAAAGCACTTGTTTTAGGCTTTTAGCCATAGCAGCAAGGCAGTGAACTGTTTGATAAAATGCTTTGGTAGACATGTATGAAAAATGTGGTAGCATAGACAAGGCAGTGAACTGGTTGAAAAATTGCCTCAAGGAAATGTGGTTGCTATTGATTGTCATGGCATTCCATCACCATGAGACCACATTTCTTTGAGGCAATTTTTGATCCAGACAATGAGTGGATTGCTGGTGATGAATTTCTTGAGGTTAAGGATTTTGAGATCCTAGCAGAGTCCAACTTTGATACTCATTTGACTGAACGACTTAGGAGAGGCAAAGCCCCAGGAGCTTCATCATCAGGACCTGCATCCCTCTAGCATAGCTCTATATATAGTAGCAACTAGCAAGAGTTATTGGCTACTTTTGATTTTTTGAAACTTTGTACTCAGTTTATAGGTTGACTTTGTACAAACTATATTGTAATTGAAATTTTGTCATCTATCAGTTATGCATTGTGAACTAATGCTTTGAAAGATGTGGAATGCAATGTAATAAGCGATATGAATATAAACAACAAAATCTATTTTCTATGATTCATTAGTTAAACTCTCTATTTTATTTGCTCTCTATAACTCTATTGCTATGGAAATGCCTTTCAATTAAAAAAACAGTTTTTGTCTCTTATTCTACAATTTTTTACATTTTTTTAAAAATCCGATTTTTTCCCGATTTTTTCAAAATATCTTGAACTTTTTGGTTTGCCGATTTTTTCCCCAACTCACTTCAATCTCACCCCCTACCATGTTGAAGGCAGCCCACAACCTCGCCTGAGATTTTCCAAGAAATACAAAAAGTAGATTATTAAAGTCTGCATAAAACTTGTTCAAACAGCTCACAGTTTTATAAAATTTTAACAAAAATTCTTACCAACTCAATCTCGGACATAATTCTTTCCTGTAGCGAGGCAAAACAAATTGGTCTAATAAAATAGATGACATGCATATCTTTGTCGCCAGAAAAACCTAATCTAATCATCAGACAACAAACTTGTCCTACTTTGCTTCAATTTCAAATAAAGCAACGCGTAAGATCCTTTGAATCTAGTTGAATTGAAACAAAATTTAACCCACTTTATCCTTGACTATATTGACAGACTATTTTTGCTGTGAAGTCGGGAAAATTAATTTCAATCTATCAAAAAAATAATAGCACTGTATTCAAAGGTCGGACTAACGGTAAAGTGAGTGCACTCGTAAAGAAGATGAACCAGGTTCAAATCCCTATACCATAACAAGGCCAATAAAGCAGCCAATAAGTTAAAAAGCTTGTTACGAAAGTTGTGGAAGGCCACTAGAGCATGCTATTGAAATTGAGGAGTATTGAAATAAAAGTAAACGAGCTTATGAACTACTGAAATAGGAATATACTGCTAGAGTACAACCTTGCTTCAACCCACTCCGCAGAGTAAGATAGAAGGCCACATAGACATTGTACCAATAAGGCTCCGTACCTTTATAGCCAGTGGAAAATTTGAAGCCTAAGAAAAATAAATCGAAAACAACAAAATCCTGACCTCGCAATCTCTCAATAAAATATAGCACAATTTCAATTTGCCCACAACTTCATACCGAGAAACATCTTTTTTGTTTCTTGACAGATCACAATACCCTAACCTTACAATTTGGAAATAAAAGTTAGCCTAATTTAAGACAGATAATTCTTTAAGAGAGAGTTGAATATAAAAACCTTAAGCGGGCTTTGGATAGCTCCCAATAACACTGTCCATAATGTTGTACGGCCTCAAACAAACCCCTGGCCTTTGTAGAGCTTTCCTCCAGCGCAGCAGAAGCAGCAGCCGAAGCAACTGTCCGTACGCAGCCTCCTCCAAAACCCTTGTAAAATGGCCCAAAAAGGGTTGAATTCATCCCTGCCGCAGAGGAGGTCTGCATATCGAAACTCCTGCCGGCCGTGAAGGCTATAGGCCGATCCTTGCCATTTCCCCATTGGGATCCAAATAATTCATCTCGTTTTGGGATTGAGGATGCATATACTGCCCTTAGATGGAAATATCCACATTTAGAGGAAGAGTTTCTGAGAATCATTGCCATGGTGGAGATCCGGCATAAATTTTGAAAAACAAAATTAACTAAATTGGCCAAATACACTGGTGCTGCTCCTCATATCACAGCACAACATCATTTCTTCAATGGATATTTTTTTCTTTGTTTCCGCAAAATTCCACATGCCAGCGTACCGATTGGCAGAATTACTCGGGCAATTGTTAGGTTTCATTAATTCGAACTTATCAGCCTATGAAATAGTAGAACTAAAACATTTTGACCAAATTCCCTAATGTACTTAGAAGATATAAATATTCAATTCCTAATGTTCACAAATATCGGAGAAACCCATTAAATTCTTTTAATGTGGATGGTTTTCAATTCTTTTCAAATTCAGTTTATTTATTGTTAATTGGTATGAGTTTTCCATAGTCCATAAAATAAGAAAGTTTTTGGATTCCATTGAGTATGTTTTTTTGTGTGTTTCGGATCACACTAAGTGATAAGGAAGAGAAAATATTGAGAAAAAATGAGTGCGGATCAGTCTAATAAAGGGTGGAGGGCGAGGGGGGTGAAGTCAGTTTATTTATTGTTTTTTTGGAATGACATTTATAGAAAATTTGAGTTGGTTTAGAAAATTTTATTTAGATCCACTAAACTTTTTTTTGCTTTTATTAAAAAATAGATTCATGAGATAACCCCACTACTCTTCAAATTAAACCTTTAAAATTTACGATTAGACTTTTTGTAGCTAAGAACAAGAACTTAAAGGCTTAGTGCATTATGTCCAAACATGAGATATAAGAACTTTTTCCAACAACAATTAATAACATCAAAGAAATCAACAAACTACAAATTTATAACAAGAGCACTTAATATGCGTAACACACAAATTACAATAATAAGTGTGTAAGTTATTGTCTAGTGTAAAAGTTCAAAATAAAGTGTTTCACCTCTAAAACTTAACTTGATATTTCCTCTCTATTTATCGTAATTAATTCATAGGATCCATCAAGTTTTGAAGACAACATTTGTTCTACCATTGAATCAAGAACCTATCTTTATTGATTTCAAATAGATAAGTATCTACAAATACAAGTTGTAAATAATGATATTTCAAAGTTTTCAATCAACTATAATTATGTCTAGCCTCGACTTTAGTAAAATTTGAATGTATAATATATAGGTTTTTTTGCAGGTGAAATTCTTTTTTCTAACACAAAATAATAATGTTGTATGCAGTATTGTGTCATGTAGTGGCCTAATCTAACAATAATTATTTGGAACATATGAGAATAAGAAAAATAAATCAATTTGATGTGTGTTACTCAATACTTTTTTGTATGTTCAAATTAAAATTTTATTTAATAAAAAGTTCAAACAAAATGTACGATGCAGCTATAGCTTATCATAAAGAGAAATAAAACCTACATGACTCAAAAACTTTGTAATCTTGTCATATGATCAAAAAACAGTATTCAATTATGAGACCTTTTTTCATAGAAAATGTAGAATTTTATACTCAAGAATTAATCATCTAGTACATCAACAACTCAAAATATATATTGCCATGGTATACATTATCACACATGAGCCTATTGAGGAATTATTGAAGTAATCATATAAATATTATACAAGCATGATTAATCACATCTCCAATAAGATAATCCTTGCCAAGCAATTGTTACTTCATAAGACCCTCTTTCTAGTCATTATTTAAACCCTAATTTTGGGTCATTATTCAAGTAATAGAAGTGTATTGGGACAGTCCATTCTTCTTCAAAGTGTTGTATAACTCTAGTGCAATATTTTGAGACCAAGACAATGCATCTTCAACCTTCTAGTTGACATGAAAGGCATGGATGCACTTAGAAATCACTTAGGCATCTCTCACTCTTTAAAGTCTTGGAGACAAACTAAGCATTCAAGGTTGACCTCTAATTTTTTTTTATCTTTTTTCCTTTTTAAAATTGTACAAAGGAATAGATTTATCATGGCCTCATCCAATTTGTATGTGTCATGAAAGATTTATCATGCCCTTAGACACTAAAACAATATTTCTCCATCTTCCAACTCTTGGTATGTGAACCTGCAATGCTTTTAGTAAGACTTGTAAGACTTCCAGTTTGCATCTATTGTTTTCTACCAAATAGACAACTAGGCAAATGCCACTATCTTCACTAATAAATTACTATAGTTGTTATGGCTTATAAATACATTATGTACACTTCTCAGTGTGGCTTGAATTGAAATTTGAACTTGCCTCTAAATTAGGATAAAATTTACATGCAAGATTACATTAATAAGATATGACTAACAAACTATACATAACCATAACAAAGTTGCTAAGTAAAAGGATATATATTTGTTGGTTATTTGTAGCTTCCTATGCTAATACCATGTGTTTCTTTCATATCTTTCTACGTATTATTTTGTAACAGTTTATGAATTTCCTTAACTTAAGAAAATATTTAATAAAATAAAGTAATTATGGGTATCCAATAATAATAAAAAAAAAGATTGAACATTGAACTTATTAATTACGTATTTTCCATGTATGTGCTAACTACTTTAAAGCAAAATGGTTTTATCCAAAACATTTTTTTTGGCTTAAAGTATGACACAACTCTAGACTTTCACCTTTTTCCACTGGTCTTGTCTTGTACCTTTTCAATTATCTATCTATTGTGAATTTCTTCTTAAGCACCCACTTACAGCCAATAGGTTTCCTTCCCTCGATAAACTCAACTAGATCTTGAGTCTCACATCTATTGAAGGTCATCATCTCATTCTACATGGATTTCATCCAATACTTTTACTCCTTCAAAGCAAGAGCTTCCTTCATAGATATAGGTTCATTGTCAATACAAAATCAAACAAATACACGACAAAAATCTATTAGGCTATATTTGTCAATTAGTTTTCACTACCTTGGGGACTTGGGTAAGTTTGTAATACGAGGCTTGGGTAAGGTTGTAGTATGAGGCTCTTCTTGTTTTTCCTCTAAACTCTCTTAATCTAAACCTTTTCCATCCTTTACATATGCTTGTCCATCCTTTTGTTCTTCCAATTGTACATCTTCTTGCTTCTCAATTTTGATTTTAAAATGCATTTTTTTCCTTTTTTTATTTTACTTAATCAAAATTAACTCTAAGTTTCTTGAAAATTACATCTTTATAATATACCATTTTCAAGGTTAGAGGATTTAAAAGTTTACAATCTTTAACAATATCAACATAACTAATAGAAGCATAGCTTTTAAATTTAACTTGGAGTAATTTTTTAATAGGTAGGTGAACAATGTTAGTGAATTCCAAGATTAAAAAGCGTGAATTAATAACCTTCCACAAGTGAAACAATAAACACAATAGGATATCTATCATATAAATGAAGAGTGTAAATATACAATGACAAGGTTTGTATATATAGGCAAGGCAAATGAGGTGATAATATAGGAGACAGTGATTGACTACCCCTCCAAATGTGCAACACTTGTGAGCTCACTTGACAAGTGTGTGAGCAAGTGTCAAATATGCAAGTAGTAGGTGTCTCAAGTGATGAGGATACATGTCTCAATGTTATGAAGTGAGATAAAAGCATAATAAACCTAAGTAAACTCAAGCTATAAGTGTGGATAGGTCAATCTAAGTAGAAAGGTGATATCCTAACTAGATGTGTAAAGACAATATTTACACTAACAACCCCCCTTAAATGCAAATTAGGGATTAATATATGCATGATGATGAGTTCCAGCTACTAGGCCATGTTAGGTACTCATGTACAAATTTCTCATAAAGTGGAGTAAAGGAGAAAAATCCAATGGGATATAAAAACCCCTCTCCAAAAGAGAAATGATGCAAATGCAATGACATAAATTGTATAAGTGAAGAAGATAGAAGGACTCATGATGACCCCCCAAGGACTACTTTTATCGCATAAGTACAATAAATGTTCCCCTCATAGGAGAAAAAAAAAGAGTATGGAGTCATGCAGTGTTGGGTGATGCTCAAAGAAGAATGCAAAATGTGATTCATGAATGTTGAACAATATTTATTCCTTTTGAAGAAGGAAAATTGCAAATAGAGAAGAATAGAAGTCTTTAAACGATGCACGAGATCCAAAGATCATGGTGAAATCTTTGAAAGCTACTAAAATGCTCCATGTGAAGGTTGATGTAGAATAGAAACCAAAGATATAGATGGGTTGACAACAATATTGATATGGCTATCATAAAAGGTGTCTGCAAACTTTTTAAAATGGGATGCATAAAACAAGTTTGATATGCCTTGTAAGTAATCATACCAACCAATTGTAGTGGAAACACAGTTGTGAATATCCTACTACCCTGAATCATGGGAAACCAATGATGTAGGAACACTCAATAGTGAAGAAGCAAAATGTGAAGGAGATGTGATATCAACGTAAGGTGAAGGAATTGATGAGGAGGATAAAACTCTAAGGTTCAAATAGTCAAATTGTATCTCCTTGTGCATGTTGAAGGTATCAGTGTCATCTATACTCAAACAATCATTAAAGTCGACAAAACCAAAAGTGGAAAAGGAATACAATATGGAATCATGATCAACATGACCCATGATAATGATATCTCTACTCTAAAAATCTCTAATAATCATGAAGCTTGGTGTGAACTTCACTATTTTTAATTTTTTTATGTTTATGGATTTGATTGTGTGCCAATTTTTGAATCAACGTTTCGGATTACACTCTACGATCCATCATCAAGATATAGAGCTCAGGGAGATGTAAAAGCAGTTTGTTGTAGACCAAGCTAGCTTAAAAGAGAGAGGGTGGAAAGGGGGTGTGGGGGGAGAAGCACACAACATGAGGAACCAATTTTTTAAAAAAATACAATTTCTTAAAGAAAGGGGAAAGGAAAACTGCAAAAAATAGCAACAATTAATCATACTTATGGGTTTTCACCTCATTTCTTGCTTGTCCCTCTAGGTTTTTCCCCACCTAACCCCTCCTTACAAGGTTTCTGCCACCCCCATCTCTTTATTGTCCTTGTGTTTTTCACCTCTTGTTTTTCCCTTTTCGTTCCCCATTGTTGGTGTCATTTGCTATGTATGTAATGTCCTTTTATATATGGGTATAGATGTATATATATATGTATGTTTATTTATGTGGGTTTTGGTTTTTCGTGTCTTGGTTGTTTTGTTTCATTAGGTTTCTTTTTGTACATATGTTAGTTTTTAAATTATTAGGTTTGTATGTTTGTATGCATGTTTATATATATGTTTGTTTATTTATGTTTGCATCTATATTTATGTCTGTGTGTGTGTGTATTCATGTTTGTATATATTTTGTTTGTTTAATTATGTAAGCATCTATATTATTTATTATGTATCTACTTATACACATATTTGTATATATGTATATTTATTTATGTGTTCTTGCCTACTAGTATGTATGTTTGTATGCACATTTGTATGTATGTTTGTATATATGTATGCATGCATATATATAGGTATGTATGTATGTATATATATATAGATACATATATAGATATGTATGTATGTATACAGATTCGTGTGTGTGTGTATATAAACAAACATATATATACATCTATACATACATATATGTATGTATGTATGTATGTACGTATGTATGTATGTATATATGTTTGTTTGTTTTGATAGGTTTTTATAGTTTTGTATATATGTATGTATGTATGTATCTATATTTGTATATATAATAATGTATGTATGTATATATATGTATGTATCCATATATATGTATGTATACGTGTATGTACATATGTATGTATGTATCCATATATATGTATGTATATGTGTATGTATATATGTATGTATGTATGCATGTATTAGAAATAATATAAGTATGCCTTTATTTTTTGTGTAGTGTATGGTATGTATGTAGTGTATGTGTAGGTATGTTTGCTTCTATATTTATTTCTTATGTATGTATATACGATGTATGTATATATATATGTGTGTGTGTGTGTGTGTGTGTATGTTTATATTTATTTGTTTTCTATATATGTAAGTAGGTATTTATTTTATTATGTAATGTATGTATGTATCTATATTTGTATGTATATAATGTACGTATGTATGTAGGTATGTATTTATTTAATTATTTCTTATATATCTATATTTGTATGTATAATAATGTATGTACGTATCTATATATATGTTGTATGTATATGTGTGTGTGTGTATACACGTATACGTATGTATGTATGTATATGTATATGTATATGTATGTATGTATGTATATATGTATGTATGTATGTATGTATGTATATATGTGTATCTATATTTGTGTATATATTTATGTATGTATTTATATATGTATATATGTGTATGTTTCTATTTATTTATTTTCTATATATGTATATATGTAATTATTTATTTATTATGTAATGTATGTATGTATGTATGTAGGCATCTATATTTATTTCATATGTATGTATGTTATGTTTGTATGTGTGTATGTATTTATTTAATTATTTCTTTTGTATGTATGCATGTATGTATGTATGTATGTATGTATGTATGTATGTATGTATATATAATGTATATATGTATCTATATAATACATTACAAGAGAACACAATAATTTTATTGAAAATATAAACCATTTCATATATGTTTCTCTTATAATGCATTATACACGTATGTATGTACTTATAATTTTAGTATTTCAATTAGGTCATTATTCTTATTCATTATCCATGTATTATTTAATTAATATATTCTCTTTTAGATTATTAAATTATTGTTGCCTCTTTCTTAAGTGTGATCTCGTATGCTTGTAATTTATCCCTCTAATTCCTTAATATTTATGAGCTTTTTATCTATTATTCATTTTTCTTTTCATTATGATTAATTGTTGCTATTTTTTGGGGGTTTTCCTTTCTCTTTCTTTATGAAATTGTCTTTTTTTCTAATTGGTTCCTCATGTTGCCTACTCCCCCCACCCCCCCCCTCCCCCACACCCTCTTTCCACCCTCTCTTTTTAAGCTAGCTTGGTCTACAACAAACCATTTTTACATCTCCTTGAGCTCTATACCCTAATGATGGATCACAGAGTGTGATCCAAAATGTTGATTCAAAAATTAGCACACAATCAAACCCATAAACATAAAAAGTTTTGATATTATGGATTGTGCAAATCTAATAGCATTGATCAACTATTTTTCATGTGACACTATGTGTAATATGATAAATAGAAAGGATATTATTTGACAAGGAATGTAAATAAAGTATGTCATTGAATGTTCCTTCTCCAATTTCAATAGATCCTTTTCCAAGAGCTAACATATTGGTGTTATCGGCCATCAATATTCGTGAGAATGAACAAGGCTCAAATGTGGAAAATATTTATGTGGATGCATCCATGTGGTGCTATGCCTCGAAATTAAGAAGCCACTTGTGTGATGTTTTGTTTGCAAAAGCAAATAGTGATATACCCTTTTTCTCATCTTTGTCTATTTATACACGAATGATGTAGATGGAGAAGAGGAAGAACCAATTGTCTTAGATATAGGCAACTAAATGTGATGTTGTTGAAGAAGATGCCTCATTTCATCATTTTCCTTTTTAAAGCATTTTTGTTCTTCATGCTCTTGTTTCTTACGATAATTACATGTGGGCCTCTCCTTATAATTTTTCCCCTTTGATAAGGGAGATGAATAAGATGGAGTCTTTGATTTTGGTCCCTTAGCTTGATATTTAGTTTGCTTCTTTCCCGTGGATTTGGAACCCTGTTGGTTAGTTGCAACAAGATCTTGTGGCTTTGAAGGACACACAATACCCATTTGAATTAGTTTGTCTTTCTCCTTTGTGAGAGAAATAACAAAATATGAAAGAGATGGCATAATATAGCATGCACCACAAGCATTCTTTATTGCATGAAAAGTAGAAACAAACATTGAATATTGAGGACCTAACTTTGATAAGACACTTAGGGTCAATTGCTCGTATTGTTTTTTATTCCACATTGCTTGAGTTGGAACCTTAGCAAATTCAATTTAGTGAAGAACTCTTGAATTGTGTTAAAGTCTTATAGATTAAGACTTATCAATAGGTGATGCGACAAAATCAATGTGAAAGAGAAGGTTGGGAGAAATTGATGTACACAATGTTCCATAGGCATCATCATTTTGATTATGTAATTTTCACTTTTCATCTACTCCTATAGGTTCAAGTTCCAAACCCATAGTGACTTGATGTGATCCTAGTTTCTTGAGCTTTATCTTTATTTATTTCTTCCATTCATATAAGTTAAAGGGTCAACCCACAATACTGTACATCCCACTTTTTGCCAAAGTTGGACATTAATATCAATATTTTTTTAATAAAATTTCACTTTATGAAACCTTTAATAACTAAACTATTAATAATTTGGAGATGATGTGAACTAGTGATTTGTGATTATTTGTGTGTAGATTCAAAATATATATTTAAAAAAATAGTGATTTTTTATATAAATTTTAATAACTCATTTTTTATAGTGAACATCATTTTTAAAAAGTGACGTTTATGTCGTCACGCATAACTTTTTTTTATTGAAAGGATGAAATCATAATTTTTAAAATATAGATTTTTAATATAATATCTAGTGCATGGATATATTTTTTATATTTTTTTGATGCATAACTTTTGTAATTAATTTTAAATCAAAGTAATTATAATCTGGACATAGGTATACGTTGTTACACATAACTTGTTTTGTATTTATTTATTTATTTATTTTTTTGTTGAAACAAGAACATCAATACCTAGTGTACACATATTATTTAGATTTTTTCTCTACTTTTCTATTTTTTTGCATATGATCAGCCTCCGGTTAACTGGGATGAAATTGATATGAATATGTTTTGTAGGATGGCTAAAGATGGGACAAGAAACCTGCTTTCTTTGGTTAAGTGGTTATTTATTGAGGTAAAGGAGCTCAATGTTCAGATGAAAAATTGGTAGGATGTTTGTCTTACTATTCTTAGGAGCAACCAAAAGGGGTGTGAAATAAAAGGCAAAGTGAAATCAATGCACGTTAAGCTTGATAAGCTTCTGATGGATGTTGGTCGTTTGGGGGCTACACACGAGGAAAGGATTTCCTCTTTGGAAGGTATTGTTAATAAAATGCTAGAACACAGAGTTGCAAGCCTAGAGGATAAAATTGGAAAGATGTCAGAGGACTTGAAAATAATGGTCAATATTAGTAATAATTCTTTGAAGACCACTACGATGGGTCTTTCTGTTCTAAATGAGAAAGCGTTGAATTGGGCGGGTAAACCTCTTGACATGGGTGATATGGAGAATATGATTGAAGAGGTTGGTGGCTCTTATTTGGTGGAGAAAGCGAAGGCTTCTACTCCTACGCCGGATAAAGACTTGGAGGCTGGTTCATGCCTTAGAACGAGAAGTAAGACTAAAAAGAGGGCTACTGTGGTGGTTGAAGAGTTGAAGGATGTTATCAGTATGCATGAGGAGGTAATTAAGGAGAACATGGCCTCGACTAATATCTTAGATAAGTTACTATAGCCTGTGCTTCCTTTTTTGGTCCAATAAGTTTGTTGATGTTTTTTGCTATTGGGATTGCTGGCGAGTTGCTATTGTTACATCTTTTGTCAACTTTTTAGTTTTTTGGGTTGCTAGGTTGAGTGGTTAATTTCTTTTGCAGCTTTTCGTCTTTGTAAAGGGTTTCAAGGTCCCTTCAAAACCTGTTTTTCCTTATCAAAAACATTCACAAGAAATAAAATATAATAATAATAATAATAAATAAATAAATAAATATTTAAAATTATACTTTTTGAAAAGCTTATAATAAGAAATGCGTACTTATAAAATAAAAATTTCTAAATGACTTTATTGAATCCCTCAAAAGGAAAAGATAAAGTGTTTTTTTTGTCAGTATTAGGTGCGAAGGAGACTCCATTGTGGGCATGATTTAAGGCTAGAGAGGTTCTACCCAAGAGGGTTTGATCTAAGGGGACGTTTTTATCTAATCCTCTTCAATTAAAACTCTTTAGATGGTGTAGCATTGTAAATTATCACCCTTAACAATTTCACACTATGTTTTTCTCCCACTTAAATTATTGAGCCTAATTAAGTCCCTAATTTCCTAAATTATGCATCCTATAGTCTATTTTTACCATTTTTTTGAGAAATGGCAAGCATGGAACAAATGCATTTATTTATTGTTTTGCTCCCAATACCTGAAATCTTGGAAAATAGGTACAAGACTAGACTGCCCTTGGGTGTTTGAGTTCCCCTATTTCACCAGGATCTAAATTTGAATATTTCAGTGTCGACATTTTAACATTTGAAATTCAAATTGCAAATGTCGGCTATTGGGATTTAATTTGCGAAAAAATGAATAAATGCCTATAAATACCTAGTTATTGCATCATTTGAAATCTGTCTAGCATTAACAAGCATTTTCTAGCAACAAGTGAACATTGAGAGCAAGTCAAGAAGAGCAACATTTCAGAGCTTTATTGCAGCAATTTAAGATCCAAACACCATGTCAAATCCTATGTGAGTTTATATGTGTTTATGTTATCATTGTTTGTGAAGGCTAACCCTTGTTGTAGGTCTCCAAACAATTCAAGCAAGCAAGAACCAAGAACTTAAAGTGATGTGTATGAATTCAATCCTATAGAGTCTAAGATAATGTATTGTAAACTTGGTAGAACCTACTCAATTCAGAGGTTTAATTGGCTAAACAATCCACTTTACATTGCTTGAGACCACATTAAATTATCAACCCAAGGCTTGTAAGCTTATGATGGTGCAACATTATATATGCCTTCATGGACTCAAAGCTACCTAAACTACCCTACTTAAGTTATCCTACTTGCTGGAAATTCACAAAACTGCAAAACAATGAAAGTATAAACCATAACTAGTTGCTACAGGTACCTACAGCTTAGACTATAACTAAATTGTTACTAATGAGATATTGTTGTATCAACTGAAAACTTAATAAAAACTAATGAATCTGCTGACCTATCCTCCAGAATGCTACTGGTTAACCATTACATGCATATTCATAAGCATTCATTAACAATGAGCAAGAGATGAAATTCTAATTAGCTTGCATATGATTCATGAAACAATGATAAACTAATAACAACTAATTAATCAAAAATGAATAACTGGAAAATGAAGTGAAGAACAATACCTTGAGTGGCCTAATCAAGTAACCGTTCCCACTTTAATCGAATCCAAATCTAACTAATAGATTCTATGCATCCCATAAAATTAACTCCATTCATTGTATATGCATGAAGATTTACATAAGATCTTTGACAAATTGTATTCAATTATTCTGAATATTTATGTCTTGAAAAATAAAAGGTAGCTTATAACATAAAACTGAAAAACCAACTATCCTATGGATTCAACCATTAGCTATATACAAGCTCGAGGGAATCTTTATTAAAAGCAACAACTTAACTAAAATCATTAACTCCCCTCCCAGATAATAGAGGGTGGAATTAAGACTTGAATTATTCAACCTATAACTAAAAAGGAAAGAGAACTCTATAAGGACTAGAACTCTGTCAAAACAAAATTGCATGTAATCATACAACCATTTGTCAAAATTCCATAAGTGAAGGAGACCTCTTCTTCAACATTTATTTAATCGGTTATAATAACACACGTCCAACCTTCATTAAGCACCTTTAATCAATGATCATCACATTCAACTTAACTTGGAACTCCTTTTTTTTGGTGTCCAATCACTCCTTTTGCTATGGTTTCATCCCCCAATTATTGCGCCATGGTTCCTCTCTAGCCGCAAACAAGTTAATTCCACAAAACATGTACCAAGGATAACTATCATAATTAACTCACAGCATTCCATCAACATCCCATACACATATTCATATAAACCATATAATACTAATATATTATAACCATAATTCCATCATCATATTTAAGGTTTAAGTCTGCATAATGGATATGAAAGGATAATATAATGTAGGAGTTTTGTCTAAAAAGTTTATGTAAAAATATCTCAAGACATCCATAAAACAATAGAAAATAAGCTATTATTTGGACCTATCATCTCCCCCCACCTAGCCTTTTGCTTGTCCCCAAACAAAACACTAGGGATCTTGATTGTACTGTAGAGCAATTTATCTCAGGTCCATAACTATATTAACACCCTGAATTTGTCTAAAATAAAAACCTTGATATTCTGAAAGTTGCCTCATCCTGATAGTTCCAGCTCTCTCACATTCATCACCCTTTTCCCTAGTCCAATGTGGGATCAGATAAAGGAGAATAGGTGGATGAAAAGTGAGTGGCATCCAATGAACTCCCTTGTTGATACCAATTGCCATGCAATTGTGTGCCCTCTGAAGCATAGCAGTGAAGTTATGCATGGAATGTGGCTCTTTCTTTTGTAGTTTAGGTGTTAAACTATTCCATCTATTTTGCACATCTTGCCCACAACCAGTGGAGAGAAAGTATCTTTGTTCCTTGCGATGAGGAATCTAACTCTTCACCTCGTATGCAAAATTCTTCATGAGCTACAACTACATCGGCCCGACCTAGAAATTTTGTCACTATTCTCGATAGTCCTGTGATTTGTGCAATGGCAGTTTCAAATGCGTCAACTAACAATCCTTTTACCATCGCCTCATCATATTGAAGAGTGTCTGCAAACCTTCTTGTTAAGTCATCATTGAACTCTGTTAAATTCAAGAAGTAGTTGAGCCAACCAACCCTTGTAAAGATGGGTAGGACTGCTGCATCCTCCAAAACTTGTTAGTGAGTCACTAGCTCTCTTCTTATAACATCTCCTCCCATCCTTGCTTACTTCTCCACTCAATGTACTAAATTCAACTCTAGAAATTCAATTTAATCCTTCCCACCACCTTCGAACTTCTTTATCACTTCAAAACCTATGTTTCCTCGTATATCCATATCCTTACTACTATACCATACTGCAACTACAAGTTCCCTTCTAAGTTCAACTCTAGTTTAAACTAAGCTGAAATTCTCATAGGTTCTCATGGTTTCAAGTTTAGCAATATTTAAAATGGCAGCGGAAATAGCAGCAAAAATAAAACACAACTAAGCGTTTTGCATGTCATGGTATTCATTAAATTTGATTTGGGTGGCAGATTTGAAAGGATTGGCGAAAAGACCGAGCAAGGTGTACCCTCCCCCCAACTTAATTGGTGAAGTGACCTCACTTCACATTTATGATTTGGAGGTGGCTTTAAATTTCAAATTATGGTAATTATTGATCTATAATATTTCACATGCATGGAGTAATATGAAAAAGGGCATGAAAAATTAAAGAAAACTAGAGTAATCATTTTAGTGTACCTGAAGTACTACCTTGGAGAAATAACCATCCATCGTGCGTGGAAACTGAAAAGAATATATTTGTCTGCTGCTTTGATTTGATGGGTATTAACTACAAGGTAATGAATAGTGGGTGGCGAGTGGATATGATGGGATGGGGATGACGAGTATAAGCTGGCGATTTGACAATTGAAGTATTTGAAATGAGAGTGGGCAATATAAGAATTATGCCATGTTATTTTGCATTAAATGATGGATAGGATACATGAATATATTTGAAATGAATGTGCATGAACTTGTAGTAAATATGTCACCAAGTGAGTTGAATATTCTTTTCGACTGCCATACGTTGCTACGAGCAGCTTTTGTGTTAGGACCCATTTTGTGAAAGGAAGTCGGTGAGTGGAAACTTCCTACACTAATCTAATTAGGATAGAGTTACAAAAATTTCATTTAACACCTTTTACTATTACAATAAGAGAAGCACATACATAGAATAATGGAAATAAAACAATAAGAAAGCATATAACAGTGTCACCAAATATACGTGGGAAAAACCCTTTCAGGTAAAAAACCCCACCCTCCAAAAAGCACATTACTATCTTTATTATTTCAAATAATGAATACAAGATATCACCAAGTACAAGCTTCTTCAACAAGTGCTTCAACACGAACACCTGTTCTGGAGTGATATTGGTAGCACTTCGTTACCTACAAACAAATTATGCATTCTACAACTCAAGGCAGTCAATAAATAGAGTGTTACAAGCTTCAAGAAGCATCTAGAAGGTGAGGGGCATCCAAATCCAAAAGGCACAACTTTCAACACCTTAGACACCTGTTCAATATTCCCTTACACCCCTTACACTTGTCAAACATGCATATAGTCTTCTTCCAAGCTTGGACGCCTAGAATATGCTAAAAATAGCTTATAACAGATACCTTACACATCTTACAACTGTCATAGAATCTATCATAGCTGACAACACTTACAGTTGTAAGAGAATCTATCATAACTGGCTAAAAATAATTGATTCTCTTACATCTTGTCATAACCCAACTTGGGCGCCAACTTTCACCTATTCATTTAAATATGCCTTATGATGCGTCATAAAATTTGTCATATGTCATAGATTCAAAAGTGGGATGCCTATTCCACTTGGGATGATGATGTGTCATCCAGTCACCTCCAACAGGGATGCCACCTAGTCGGTGGGTCCCAATTTGTGACATGACACCATAGGAATTTAAATAATACAAATAAATACATTAATTACATCAAATTAAATCAATTTTAGGACTCTAAGGTTGAGACACCTTAATTCCAACATTTTGAACATTGACAATATGAAGCTACAAGTCCCTACGACATCAAGACCCTTTGTAAATATTGATAACATGTCCCTTTGAAGATAGTGAGAACATTATTATAACGTGCAATGTGTGCCTGTGAGAAAAAAAACATGAAAAGTTAGTGCCAAGGAAGCCCAGGGACTGAGTTGTGTAACTCAATCCCTGGGCCACCAGAAGTGCTAGGTATGTCACATATTACTGAATCATCACTCTCTGTGTCTGATTCTATGTTTGGTTCACTACGAACACCATATTGTTGAAACAGTGAAAATATGAAATCCTCCTTTTGTAATGGATTTTTGTAGAGTTTCAATTTGTGACCATTTACAAGAAGTGAAAATCTAACTGCATCAATGGTGTGTAATTGTACTGCCTCGTTAGGGTAAACTTTGCTAATCTCATAGGGGCCCAACCATCTAGACTAAAATTTCCCATTGAATTTTTTATATCATGAATCATATAACAGAGCCTAGTCCCCCACAGTGAACTCCTTTGTTTTAATGTATTGATCATGCCACTTCATCCTCTATTGTTGTACTACCTTTATATGATGTATTGCTTCCATTCTGATCTTGTCCAACCCATTTAAAGAATGCAACCTTTCCTTTTGTGTGTCTGTTAAATCCATTCCTGGTTCTACTATTGTCCTCAATGTTTTATATTCAAAGTCAATAGGAAGGATTGTTGTCTTCACATAGACTAACTCGTAGGGGGTGAATCTAGATGCCCAAACTGCTTCAGGTAACCTTGAAACCCAATCTGTCCTATGCAGTTGCATTGTCTTGGTGAGAGTACTTTCAATCTCCTTATTAGAAAAGGATAATTATCTGCTGCCCTCATTAGATGAAGTCATTCAAATTGTAAACGGTTCCCAAATGATGTCATTCCTTGATGGATATTCTGGCTACAATCAAATGCTCGTGGAACCTAAAGATAGGCTTAAGACAACATTTACAACAAAATGGGGTACATTTGCCTACAAAAGGATGTTGTTTGGTCTGATCAATGCCAGAGCCACCTTTCAAAGGGCTATGGATATTACTTTCAAAGATCTCATAGGGAAATGCATCATTGTCTACATGGATGACCTTACTTTGTTTTCAAAGAGAAGAGAAACTCATGTCAAGGATTTGATATGGATATTTGAAAGATGCAGAAAATACGGAATATCTTTGAACCCGAAGAAATGCGTATTTGGGGTAACTGAAGGAAAATTGCTCGGCCATGTGATAACAGAAAAGGGTATTCTTATTGACCCTGATCAAGTAGAGGCTATTTCAAGGATTGGTTTACCTTCAAGTCAGAAGGAATTGAAGTCTTTCTTCAGAAAGATTAACTTTGTAAGAAAATTTATAATAGGATTTGCTGAGATAGTCAGGCCCCTGAATGAAATGCTAAAAAAGGATGCAAAGATAGAATGGACAGAACTAGCGAAGAAGGCTTTTGAAGAAATTAAACAGCCATGGTCAACACTCTTGTCTTGGTTAGTCCTGATTATACAAGGCCTTTTTATCTTTACTCTTTCACATCAGAGCATACATGTGCCACAATGCTAACACAAAGAACAGATGAAAAGGATGAACATCCTATCACTTTTATGAGTGCACCTTTCAAGGACGCATAATTGAAATACCCAAATGTCGAGAAGCAAGCATATGCTTTGGTCAAAGCAATAAAGAAATTTTGACACTACGTATTGAGAAGTAAAGTCTTTGATGTAGTCCCATATGTGACAATTAAAACCCTCTTAATGCAAAATGAATTAGGAGAAAGAAGAGGTAAGTGGGTTACAATTATCCAGGAATATGATGTCGAAATCCAGCCAATGAAGATTGTCAGTGGCCAAGCTTTGACACAAACTATTGCCATAGGACCCGAGTTAGTACAACAGGTGTATGAACTACAAGAGGTATCTCTTGATGAATGGTATGACGATATAGTCTACTTTCTGCTCAACCATAAATGCCCTAACCATTTAAATCCAGTGGAAAAGAGGGCCCTACGAATGAAGAGCCAAAGGTACATGTTGCAAGGAGCAGTATTATACAGGAGAAATCATGAAGGAATTTTTCTAAGATGTCTGGGAAAAGAAGAATCTAAACGGACAATGGAACACTTTCATTCTAGATTTGGAACAGGTCATGGAGGAGCTCTGGCAACAACACACCAAGCTTTGAGGGCCGGCTATTATTGGCCTACAGTATTTAAAGATGCATATGATCACGTGAAGACTTGCCACACATGCCAAATCACTGCCACACGAGAGAAGAACCCAGCTATGCCACTGCAACCTGTGATTGAAGTATGACCTTTTACGAAGTGGGGGATTGATTTCATTGTTATGATTAATCCACCTTCCCCAGCAAAACACAGGTATATTCTAACCGCAACTGACTACTGCACGCGATGGTCAGAAGCTCAAGCTCTGAAATTTTGCACTTCTGATACTGTAATTAAATTTTTGGAAGAAAACATTATCACTAGGTTTGGATGTCCTCATGCTTTAGTATGTGATAATGGTTCTGCGTTTTCTTCATTGAGATTTTCTAATTGGGCTTTCGAGTATGGTATCACTCTAAAATTTTCATCAAATTATTATCCCCAAGGCAATGGATTAGCAGAATCCACAAACAAGAATTTGTTGAACCTCATCAAGAAACTGTTAGACAAAAATCCAAGGGATTGGCACACACAATTGAGATTCGCTCTTTGGGCGGATAGAGTGAGAGTAAAGAGTTCCTTGGGTACATCACCTTACCACCTGGTCTACGGACAAGATCCCATATTTCCTATACAATTGAGAATTCCAACCCTGCAGTTCATGCAAGAATGTCTAGAAGAAGAAGAGAGGGTCAATGCCAGATTGTCGCAGTTACTACTTTTGGAAGAAAAAAGAGATCAAGCCTTGGAGAAATTTTCCAAACATCAAGATATTGTCAAAAGATGGTTCGACAGATGAGCAAGAGTGAAGGTGTTTTGAATTTCTAATTTAGTCTTTTGTTGGGATAGAGCTCACGAGCGAAGAGGAGACCACGACAAATTCAACAGTCTATGGATGGGTCCCTTTCAGATTTCAGAAATTATGGGAGACAATGCTTTTAAACTGAAGACACTAACCGGAGAAGAAGTTCCATTGCTCGTCAACGGGCAATTCCTAAAGCATTACTTCCAGTCCTAGACTCCTAGTGGGTTTGTCCTGTACATATCTAGATTAGATTTCTTTTCCTGTTTGGGTTTGGTTTTTTGCTTTTGGATTTTCCTCGCTTTCCTAGATTAGTTTGCTTTGCTCTCGTTTCCTTAGGTTTAGTTGCTTTAGGATTAGGTTTTGAATAAATGAAGGATCCACATTTGCAAGAAGGTAAGGTGTTCCAAACGCACACACTGGTCTTATTCCACAAAGTAATGTTTAGATCATTCCATTGATAAATACTCGTTAGGAATCTTGGAATCCGAGACTAAATCCTTCTAGTTTAGCTTTAGGTTAGGATTTGTACTTGGCTAGAAGGGGAATCGTATATTGTATCCAGACACTGAGTATTGGAGATCACTATATTTTCACACATTTAATAATTTCTCTGAGTCATTATGATCTCCTAAGAGAATTCAGGGTTAGGCTAACCAAAAGTCTGGCTCCAGTGCCACTATAATACTCAAACCCATTGCTTACAAGCCAAAATGTGGAAAAATGTGAAAAAAAAGAATTATCAAAAGAATAAAAAAGGAAAAATGAAAAATCTAAACGTTTGGCTATGGGTGTGCGGACATCTCTACAAGCGTGCACTCAAATCGATCGATCATCAAAAGAGAAAAATAAGAAAATCAAAGGAAACTATAAATCTCCAGAAGTAGAGCAATCTCTGTGAGTTTATAGAAGATAACCTCGTCAGGGCTATAGACGCTCATTGGCAGCGAGGCTCTATCCAAGGATGCTTTTGGAGTTAAGACAAATTACAAAGCCTACCATGATGGAACGAAAGAGTCATACTGATTTCACGAGATGGAATAAACACATTTGCACACACTTGTGATTGAAGGGAAAAGTGTCTTGATCCAATCTAGAGTTTCTTTCCTTTTTGAGTACACTTTTAACCTAGAGGTAAGTTAGTTTGATTTAGTTAAAGATTTTGAACGTTGAAAATATGAAGCTACAAGTCCCTACGACATTAGGACCCTTTGTAAATATTGATAACAGGTCCCTTTGAAGATAGTGAGAACATTATTATAACGTGCAATGTGTGCTTGTGAGAAAAAAACATGAAAAGTTAGTGCCAAGGAAGCCCAGGGACTAAGCTGTGTAACTCAATCCCTAGGCCACCATAAGTGCTAGGTATGTCATGTATTATTGAATCATCACTCTGTGTGTCTGATTCTATGTTTGGTTCACTACGAACACCATATGGTTGAAACAGTGAAAATATGAAATCCTCCTTTTGTAATGGCTTTTTGTAGAGTTTCAATTTGTGACCATTTACAAGAAGTGAAAATCTAACTGCATCAATGGTGTAAAATTGTACTGCTTCGTTAGGGTAAACTTTGCTAATCTCATAGGGGCCCAACCATCTAGACTAAAATTTTCCATTGAATTTTTTATATCGTGAATCATATAACAGGGCCTAGTCCCCCACAGTGAACTCCTTTGTTTTAATGTATTGATCATGCCACTTCATCTTCTATTGTTGTACTACCTTTGTATGATGTATTGCTTCCATTATGATCTCATCCAACCCATTTAAAGAATGCAACCTTTCCTTTTGTGTGTCTATTAAATCCATTCCCAGTTCTACTATTGTCCTCAATGTTTTATATTCAAATTCAATAGGAAGGATTGTTGTCTTCACATAGACTAACTTGTAGGGGGTGAATCTAGATGCCCAAACTGCTTCAGGTAACCTTAAAATCCAATCTGTCCTATGCAATTGCATTGTCTTGGTGAGAATACTTTCAATCTCCTTATTAGTGACTTCCACCTGACCATTAGCCTATGGGTGGTGGGGTGTTGATTTCATGTGTCTAATTTGGTATTCCTCGACCAACCTGGCAATTGGATTAGAAGTAAATTGGGGCCCTTGATCAGTGACTATAACTTTGGGTACTCCATACCTAGTAAAAATATCTTCATATAAGAACTTAGCCACATTACCATCTTTGGTAAATTGTAAGGCTTTGACTTCCACCCATTTTGTCAAGTAGTCAATGCAAATAAGGATATATTCCTTATTGTTGGATGTAGGGGAGATTGTCCCAATGAAGTATAAACCCCATTTGTCAGAAGGTGCTAATGTCAACTGAGGTTGTAAGGGCATCTCATCACTCTTGGTTGGCCTCCCCATCCTTTGACACCTATCACAACTTCTTGTGTATTTAACATCTTTATGCAAAGTAGGCCAATAATAGCCATTTGTGAAGATCTTAAAGGTTGTTCTCTTTGCTACAAAATGACCTCCACATGTCTCATCATGACATTCCTTCATGATGTTAAAGATCTCATCTTCCCTGATACATCTTCTCGCGATGTTATCAGGTCCAATATAAAACAGATAACCAAATACCTAGGAGTATGGAAAACATTTGTGAACCAACTATCTTTTCTCTCTTGGTGAAAAATTTAGTGGAATCTGCCCTATAACTAGATAATTAGCAATATCTGCATATCAAGGTACATGTACTTGTAAATAAAACAAGTGTTCATCTATGAATGAATCGTCCACTACTCCCTCAGTTGATTGCGTTGGCAATCTTAATAGGAAATTTGCCACCACATTTGCTTTACCAGGTTTGTCTACTATGGTAATGTCAAATTATTTTAAAGGAAGTAGCCATCTTACCAATTTTCCTCCAACTACTGGCTTGTTCATCAAATACATGATTATTGTGTGATCTGTATGGACAAGGACTGAATAGCCAGTAATATAATGTATGAATTTATTAATAGCATAGACTATAGCAAGCATCTCTTTTTCTATTACAGTATAGTTTAACTCTACCCCTTGAAGATTTTTGTTGATATAATAAATTACATACTCTTTGTTGCCATCCTTCTGACCCAAAACTGCTCCAATGGAAAAATTTGAAGCATTCGTATGTATGTGAAATGGCAAAGTCCAATTAGGCCCTCTCAACACTGGTGCTTGAGTCAGAGCTTTCTTCAGTTCTTCAAATGAGTGTTGACACTCGGAGGTCCATTCAAATTCAATGTCCATACTCAACAAAATAAAGAATGGTGCAACAATCTTACTAAAATCTTAGATAAACCACCTATAGTAGCCTGCATGACCAAGGAAGCTCCCGATGTTTGTTTGTTTCCAAGGAACAATTAAAGTAGATATTATCTCTATTTTGTGTTGATCAACCTGAATTCCTTCACTAGATATAAAGTGTCCCAATACAATTCCCTGTGTCATCATCATGAAGCACTTTTCATTGTTGAGTGACAGGTTGTGTTCTTTACTCATTTTTAACACTTTTTCAAGATTATTAAGAGCTTCCTCATAACTTTCACCATAAGTAGTGAAGTCATCCATGCATATCTCCATGCAGTCATGTGCATAATCAGAAAATATGTTGAGTACCACTCTTTGAAAGGTAGTTGGAGCATTGCATAAGCCAAAGGGAAGAACATAATAAGCATAAGTACCCTAAGGACATGTGAATGTAGTCTTGTCCCGATCCTCTGGAGCAATTTTGATTTGGTTATAACCACTGAAGCCATTAAGAAAATAAATGTATTTCTTCCCAACTAGAGAATCAAGTACTTGATCTATGAAGGGCAGAGGAAAGTGGTCTTTCCTAGTGGTTGTATTCAATCCCCTATAGTCTACACAAACTCTCCATTTCCCACCTTTCTTGGGAACAATTACCAAAGGTGAGACCCATTCACTATTTGATTTTGGATAGATAAAACTTGCATCAAGGAGCTTTTGTAGCTCAACTTTTGCTATCTCTCTAAGGGCAAGATTCATACGTCTTTGTGGTTGGCGAATGGGTTTATAGCCATCATTAATATAAATCTTGTGCATACATAAATCAGGATCTATGCCTGTCATATCATGGTAATCCCATAAATATGTGGCAGAGTGTGCCTATAGCACTGACTGCAAAGAATTTTCATATTCCTCTGTCAAAGAATTATTGATATTTAACTTCCTTCTTGGCATGATTTCCAATTCCTTTGATGACTCCTGAACTGACGATAGATCAAGGCTTGGTATGATGGGTAGACATTGTTGAGGTAGTAATGAATGGAATAGTTGTGATATCTCTTATGTAGAATTGGTGGGTATGATACTTTGCAAGGGGTCTTGTGGGCATATAAGGCAGTCCTGTTGTTGCAGGCTCCCGCCACAACCATTTTGGATTATGTGAGCAATGAGCTCATCTTCATTATGGTCATCCAATAAGGGGTTGCGCTCTATAGTCATCAGTGTCTACAGAGAATAGTTACCCTCATCTAAATTGGGCCAAATGGTTTGTTCAAGGTCTGCATATGGTTGGGACGGTGGATAAAAAACCAAGTTCTTTGTAACTGTCTCATTGGATATTATCATTTTACCAGACCTACATCTTATAAATGTCGAGCAGTTGTAGCTAACAAAGGACTGCATAGGATGAGTTGGTAACCTGCTAAATTGACTTTGGGTTGTAGCACTATAAAGTTCGTAGGGTATTCCCAAGAATCCAATGCAATGATTAGGTCTTCAATAATCCCCTTAGGCTTGACCGTGGACCTATTAGCTAGCGACAAAACAGTTTGTGTGAGCCTAAGGTTGACCAACTGAAGCAAATACATTATTTCTTTTTCGTGACATTGATTGCTACCCCCAAGTCTATCAAAGTATTCTTAACGAGGGTTCCATTAATCTTAACGTCCACAACTAGACTACCAGGATTTGTATACTTAGAGACTGTAATGTTCCCTAACATGATATCTGTAGGATTTCCCAAGATATGGAATGTCTAACGATCTTTTATTTTCCTGCCTAGTTTCTTAAGACATAGATCCCTTATAGTTTTGGTGTAGATAGGGATGTCTTTGATAGCTTGGATAAGTGGAATCTTGATGCTCACATCTTTCAGTTGTCTTAAAAGATCTGTCTCAACCTGTGTGTGATGCTTTTGTATAGCTAGGCATTCAAGAAAAGGTGGCTTGGGACTTGAGGTAGTTTGGTGTACTTGATTTGACTCTGGTTCCAAAAATGGTTTGTTTGAAGCCTCAACTGTAGGTTACTCATCCTCCATTTTTTTAATTTGGGGGGATGAAGGTCCAACAAGTTGTTTCCCTGATATGAGGTTGACATCACTCACCTCTACCCCATAAGTGGGGTATTGCATAGCTTCGTTAGTATAAGTCTACTGAACAGGCATAGTGTTAGGGTTAGGTGCAAGTTGGGCAGGTATTTGTTGCTGCTTAGGTGGTTGGGATGTAACATTTGATGGAGGCATTAAAGCTTGTTGTTGTGGTGGAGGAGGGAGCATTTACTACTAGTAGTTCATGTTTTGTTGTTGTCATTGCTGGCTTTTCTGCCATAGAGGCTACCACTGGTTTTGTTGGGTTCTCCATTGTGGATTATAATTAGAACCTTGAAATTTTTTTTGTGGCCAAGGGTTTGGCTGTTGGTTCCAATTTGGTTGAGCTTGTGGTCATTGTTGAGGGTCCAACCACTAGTTTTGGTTTGCTTGCCAGGGCTGAGAGTTCCAAGCAGAAAAGTTTTGTTTCCCAATAGGAAAGGATGAGTTAAAGCTAAGGGGGTCTTGTGGCATACCTTCTCTTTGCTGCCATGGCCTCCTTTATGCTATATAAAAGAGTTGTCCATCATCTCCTTCAACTGGCTAAAAATTAGGCTTCTCAACTTTATCTTACAGGATATTGGCTACTCTTTTACATTTACAACTTGTTTTTCTTTGCCTGCAGCTTGGACAATATTTAGTGAGCATAGCCTCAGCTTCCTCCTAGTTTTTCTTAACGTGGAGAGTATCCAACTGAGTTTCCAAATGACTGATTATATCCTACTTCATGTTGGATAATAGATTGTTTAGCTCTATTTTGGAAACCCCTGTAGATGATTTACCAATAACTGATGTTCTATCTCCTCTTTTCCTTTTAGTAAAGATCCTGGAATAATTCCTACAGACCTTACAAATATCTTGAAATATTATCTATGAAATATCTCCTTGTCCAATGAGGTTCAAGGCATCCATGCAGTCATCTTTGGCTCCTCTCAAAAAGACTAACTTGAGAGACTCTTCTGACAACTTATTTTGTGGGTTTTTCTTTAGAGAAAACTGAAATATCTCCACATAATCCTCTAATGTGTCATCATCCTTTTGTGTCATTCTAAAAATATCATCTTTCCTCCTATCAGATCCTCTACAATAGTCCTGATACTTCTCTAGAAATAGTGTCTTCATGGTGTCCCAATTAGGAAAAACATCTTTACCTAACCCCATGAACCATCTCAAAGTTGCATCTTTTGGGGTGGCGGGGAAAGACTTTAGCCTATGTACATTAGAAGTATAGTCATAACTTTTGCATAGGACATCAAATTCAAAGAGGAATGTATTTGGGTCCTCGGTCATTAATCCATAAAAGGCTGGTAATGCTGAAGGAGGAATGTTCTTCAATAGTATACCCCTTTGTTGGTCAATGATGGGGAACTCAAATGTTTGTCGTTCAACATCATCATCTGTTGTATCACCCATGGTGCGGTATGTTCCTTCTATATGTGTGCTAGATGTTGCTAAGAAGGAAATTTCTTCTTCAGTGGTACCTTCACTCTAAGTACTATGGCCACCAATCTCTGCTATAGCTTCTTGGCGTGTGGAGGGAAGGAACCTACCCAAGGAATCTCTCTGCCTCCGCATACATGAAATATGGCTTTAGATTCAGTGGTCCTGCATAATGTTAGTATATCTCTAGTGTTGGAAAAGATTGTATCTAACAGTCCTAATGCTGAAAAGAAAAGTTAACTATGAAAACTGTAAAAACAAGTCTATGAAGATAACACCATCCCCAACAATGACACCAAAAATGTAGAGTCTAAGCTAATGTAGCTAATGTATTGTAAACTTGGTAGAACCTATTCATTTCAGAGGTTTAACTGGTTGAACAATCCACTTTACATTGCTTGAGACCACACTACATTGTCAACCCAAGGCTTCTAAGCTTATTATGGTGCAACATTATATATGCTTAATGGACTCAAAGCTACCTAAACTACCCTACTTAAGTTATTCCACTTACTAGAAATTCACAAAACTGCAAAATAGTGAAAGTATAAACCAAAACTAGTTGCTACGGGTACCTACAGCTTAGACTGCAACTGAACTATTACTAACAAGATAATGTTGTATCAATTTAAAGCTTGATAAAAACTAATGAATCAGTTGAACTATCCTTTAGAGTGTTACTAGTTAACCATTACATGCATATTCACAAGCATTCATTAACAATGAGCGAGAGATGAAATTCTAATTAACTTGCATATGATTCATGAAACAATGATAAACTAATAACAACTAATTAATTATAAATAAATAACTAGAAAATAAAGTGAAGAACAATACCTTTAGTGGCCTGCTCAAGTAATTGTTCCCACTTTAACCAAACCCAAATCTAACTAATAGATTTTATGCATCCTATAAGATTAACTCCATTCATTGTATATTCATGAATAGCTATACAAGATCTTTCACAGATTGTATTCAATCATTTTGAATATTTTATGTCTTGAAAACTAAAAGGTAACTGATAACATAAAACTGAAAAACCAACTAACTATCCTACGGATTCAACCAACAACTATATACAAGCTTGAGGGAATCTTTATTGAAAGCCACAACTAAACCGAAATCATTAACTCCACTCCCAGACAATAGAGGATAGACTTAAGACTTGAATTATTCAGCCTATAATTAAAAAGGAAAAGAGAATCCTATCAGGACTAGAACTCTGTCAAAATAGAATTGCATGTAATCATACAACCATTTGTCAAAATTCCATAAGTGAAGGAGACCTCTTCAATATTTATTTAATCAGTTATAATAACAGACGTCGAACCTTCATTAAGTGCCTTTAATCAACAATCATCATGTTTAGCTTAACTTGGAACTCCCCTGTTTTGGTGTCCAGTCATTCCTTTTGCTACGCGTTCATCTTGCAATTGCTGCACCATGGTTCCTCTTTAGCTGCAAACAAGTTAATTCCACAAAACATGTACACAAGGATAACTATTACAATTAACTCGTAATATTCCATCAACATCCCATTCATATATTCATATAAACCATATAATACTAATATATTATAATCATAATTCCATCATCATATTTAAGGTTTAAGTCTGCATAATGGATATGAAAGGACAATATAATGTAGGAGTTTTGTCTAAAAAGTTTATCTAAAAGTATCTCAAGACATGCATAAAATAACAGAAAATAAGCTATTATATGGACCTATCAAGTCCTTAAAGGAAGTCATTGAAGGGTGGTTGCAGGTTTGAAGGAGATTGAAGGAAGCTTGAAGATCCATTTTCCATTGTTCCATTTGAAACCTTTCACCTCGTCTATTCACAAAAACTCGCCTATAAAATTATCTAATGGTGATCCAACAAGTTTGCAAGTAGAAATGGGGATATCAAATATGCCATCAAAGGATTGCAAAAGTAGAGTGGGACACCCCTACAAGGACTCAAGCACCCTTGGGCGATTATATCTTCCCACAATGACTGACACCAAACTTTTAGGATAGGTACACATCACTCTGCCCTTCCCAAATCTACCTACAAATCTCTGTTTTAGTCTATCAGTTGTTAGGATCTTGCATTTTTCATATTAGGGCACATAGTCCAATTAGGTTAATCAAGGGAAATCAACTCCAATCCATTCCAAGACTCACAAAGATGTTGATCGAGGTTTGATTGGCTCACCTCCATTGGAAATAGGATGCCATTTAATTGCAATCCTAAACATTATTTATTTCATGTATCTCCTAAGTCCTTGGAAAGTGTTCCCCAACACGAGGATTATAAAGAGATTAATATTGAATGAAATAATCATGTTAATTGACATTTGTAATTAATTATAAATGTTAGGAGCATGTGAAGGCGTCCAATAATGATTTCCTAAATAATAGGGGCACATGGGGCACCCACATGGAAGGTGACACTCACCTTGAGTTAAGCTAACTATTTGGAGTAAGAAATAACACTTCTTAATGCATGTAAAGATCCTAGGAATTAGGGTTTGATGAACATTACATGCATGAAGTTCAGTTCAGTTTAGTTCAAAATTAGTTTAGTTTAGTTTAGTTCAATTCAGTTCAGTTATGGTTCAGTTATCTTCAGTTCGTTTTTGTTGAATTCTAGTTGACTTGAGTTAACTTGGAATGCATGACTAATTACTTGAGTTGAATGATAGATAACAGGTGACTACCTTCAGTTAACATGGGATAACCATTCTTGCATGAATGGTGGAGAGAAATGTTTCAGTTAACAGAAAATGACTTGGACCCACCTTGGGCGCCCAAGTTGGCTTTTTGGAATTAACTCTTTTGCATGCTAAGATATTTCAGAAGGCTGAGTTAAGTGGGCCCACTCTTGTTCAATTATGGTTCAATTATCTTCAGTTAGTTTTAGTTGAATGCTAGTTGACTTCAGTTAACTTGGAATGCATGACTAATGACTTGAGTTGGATGACAAATAACAGGTGAATACCTTCAGTTAATAGGGGATGACCACTCTTGCATGAACGGTGGAGAGATATGTTTCAGTTAACAAAGAATGACTTGGACCCACCTTGGGCACCCAAGTTGGCTTCTTGGAGTTAACTCTTTTGCATGCTAAGATATTTTAGAAGGTTGAGTTAAGTGGGCCCATTCTTGGGCACCTACTTTGAGGATAAGCCTTGAAGATATCTACAAAATCAAGGTTTAGTTGTGACTTCAATTTGGGACACCCAAATGGATGAAGCACATGTTTTGGCATTGTTCTTCATGGTATAACTCTACTTGAAAGAGATAGGCATACCTTTTGTGAGATAGGGATTGAGCTTTGTAATTGTAACTCTTTGGAGTTTACAAAGTTGATTATTGCCTATTTATCTCAAGCAAGTTGAAGAGAGTGATTATCAGTTTTATTGCAGGTTGTGAAGAAGATTTAGTGAAGGCAAAAGAAGCATTCTCAAGAAAGGATTGAAATTACTATAATCTACTTTAGAGATTAAATAATACATTGATTCTTGGTGGAGTTTTTTCCTGAAAGGGTTTCACCACGGTATATGTTGTGTATCTTCTAATATCTTGTCTAATTCTTGTACAACCTTCTGTCTTCATTCTACAAATGGTAAAATGGATTAATCAGATAATCACCCACAAAGAAACTGTAACAAAGAATACATATTTAGATCATAAATCATAAAGTTTTACAAAGTATTAAGGTACATAAACACCTCAATTTTCAACATTTGGTATCAGAGTTGAGGTTGGGTAGAGTATACAAAGTTATTTAGTTATATCGAGCTTTGTAATTGTAACTCTTTGGAGTTTACAAAGTTGATTATTTCCTATTTATCTCAAGCAAGTTGAAGAGAGTGATTATCAATTTTATTGGAGGTTGTGAAGAAGATTTGGTGAAGGCAAAAGAAGCATTCTTAAACAAGGATTGGAATTATTGTAATCTACTTCAGAGATTAAATAATACATTGATTCTTGGTGGAGTTTTTTCCCGAAAGGGTTTCTCCACGGTATATGTTGTGTATCCTCTAATATCCTATCTAATTCTTCTACAACCTTCTATCTTCATTCTATAAATGGTAAAATGGATTAATCAGATAATCACCCACAAAGAATACATATTTTGATCATAAATCATAAAGTTTTACAAAGTGTTAAGCTACATAAACACCTCAATTTTCAACATTTGGTATCAGAGCTGAGGTTGGGTAGAGTATTGGGACACCTTTCTCTTAAAATATTGGAGGTTTTTTGGATGTAGTGGGAGCTTTTACTATTTTTTGTTATTGTTGATTTTTGAAAATAAGTTTGTTACAATGAATTATCGTTTAGATATTGAAAGGTTCAATGGATCTAATTATGAGATGTGGAAATTAAAAATGGAGGATCTCCTTGAAGAGAGAGATCAGTTATTAGTTGTTGGTAATGAGAAAAAGTCACCTACAACGATGTCAGATGAGGATTGGGCTAAGTTTGATAAGAAGGAAAGAGGGACCATAAGATTATGTCTTGCTGATGTTGTTCTCTTGAATGTTTTAGAAGAAACTACTGCATATAAATTATGGAAGAGAATAGGTGATATTTATCAAACTAAAAGTCTTACTAATAAGTTGTATATGAAGAGACAGTTGTATTCTTTAAAGATGAAAGAAGGTGATTATGTTGCAAATCATTTGAATGCTTTTAATTTGATTCTAAGTCAATTAGCATTTGTAGATGTAAATCTAGAAGATGAAGATAAATGCATTTTGTTACTTTGTTCTTTACCAGAGTCTTGGGAAAATCTAATTGTTGCTATCAATGGTAGTGGTGCAAATCCGAAGATGGACAATATAATTCCTATTCTCATATTAGAGAAGATTAGGAGGAAGTCTAAAACAGAAATCCAAGATGCCTTGTTTGTAAAAGGTAGGCCTGAGAAAAAGGAACCTAAGGGAGACAAGGAAGGGAAGGGTAAGTCAGAAGGACGGAGTAAGGTAAAGTGTTGGAACTGTGGGAAATCGAGACATGTGAATAAGGATTGTAAGAACAAGAAAGAGAGTTTTGATTCTTCTACAGAGGAATTCTCAAATGACAATAATGATGCATTGGTTATTTTAGCTAATATTGTTTGTGATAACTCTTTGCTTCACGTTTTAGAGTGATCTTCATAGAGAGGATGGAAGTCACAATGCCATGTGTGACTCAATACCATAGTTTAGTGGGAGTTGTTGGTAGTAACGTGGATGCATCGTTGGTAAGGTTATCTCCATGTGATTGGAGATATGGTTTCTTGGTTTAGAGTGTATTTGTTATGATGTCATGTTATACTCTTGATACTAGTTTAGAGTTTGGCATATTACATGTTCTCTTGAGACCAGGATGTATGTTATGGTGCATATGATCTCCTAGGAGGAGATGGTTAGATCACGGATGTCATGTTTATGTTTAAGATTGGAGATTTTACATTGATCTTGTGTACTTCTCTCATGTATTGGGTACACTAATCATTTGCTTTATTACTTCATGAAAGTGTTAGGTTGCATTTGGAGTTTGGCATGGATTGGTTGGTTACAGGTCCTCATGGATACTTGGAGAAATAGGTGAGGATTAATTTCTCTTATGCTAAGAGATATATGTTAGAATGGTTACATGTAAGAAAAGTTATTTTCAACAGTAAAGACCGAGAAGCCTACACCTTGGTTGAACTTGAGTTCAACACACTCGGCAGTTTAACATGCCTCTAAAGAGGCAGTTTGGATACAAAGACTTGGGAAAGGTATTGGTTTTAATTGCAAGTAAGTTAAACTTGAATGTGATTGTTAGAGGGCTATGTGTTTAGCCAAAAATACTATGCATCATGCTCATACTAAGCATGTTGATGTTAAGTATGACTTTGTGCGAGAAATGGTTGAGAGTGGGAAGGTATTAATTAAGAAAGTTGACACTTTAATTAATGTTGCAAATTATCTTATGAAACCAGTTCCTACAGATAAGTTCTCTTGGTTTTAATCATTTGCTTGGAGCTTCATGATTATGCAGGTTGCATTTGAAGTTGGCATGGATTGATTAGTTGGTGCAGGAAGGCCACTGGCCTTGAGTCTTGTACTTGATTTATAATAATGATTCCTTGTTTATAATAATTGCAATGTATAATGTCAAGTGGGAGAATGTTGGAAATAGGATGTCATTTAATTGCAATCCTAAACATTATTTATTTCATGTATCTCTTAAGTCCTTGGAAAGTGTTCCCCAACACTAGGATTAGAAAGAGATTAATATTGAATAAAATAATCATGTTAATTGACATTTGTAATTAATTCTAAATGTTAGGAGCATGTGAGGTTGTCCAATATGAGTTCCTAAATAATAGGGGCGCATGGGGCGCCCACATGGAAGGTGACGCTCACCTTAAGTTAAGTTAATTGTTTGGAGTAAAAGATAACACTTTCGAATGCATGTAAAGATCCTAGGAGTTAGGGATTGATGTTTACATGCATGAAGTTCAATTCAGTTCAATTCATATCAGTTTAGTTTAGTTCAGTTTAGTTTAGAATCAGTTTAGTTTAGTTTAGTTTAGTTTAGTTTAGTTATGGTTCAATTATCTTCAGTTAGTTTTAGTTTAATGCTAGTTGACTTGAGTTAACTTGGAATGCACGAATAATGACTTGAGTTGCATGACAGATAACAGGTGACTACCTTCAGTTAACAGGGGATGACCATTCTTGCATGAATGGTGGAGAGATATGTTTTGGTTAACAGAGAATGACTTGGACCCACCTTGGGTGCCCAAGTTGGCTTCTTGGAGTTAACTCTTTTGCATGCTAAGATATTTCAAAAGGTTGAGTTAAGTGGGCCCATTCTTGGGCACCTACTTTGAGGATAAGCCTTGAAGATATCTATGAAATCAAGGTTTAGTTGTGACTTCAGTTTGGGACGCCCAAGTGGATGAAGCACATGTTTTACAATTGTTCTTCATGGTAGAACTCTAATTGCAAGAGATAGGCATACCTTTTGTGAGATAGGGATTGAGCTTTTTAATTGTAACTCTTTGTAGTTTACAAAGTTGATTATTGCCTATTGATCTCGAGCAAGTTGAAGAGAGTGATTATCAATTTCATTGCAGGTTGCGAAGAAGATTTGGTGAAGGAAAAATAAGCATTCTCAAGCAAGGATTGGAATTATTGTAATCTACTTCAAAGATTAAATAATACATTGATTCTTGGTGGATTTTTTTCCCAAAAGGGTTTCTCCATGGTATATGTTGTGTATCTTCTAATATCCTATCCAATTCTTCTACAAACTTCTGTCTTCATTCTACAAATGGTAAAATGGATTAATCAAATAATCACCCACAAATAATTTGTAACAAAGAATACATATTTAGATTAGAAATCATAAAGTTTTTCAAAGTATTAAGCTACATAAACACCTCAATTTTCAACATTTGGTATCAAAGTTGAGGTTGTGTAGAGTATACAAAGTTATTTGGTTATATTGAGCTTTATAATTGTAACTCTTTGGAGTTTACAAAGTTGATTATTTCCTATTTATCTCAAGCAAGTTGAAGAGAGTTATTATCAGTTTTATTGCACGTTGTGAAGAAGATTTGGTGAAGGCAGAAGAATCATTCTCAAGCAAGGATTGGAATTATTGTAATCTACTTCAAAGATTAAATAATACATTGATTCTTGGTGGAGTTTTTCCACGAAAGGGTTTCTCCACAGTATATGTTGTGTATCTTCTAATATCCTTTCTAATTCTTCTACAACCTTTTGTCTTCATTCTACAAATGGTAAAATGGATTAATTAGATAATCACCCACAAAGAATTTGTAACAAATAATACATATTTAGATCAGAAGTCATAAATTTTTACAAAGTATTAAGCTACATAAACACCTCGATTTTCAACAACCTCCATGGTTGAAATTCAATCTAAACACCTCGTTGATCTACATCTTAATGTAACTCTGGAAAAGGAAGAAATTCATCCAAGGTTTTATGCACTAAACTTAGGGTTCCCTTTTTCTATGTTACAAATATAATCTCTCAAGGCTTAAATCATTAGTTTTTCTATAAAATATGCGATTTTAGGCAAAAATCAAGATGTCTAAAGTTTGGGACCTATTATTGTGGATGACCCTAAATGTAGTTAGGATTATGTCTATTTTGTAGAATAACACATAAGACAACCCCCTTGATTTGTTTATTATTGATTTGAGCCCCCCCAAGAAAGATGTGCAAGAATTTTTTACAAGTTTGTTAAGTTTTGATGCCTAAATTGACCATTTATAAAGCATGGCGATTTTCACAAAAGAGGGCTATCCAAAACTTAACATTGATTACAAATTTGAAATCCTTGCATTCTTCTAAGAAATTTCAAAAAAAAGTTTGTGAAATTTCAACAAATAGGGTGAAATTCATGCCATGTCAAAATTCGCTTATAATGTAGGCTTTAGAGGCCAAAAAACTAGTTAAAATAGTACAATTTCTAAAATTTCTTGACATCAAAGTGTTTATAATGAATAGAGCTTTTTCGTCGACTATTCACACTTGAGATTTTGACTCCCTTTTGCAAGATATACAAAAAGAAAACACACCCCCCTTACAAGCACTAATGGTCACATAAAATTCATTAGCAAAAATTATTAGCAAGCTGACAATTAACTAGCAATTATAAAAAAGTGCTAACAATTTAACAATTAAATGTTAACAATTATAGTTAGCAAAAATGATTTCGATTATCATTGGAAGGGGTGATCGTTTATTGATTCCAAGGAATTTTGACTAATTACAAATTGTGTGAGGGCCTACAAAGGAGGTCATTGCAGGTGTATGTGGCACCATGGGGTTTTGACCTGCACAAAAAAAAGGAGGGTGTGTGGGAGGTCATTGGAAGGCATGAAAAGGGGAGTAAATATCACCTGAATCTAAGAGTTGCAAGGTATGTAGATTTGGTTCAACCCTGGATTGAGCCTCCCTCAATGTTGTTGGTTGTCACTTGCATGCAAGTCGCATAGGAATTGGGTGTGCTAGAGATTGTTATCCTTATTGGAAAATGGCATAAGAGGGTCACAAACAGTGTCAACCGAGCTGTTGTTGGAGGGTCGTGCTAATGTGGAGATCACAAAAAGTTATTGTTTGACTTTTTATGTAATAAAACAAATAAAATTGCTCCCTCTCTCCCACAACTTTTATAAAAAAAATAGAGGTACAATAGCAAGCAAGGACATATGTAGACTTGGGGTGTGGAGATATAGGTGATGGAAGGAAATTATTGCAAAATAAGCCAAATATGAACAATGAATCTCAATTCCACTCCAACTTCATTTGATAGTCAAATGATGCACATTTAGTCTCTAGATTTCATTAGAAAAACATGCAACAATCAACAAGAAATAAAGTGCAAGTTGGTAAAACTCATGGCACTTGGGACATGCTATTCTCTTGCGAAAACAAAATGTATCCCTGATACTTCCTCTAACATTGGTGATATGCTCGAGCCACGATAAAGCCTCTCAAATCTAAAGAAAACTTGCTAAGGGGCAAAAAAATTGCCACAAGAATCTACAAAATTATATGGAAAAGACAACTGAACAAGGCAATTTTGGGCCAAATCTAGACAAAAAAAATTCAACTAAAAACAAACAAATCCCTAAAAATAGGTCAGATAGGCCAAAATATCTCATAACACACAAAATTACAATCAAAATGGGCAAATGAGTAGAGGGGTAAATTGGCCCTCTGCTAAAAGAATTCAATTTTTTACTTCTGTACAATGGCAACAAAATTGCAATTTTTTTTAATACCAAATTTGATGAAATGAAAGGTAATTCTTCATTTCTTGGGCCTTCTGAATGTAATGGTAGTGTTTATTTGGCTCCATAATTCTCCATTGATAGGGCTATGTACCAAAGTTACCTTGATGCAAGAAGGAACATACTCTCATGACTCTTACACCATGTTGGAGAACATGCCAAGATTAGAAAGCATGAATTGATAACTATCCATAAGTGAAACGACAAAAACAATAGGATGTCTATCATATAAATGAATTTAGTGTAAGTATAAAATTTGCGAGTCTTGTATATATAGGCAAGGTAGATGAGGTGAGAAGGTAGGAGACAATGATTGACTACCTCTCCAAATATGCAACACTTGTGAGATCACTAGACAAGTGTGTGAGCAAGCATCAAATATACAAGTAATAGGTGTCTCAAGTGATGAGGATAAATGTCTCAATGCTACAAAGTGAAACAAAAGCATAATAAACCTAAGTAAACTTAAGCTATAAATTTGAATAGGTCAATCCTAGAAAGGTGATATCCTAAATAGATGTGTAAAGACATTATTTATACTAACAAACAAAAGCTTCACAACTAAAACTCTAATGTGTGAAATATAGAGTTTCTTACTTATCCACATTTCGTATGGTGCTTTGTCAACCAAATTATAACATGGTGATCTATTAATCAAATAGCAAGCTTGTCCAAGGGGTTGAGTTTAATTGGCTAAATCATTGAGTTCTCATTGTGGAGATCCAAGTTCAAATCCTAAAGGAACATCTAATATGGAATTCTAAATTGTGACTCTTGGTCTTCCATAGTTGGGCTTCTAGTGCATGAAGGTGATATCTAACTAAGTGGATTTCTAAGTTGTGACTAGATTGGTCTTCTATGCGTGGTTTCTAGTGTTGTTGCTTGAAAGGAGCTAATATTAGTCTCATTATTATGCTTGCAAGAGCTTGTATTGGTCTCATGTTGATGCTTGTATGAACACAATTGTAAATGATTATCAATACAAAAATTAACAAGCAATAATTACAACCTTAACCCTAAAACACTAATCTAACTTAGCACTACTTAATACACTTACGATTTTGTCCATTAATGCCATGTTCATCCTATATGTAATGCCATTTTATTATGGGACATATGGAGTTGTTTTTTTACCTTACAATACCTCATATCTACAAAAGTTATCAAATTCTTTAAAGAAATATTCCCCTCCATTATCTAAACTTAATACTTATTTTTTGATTCATCTAATTTTTAACAAGAACTTTAAAATCATTAAACTTGCTACAAACTTCATATATGTGCCTTATAAAATAAATTCAAGTATAACATGAGTAGTGATCGATTAAGGAAACATAATAGCAATATTTCTTAATAAAAGCGACATCTACAAGGTTAAATACATCATTAGGAATTAGCTCCATTAATCCTCTTTCTCTAGCACTTTGATAATTAAACTTTATATAATTTCCCAAAAAAAAAGTGTTCACAAAAAATAAAATTTGTAGAATAACCAAAAAGACCATCCACTATAGTTTTATTAACATCCCTTTCTTACTAAAGTTATGCCTCCTATGGTGTTGTAATATACATGAAGTCAAGCTTTTATTACATAAGCATAGTTATAATAAGTAGATGCATCAAGCTTAAAGGAAGTCCCACACTGGGATATCTTGACTATCATCAAATTCCTTTTCACCAACTTGCAACCATTCTTGCTAAATATGGCATGCAATCCAATGCCATTTATTTTAGAGTTTGAAAGTTTTTTAACCAATCTTCCAAAATGTGCAACACATCTATGAGAGATCTCTCTTTTATCATTGAACACAAGTTCAACCTTCCCTTTACTGATAATTTTATCTAACCTATTATTGCCAAGGGACACCACCACTATCATATATTTTAAAAATCAAAACCTCTCATTGCAAGGATTCATGTGATACGGGCCACCTAAATCAACAAGCCACAAGTCATCACTATCAATGTTAGCATAAATTATCAAAGCATCACTTTTATCATCCAAATATTTATCATTATAAGACTTTTTATTTTTTTACATTCATTCTTTACACGTTCTCGTTGTCATATGATTACAACATTTCACTCTACTCTTAATAGGGGTTTTAGACTATCTTTTTTACTTAGATCTCTCATTATCCCTTTTTCTTGCCATCTATTTTATTGGTTCTACCCCATACATGTAGTGCATCCCTAGAGCCACTGTCAACATGTTTTCATCCCATTTCCTTGTTAAGAAAAGTAGCAACAAGACCATCTATCTTAGGCTTTACACTACCACCACTAATTGTAACTATTAGATTCTCCTAAGGTTCAAGTAAAGATCATAATAGTAAAAAACACATATCCTTTTCATCTAAATTAACATCAATGCCTCCTAGTTGAGTCAAAATAATATTAAATACATTGAAATGCCAAGCTATAATGTTTCCTTCCTTCATTTTTATGAAATACATCTTATTTTTAAATAAAAGTAGTTTACTAGAATCTTTGTTTGACACGTCTCATCAATTAGTCTCCTTAGACTATGTGTTATAGATTCCTTAGAGGCATCTAGAAAGACTAAATTAGAGAGACATTGCTATAATATATCTTGACTTTTTTCCCACTTTTGTCTAATTTACATCAAGCATATCCACAAGGTTTATCTTTAGTATCACAACTCTCCATTGATCTCTCTATTCAAAGAGTTCCTCCATTTTTAATTTCCACAACTTGTATCTAGAGCCATTAAACTTTTCAATCTCTAATTGTGACGTGCTTGCCATGGTTTCTCTAACCACACACAAATCTACAAAACTACTACAACACTACTCCTAATGTAACCATAAAAATAATTCTATAAGAAAGACACCCCCTTCCACATTTTAGTCAAGGCTTTGATACTAAATGTTGAAACAATAGGGTAAATGATATAGTGGAAATAGTGAATAATAGAGATTTAATCTTATCATGATGTGGTTAAGTTTTTGATTAGGAAAAGCAGGTTTTGAAGGGGCCTCGAAACCCTACAAATAGGTTAAAGCTTATCATGATGTGATTAAGTTGATAAGCTTTAACCAATGAAATAATGGAGAAAGAATGTAAAATAAAATAAAAATGCAAACCATACAAACACTAGATGCACATGAAAGAATCATTGCAAAAATAAAACTTCATCCAAATAGACCCAAAATTTTATTATTTCAAATGATATAGTATAATAATATAATCCACTTATCTTGTTGACAATAATTTGACAACATAAAATCCAATGTCCCTATGGTCACGATTAAGCACCGTGGAATGATATGTGACTCCTTCACAACTCTTACACATCTTTGTGCATCGCATATGCTATAGATTCTATCATAACAGTCAAATTGACTAAGATCCCAAATTTAGGTGCTCTCGAGGGCATTGGTTGTCTTGTCATAGCACCAAATACATAAAATCTTCTTACAATTCACAATCTTGGCCAAAAATGTGTAACCTCCCCATTAAATATTTTAACACAATATCCTAATATCTTGGAGAATAAATAAATCTTCACTTACATGAGCATCCAACTTAACCCCATTACACTATATTTGGAGGCTACACATTATTTATGGCCCACTTAATTAAATTTCAATTACAAGACTTAGGACTTGCAAGTTGAATGACATATTCAATCTTAATAATAGATTATTAAATATAAACAAAATATCATATAACTATTTTTCTTCAGAAAATATTTTTACCTTCTCAAAATTTTTAACCTCTTATTATTAGTACTTTACTTCAATTCTTCAACTCATTTTGTTAATTAGTTATTAAATAAGTTCGTTTTATGTTCTTCAAATATAATTTAATTTTTTAAAAGTGAACATGTTAAATACTTAATTTTAAAAATTGTAAAAATTATTTCTCTTGAACATAATTGGGTAAGAAGTTTGGGGTGTTATGGGCAAATTTGTAGGGAAAGCAAGATAAAGTATTTTTTAAATATTTTTTTAGAATGATTTTTATTTTTTGCTTTATTAAGTCGTTTCATTAAATCTTTCTAAAATAAATAAATGTTAACATAATATAAATAAGAACTAAATTAAAATAACTAAAATTATTATAATTATTAATTAAATTATAATTTAATCCTATTATTATTTATTATTACAATTCTAAAAGGATTATAATTAGGAATAGGATTAGGATTAAAAATATTGAAAAAATTATGGTTAGAACTATTCAAATATTAAAATAAATTAAAAATAAAGTGTTATTAATAAAAATATGATTAATAAATATTATGCTCCAAAATTTTATTCATCTAATATCTTTATTCCAAATCTTATTCCCAATACTAATTCATAGTTTTTTTTAGTCAAGGTTAGAACCATAGTTATGGATAGTGTTATGACCATAGTTAGAGTTAGAAATAGTTTTAGGATTAGGATAATGGTTTAAAATTTATTGTTAGGGTTAAGGTTAGAGTTAGGATGTGAGTTAGGGTTAGGGTTAGATCATGCAAAGAACTAATTAACAATATTAAAACACTATATTAATAAATCTTGCATTTATTTTTATTCACATTAATAAAACTTACTTTTTTTTTCAAATTTAGGAAACAATAATTGTATAGAAACAAGTACTAGTCACTATGTGACACTTGTTATAAAATGACTTCATGTCATATTACTTTAATGTTAGAATTACATAATAACAAAATATTTTATCAAAGGCCTATAAAACTAGCATAATATATTAAATATTAATATATATAAAATATTGAGAGTTCTCTTTTGGAGGTGCCTATTTTCATCATTTTTTCTCTAATCAAAACTCTAATCCTAACCCTAATTGAATGCTATTTTAAATTGTAACCATTTTTTTTGCTTTTAGATTACAACTTCATATTTATCTTCCCAAAAATAATATTTAAGTTTTATTGAAAATATTAAAAATTAAAAAAGCAAAATCTGAAGTGAGAGCTTAAGTTAACAATAATGACTGCGTTTTTTTTTTCAAAAGATAAGAATATAAGATTTAAGAGTGGATATGGATTTGTCAATCCTATAGTGCTATATTCTATAATGCATGTATTACGCCTTTCAATGTAACTAATAAAATAATGATTAAACTAACTTATGAAGCCTTGTTATTAACTTTTCCATTTTATTTTATAATGTAATTATTAATTAATTAATTAATGTGTTGTTTTTCCCTTACGATACTCAATTTGTGTTGGAACTTTCTGTTTCTCGAGAGAGAGAAAGGCTAGGCTAGAAAGTGAAGACGAGAACACCTAAACAATGTTTGGAAACTAAAGCTCGGATGTAAAAACAACAAAAAGATTCCTTAGGACATTTTAATTAATTTCCCCCCACTATAAAACGCAACATCTCTGCGATTTCTAATTACAGCGAAGCAAATTTCAAGTTAAATTTCATACTCCACCTTAAATTGCAGCCGCCTGCTCCAAAAACTTTGATTTTACCTGCAGCATGCACACCGAATTTTTGGTTTCAGGTATGTTCACATTTAATCGACAAATTCATTTTCTGTGTTGTTTACAGTCAAAATTGTAAATTTAGGGGGATTTAATGGATTCTATTTACGGTATGTCTCAGATTTGGCTATTCTATTCAATCTTCGCACGCATTTTTCTTGAAATGACGTTGACTTTATAACTGTGTTTTTTCCCCTTTGCTCATTGCAAAATGCCGAGTTATTGTTGGTTTAGGTTTTTGTTTATACAAGTTTTACTGTTTAATGATTTGGCCGTGATTTAATGTAATATGCCTCAAACCTCACTTATAGACTAAAGTCAACTAAATTAAGTTAAACTTAATGGGCAGTTGAATTCAGATTTTTTTTTTTTTTTTCTGATTAATCTTGAACACGGTTAAAGGTGCTGTCTTTGTTTGGGGTAAATATGAGATATTCTTAGGCTTAAAGATGTGATGTTTCTTGTGCATAACTATTTTCAATTTTTGTAAAACTCTTATGGATAAAATTGTGTATTGTTTGCAATGGCATGACACGTTGGTTTTCTGTAACAGAAGGCCCTAAGCCCTAAAGCCTTGTCAGATGTTTTTGGGGTTTAAATTGCAGTGCTTGAGAACTGATTTGTTTATTGTTTCACACTTTCATCCCATATCCTAATTTTGGTATCTCTTCAAATAATGAGTAGTTGCTTTTAATTTTGGAGTAAAGGAGACATAGAGTTGGGGCTACCCGGGTAAAATCACAGGATGACCCTCAAGATGACAAAGGCCATTTCCATCCATGTGGTTATCATGCTAGCATCATAGATAGGGTTATACCATGTTGCAATCTCATTCATCGTCTAGGTGAGTTTAGTCCTGGCACAAATAGTTTGATTGGTTGATCCAGATCATGAGCAGTTTCCAGTGTGAACTAACTTGGAGAGGCAGTAAGTGAGACTCTTCAAGTGGCGAGCTTTCATAGGTTCAATAGAAAATTGGCTATTTGAGTGCATTTGTATACTGTATGTGATGATGTAGATTTGTTCTTACATGTTTAATTTGGAGTACAACTTTAATGTTTATTGTGCTTGTAATCACTAGGGAACAAAGGCTCAGTGATGGGAATCTGTCCCGATATATGTATCTCCTGGTGGCTATATTTAATTGTAATATAGCTATATCTGTACCCTAATTCAAAATGGCATCCCTGCTCCATATCCCTTTTCTCACGATTGCAATGTTCAAATGTAAAATAGACATATCCTTAACTTCTGATTTTCCATTTCAAGCTGATGTCCTTATTCTCACAGTTCATGTGTCATGCTGACTAGGGTTGTAGATCATTGAGGCCACATTTAGAGTTACTGTCTGATAGGATTCTATAGTCGGGAAATATAAGTAAACTTATTGCTGCAGTCATGTTTTTGTTGCCTGAGTAGTTAACGGGTTTGAAAGTTTGGTAGGTTCAATAGCGGGGCTTCCCAGATTAGGGGTTTCAGTGAAGAAATTCAGAAATCAGTGAAATAAAAAATAAATATAAAAATTCACATCTTCAAGAAGAATTAGAAATCAAATGATATGAAAGAAGATATTAACACGAAAGCATTTCAATTAGACAACTTTTCATTGATTATAAATTATGTTTCTAATTTTGATTACAAAGTCTTGGAAGTGGTACAAGTTACAACTCTTTTGTAGTTTAAAAGTTTGCAAAATAAAAACTACCATAATGCCTAAGCTAAGCAATCATTATCAGAATAAAAGTCTTCAAATTTCTAAACTATGTTATCTCTTTTTTCAGTTTCCTTCTATACAGGCAAGGTTGAATCTGTGCTGTGTTGACTAATTCAAAGTTCTGGATTTGAACTGAAATAAGAACTTGGTGGAGATCCCGCCAATTTTGATGAATATTCTTGCTTAAGTATATGATGAATTATTGTTCTGGATGGTGGGCCCCTAATTTTTCCATTTAATATATGCTTGCTTTTGCTATTTAATCAGTGATGTTTATTATTGATATCTAGAATATGTGCATGCCATCTAAATGTAAACATCATTGGATGCAGGAGTGGATTGGTAAAATTTTAGTGCAAATGACAGCTTGTTTTCAGTTGAATAGAAATTTTTGGTATTAAATTAATTGCATGCAAGCAGTCTTTATCAGAGAGTGAAAGATATGAGTGGCCTTTCCAAAAGATGGCATGAGGAGGGTACCCATCAATCAGGTGCTTCAATGTCAAAACGACAGCATGAGGAGACTTTGGGCTTCTCAAATTCTGTAGGAAAAACCAACCCGTCTGGTTCTGATTATTACAATAGTTTAATTGAAGCTGGGCAGGATGGAAGGCTGTCAAAAATTCAACGTACAGAGCCTCGTGATATTGACAGAAGAGCAAGTAGTTTGAACCCTGCATATCGGTATTTACCTGTAGACGATCCTTATTCAGAAGTTGCAGTTGCTGCTGAGAGCCGTGGAGAAGCAAGAGATAACAGAGAAAGCAGAGATGTCAAAGTTGAACCCAGAGATGTCAAAGTGGAACCCAGAGAGTATAAAGGAGATTCTCGTGATGCAAGAAATGATTCTAGTGTGGATTCTAGAGATATAAAAGGAGAGAGAGAAATGCAACCAGAAGCTAGAGGTGATCTTAGAGATTTAAAACTTGAAAGAGATTATCATCTAGATGCAAAAGGTGACAGCAAGATTGAAAGGGATCGTCGTGAAAGAGGAGAAACACGTGAAAGCTGGAAAGATCCCAAAGATCACCACTATTTTGGTGGAGGAGATCACGAAGGCCCCTTTCAACACTCATGGTACCCTGGAGATCTTGGTTGGCATACTTATAGTGGAAAAGAAGCAGGAAAGGAAATTTCAATGGAAGAAGATGGGGAATTTTGTGAGCCAAAAGAAGCTGTTGGAGAAAATAAGGTCGAATGGAAACGTGAAGAGAAAGAAAAGGAAAGGGAGAGGAAAAGAAAAGAAGATAAACAAAGGGACTGGGGTGACCGAGACAGAGAGAGTGATTGGCGCAGCAGTTTTCAGTTGAACAATAATTTGCATGAGCGCAAAGAAAACATTAGAGACGACAGGGAAGCAGATAGATGGGAGAGAGATAGAGAGAGAAAAGATAGAGGAAAAGACAAGGAAAGGCAGAAAGATAAGGAAAGGGATCATGCTAAGAAGGAAAGATCGGAAAGAGATGATAAGGAGAACGCGCTGCTTACTGACAAAGAAGAATTGGAAACGTCTCGAAAGATTCCTGAGCAGGAAAATCCAGAACAAGAACAAAAGGCAATCAAAGAGCCTGATGGCTGGAAGAATCTAGACAGAGATGACAAAGACAGAAAGAAAGAACGGGACAAAGTTACTGAAGTTGATAAACATGAGAAGAGAATTCGATACCATGAGAAGGATCCAGACGAAGCAAGCATTGAGGGGGAAGGAGTTATTGAGAGGGAAAGGGAAATGTTTAACTATAGTGTTCAACAGAAAAAGAGGATGTTACGACCTAGGGGTCATTCACAAGCCACCACACGAGAACCTCGGTCCCGTTTTCGTCCAAAGGATATTGACGGGTATGTATGCTCTCATCATTTGAGAAAAGCAATCCTATTATACTTTTTATGTTGGTCATAAATGATAGTATTAATAGCAGTGTTGCTGCTTGTGATTTTCTGTTCAAGTTACATGCTTATATTGAGAATTCTGAATTAGTTACACATTTAAAATTTATTTGTCATTTGTCAGCTATTAGTTTATGTCTTCAAAACCTTCCGTTTTATTGAAAAAGTAGTTTTTTGATATATAACTTGGAAGATTATGTGCAAAACCATAATTTTCTGCATGATAATGGATTATACACCAGATTTATTGAAGGCATCCTTCAAATGGAAATGTGCTGCCAGATTATACCAGGGAGCATGTAACCAGTGGCATTAACAACTCAGAAAAGTTCAAAAGAATGGTACCTTTCAACAACAGAGAGGTACCATTAAAAACAGATGAAAAAAATCATTTGTGAATAAGTGAAAAATATTTCTGTCTTTATCCATACAAAATATCCATTCAGCTGGAGTGAACTGTTTTGTCCTGTCTGAACAACTTTATTATATTATTGTAACTGAAGTTTCAAATACAGCACTCATTATATAATTATGATATTTTTGGCTGAGGTTTAAAACCTCATGGATGTTATTATTGATCAAATCTTCGGATCAGATAAAAAACAGTTCTGTTAATGTGGAACTATTTGGATATGGAGAACATATGAGTCAGCCTACTGAACAAGTTTAAAATTATTTCTTACAATAATGTCAAAGGAATTAAGCAGCACTTGGTGGAGTGTGTTGTGAGTGGAGCTGATTTTGCAAAACAAAATATCATGACTGCAAAGAAAGATCTCTAGTCAGGACTTCATCAAGCACATTTGGACATCTGTTTGACGTTCCTGGTCTGTCTGTGGCTGTGCTGTTAGTTGTACTTCATCCAAGTAGTGTAGACATTTTCCATGTTGGTGCCTTTTACTTTTGATGACCATTGTTCTTTTCTTCGGTGATGTCACTATTATCCACCTGATTCCTTTTGCTACAATGATGATGGGTGTCTAAGAGATGGATGTAGCTATTGCCATCAGTTTCTGCAGTGGTCCTAATGATTTTGACTCAGCTTCTAAAGTAGAAGGATGTGAACATTGATGATCTAGAGCTGGAGGCTATTCTTTCTCAGGAATTTGTGCTTTCCAATTTTCTTTGGGGGAAACAGAAAAATGAAAGGTGCTCCAAAGTTTTAAACTCAGTGAATTGCCACTTCAAATATTTCTGTAATCAAAGCGACAAGTTTCGGGTTTGTGTTCAATATCAGTGAAGAAAAAATTCAAAACAAATTTATCAACTGGTGAAATTGGGAAAATAATTGTGATTAAATTTAAAAAATATAAATATGTATTAAAAAAAAAAATTATAATAAATTTAAAATTTGAAATTGAAAGTATTTTCTAAAATATAAAAAATAAAATTAATTTCAAAATATTAAAATTGGTTTTCTTTTAATGAAGTAATAATATGATAATTTTATAATATAACTGTTATAATTTTTTTAAGTTAAATCACTAAAATGATAAATTTTAAAAAAATAAAGTCACATTGTAGATTGTTTATAAATATTCTGCTCATATGAGCAACTACATGAGACCAATATAAGCTCTTGCGAGCACTTATTAGAGACTAATACAACCTCCTTATGAGCAAACACACCAAAAATCACCTATGGAAGACCAAGAGTCACTATTTAGGAATTCACTTATTTAGAAACCACATCCATATTAAAAGCCAACTATGGAAGACCAAGAGTCACAACTTAGAATTCCACATTAGATGTCCTTATGGGGATTTGAACTTGGGTCTCCACAATGAGAACCCAATACTTTAACCAATGAATCTCAATCCCTTGGACTAATATGATAATTTTAGGATAATAGTATCATAAAAATATGAAGTACTAATTTTATAGGTTATGGTTATGCTAATTTAATTTAAATTGTGAATTTAGACAGTGGTACTGGGTTGGGGGTCACCTCACAATGATCAAAACAGACATATGGGAGGAATTCAGCTTGCTGGAATCCAAAACCACCTGGGCAGATCATCAGACTGAAAGCAGGGAAGAGAAACGCTTTGTTGTGAGTTATGCTAAATGTTAAAATACTGTGTTCTATTTCCACACTTTTTCTCTGATCTTTAACATTATTCTACCCTTCATTACCTGCTTCTTGTTTTCATTCATCTGCAGCAGGGGAGGCCTTTTCTTGCTGTTCGACTTGGATTTGCTTTTTTCATGACAGTTATTTGCATTTTTCAGCCTTACAGGTCTACATTTGATGTGATTTGGTCAATTGTTAAACATAAACCTAAATTCCTGGATGGTGAAATGGCCAATTCTAACAATTTTTTTAGGGCGTCTGAATGATATCTTATGCATTCATACAAACGAATATTATAGACCATTTAAACAATATTTTGGGATTATTATGATGTATTTCAAACTTTTTGGTTGATATTCAGTGAACTCTGATATAGTCAGTAATCATTGTTTTCCACCATTGTCGTTTTTCATAGCTTGGAATATACTTTCTGTTTTTAATTACAGTCTTTTGCTAGACTAATGCATAAACTAGTGTGGATATTCCAGTATTTAGCTCCTCATAACAGATCCCATTCTTCCCTACTGTAACTTGATTGCATAAATTGCTGCCCCTAATGTATAAATAAGGAAAAACAGTCCCCATGGTTACATATAGAGCATAGAACAAGGTACGGAAATACACAAATACAAGCAAAGAACCTAAACAACACTCAGAATGAAAAAAATACCAGTAATATGACCTGAAAAAACCCAAATTTGGAAAATTTTCAGAAGAGTGACATATTGTTCCTCCTCAAGCCACTATCTTATGAGCTGTTAACAATGATTTCTTGCCTCAAAGAAGGATTACAAGGATGTCCTCTCGCCTACAACAGCAATGCATTGCACTTACTATTTTCACTCTCTCTGCTACATCCAAAGATTCATAGGCTATGAGCAATAAGCCTTTACAATCAGCTTTCTTAATAGCCCTAAGGAACAATCCCCATACAATTACCACTCTGGGAGATTTTTCGATAAGAAGAGTTACAGATGAGTCAAAGAAGGAAGTTTGACGTCATAAAAACTGGAATGAATCTTTTGAACACATCTTGTATCTCTCAAATACTGCAGGCCATGCCTCTGTCATTTCAGCAATGTGTTCAAGTGCTGTCAAACCTGCTTTTTTGTGGTCTAGTTTCTAACAAGGACAGTTTTGACTGCTGTTGAACTAGTAATATATGTTTTACTGCTGTTGGACCTGTCAATTCTGCCTTTTGCTTTCTCATGTCTACTTCCCTAGGGCAGACAGATCCTTGAGTTATTTCCTACTCTGTGTTTTAGGCATAAGGGTTAGCTGCAATGAGAATATCAGTGACTAAGTTAGCCAACTTGACTAACATAACTGATCCAATTTGGGATCATAGCATTCAAGGCTCTTATTACTGAGACGTAAATTTAAGCTCTTGTATTGCACTTGTACACTTGTTTTTATCTGAGAGTTTTGTAAAAGTGCAGCTTGGTCCTTGACATCCTCAGTATGCCTCCTTTTTGTACTGCTGTCACCCTCAACTTATGAAGCTTACTGCAAATCCCAGAATAGTTTTTAAAATGTTTTGTTGTTTGCATCCATTTGGTTCTGGAGGTACACATCAACAGATAGAAGCAGACAGTTCTTATCGCACTATCAATATGATATTTGAATGGGATTGTGAGTTTAGCTTTACATTTTATAGTTGTCTGGTTTTAAGTTGTGCCCTCATGGTTCCATGAAATGAAAAAAGGATGAATTCCGCAGGGAATCCCATGAATCTATGGAACCCATTTTAGGAATGGAAATATATCCTGGTAGGTGGGCACACATCAGTATCATTTCAGATATCAGTGGCAACTCTAAAAGCAGACAAGCATATACGAAGGGGAAGCAGTAGGCACACATGTGGGCATTGACCCATGAATCTATGGAGCACATTTTAGGAATGAGACCTCAGCAGCTTGGAACACATCAGTATCATTCCAAACATCAATGGCAACTCTGAAAGCAGCTATCAGACCATCATAAGCAAAGTGGAAATAGTAGGCACACATGTTATTGACATGTATTACTATTCTTTGTTTTCAATTTAATATGTTAACAAGTCTTGACAAAGGCATCAATATGTACCATTTTCTGATTTTATTTTAGATATTAGAATGCTATTTTTTCCTTTGATTGGAAAATTCCTCTTGCATGTTGTCCATTAGATTAGATGCCATGACTGAAGGTTATCTCTTTTGTAAAATTCACCGAGGACATACAGTTGGCCTTGTCCATTCCAGTATGCCACTCCCAGAATTAGATGTGGTGGTATACCTGAATTGGCATCCAACATGTGTAAATTTAAAGCATGCAACATGTTTCATGGGGGTTTGAACATGGTTTTCAACAATGAAAATCCTGATGAATACCACTCGAACACTTACCATTTGACTATTATTAGGAATCCTGTTATAGTGAATTATTTGTGTATTTTCAGTTATGAATACATAAATGTTATGAGCAAGCTGTAAGCATGGATCCCAAATTTGAAAATGCTGAAACTGATCTGAAGGCAGAAGGTGAATATGAAACTACAATTCCATCCCCATCTCTTGTAACTTTTTGAAAACCATATACAAGTTAACATATAGAAAGAATTTAAGAAACGTCACAGTATAGGTGGAGTTAATGGATACTACCATTCTTATTCAAATGAACTAGCACACCATTGCATAAGACCTAGGAGGATGTTCTGTACCATGCATTAGCCAGTGGTGATGCTAATACTCCTGTGTATTCCTACACAATGTTGGAACTAAGTTGTAGTTACAAACTACCTTATTCACCAGTTTTTTTGAATAAAGGATTAATTTTATCGAAGTATTGAAAATGAATACACAAATCTGGCCCAAATGGTTGAAAGATTACAAACAGCAACAAAGGGACAGCAAAGATAGTAAGCCTGACTAGAACAATAATACTATAAAGCTTAGAAACAGATAACTACAACAGCTTATATATATATATCTAATAATCTAAGTGTAACTCCAAATGACCCAAAAGAATTGAAATACAAAGATCGGGAAGATGTATCAGTTAGTTTTTGCAGAGAGTCCAAGTCACAGCAGACTGTCCATTAATTTACCATTAAATTAAGTACAAAATCTTTTATCATCTATATAAAAGGTAAAGATAGTTTTTAGATCACCACCAAGGGAGACATTCATTTGGTGTATGAGACCCTCTTAATGCAGACAGTCCACAAGGGGATTGTTTTTTGATTCACCTTTTATATTATTCAAGGAGGTGTACAACCCTATACTCCTCTGTATTTGAAGATGCGACCTCCAATATGTAGTACACACTCCTCTGCCATCTTGCCAATTCAGGCTGTATACACCTCTTCACCGAAACACATTCAATGGAGCCTCTCAGATGCAGCATTTATTGGGCTGAAATATACCCTTGTTGAATCTGAGGTCATAACTTATGATCATGGTGGCAAAATATATGCACGAGAGCCACAGGTGTTCAGGTTAGGTACATGAAATGAATGTAATTTTATTTGAGGAGAAATATTTGATGGAAGAATGATGATAAGAAAAGACTAAAAAGAGGAAAGACTGATATATGAGTGAGAATTGCATAAGTCTGAAAAATACTTGAAATTGAAAACTTTTGAAATGAAACTAATCCTGTATCACAGCAATAATAAATCAGATCTATTTAATCATTATATGAAATAAATCTATAAAATTACCAATGAAACATAAATTATGCATATGCTTAAACCATTCAACTGAATTGAAATGCATATGTATAAAAGCAATCTATCATTGAGGGCAAATCACTCATTAGTCACCACCAATCTTCTTGAGCGGATGCTTTCTCAGAAAGATTGGGTTGTGTGATCTCTAGATCTGCACTTGACACAGTGATTCGAAGCAAACTATATTGCTGAAATGACAGATTTCTATAATAGATCTGTAGCAGTGGCTGTAAAATATTTTTTTCGAAGTATCCTTCTCTTTATTCTCCTCTCTTCTCTACCTCAAGGCTATATTATTTATAAGAGAGAATCAAAAGCAGATCATGATAATAATAGAATATATAGCTAGATTTGAGGATCCAGCCAACAACTTATCAAATTACTTTGTTGATCTGTAATATACGCTTACAGTGTTTTTATTCTAATAATAATATGTACACAACATATTTCCTATCTATAAGAAAGTTGAGCTAGAATGGACATAAGTGGTTGGAGATAGTTTTAATGTGTGGGAGGTCATTGTGGAGGGCTGTTGTTTATATTTGTTATGGTGCTGCTCAAACTCATGATTCTGCTGAAATTTTGGTAGTTCTGCAGCAACTGTGAAGGTTTTGCAGCAGCTGTGAATGGTTCCGTAGCAACTATGAATGGTTTTACAACAACTATAATAACAAATTCTATGTGCAACCAATTATTTATGGAAACTTCTAGCAAGCAACATATAACTTTAAAGCACTTTCTATCAAGAAGGTACTAAATTCTATCAATAATCCTCAAAAATCAAACAAGTATAGCATAATTATTATGAGGTAAAAATGGATTAATGGGTGGTGAAATGAGACAAAAAGGAGTAGGAAAATGCACTAAAAACATACTATAAATGTACCCATTGAGGACTCATTAGCATTAACTAAAGTCTTTATTACTTTAATACTTTGGCCAGGATAGTTAATTATTCGATGACAATTCTCCTCATACTTGTCAAAATGAGTGACCGTTTTAAAATTGTCAAATGATTGATCTCATGGATGGCTTGTTTGGAGGACCTGTCTTGGTTTGAGCTATGTGGGTATGTACAAGAAGAAAGTTTACTTGATCTAGGAGGACAACTGTAAGCAGGAATTTCTTAGAATATCCTTACCATGAAATGTATATGCTTAGGAAAAATGAAATGGAGATTCAAGATTTGCCAACAACTTTCAAAAGGGATTGCTGAATTACTTGGACCCTTGTTTTAAGTACTCCAGAACAACTGTTTTCCTAATTTAGTGTGATATTTAGATTGTTTTTAGTTTGAAGACTTAGTTTGATTCTTTCAGAGAAGAAGTGCTGTTTTTTGAAAGGCATTGTTCCTCTAACAGCTAAATTAGGATTGTTTTTTTCAATTTACAAGGTTAAAGCTTTATGTTAAATCAAAATACAGATGTAGTAAAAGATTTGTATCCTATTTTTCAATAATTGCAAGTTGTGTTTCTTTCACTGTATTCAATACATTGTATATGTTACGGTGGTTGCAAGAAGAATTTTATCATGCAATTAAATATATATTTTTATTCTACAAATGTTTACTGGTTGTTTGTTCCTTTTGCAGATCTCAAGGTCAGCTCAGATTCTTCCTTATGCTGCATAAGAGTTAATTATATCTGTTGTGAGAGAAGATGCAGCCTTTGAATATAAGTTGGGATGTGTAGCGTCATGATAAATAGGCATTTAAAAAAAAGTAGACTTTTAATTATGCACAATCAAAACTGCTGGGCATCTTATAACTTGTATGGAAGCAAAATTATAAAGTTCACACAGGTTTACAGGTGACATAACAGTGTAATCCTTTGTTGTATTCTATTTATGCAGGGCGGTCTGAGGCATCAGCAGTTGTTTATAGAGCTGGTGAATGCATGCAGGAGATAATCAAGTTATGGAAGGATTTTGAAGCATCTAAGGGTACCAATAATGGAGAGAGCTCCTCAGTAGCTGGTCCAACATTAGAGATCAGGATACCATCTGAACATGTTACGACCACCAATCGTCAGGTATTTCAAAATTGCACAGTAAGAAACTGTGCTTATTTTCAATTTGATACGCTCTAGGATTGTATGTACAAACAAACATTACTATTTATATCCATTGGTTTTACATAAACTAAACCAACCTGTTAGGTTTGTGTGATCTGATTTTAAGCGTTCCTTTAGTTTGGGCTTCAAGGTTGGCTTTTGTTATTGCCTCCTGATTTTTCTTTTAGTTTTTATTTTCATGTACTGTTTGAAGGCTAGGTCCTGCCAAGTCACATTGCCTCTAAAAATATGAGTTTGTTTGTACGAATCTCTACAGGTCAAAGGAAGCCAATTATGGGGAACGGATATTTACACTGATGACTCAGATCTTGTTGCAGGTAATCATTGTTTCTGATTCTTTCTACTTTATTTATTATCAAATTTTAGTTCAAGTATTTGTTGTGTGTGCTTTTGGATGTTATTCTTTATGTCCATGTAGCAAGAAGCAAGGTTGGAATCAAGTTCTGACCCTGCAAGAAGGTCACATGATATTCTTTGCATGTGGTTGTAGCAGTAATGAATTTTCAGAACTCATGCATTAGCTTAGTATAACTTCTAGTGAAACTTAAAAGCACATCATTTTCTTTCTCATGAACATTCCGATTAGAATTATTTACATTATGATTCCAGTCTGGATTGGATTGTTTTCTTTGTCATTTTGGTATTCTATCTTTTTCTTCTAGCAGACTGAAGATCTGTAGTAATTATTTTAATTCTTATATTTGGTATTTAAAATTTTCATTTTGACTTTTCTTTAATTGAATTCTGTGAAGTACTAATGCATACGGGATACTACCGACCAACGGGTACACCACCTCCACCAGCAATCCATGAGCTTCGTGCTACAATTCGTGTCCTTCCCCCTCAGGATAGTAAGTTTGAATTTCAAATATTGTACTATCTTGAAAGATTTTGTCTGCAATTTTCATTTCATCTAGTATCTTAGAGGTTGAACAAATGCCATTTTCTATAATGTAAATGATTAGAATTCAAAGGCATCCAATGAAAGCAATATTACTGTAGTTTGAACTTTTGAAAACTATGGATTCTGATTCATTTTGAGTGGCGTGCTATATCTCCTTCAGGGTAATATTTTGGCTTTAAGTTTATCATAGTTTACTTCAAAGGGGATTATCAGATATTATGAACATTTTTTGTGTGGATACTTTTCAAAATCTAAGTTACTGGTTTGGGTTCTGGTACACTGCTATGGCAAATTTTTTTGAGGCTAGATATGTCTGTCAAAAAACATATAAAAATCATAAATATATACAGGTTTTAGCAATGTATGAAAATTTAGTGTCTCTAGATAATATATATATCAGCTAAAGATTATAGATTAAATAGTTCAATAATATATATATTAAAGATTAGGTGATATTACAAATACATCTCAGGAAAATTTTTAACTCATTATGTGTTAGAATAAATAGATCTTTAATATCACATTATTGTAATAAAGTAATAATTATTAACAATGACATAGGCAGTTTGGTAGTTGGTTGGGTATGCCTGGTCTGTTCAGTTAATGTGTTAACTACTTCTCCTTGTATATGTTGAAATTTTTCTTCAATAAGAAACTGCTCATTGCTTTCCCAATTCTATTATTGTATCAGAGCAAGTATATTTTCCTGCGTCTGTGAAGCCAATAAGCAGTTATTTCTGTGGCTGTAAGGAAACAGTGGACAACTTATAGTGGAGCATGAGCATTGGGAAGAAGCACCGTTCATGTCGAGGAAAGAATGCACTAATAGACTAAGAAGATTTGTGGGATGTTGCAACTTGACAAATCAATAAACTAACACAGATTGGAAATGAGCAGAGAAGGTTTGGTAAGGTCAACAAGAAGGCCAAACTGATCATCCTGTTTGGTGTTTTAGATGAGGTTCAACCTCACATCAGATCAATGATTGCTAAAGAGGTTTGGGATCAACTCAAAACAGGCTATGAAAAAAAATTAGAATTAGATCCTCAATTTGCAGAGTGAGTAACATTGCTTCAAAATGCAAAATGGTGAAAAGTTGGAGAATTTTTTTAAATAGTTGCAGAATTGAGGACATCATTGGAATGGTTAGCAAAAATTGTGCTAGATGGCTCTCTTGTACCCATCATCTTGAGAGCACTACCCCCTACCTTTCAAGTGTTTGTCACTTCTCTGAATGTGATGCAGCAAAAGATAGGGGATCCAATGAAGGTCAGCCTTCTCTTTGTAGCAACACACATAAAACAACTAACAATGTATTATGGAAACACAATTCAAAAGCACAATCCTAATTGATCAAATTTAATATTACATCTTGTCTTTTTGGTAGACAGTCCAGCAATAGGGGACTTACAATCTCTGACAATTTTCTCTCTCAATCAATTACCATGAACCAACTCTTCAATAACTAGCCAAGGAGGCAAATATCTCTGTGTTTTTCCTATCATGCCCCCCTTCCTACATGAATCTTCATTACTTTATAAAAACAAAGGACAACTCCACATTCCCATGATCCTCCAATTAAATGCCTCCCATTCATTCCCAAATGGAGTCACCTAAGAGTAATTACCTGTTGTGTGTGCCTCTCACTAAGTTTACAGGTTTAAGACTTTTTGTTTAAACTTTTGTCAGCAATGAAACCTCAATTCAGCCTTGACACGAAATTATCATGCTATGGAGGATCATAACAAGACAAATGAAGTTAAAGTTGTGGGCCCAAGTAGGAATATCCAAGAGTAATTGACCGGCAAAGATGATGTAGCAGCCAGGGAAAATAAACGGTTTTCCAGTTTTGTTTGTCCTCATGCCCAACACATCCCATGTCTAGCATACTTGGCATGTCCCAGCAGAAGAATCAACCTCCAAATTTTTCTTGTGGGTCCCTCCATAGGAACATTCAATAGATGTCTCTAGCTCAATGTGGTTCCCAGTGATAATGCCATAATAGATAAAGATAAGTTTTGTGGACCCATCAAGTTTTTTGCCTTCAAGAATAGAAATCGCAATGCATCATATGCTTCCTAGAATTGCCAATGTATGGGTAGGATGTCACATGGGCCAAGGATCAAACACCAATTGTGGAAGAAACAAAATAATTCATTAAATTGCATAAGAAATAATAATTACACCATCATTAAGACATCACCAAAATTGAGATGTCTTGAAGCCATATTCTTGAAAAGATACACTGACAAGGAATAACTTGAAAACACACCAAAATTAGAGAGAAAACCAAGAATTGTAATGTTTTTGGGTGATATAGGATCACTTGTGGACCTTGATGCTCTCACATTAGAATATGACCAGCAAAAAGCCATTGTTTGAAGAATTGGTGAATTTTATTTAACAAGAAGAGGGCATTCATGATAAGATTGCAAGCTCCCAAGACGATTAGGCCTTCACTTTTCAACAAAGGGGAAAGAAACCTAAACATGTAGTGGTCCATCAAGTTCATCGAAACCCGAACAAAATGATGAGACCGCAATCTCCTAAGATAACTAGGCCCTCACATCTCAATGGAGGGAAAAGAAACCTAATTGTCATAGCGACCCATTAGGTTCATCAAAATCCAAATTAGACAATTTGTCTGGACAAAAAATGTCTCATTTGTGGGAAGAAGGGACACAATCTCTAAGAATTTTGGTACAATTCGTTTGCCAATGATGGATCAAGCTAGCAAAAACCACTTCTGAATGCTCAAGGGGACAAGAAAAACACAAGCAACAAGGGAATGTTGCTTCCTTAGGTGATCTCGATGAAGATTTTCTATATGTTGCAAAAACTTAGGCCTCATCTTCTAAAAGTCTTGTTTAGTATGTTGATTTTGGTGCATCTAGACACACGGCAAGAGAATTCGAGTGGTTGTACAACTTCACCCCTTAAACTTTACATGGGAAAGTTTCACTTGGTGATGATACATCCTATGAGGTGTAGGGTATTGGTGAGATTTCTCCACCACATAAGATTCATGTATGTTGACTTACAAAGGTTCTTTATGTTTCCAGGCTCATGAAGAACCTCTTGTCTGTAAATATGGTTGCTAAGGCACAACTTGAAGGTTGAATTTGATATATATAATCGTGAGAAACTTTGTCTCATTCAAGATGAGACTCATAATAATCAAGTTGTACAACATTAGAGGTGCCACCCTCTTCTATGGCATCCTTCAAAATTTGGAATTCGAAGTTTGCATCCTTCCTCTTCCTTGAACAGTCAATAGCTCTATGAAAAGAAGATCCACTTGTGACAATAATACTGAAGAGTGGCTGATGTTTAATGTTGGTCCACCCATCCATGATGATGGAACTTCCATCCCTTATCCAAGTTTGTCTCATTTCTTCCATAACACACTCACCTTAGAATACTCTCTATCAAGGAGGGAGGTGCATAACTTATGTTTTCCAAGGGGGACATATGACGGACCAACAACTATCACATCTTTGAACATAGGTTTAAAATAGGAGAACGTGCCACATGAAATGATATGGTATGAGCATAAAAAAACATAGCAATAGAAGACTCAGCCACCTCTCATGATTGTAGGTTAAATATAATTGCAAGACTAGTAGTTCTTTTCTTTCCCTTGGTAGAAGTAGAATCCTCTCCCCTTTGAATTCCAACATCTGTGGTTCTCATAGGCAATGACACACTAGGCTGCATACTCTCCAATGGAATCCTCTTCTTTCTTGCCTCCCCCTCCTTAGGAAATCTAGTTAACTCAGCCTTCTCAATTGGAGTTATAGTCTCACAACTTTTGATCTCTTGTCCACCTATCCACAAAAGATTAAAATAAACTTTAGTGTAGCTGCCCCTATTGCCTTTGTTGCACAAATGACATAGCCATTCTCCACTCCCCCAGGATTTTTTTCTTATCTTTGTCTATTTGTGACGCAAGTTGTAAGAGAGGTTTTTTGGGGTTAAATGGGCCTTTTGCATAGTATCTGAGGAGTTCGGAAGGGCATTCAAATAGTTAGTTGACCTTGCTGGCCCTGCTACACTACCACTCCTAGGAGAAACCCCCCCATTGGCAGCTATACTTGTATGACTTCTTGTTGTTCTTTGTTGCATTTGAACTTCAATCTCTTCACTCTCACTATTCCCACTGCTGCTCATTGTTTGTTTTTGTTAAGAATTTAAAATACAGTTGCAAGTTCAAATAGAAGAAAAAAAAAACAAAGTGTTCTTCCTATTTGTTTTGAAATAATTTTTTTTTAAATGCAAAAGAAATTGAATAAACAAATGGTAGATGGTAAACTTACCTCAAATGTAGTGGATTTGGTGCCCTAGTGCTTTGTTTCAATTGCTGTTCTCGCCCCTTTTCATTGCTGCTCCTCTTGCTACTTTTTTACACAAGTTTGAAAATGTTAAAATGAGATATTTTTTTTGTTTTTTGTTCATTTGAGGATTGTATTAGGTTTAGGTATGGTTTAAAGGGATGGGTGGGAGGTGAGGTCCTTGAGGGTACACCTTTTTTTAATTAAAACTATATATTTTTTTAAAAAGTCATTTTGAAAAGTTGTTGGGATGTAGGGGATGGCCAGCCATCCCTTGGATGGTTGAGGGACGCTTGGATGCCCCTTGGTTGTCTCTTGTGTCATTTTTTGTTTCTTCGGGACGTTTCTTGTTTTTCTTTAATGCATAAGGGATTGGGGGCATTTTGGGTAGGGGACACATGCCCAGGGAGCACTGAAGGAAATAGATAAACGCTAACAACCCTAGAAGATTGTGGGAGATTGCCACATGGCTATGTCAAAACTATATGGATGAGTTCAATGTTAAGTCAAAAGCTTCATGGGAAAAGTATTAATGTTGATGTGTGTGCAGTGAACATATCAAAAGCATGGGTTTGCCACAAACACTAAGTTGGACTCAATTGACCGATAGTGCAAGGTAGCTTTGAAACATTCAAAAAGATCACTGAGAAAATGCATGAACTATAGGATCAAACAAGGATTGGATGGTTAGTACAACCTAGGATTGACAATTTAAATTGATACTATTTGCAATTATGCGGGCTGTTGGATCAAAATGAGATAAATGGCCATGTTTCTTCTCATTGATATCAAATACAAGTAGAGAACCCATAAAACATGAATTATCAAGAACAAGGCAACGAAACTTGCCATGCAGCCAAAAACAAAGATGTATGGGTTGAGATTTTGTAAAGAGGGAGGGGGTTAAGAGATTGGCCTAGGGTAACTAGGATTGTTATATAGTCTCATCTTAATAAGATAATCTCATGATGTCCATATATTCACAACATCATCATTAGTCATAGCATATACTTCATAGGCATCCATTAACTAAATTAGACAAGATTATGGGAATGATAAGTGATTTCTTAGTGTATTATAGACATCCCTTTAGCTCATAGCAATATAAATCATGCTAGAGTAAAATCCAGATTATAAACATTTAGTATTGAACATGATATCAAGATGAAGTCAACAAACTTAGCATATATCACTTTGTATGGTCATATATATATATACACATACACACGCACGCACACACATACACAATTAATTTCACTTATTAGTGACATAGTATCTTGAAGCCAACCACAAGAGCTCTTTGGGTTATGCATACATGGGCCAGAGCTTAGCTCAGCCACCAATCGTAGGTTGCTGACTCCACTCGTGCGATGGCAATCAGATTCAAAGGAGTCTCCTAGTTGGTGTGATGGTCAAGTATCGTAGTCACAAGTAGGGGCTACGTCCTACCTGGGTCGATCTTTAGAGGTTTCCGTCTCCTTACCGTGATGATTTTCCAAAACATTCCATGCCCAATATATATGAAATAATGCCTTCCCAAATGGGTCGGCTCAAAAATAGGTCCAGACCTTTATTTAAATTTAAATATTATTATTCAATAATTCAAATTTAATTATTTAATATCATTTTAAGCTTTATTATTATTTTAAAATATTATTATTTAATTAGTGTTTAAAAACACTTATGTTTCCTATACTATGAAGGAGCGATCATGTTGTGGCGAGGGAGAGGATGAGGGTTTTTGCCATTAAGGAGTCAGCGGAAGTTTCAGGTCCCTCGACATTTTGGAGGTGAGGGTTTCAGAAATGGTGGGCCTCGAGCTTGGGGATGGGAGGGTCTGTATAGGCGTTGGGCTGCGCCTCACTAGGCTGCGCAGGCACAGAACCAATAGACCTCGATCTCTCGGCTGGGGCTATAGTTGGTTGTTCTTAGGCACCAAACAACTGAATCAAGTGTTTTAGGAAAGGGCCTGGAAACCTAAGAGTGTGGCGTTACAAGTTGGCCAATTGAAGGATGAAGCAACAAATAGTGGAAAGAATGGCGACTAGGTGTGCATCTCAATGAAAAATGATAGCGTTATTTCCTTTGAAATTGGCAGTTCTGTTTGGTTAGAATCGGTTAATTTTTTTAGAGAAAAGGCTTTTTTCATGAAGTGGTTGGGGGAAAACCCACCTTTTCAAGGGTTAGGAAATGGTGTGATGAAACCTGGGGGACCTGTATCAAGATTCAATCTTTGGCCAATCGTTTATTTTTGGTGGAATGCGATTCTGGGCAAATGAAGCGTTGGGTTCTGAATAATGGGCCCTTCTCAATGGACGAGAAGGGCTTCTATATTAGGGAGTGGGTTTCAAACTTTGACCTAATGAAGGAAACAATCAAAGATATTCTAGTATGGCTCCGCCTTCGCAACCTCCCAATTGAGTATTGGGATTCGGCAACGTTATCAGAGATTGGCAATAGAATCGGCTCCTTTGTGAAGTTTGAACGCACGTTGGATCAAACTGATGGCTGTATGTATGTCAGGTTATGCATTAGGTGGAATCCTTTTCCTCCACTACCCAAAGAAATAGAAATTTGCACAAATGAGGGTTGTTGGCGTCAACAGGTTGAGATTGGAAAGGATGTTGAAAATTGTAAAATTTGCAAGAGCTTTGAGCATTTGGAGTCGGACTACTTGCAAGATAGAAAGGGGAAAGAAATGAAGAGTGCTGTCTTAGTGAATAAGGTGTTAAACTTTGAAAAAGATTTGCATTGTGCGAAGGGCTTCAGGATGTAGTGCAAACAAATGTGAAAGATGCCGATTGCTCTAAAGTACCTTGCAAGAAAATCAAGTTGTTGACACCTGATGAGAATGACCTCATGTTAGGTAATTGGGTGGTGGCAACAGATGCAAATCTGAGCGTGTGGGAGGTTTTGATAGATGAGAGGGTAAAGTCTGGCCTGAACATGGAAGTTACTAATGGTGCACAGCTAAACAACGAAGTTGCTCTCACTCAGAATGGGGTGGAGGATGTGGTGAACAGACTAGGAAGAGGCAAGCAAAATTCCAAGTATTGAGAGAGTTAAATCTCTTACAAACATAGATTTCCAAGGGTATGTAACATGCGTTGAAGGTAATATGGAAACCCCTAGCTGCAAAGATAAGGTTGGGGAGATGATGATTTCTCAAAGGATGAAGTGAGTTCAGAAAATGATGCAAAGGAGGGTTTTTGGAGAAAAGAACGATGAGACAAAGTGCTTCATCAGAAAATAAAATCAAACTCGGTGAAAAAAACAAAGGAGAAGAAAATCCAATAAACTTAAGTTAGAAATTGCTGGTAGCGCCAAGGGACAAAGAAAATTGCATTCCGGGAAGGGCCTGTCCCTTCTTGGGTCGCCATGAAAACCTTATCGTGGAATGTCAGGGGATGCAATGCCTCTGACAAGAGGCGTTTGATCAAGAGATGGCTTGATCAGATGCGACCGAACCCAATACTTTTGCAAGAAACAAAATTGGATAAGGAGGGGCCGAATAAACTTATACACAAATGGAAGTGGTGGCAGGGGTGTTTTGTGGAAGTTGAGTGCACCTCAGGTGGGTTGTGTCCTATGGAATTCAAACTCAGTGAAGGTTATCGAATTGGCCCAAAATCAGCATTGGAAATTGGTTGAAATTCAGGCCAATGTTTTTAAGGAGTCAATTTATTTGGTCAACGTATATGGTCCAATAGGGACTGGACAAAAAAGAGTAGTGTGGGAGCATATAACTATTGTAATTCAATCCTTAGGGGATGTGCTAGTGATAGTTGGGGGTGATTTCAATGGCACACTGTCGGTGGCAAAAAAAAATGGGGGGATGTGGCACTCACAACATTGTCCATGTAGATTTTTAGCATTTTGTGACTATAAATGGGTTACAGGAGGTGGTGATGAAAAATGATAAATGGGTTGCAGGAGGTGGTGATGAAAAATGGGCTGTTTACTTGGACAAATAGGCGTAAGGGATTCACTAATATTGCTGCAAAACTTGATTGTTTCTTCATTGTTGGAAACTAGAGTAAGTGCCCTTTTGTTGTTGAATCTCATATTCACCTAGTGGCAGGCTTTGATCATTATCCTATTTCCCTGTCCCTCATTCCGAATGAGACCCCTGTGCATTGTCCATTTAAGTTTGAGAATGTGACTCAGGGATGAAGGATTGAAGTCTTTAATTTCTGAATGGTGGACGAAGGCTCCCTTTTGTGTTGATACTAAAGCCTTTAAGCTATTCGAGAAGCTGCAATACATCAAAGTCAAACTATGTGAGTGGAACAAGCACCACTTTAAAAATAGTTTTGCTGAAAAAAGTCGGATTGAAGAGTAATTGGAACAGTTACATGAGAAAGTAATACAAGTAGGTATGGATGAATTTGACTTTAACAAAGAGAAGGTGTTGAATAGCCAGTATGTTGAAGTGTTTGTGCGCGAAGAAAGTTTCTGGTGTCAAAAATTACTAGAGTGCTGGCTAAAAGAAGGAGATCAGAACACTAAGTATTTCCATAATGCAATTAAAGTTAGATGTAGCAAAAATCGTATATCTGAGATTAAGAATGGGAAGGGGGAGCGGCTATCTGAGTCTAAGGAGATTAATAATGATGCTGTTAGGCATTTCTCTGATTTGTTGAATGGTGATCAGGACCCTTCGGAGGTGCAAGATAATGAGGTGATCAATGTCATACCAAAGGTGCTGAAGGATCAGAATAATGAGCTACTTAACAGATTTGTGTCAATGGAGGAAGTTCGTGTAGCTTTTTTTCAGATGGGTAGGGACAAAGCCCCCAGGCTAGATGGGTTTCCAGGAAGTTTCTTTCAATCCTTTTGGGAGATTGCGAAAGAGGATGTGTGGGGAGTGGTGGAAGAATCTCAGAAGCATTCATATATGTTGAGAGATTTGAACAATACACTTATAGCGCTTATTCCGAAGCAGAAGGAAGTTCTTTCCTTTGATGATTTTAGGCCGATTTTGTTATGTAACAGCTTATAAGATGGTATCTAAAGTGTTGGCAAATAGAGTGAAACAAATTTTGGGCAACATCATATTAGAAGAACAAAGTGGCTTTGTCCCCCACCGTTCAATTGTTGAAGGGATTATCATTGCACATGAAGCTATATACTTCATTAGAAGTGCGAAAACTGATAGAATATTGGATATAAGAAAAGCCTACGATCAAGTGGATAGATCTTTCTTGCTTAAAGTGCTTGAGAAATTTGGTTTTAGTTCAGAAGCAATCTCTTGGATTAAGAGCTGTATTGAGACCCCTATATATTCAATATTGGTGAATGGCAGTCCTCAAGGGTTCTTTGCATCAAAGAGAGGCTTAAGTCAAGGGGATCCTTTATCCCCATTTCTCTTCATCATTATGGCTGAAGTGCTAGATAGATATATCAACAAGGTAAGGGTTTTAGGCATATGGAAGGGGGTCAAAATTGCTCAAGGTGTGGAGGTGGTTACTCATTAGCAATTTGCGGTTGACACATTATTAATGGGAGTTGCATCTCTACAGGAGGCTCATGTGATGAGAGCTTGTCTTGATAAATACTGTATGGCTTCGGGACAAAAGGTAAATTGGCACAAATCAGAAATCTTCTTTTGTAATACAAAGCTGGACAAACAAAGAGAGATTGGAAGGATTCTTGGTATCAAGGTTGGTAAGTTGCCTGGTAAATTTTTAGGCACGCAGCTATTTGTTGGGGGGTGCAAGTCTAATTTATGGTCGCAGTTAGTGGATTGTTGCTTGGGAAAACTGGGAGGTTGGGAAGGAAGATGGCTTGCTTCGGTTGGGCGGATTTTAATGTTAAAATCTGTTATTTCTGCTATTCCAATATACTCTATGATGTGTTTTAAACTACCCGTCAAGGTAATTTCTTTGGTAGAATAGAAGATGAGGAATTTTTTTTGGAATGGAAGTAATGAAAAGGATAAAATGCCACTGGTAGCATGGAATAAGATATGCCAACCGAAAGATGCCAGGGGTGCAAGGCTGCGTAAATGGAATATAATGAACGAAGCCATGGGTGCGAGGTTAATTTGGAGCATGTATAAAAACCTAGATCAGAAATGGGTAAGAATTTTGCAAAGGAAGTATCTGGATAATCAAAATCGGGAGAGGATTCTCACAATAGAAAATCGGACCAAAGGTTTGGCTATTTGGAATTTTATGCTTTCATGCAGAAAAGTGGCGACAGATCACTTGACATGGCAGCTTGGGTCAAGGGAGCAAGCAAATTTTTGGGAGGGTTCTTGGGAAGGATTCGCAACCTTGAAAGAAGATGAAAGACTCAAAGGTATACAAAAGGCTGCTGAGGTTAAGATGGGAAAATTGGTGAAATATTGCTTAGTTCAAAAATTTGCGGAAGGGCAAGAAGTTTGGGAGTGGAAATCATTGGATAAGATGCGCAGGTTGATCAGAAAGTTTTATTGATGGAGATTTTAAAAGAAAGGACAGTCATGTTGGTAGGGGACAAAGATGGATTGCTATGGTGTGGAGTAAAAAACGGGGAATATAATGTCGGAATAGGATTTAAATTATTAGAAGTTGGTTGGAAGTAGGAGGATTGGCCATACCAATTGTGCTGGAATAAAAATTCTCCCCAAAGCAGGTTCATTTGCATGGCTGGCTCTTCGGGGCCGAATATTAACAGGAGAAAGACTGATGTGTTTAGGATTATACGGTCCTAATCAGTGTGTGCTTTGCAAGGAAAATGAGGAGATAGTTGATCACCTATTATTGTAGTGTGATTTTGCAGACAGGTGTTGGAAGTATGTCCTTGATAAATTAAATTGGCAAACCCGTTGTTTTGCAATGTTCGTAAAGATGTTCAAGGGATGGCAGAAAAATATTAAGAAATCAGTTTTTTCAAGTGTTTGGCAGATTTGTCCATCACTGGTAATATGGGAAATATGGAAGGAATGAAATAGACGGATATTCCAAGGAAAAGCATTAAGCGAAGAAGCTATGTTATCAAAGATTGAATTGGCCATAACGAAAGTAGTGAACGCGGTAGCAACAAAGCAAAATCCGTCTAAATTTTAGTTCTGTCAAGCTGATAGTAAACTAAAAAAACAATGGCCAACACTCAAAGTGCCTTATGCAGGGGCTTATAGAGTAAAGGTTAAGATGTCAAAAGCTGATAGGAATGTTGGATGGGTGCGACTTGAGGAAGGATGGGAAAAAGTTAATTTTGATGGGGCTGCAAAAGGGAATCCTGACCTATCCGGGCAGGATGTGTTATTAGAGATATGCATGGAAATATTTTGGGATTTGGTGCTCAAAATTTGTAGGAGGGAACAAATAATGAAGCAAAAGCACATGTTGCCCTGCTTGTGGTGAACTTGGCGAGTAAATTCTCAATCCAAAAATTACATCTGGAAGGAGATTCTCAAATTATCATAAATGTGTTAACAAATGTCCAGTCACAGGTTTGGAAGACAAATAAAATCATTCGGTAGAAGTTATCTCAGTTTCAAGATTTCAAAATATCCCATACGTTTTGAAGTGGCAATGAAGTGGCGGATGAGCTAGCGAATTGGGCTGTTAGAAGTTAGTGGGAAAAATGGATTGTAGTTTAGGAAGATCTTTGAGAGATTCAGTTCAAAGAGGTAAGGTAAAAGCTTAAAGACTGGTACACCTTTGAGCCAAATAGACTTTGCCAATGTGGGTGCAAAATGATGCGGGGGGTTTCAAAAACGAGTGGGGGCAATGTTGGAATATAAGAATTCCTGGGTGCTGCTCCGATCAATGCCAATGCCAGGCGGGATTGGCAAATGTGGAAACATGGTGTAAGTGGTGAAGGTCAAAGTTGGCCATTACTAGTATGTGGGACAGCTGGATAAATGATGGTGTGTGTCTAGTTGAGGTTCTATGGTGTTTGTGTCCGGCTGCAGGGATGTATTTTGGGGTGGGATGGGGTGTTAAGTGATGTAATATGGTATGGCTTATGCTCTGACCTGAATTGTTGGGTTATAGGTATTGTGTAAAACCTTCGAAAATTAATATTAATATGAATAATGTAGGGTCAACTTGCTTTTACTAATAAAAAAAAAACACTTATGTTTCCCTCCAAAATCAATCAAGTTATTTTGGGGACATGACATAATGCAAAAATTTTGGTCAATCCAACCATTGTAGGATGGCTTCTTCTACCAACAAAGCAAGGACTCAAACCTATGGGAATTAACCAATACACATACGTACATTAACATTCAATTCTCTAAGCATTTGAGTCACAAATGCACTCAAATATGGTTTGTGAGGGTTATAGCCACTCTAAAGGCCCCTAAGCATTGGTGGACCTAAAAATACCTTTACAACAAGGAAATGCATCATTTGTGGGTAAGTTAACACTATAAATCTTTTAACTAAGATAGCATCATCTAAGGCATCATTGGCTAGTTTTTCACAATGATAGCCAATATACCATCTCTACTAGGTTGAGTATCGTATGGCTTCTAGAATCACCAAGACGATCATCATCCGACTTGGAACATGAACAACCACAAAGATCTACTCTCCACAAATGGTGGCTATATAGCTCCACTTAGGCCCCAAGGATGATCACTTTATACACATTCTTTCTCGTCACCAATTCACACACATTTAGCAATAGCAAACCATACTTATACACAAAGCGCACAACTTGGACTTAACACCATGAGACTCAAAAATTCACAATTAACACAAAGATTTAGCTCTTGTTCACACACAGTGCTAAAACATAGATGTATTAGAGAGACCACATCAGCCCCTTAACTGGGGGAATTCTCAATCAATATACCAACAAAATCACAAAAAAAGGTTCATCAAACAGCTATATAACAACATAAAATGTTTAGTTCAATACCATATAAAGGAAAGGACGAGATACAACTTAAGTACATACCAATATGATAATGATCTTATCATAGTCAAAGAGTATGTAATACCTCCATCCATTATACTACTCCCAACAACATTTATGGTTGTTGCCTTCTTTGTAAGCGTCACATTCAATGTAATGTCCCTTTCATAGGCGTAAGCGCCAAACTTGGACCCTTAGCCTATTTCAATTTCCGTAGGCTAATTGGGAAGGAAAAAGAGAATAAGTAATTAATTAAATTAAGTTGTCTAAAGTTCGGGTGACTTACATTTCATTAATTATTTTTATAAAGTTGGACAGTTAAATTAAAGATGACTTTATGAGGGCCCAAAATATAAAGTTAAATAAAAAAAGTCACTTAAGGTGGGAAAATGAATAATATTTTATTATTTTTGGAAAAAGTGTATAAAAATATAAAACGAGAATTGTGAAGGAAAAGTCATTCTTGGCATTTTCATTTCATAACTTCAATTTGGAGATTGAGCAACTATTCATTTTCTACCCCAGGACAAAACCCTACAGCGAAATTGGTTTTGAGGATGGAAACCCCCCTATTTACAGGTGAATTCATACATGATTCATAGGTGTGCTTAGTATTGGATATTGTGGAGATTTGTCGAAAGGATTTTTAAAGCAAATAAATAATCAATATTGGAGATGTTTTCCAAGTATTTTTTTTCGACAATTCCAGCAATGAAATTCATAAAATATATATTCAAGAATTATTAATAAAATACACAGGGAAATTTTGTGGACGTTAAGGAGCGCTAAAACATGGCGTAGCATTTTATTTTTCACCCATCCTCTCCTTTCCTTGGTTCTGATGCTCTCAAACCATACAAGAAGGGATGTTGGAATGTTATTAAATAGTATTGCTGAATTTGGAGGAGAAGTTAGTGGGGCCCAAACCCAGCCGCAACTCTTTTGGATAGTATTATACTCCCAAATAGGATTCGTAGCATGTATGAGGGGTGAGATGGCAAATAAAGATAGTTGTTATTGCTGTGTAGAGATCGTGGGATCCTCAATTTCCTTCAGCCGTTCTATTTCAAAAAGGTTTTAACAGATTTAATAGGGACGCAGCCTTATGATGGGTTAATGGATACTTCCTAGAGGTTGCTACTGTTGTGTTGAGGTGTAACAATTATTGCAAACATTAGAAGAGGTTGCCCAGCTATATGAATGAAGATTATGTCATGAATATCAATGTATCCAGGATTTCCCCAGTATATCACAGCGAATTTAAAGGCCAGAAATTTGTATTAACTTCCAACTCAATATATCTGTACTGTCAAACATTTATAGCTGATAAATAATAATTTTATTGTAAGTTCCTTAATTTTATCCTAAGCTGATTTACCTCTGGAATAGCCATTGCGTTCCTATATTGTACTTGTCCATGTACACTCTGTGTATGCGTTGCTATCTCAAACTGTCATTTTGTCAAACAATTGTCAAAAACACAAAAAAATTCGTCAGGCACCTTATATTCAAAGGTGCCAATAGGTGGAGAAAAAGTCTTCCTGTTGTCACTCATATCAAAATTCTAGTTTTTGACTTCAAGATTGGCAGCATCTTCATTGTTAGCAGCAATTTCTTATATTCAAAGGCCCAATAGGTGGAGAGAAAGTCTTCGTGTTGTCACTCTTATCAAAATTCTGATTTTTGATATCAAGATTGGCAGCATCTTCATTGTTAGCAGCAATTTCATCAAGAATCTTATCATAATTATGAAATTTGCAATATTCATTTGGAATTCCATGTATTCTTTGACAAACGTTTCATTTGGTTTTCTCATGTCATTAGGCCAAAATTGAGCAAATCTAATATGTGATTTGTACACCATTGGTGCCTTCAACAATTTTCATGAATCTTTCTTTTGGGATCTCTTGAGTCATTTCAACTTGTGAAACAATGTTATAATATGTGAGTCTACTAGAAGACTTCGTAAGGTGCCTTCTTTTGGCCTGGAAAACATCCTCATTTATCCTTTTCTAAATAAACCATAAAATCTAAGTAGAAAGGGAAAGCAAAAGAAATTAAGATTCATATTCAAGCCATTAGCAAAACCAAATAAGATCTCATGCCAACATAAATTCTTTCTAATATTCCACCCAAGAATATTCCCCATAAACAAGGACCAAACATTTTTAACATAAGTCCAATAGAAAAGAAAGATGATCAAAAGTTTCAAGATATTACAAATACTACAAACAATATTTGAAAATTCAGAATTATGAAAAGAATAACTAATACCAAGCTTCTTTATCAGGAAAATCCATCTAAAACAAGCTATTTCAGGTTTTCAGTATTTTCACCAAGAAGTTTTGAGAATAAGAGACCAATTTTTTTCATCAATATTAACATTCCATTCAGTTTTGACATGGGTGAGCACCTCTTGTGAGTCGTTTAACAACCTGTAAAGCTTAGTTGCATTTATTTTGAAGAAGGCAGAGCCATCAGCCCATTGGAAGTTCTCAATAATTTTAGTATTTTCATCTCAACAGGAAACTTGAATCTAAACGGCAAAAGTTCTTATTTGGGAGTCAGGCAGAAAAGATTTAGATTTGAGATATGCCCTCCCTCAAAAATGTTACCAAAGTGAGAGATCCCTTTGATATTTCAAGACTTAGTAGAACAACTCTGTAACTGAGCAAGAGGCTTATTGTTCCAATGAGGATTCCACCATATAGATCTGAAACTGAAGAATTTGTCCTCTTCTCTATTAAAAGCTTCTTTGCCCTTAATCAAACCCCTCACAATCTCCCAAGCTCTTCAAATGCTGTGAAACACACTTAGAGCCTGAAGGTTTCACTAAAATGTTTCCAAACAAGATGTCACATGGGTGCAATCCTATCTGCTTTTTAGTTTTTTTGGAACAGCTAACTGAATATCATTTCTGATCAATACTTTCCATGGTTCATTACTAGCTAATATATCTGGCAAACACTTAAAGGATTATTCAATGCACATTACAAGGCACAGTGGCACACACATAGTGTGTGTGTGTGTCTATATATATATACATAAATGTGTGTGTGTGTGTGTGTGTGTTTGTACATATATATAGCTTCTATATGGAGTGCTTGGGTATGTGATGGATCAATAGAAGTCTTATTCACTAGATTGAACACATGTTTGTAAGAGGAGGATAAATCATCAAAACTGATAGTAGAGGAGTCGAGTTTAATTGTGAGGATGAATATATTTGCAAATGAATGGTCGTGTGTGATAGATGCAGAGTGAAGGCACATTCAAATTGCCAGTTGTAAGGAATATTAGCTTGAGATTATCAATTGTACAATCAATCAATTCAATTGGAAATGCATTTGAATGCAGATAACATTTAATTTAAAATAGTATGACTGTAGCATTTTAGTGGACTGAATTTTAAGTTTGTTTTCCTGATTCATGTGTAAATTTGATTGATTGAATGACAAACAAAGTTGTCAATTCAATGATATATTGGAGGTTTGTGCGTCTGCACCAAATTGTATCAAAGCCAGAGGTTTTGAGCGCATAGGCAGAGTGCCGAATGTGAGGCAGCCTATGCCAGGATCGGCGGGTGGAGTAGAGGAGAGTTTGCGAGTATTGTTGCAATATATATATATATATATATATATTTGGGCTTCCCCAACATATTTGCCACAATTTATCGCATCAAGATCTAGCTATAACATATACCTTATCAGAACTTTCCTAGGCTCCTTTAATTCTCAAATGCTCTTCACAACTCTGTATGGCCAATGAGAACTTACTTTTCCACAGGTGTTCATAGATTCAATAACCTTCATGTAAGGGCTCATTTTGTTACTTGTACACATCTGATCCTTTCCCTTTCATGCCATATTGGCCGATCTGGTTGGCACATTAATTCCTTGGAATTATTATTCAGAATGTGTGGCGTTAGGGAATTATTTCAATTTTGAGATCCCTGTGCCATTCAAATCATTGGCTCTATCCGATTGGCCAATTGCTTGGTCATGCAATCTGCTAGGTAGTTTTTTTCTTTTCTTCCAAGCGCACTGAATCCTCCAGGCTTATTAACTCTTTGTGCACTATCCTAGCGCTTGATCTGGTTGTCAGTTCTTGCAACTATTTTATTCATGCTGTTTGTGATTCTTGCCACCTGGTCTTTCAACCATCATTTGACTGCTTTGTTTTCCTCTGGTTGGCACTTATGCACTGCTACTCATACAGCTGGTGAGCTTTTCTTGTATACCCCCTTTCGTCTTCGTTGGTCCATGTGCTTCACCAATTACCTGGACACTTGGTAGATTTGTTAGGGCATCATTATTGAAGAGGTTTGAGTCACTCATCAATACACACATGGTGTTAGTCCAAAGCCATTCAAATATTTAATTAAGAAATAAGAACTTTAGCCAGTGAGAAACATGCCATCCATTCTTATCACATGACAATTTTAAGGTCAAGTTTTAATCCATATTTAAGACCCAAAAGCCTTAATTTAATATTCACAATCATTATAACAAGTCTGTAATATAAAGATCATTCTACAGTCTTTGGATTAATCTTTAACAAAATCCATGACATTCAGTTACCATTCTTAAAAGATATCATCTAATTACTAAGTCTCATAAGGTCAAAACAAAATGTGTATTACTATTACATGCTCCAAGGTTGTCTATATACGATGCAAGATCCTGGCTTTATAGAGCCAAATCTTCAAACAGATTTGACATTAACTGAGTAGAGTATTTAGGAAAATCCAAAAACTCCCTCTATTGCACCTTACAAACCACTCTTTTGATTCCTGAAAACCCTCACCTGAGCTTTCCACAATAAAAAACATCTACTTCAAGGGAATAATTCTGTGCAGTTTGCCGTCCCTTGCAACAGGGTCTGCTACTCTTCCACTCAGGTTTGAAGGACAAAGTAGTAGGGAGAATTCTTACCATGCAATCCACACTTCATAATGTTTGCTGCAGCATCCACCAAAAACCTTCTGCTATTTGAAACCAAAGCCTACCTGCAAGCACAAAATGGAAAAAATGGAGAAACCAAGTTCTTTCAGGCCCCTAAAAGGACCTCAGCTCACTTCCCATTGATTGTCTAGCATGCCAGCATGAATGTTGTGCACTGGGCAAGTCTATTGCCCAGTAAGTCGGTGGCAAAAATAATATTTTTCTGTCCTATATAGAATAAAGGGTATCCACAACAAAAAGAAGGGGAGTGGAAATGGGGAAGTGGTGGAGAATTAAAGGTAGAAGCTTTGGATTTTAAAAGATCTGAAATTTCCAATTCCCAGGATCTTCACTGACCTTTGCAGTGAAAGATAATTGGGTAATTCCCACATTTGGAAGGCAATCCACAATACTGTTGCACTATCTAAAGACTAAGAATGCAAGAAAGTGATACATTTAAAACTATTGTCAGTTAGTTCCACTTCTTCAAAATGCTTCTCAATTTCTAATCTGTAATGCCTTTTCTTCAGCATCCTTGAATAAATTGGGAATCCACTTCAATCTCTAAGAGAGTGCATCCCAAAGCCTTAGCCAACTTGAACCTGCAAGCAATGCCAAGGCTTCTGCTTTGTTATTCGACTTTGAACCTAAAAAGGACTCACTTCTAATAAACATGCCTGAACACAAAACAATCCCAGCCTCAGATGTCCCAGGATTCCTTTAGTTACTCCATCAAAATTCAATTTGAGAAAACCCTTTTGCAGACGGTTCCAATTATCATTGATACGTTTAATCATTTCTTCTAGTACTTTGTATTATTTCCATAGCTTCAAATTACACACCAACCCCCAGATAATTTGGGTACTATGATGTACCAACTATTTGGGCATTGGATGTCTATCCCACTATATTCTGCACCAACATTTTTACTGATCATGGTTTATTCATATGAAAGCTGATAGAGTTTAGGTAGAGTAAATTGATTGATGTACAGTTTTGAGCAATGGGTTTGTGGTCTAGATAGCAAAAATATTATACAGCAAATGCTTCTTTTGATGCAGGTGTCTGTTACTGGTTTTTAACTGTGCTCTGTGATTTATTAATATTGGATTTTTTTCCTAAGCAGAAGCATTTTTTGGCACTTATGTAGGTTATACATCAACTTTGAGAAATAGTGTTCGGTCCCGTGCCTGGGGAGCTGCTAGTGGTTGCAGCTACCAGGTTGAGCGATGCCGTATTATGAAGGTAAGTTGTAATTCATTCTATTATACCTGTTTTTACCATCCTTCAGCATTTGTTGCTGAAGATGCAATGTGATTGAGAAAGAAACATTTCATGAATGTTATTTCATTGTAAATAGCAAAATGTTTATTTTAGTCCAAAGGATTGTGTGCTCTACTCCAATTTGCAGAAAGGAGGTGGAAGTATTGAACTTGAACCTTGCTTGATGCGGTTCTCTGCTGTTGCACCCACACTTGCACCAGCTGCAATGGAGCGATCAATGACAACAAGAGCTGCAGCTTCGGTATTCTCCTAAATACTATAGTTAATGGAAGTTCACAGTGCAGTGTTAATTGACAGAACCTGTTTTTATGTTGTATCTTCTAGGCTTATGTTGTTAGCAATGTAACTGGGATCAATCATGTGAAAAATCTAGATTTGCTTTCCTTTCCTAATGATTGGTGTGTGTCTGTGTATGCATGTGTTTATTCTATATTATATTCATATATTTCCTGGTGGTTTCTTTTTGATTAATCACTAAAAGTTGAAATCTATATAAATACTCTATCCTATATACTCCTTTTTTCTGTTTTTGATGTTAGATGTTTTTTTAATTGGTTGTATGATGCGTATTCTGCTTTGTCAGAAACCATAGGGTATTTGGAAAAAAATGACACAATGGAATGTTGTTTGCTTATTTTATTTTCATAGTTCGATTATATGTTTCTATACTTATTTCAATACATTGTTTCATTGGTTTTAAATTTTTAATCATACCTTCACATTTCCTTTGTTGTATGTATTTTCTCCTAATTTTTAGATTGGCATATATCTTTTTTGTGTGAGTTGTTTTGTATCACTCATGCAATGACAACTAAATTTCGCATTGAATTGATTCATCAATTTTTAAAGCCATTTCTCCATTTCTAGTCATATGATTGCTACATACACTATCTAATTACTAAACATCTTTTCCACTCTCCAGCAACATTTCAAGCAATAAACATGGAACTACAAACTTCATTTTCAGTTTCTTTTGAATAAATTGCACTTTGCTTATTTTGATTGTACATCTTTTGTCTACATTCATAACTATAATGACCATATTTTTTTATATAATGGCATGGGATATGTGATTTATTGTACCTTTGGTTATTTCCTTGTGTACAGCTATTACTGCTTCCTCTTCTGCTTGCTCCTTCCTCCTTCGTTATAATTGTTGGTCCTGCCTCTTCCAAATCCTCTTCCTCCTCTGCCTCTGTCAAAATTTGGATATGCCTTGTACAGAAATTCTCCTTTTTTTCCCTGGTGCTTAGATAAGACTTAATATTTGAATGCTGTTAGAAATATAATTTTGCTCCTTAAGTTTGCTTCTGTACAGCAGTTTTATTTGTGAACAGCAGTCATTTCCACTTTTCAATGGCAAGAATTATGAATATTGTAGTATATAGATGAAGATTCTATTTGGATCAGAAGAGTCTTGATACTTATTAGAAAATGGATATGTAGAACCCCCAGATCAAGCAACATATAATGCTCTCACTCAAGCTCAGAAGAATTTATTGAAGGAAAACTGCAAGAAAGATAAAATGTACCATTCTTCGTAACACAAATGATTGATGAGTCTAAAAGATAGAGTACTACAAGAAGCATGGAATAACAAGAAACATTGTTTTTCTCATTTGAGAGTGTTTGGGGTCATTACATATGCACATGTTCCTGAGGAAAATAGAAAAGAGTTAGATGACAATGGAAAAAATTGTAGATTTTGTGGAATACAGTGATCAATCAAAAGCATATAAATTATATAATCCAATCATAAAAGAAGTCATAATCAGTAGAGATGTTGAGTTTCTTGAAGGTGAAGAATGATTTTATGAGTTGAAATTTACAAGAGCAGCCGCAACTTGAGATGAAAGACTTTAATGAAAATGTTACAAGTCAAAATTAGCCACTTGTTCCAAGCAATAGTTTTAGTGTTAATCAGCCTTCAACTTCTAGTAGCAACTCTGTACCATCTTTTTTTACTCCACCAAGTACAACAAGAAGGGACATTTCTATGCACTCCCCAACACCGAAGAAGATGAGAAGATTATGGAAAATATATGAGGTAACGCAAGGTGCTCATGATAATGATTTAATTTCTAATTTTGAATTATTTATTGAAGTTGAATTGGTATGTTTCAAAGAGCAATTGTGAATGAGAATTCGTTGGTAATCACGGATGAAGAAATTGATACTATAGAGAAGGATCATACTTGGGATTTTCTAAATTTGCTGGTAGGAAATGATGTAAATGGTGTGAAGTGGGTTTATAATACTAAGTTTAGTATTGATGGAACAGATAAGAAGCATAAAGTAATGTCGGTTGCTAAGGGCTTTTCACAACAACGTGGAATTGATTATATTGAGACTTTTGCCCAAGTGGCTAGACTCCTTATTGTTATAGTTGTTTTGGCAATAGCAGCTTTAACAAATGGAATGTTTATCTGATGGATCGCAAATTAACCTTTTAGAATTATGTATTGGAGGAAGAAGTGTATGTGTAGCAACCACAAAGTTATGACATTTTGGGTCATGAAAATAAAGTTTATACATTATAGATTGAAGAAAACTTTGTATGGACTCAGCAAGCTGAGGGCTCGGTATGGCTATATAGGTTTATAAGCAATGGCTTCGGCAAGAACAAAAACGAACCTATAGTCTATATGAAGGCAAGCAAACAAGATAAAACTTTAATAATTTGCTTGTATTTAGATGATTTAATTTTTATGGGAAATGGAAATTTATTAAATGAAAGGTTCAGATCAGCAATGAAGAAAGAGTTTGAGATGACAAAATTGGGTGTGATGAACTTCTTTCTTGGGATGAAGTCAGTCAAAAAAATGATATAATTTTTATACGTTAAACCAAGTTGGTGAATGATGTCTTGAGATTCAGAATGTTGAATGACAAACTAGTAGGTACACCAGTTGTAATAGGACCAAAATTGAGAAAAGAAGATAATCGTGCCAATTTGGATCTGACATTGTACAAAATACTAGTTGGGAGTGTATTTTACAGCCACAAGGCTTGATATAATGTATGCAGTGAATTTAATCTCCAGGTTCACGGAAAAACCAAAGGATACAGATCTGCAAGCACGAAAAATTATCTTAAAAAATGCCACTGGCAAAAGAAAACATGGCATTTGATATACTGTATCTAAAAACTTTGATTTGATTGGTTACACTAATAGTGATTGGGCAGGCTCTATTGATGATAGGTAGAACCCTTCCATATAATTCTTCATTTTGGGTCTGAAGCAGTTTCTTGGCCATCAAAGAAGCAGTTTATTGTGATATTGTCAACAGTAGAAGTAGAATATATTGTAGCAATTTAAGCAGCATGTGAGTGATTTGGATGAGAAAAGTGTCATCAAACTTAAATCAAGAGCAAAATGGAGCAACAAATATGTTTTGTAATTATAATTCAGTCGTAGCCTTGCCAATGAATCTTGTTTTTCATTGATGAAGTAGACATATTGGTATCAAATTTTATTTTATTAGAGACCTAATTGGCAATAAAGAAATCAGTTTGGAATTTTGCAGGTCAGTAAAACAATACACTGATATTTTTACAAAATCTTTATCAAAAGATGATTTTGAAAGATTGAAAGGAAATCTTAGAGTACTCAACTTAAGATCAAATGCATACCAATGTTCGAATCAAGATTAAGGAAGGTTGTGAGAAACATAATCTTATCCCTCAAGTTTTTTCTTCAGTAGTATTAATTATGGTTGACAGTCTATAATTTAAAAATAGCTTTTCTGTAGAGTCAAGTCAATATTTGAAAATTGGAGCTCAAGTCAAGTTAGGAAAAGTTAAACTTGCAGTTCAAGTCATTTATCTTGCATATATTTTGTATACATCTTTTTGTAATACAATAGAAATAGAGAGAAGATATGTATGCAACAGCATTGAAATACATAAAATTTAAATAGATTGATAAAATAAAAACAGTTTTTACCATTTTTCTGTATGTGTATGTATGCTTGAATTATTTTTGTTTGTATGCATGTTTTGTATTTTGAAACAATAGTTTTTTTTGTAAATAAAACAAGTATTTAATGAAAAAATAGAGCAAAAACAGGGCACACACAGATTTTTACCATTGATTTTTCTTGGTTTTCAAATTAATTTGTAAGCATAACCATATTCTGTTTGCTAACAGAAATGTTCTATTGTGACGAAGTGAAGCTGCTTGACAGCTTGTACTCTTGTCAGAAATTATGAATACAAAATAGTGATTAGCATCTTTATTTTGATTTGAATAATTCCTATATGTTTTATTCTTAACAAATTTCCCTCATAAGCAGTTATAATCATCGAGACACATGTTTAAAACTTTGATTTGAGACATAAATCTCAAATCCTCTCATTTCTGTGGGATATTTACTCAGTAGATGATGTTACAAGAGAAATGTTGTGTTCTTATAACTAGTGATAGAGGTTTGCATGTAAATGCATGGTCAGCAACCTCCACGCTGCAATTCTCAAAGGACCATGGCAGCATTGAGTAACAAAGGGTGGTTGTTCTCCAGGATAATGTAAATACCCACATCTCTATCAACAAGGAATTAGAAGAGGGGCTCAATTATAGGATCTAACAATTGTGGCAGAAAATGTCATATAGCTATCATGGGAGATTACAACCTCTCTAGATGAATCCATGCAATTTGTGTAGGGGAAGTTGATGTTGTCTTAGAAGTACAATGGTTAAAGATTGTGGGTATCTTTGCAATGAATCTAGAATGTATCCTAAACTATGTTTGAATCATGAGGGAAAAGATACCAACTAAATGATTTTTTTCCATCTCCCTCAAAAATTACTAGCTCACTGTGGATAGAGATATTGATAAGATTGGTGCCAGTGGAATCATTGGCAGGTGTTATGCCCTTAACTTGGCAGAAGAATTTAATATTGAAGCATTGAAATTACAAGAAACCCTGGAGTGGCAAAATATGGTATTTGACATTAACCACCAAGATGGGTTTCCTTTGTAACGAGAAATAGATTTTGCCATTGAATTCACAACAGTTACCAACTCCTCAACTATCAATCCTTTGAAATGCCCCTACTGTCAAAGAACAAGATAGAACAATATGTCAAGGAGTTTCTGTAAGTGTCAGCCTGTAGAGCTGTGTTATTACAAACCGGAAATATAATTTAGGAAAGAGGACAGATTTTTATATTATGTATATTTTTTTGGGCACTCAACATCCACACTAGAAATGAGTTTCATTTCCATTTATTGTCAAAATGTTGGAGAAGTTACATGGAGTATCATTTTTCTCTTGCCCAAATCTGTGGTCTAGGTATCATCATGTCAGAAAAACATGAAATGATATCTGTAAGAGACCTCCTAGTGTGCATGAATTGCACTTCAAGGTAATCCTGTCTTTGGGGCTGACCAATGCTCTGGCAACTTTCGAGGCCCTTGCAAACAACTTAATATGGCCACAATAACTAATCTTGGGTCTTGGAGTAGAGCTTATGCATGATAGTACAACTCAAATCTTCAAGATTTTTAAGTTAAATGGAGCAAGTTCCAGTTCCACACACATGAAAAAGAGATGATGACAATCTTATGTGATTAAAAAATTGGGACTATCTGATTGGCTGTAATTTTAAGGTTAGAATTGTTAATAGTAGTATTAAATATCCCCTAGACCCAAGGGCTTCATGTTATGAACAAGAAAAGTGGATTGCTAAGATCCCATGAATTGATATCAAAATGATCTACAAGAAGGGAAAATAAAACATTATGATATATGACATATGCTTTATTAATGAAGGTTCATGTTGCATCTCACTAGGCTATTTGCTTCAAGAATGTAGTCATAACCATTAGAAGTTAAAATTAAATTGCTAGAATTAAATGGAGCAGCATGGATTCAGCTGTAGCTAAAACGAAGTTTGTCACCAAAATTCTATGAGCTCTTGTGGTGTTTAAACTGACCTGGCTATGCACCTTAGCTGCCTTATACTATTCAAGAATACTAATACTTTTTCACGTACCTTTATTGAAGAAGGCAGCCAGGAAGAAAATTGTATACAAATTAGTAATTACTGTAGATGGAGAATAACAGATTCAGTTGGAGCCAAAAGACATTCTTGATACCTGCATGAAACAACTCCTGTTCCAAACATTATGAACAGTAGTACTTCATCATGTGAAAGGACTTAAAATTGTGTGATGCTTCTTGGACAAATAAACAGCTGTTCCAGGAATATCCCGAGCTGTCCATGTTTTTACAGAAAACCATATTTTGTCTTGAGTAGGGTGGTGGTGGTGGGATATATACTAAGAAGATGAAATTGGTATGGAGGGTATTTGATGTTATTACCTAGGAGATGATAGTGGTCTAAGGGATGTGGTGGTATAAATCGAGGCATGGGGTGCATACATATGTAGGATGTGGATGTGAGAACTTTGGGAGTGGTGCCTGCAGGCACATTTTAGTCCTGGATTTGTAGGTGTAATGTGGTATTTTATATAGAAAATAATATTGTTGTAGAGCATAGACTGGGGTACTGTATAATAGTTGTATTTTCATGTCTATCTATTGAGCTATATTTTCTTGTGAACAATAGGCATCTTTGTTATGTGCATCCATATTTGTACGTGTAGGGGGATTTGGTGTTTGAGAAGAGTATTACACTACTTTGTATATTTACACTAACAGTGTCATTCTTTCTATTGTAGAGTGCATACCGCCAACAACGATATGCGCGAGAAGTCAGCATACAATACAATCTTTGCAATGAGCCCTGGTATGTGATATATTAAGAATTTGATTTTCTTTGATTTTCTTTTACTATATTTTCATTCTTCAAAATACAACTAAAGGAAGTTGAAGGTAGCTTGCATGCTTGGATTGAGCATTTTTAGAATGGAATCATTTTTCTTTGTCTAATAAATTGACACTTGGATGCAATCTACAACATTCCTACACTTAGGAGCAAGCATTGTTATGTTTTCATACAGGAAAGCTATCATAGGAATTTGAAATTACAATTTATGGGTTTAGAATGGTTTCCTAATATGGATGCCAAGTAATAGATACTGGCCTTGTGTTGTCTGCCAAGTTAACAATTCAAGAGGCTTGTGGACATGTTTGCTAGCCCAAAAGTTTATAATTCATATTAGTTTTATTTTAGAGTGAATTCTTTTGCGTGCATCTGTCATTACTAGTGTAGACGAGAAAGTAAAGCTATAAATACACAAGGTTGGATAATGCCATTTAATTTGAAGGTATCTTTAAAAAGGCCCTTTGAGATTACGACTCCTTGACTATCAAAGGAGAAGTAAATTTATGATATTCTCAAGGCATTGAAAGATAATTAATCAAAAACTTACCCATCAGCTACATCCCTTACCCACATTGTTCATGAATACAGAATACATCTTTAGGTCTAACTTTTTACTGTCTCAGACATCATAAGATATATGACAATCGACAGTTTTAAAGAGGTTGAGACTAATATTCCATTCCTCAGGTGTTTCCTCCAGTACTGTAAACAATAGAGCACATCCAAGTGAATCAAGAACATGTTGAAGTCTGAATGGCTATGGAATATGCAGATGCTCCAGAGATGCAAAAGATTGTTCACCTGGTCACCTGACAGATTGTCAAATACTATAAGCACTTTTCTCATTCTGGTTTTTTGTTTTAAGGGCTGATGAGCATGAATTTCATTTTTGGGTTCATGCAGAATAGTGCTCTAGTTCATAGATTGCTAGTTCTGAGTTTTGTGACAAACAGCTATACTATGACCTGAGAATAATTGTCTGTGTGCTAAATAGTTTTATTGCACAACCTAGTTGCTCCTCAATTTTCATACTGTTTGATAATCAGGAAAGCTAATATATTAAAAACATTGATGCACATAATCAGCACACCGAAACATCTGAGATCAGAGCATGAAACATCATCAGAAAAATTGCTGCATAAGACTACCTGATAATTTACTTAAGTTGAACTGTCTGATAGATTTCTGTGGAAGACTACCTAAAAATTTACTAAAGTTAACAAACTTCTCTAGACAATTAACTTCTCAACATGGGCCTAAGACAAAGCAAAGCATTATGGGACTGCTAAAATACCTACTATCTGATGACTGCGATTGGTTGTCCTGTGCAACTCCATTATAAGAGCCTCTTAAAATTCTTGCACGTATGATTGCAAACAGCAGGCGCTATTCTGGACTGGTTGCTACCAAGAGGAGTTGCCCAGATTTCTTCTGTTACCATATCTTTTTATCTGTTTCTTGTTTGTCTTTGGTTTTTCCTGGATGCTCATTAGATTTGGGGAAGAATGGATTATTCCCTGTATCACCTATCCTGGAAGAGATTATTCGGATATATGCTGATTGCTTGATGGTGCTTTCAGATGCAGTGACCTCCAAAATGATAACTGAGCTTGGTGGCAGCATGCCCATGTGCCTGCCATTCCCATTTAACATTGTAAGGGCTACATCCTGTAACAGTGAAACACCTTTACTATGGTTCACAAAAGGTCCATTGATAAAAGTGATCTGAGTAGACATGTTTGCCCGCTATGTTTGAAGCTTGTTAATAATAGTCCCGTTTACAATTTGGATCAGTGAGTTTTGGTGGGACTGCAAGCCTTGAAATGTTACTAGTGCTGTTGGAAGAGGTTGGAAGTTAAAGGTTGAGTTAGAAAAACAAGTCTTGTGGTAGTTAGTTAATGTCACACTGAAAGTCTCTTTTATAACTGGAATTTACAGGGAGCAGGCTGGACAACAAAGGAGGAGGAAGAACATTCATAAAATAATCCATCTTGCATTTCTAGTTTTGTGGACATGTCCCACAGGTGAAGGATGATGTAATGAAATGGCTTATAATTATTGATCCCCCAGGAATGTGCTTGGAGATCTTGGGAGGAGGGATTTTGCGTGTAGTTGTTATTGGTTCTTGGATATCCGAATCTCTGTTTACAGTTGATGTAGTTGCAGAACCTGTTACTGCCTTTTGTGTTGGGGATTAAGAAGGAGACAGTGATACCTTTTCTAATTAAAACTGAATCTTGGTATAATGCTTTTTTTTCGCTGGGACACTTTTCCATCTCCCTCTAGGAGGCATGGCCCTATCTACTTCCCCAGCAGGCTGGACAACAAAGGAGGAGGAAGAACATTCATAAAATAATCCATCTTGCATTTCTAGTTTTGTGGACATGTCCCACAGGTCAAGGATGATGTAATGAAATGGCTTATAATTATTGATCCCCCAAGAATGTGCTTGGAGGTCTTGGGAGGAGGGATTTTGTGTGTAGTTGTTATTGGTTCTTGGATATTTGAATCTCTTTTTACAGTCGATGTAGTTGCAGAACCTGTTACAGTTTTTTGTGTTGAGGATTAAGAAGGAGACAGTGATACCTTTTCTAATTGAAACTGAATCTTGGTATAATGCTTTTTTTTTTTTTTCTCTGGGACACTTTTCCATCTCTCTCTACGAGGCATGGCCCCATCTACTTCCCCATCCCAATTTTACTATTTTGGGGGAACTTCTATGTGTATTCCTCCGCGTCTCCACATTTCCTTGTTCTCCCCAAACAGGGACTCATGAAACATTGATATAGTGTTACAAACTTACAACCATGTTGATAACAGGGAGATCCATTTTGATAGAAATGCATCTATTCATGACATCTTTGCACTTGAAAATCTGAGGTATCCCTACTAAATCTAACCCAAAACTCATTTTTCAAATTGTTGACATTTTGTCAAACAGTAGTTGTGCAAACTCATGAATTCTGATTTTCTGACTGCTGTTATGATTTTCTGAGTTTTGTTTGATTGCTTTCGACGTTTGGTTGAGTGTTTTCAATGCCAATAACATAAAGGAAATGCATAGAACTGATATATAAATGATTACACAACATAAATTGATAAACCCACTTCCATTTATGCCATTAAATTAAAGATATAATGTCTGATTAAAATGGCAGTTATGTCTGATATGAAAATTATCAGACTGTAACAGCTCTATTAAACCCAATACAATGAAAGATTTGAATACCCAATATGCCAATAACATACCCGTTCTATGCCAACATGAAAATACAATGTATAAAGGCTGATATGAGCATGATAACAATGGTAGAAGACTGAAATAGAATGTGAAATATGCAGCTACAGGTCTGATCGTTGTTATGGAAGTGCTGATATGAAATTGGTTGCCAAAATAGTACAACCAACAAGTAGAATGCAAATATGTGATAGTATTGACCTGGTTGAGACTCGATCTATCAATGGCTACACCTAATCTGAAAAAATATGTTGATATAATGCTGCCGCAAACTCAGATCTGCAAAATATATACTTGAAACTCATCCAATAAATCCCAAATGAAGACCCAAGGTAGGCCTTCCCCAAAGGTGAACTGGGTTCTCGTCCAATCCACGATAGCCTTTGAGAGTTTTCGTTCCCAGAAGGCTGAAGCAATGTTGAAACCCTTCTCCAGAGCTCAAACTTGCGAAGTGTTTTGTAAAAATGAGAGTAGAATGCTCAAAAAGGAGCCCAACACATTGCTTTATAATCTCTCATGGACTTTTTTAATAAAAGTCAATAAAATAATTTTCTTGAGGGTCTTTTCTCATCCAAATAAAAAGGCCACTTTTTAAAAACAACTTGAGTTGCTAGGATGGGGGCACTTTTCACTATTCACCTTATGATTTTTAGTTATTATTCACCTTTTACTATTCCATTAAAGCAAACCTTAAAATTTTCATTTTAACCCTAGATTCATCAATTGAACTCCAAACTGAAAGGCTTATAAGGTTCCCAGCTAAACTCCACAACCCTTGGTTGGGTCCCTTAACCATTCTGCTGACCTACGGGAACCCTAATAGTAGGCCAACCTCCGCTAGTTTGAGCTGCCTAAGGAAGGGACATTACAAAATCTTATATCCATTCTGTAATGTTAATTGATACTTGCAAAGAATGGAATTCATTGCATGCCTCTATTGATTACTTTTCCCTAAAGTAGCAAACGTTGTATAAGTTTTATTATGAAGTCCCCTTGAAGATTGATTTCCTGTCTCATTGGGTTGTGTATTCTCTTCTCAACACCTGCATACCAATTTTGTGAAAACAAAATATTGTAGGAGAATTTAAATTGAGCAAAGCCCATTCTTTCTACATTGTCACTTGATTTGAAAGAAAAATGGGACTACAATTGTTGAACCCATCATACGCTTTACTCACTTGTCTTGGACATTGAAGGTAGTGAACCATTTAATGGTACATCAGACAAAGGCAATCTGGCCTAGTTAAGCTATGTTTCTTCTAAGAAACATTAGAACCTTTCATAAAGGCCTCCATTTTGCTTCTATCATGCCTTTCTGAACATTCTTATTAATGTTTGAAAGCAGACTTTTGGCTTTCCTGATCCTACTTCCATTGATTCCATTCCACGGCATGTGCACAATTGGTTTTTCTTGTCATTTAGCAATGGATATAATGGTTGGATGAACAGCACGACCTTTTATATCTGGATACTGTTATGTTGACAAGCACCCATACTCCGATCTTGTTGACAATGTATCTCCTATAGTAATGTAAAATTGATATAATTTTGGATTCCATCTTATGTCATTGGTTTTTAATGTGTCAAAGCATCTTAATGGATTCTCATTCACACACCCTTCATCAGATTTCAAGTTTTTTAAAAAGATTTTCATCCCTGGAGTTCAAAATGCTTCAAATCTCTAACTGCATATTTATCATTAACATATTGTCTACACCAATGTCTATGCCATTCTTCTTCATGATAATCTATAGATTCCAAATTAAAATGTTACCCAGCTTGTTAATGCCTTGTTAAATTACTTCTGTTACCAGGATAAATTTGATAGATTCTTATCTTTTCTGTTTTCTTCTGATATTGCCAAGGGCACAGCTACTTAAGTTTTACAATTAAGAATACTGTAATTGTCACTGTAGAGTTAAAGTAATCTTGCATGCCATAAACTCTTCTTATGTCAATTTCCTTGTACTTTGCTATTCTGTATGAAGCAGATAAGCACTGCTTGTTAATTACTTTGAATTTATAAAGGTACAGTATTTCCAAACTTTTGGAATATAAATTTTTTTAGAGACATACAGTAGTTCCTGTTGAGTCATATAACTTAAATTGTTATTCCAAATAGTTTATAACTATAAGCCTTCATTGGATTCTAGAATTTACAAAATACGGGCATGCATGTCTTGCACAATAAATTGGGTTTCAATTTGTCAACTATTTCTTTTTGAAAGTTATGCTTACTTTAGAATAGCTGGTAAAACAATGCATTAGACATGATCATCAAAATCTGCACATTATATGAGACAACATGGAGTACCTTGGAGGGAATAAGTGAATCAGGGTGGTACACCATTATGAGTTGTTATATGGCATTGGTTGCGTCAGAAAGGACAAGTCAATGATGATATACATACTTGTAACATAAATGAGCAACAGAATTATTGAAAAATCAAAATCTCTACAAGTAGCCATCTTTAGTGTTAAAACTATTTAGTAAAATTAGTGATTTTTTTCATTTGTTGTCAGATGTTTAATTGAAAGTAGTTTTTTCCCTTGATTAGATATCTCCTTGTGGGGTGACCTTCAGCCTTAGATGCGATGACCAAGAAGCATCTCTTCAATCAAATTCACCTTGAACATGCACTTAGCCTTGTTTGTTGGGGTACACCACACCCGGAATCAGACGTGGGAGTTTACCCAATTCAACATTCAACATTTTGTACATTTAAGCATGTTTGTCAAAAGTAGTTGCTTCTGATATGTTAATAGAGTTTAATTATTTATATCAAACACTTGTATTTCTAGGATGAAGTACAGCATCGGCATAGTTGCAGATAGAGGCTTGAAGAAGTCCCAGTTCACATCAGCTCGTTTGAAGAAAGGTGAAGTACTATATGTAGAGACTCATGCTAACAGGTAGATATCATCAAATCAAGATTCCTCTTTTTTCTTGCTTTGGTTGGCTTCCTTTTCTTTCGTTTGTTGATGATGTGGAGCACTTGGTCAATTGAAAGTGAAACCCCTAATTGTGTTATTAGTTTCCAAAAAGTTTTGTATAAATAGCACTACCCTTGATTTCATTTTCTGAATGTCGCAATATGTATATTGATATGTTATCTATGATTCAAAGATAATCCATTTCATCTTAATGACAACAGTGATGTAATAATTTTTTTCATAGATTAGGTGCAGGTTCTAGAGGGGCCCGTGCCTGAGAAGAAAGATTAACAAAAAGTAATACAACAAAATATATGAAAAAATTTACCAACATTAGCCATAAATTCTTCCTACATGCCATCAAAAGCTCCAGAAGGAAATGTCTACATAAATGAAGGATTGACAGAAACTCTATCATTCCTATCCATCAACTAGATACTGTGCTCCAACTCCATGTGTAGCTGGAAATGAGAAATACCTCCTAGTGATATTCTCAAGGGGTAGACTTACTTCCAACAAGAAAAACATTATTCCACCCAACCATCCTTAAGCTAAAGCCATGTCGTCTTCACTGAAAAGCACCACATTTGCCATTCTGCAGATTATTTTTACATTATTCCTCTTCTTACCCTTGCTGCTGGAATCTGTTCTCTAACATTGGAGGGCCCTTTGGAAGGTGATCTGGGGAAGAATTCCTTAGTGACACCTTGAGAATCCCTGCACACTCTATTTCAGCTACAGCCTTAACCCAAAGGTTTGCTTCTAACATTGCAAAGCCAAAATCCAATTCAGCTTCCCTGTATACCTCAAACTAAAGCTATTATCACCTGCTGAACACCAGATAATGTTGAAAAAACATTTACAGGACAGGGGCTGCTCTGAATTCACAAGCTGAAAAACAATTCTTTTACTCTGCTGAATCAACTTCCCTGAGTCACATATTACAAATTGAATTTCCCTTTCTACAAATAATCAGCAATTGAGCAATTTTTATAAAGTTTACAAGTAACCAAAAATAACTGAAATAAAACAACTACATTAAGTGCCCTTCATGCAGTTTTTCAGACTGGGTGATGAAGCCTAAAAAAAAATTAAAGCAACGTATCTAAAACCAACAGACCGACCACCTATAAATAGCTGCTAAAAGTACCAAAAAACATCTACTAAAAACTATGTCTAACATCTAAAGTAAGGTATTAGTTTATAAATAAGATCCTATATATGCTTTTCCTAAAATTAGCTGCACCCAAATTGCTAACTTAAGCAGCATGACTTCATTGGCAACTGTGCTATTTTTGTCAGCAACTTGGACGACTTCAGCAGCAACAATTCAACTTCGCTAGCATCAGTATTTGAACTGTGTCAGTATTTTTAAACTTCATCAGCATTATTAACTTGGTTAGTATTCTGTTGTTTGACATCATACTTTCTGACATTTTCCCCTTTGATGTCAAAGCTTGTATCTGCAACTTTGTCTTCAAATTTGTGTGTATTAGCTTTCCTAGTCTCTTAGCCATGATATCTGCCAAATGTTCTTTTGACCTACAAAATTAAATTTCATCTTTCTTACCAATTCTTTTACATGCTTCAATTCTATGTGTCTTGTCCTTGCATGAAATATTGGATTTTTACTTAATTGCTCCATCATTTTCACAAAATATCTGTATAGGATTTCTTTGTTCTTCTTCTAGTTTTTCCAAAACTTGTCTTAACCAAATTGCTTGTGTACATGTTACTGTTAATGCAACATACCCTATTCTTGTACTGTATGTAATTGTATTCTGCTTCTTTGAACCCCATGTAATCAATCCACTTCCGAACGTAAAACATTGTCCTTATGTGCTCTTTCTATTCTTCGATAATTCTCCCCAATGCGCACACGAAAAACCAAATAACTTGGAATCTTCAATTGAATGATGAAGAATTCCATGATCCTTTTTTCCTTAACATACCTTAGTATTCTTTTTGTTGCTTGCAAATGTCTTTCTATAGGTTCATTCATATACCTTGAAACTCATGATACTCCAAACATAATATCTAGCCTTGTGATTGTCAAATACATTAAACTTCCAACTATGCTTTCATATTTCCTTTCGCCTACTTTCGGAGATCCATCATCTTTCATCAATTTTTCTCCATGTGTAATTGGTGCATCATGTTGATAAAATATCAGAATAATATTACTGAATAATGAGATCCGTTTACAACATAGAGCAAAGCTCTTTTTAAAGAGGTTTACACACCCTCAAAATTAGGGAGAAGCATTAGTTAACCGAACAATAGACAAACAGTTAACGGATGCAAACTAAAGCTTTAAAAAGCAGAAAGATGCTAAAACTAGACTAAGTTAACTACAAGTTAACTTACGACTAACTAAAGACTAAATAAAGCTAAGATGACCATTAATATTACATTTAATAATTAATACCCTCCCTCAATGGTCATTGTACAATTACACCAAGAAGACCCCAAATTTGACAACAAGAACCTGCGACTGACTCTACCACCAACCCTCCTAGAAATTGCAGGACTTCTAGAAATAACCAAAAATCATCACAAAATGTCCAACCTGATGTTGGGTAACAAAGCTGTCCCTCCCTGTAGCCAGAGAAACTGAAAAACAATTGCCACGATTTTGAGGAAAAATCAACAAACCCTCCAAACTTTTGCAGATGAGCACGACGCCCCAAAACAGACTGCAAGAAACCACGATTTTGAGGACAAAATTGCAAAACCCTGAGATTGAAGTTTACAAAGCATTGTTTTTTTGGAAAAACGATAAAAACCCACAAAGGAATCTCACACAACTTTGCAAATTATAGAATCTAGTACAAGATCCGAGACACGGATCAACATACAAAACATCATTTTTTTAAGGAAAAAACAGTAAAAAACCTCTCCAAAATTTTTTTTCTCAGGAAAAAAAATATAAAAAAAACCTCCATAATTTTTTCAGGAAAAAAATATTAAAAACCCTCAATTTTTAAAGGCAAAAATAAGAAACCAACAATGATTTTTTTTTTTTTGAGAAATTTTAAAACCCAAAATATTTTGTAAGGCAAAAAATTGAAAACCCAAAGAATGATTTTTTAGGAGAAAAATTAAAACCCAAAATAATTTTTAAGGCAAAAATTGAAAACCCAAAAATAATTGTAAGGAAAAAATCATGAAAACCAACAATGATTTTTCGGAGAAAAATTAAAAACCCAATAATTTTTTTTTTTTAGAGTCAAAAAAAATTTAAAAACCTAGTAACCAAATTCTGCAAACTCATAAAACGACAAACCTTAGCTGTGAGAAAACGACCTTAGAAAAATCGCGTGCCAAACAGGAGTAACAGTAGGCGCGATTTGCAGAGACAACAAAATGAAGACGTCGCTGGTTGAAGGCACAAAAAATGCGTCATGCGGGTTTGCATAGACGCGGTTTCCAGGAAGAAGGTGCCTGGGTAGAAGAAGGATTTCGCTCGTCATTCACAGAGAGTGTGCGGCCAGAAAATACAGAACTCCGGGGTTGAGTAGCCACCCAAGCCCTAGCCGTGATGTGATTGCTGCAGGAGTTGTGTGGCTACCAAAGCAGAGAAACCCGTTGCACACCAGGAAACACGCGATTTGCAACAGGCGCCTAAAAAAACCATGACCTTCAAAAACAACACAGTAAAAATGAACTAGTCACAGGTCATGCAAAATATTAAACCCTTCGCACGGAAAATTTCTCCCGTCTCACAACACAAAAGGATTTGCAAAAAACCCGCACCAAAATCACACGACCCACAAGCATAGCCACGATCTGTGATTCTTACAAACACAGGTCCACGAACCCACAAAAATTTCGAATGATAGCTCAAAAAGAGCCTACTAAATTCTCAAAGCACAAATTGCAGAATTGGAAAACCCTCCCAAAATCCTGGGCCTACTTTGATACCATGTTGATAAAATATCAGAATAATATTACTGAATAATGAGATCCTTTTACAACATAAAGCAAAGCTCAATTTAAAGAGGTTTACACACCCTCAAAATTAGGGAGAAGCATTAGTTAACTGAACAATAGACAAACAGTTAACTGATGCAAACTAAAGCTTAAAAAGCGGAAAGATGCTAAAAGTAGACTAAGTTAACTACAAGTTAACGTACAACTAACTAAAGACTAAATAAGGCTAAGATGACTATTAATATTACATTTAATATTTAATACATCAACACCTCTACAATTTAGCATATTAAACTTCAACATATCTTGCACATATTTGACAAATAAAGTTCATGTACCATGACATTGGCGTACCTCAATGCCAAGAAAAATATTGCCTTCGTCCTAAATCAGTCATTTGACTCATTTCAAATTCTGTCATCATTCTCTTTGAATTCATTCTTCATCATATTTGAGCTTCTTGTACAGATTAGGTCATCAACATACAAACATACATAAATTGTTTCATTGCATTCCTTCTTGAAGTATAGTGTAGGCTCATTCTTGCTTCTTAGATATCCATTTGTTAAGAACCATGTAAAATTCTTGAATGCCATGCTCTTTGTGCTTGTTTCAAATCATAGAATGCTTTCTTCAACCTATAAACATATTCTTCTTTACCATCTTCAAATTCTTGTGGCTGATCCACATATACTTCCTCTTCAGTGTATCCCATTCAAAAGCGCACTCTTCACATCTAATTGGTATGATTTCCATCCTTTATGTGCCACTAATGATAATATTATTGTGTCATGCCTTGCAACAGGGGCATGGGTCTTTTCATGGTCTAAATCATACCTTTGAGCATATTATTTTGCAATCAATCTAGATTTTTATCTTTCAACGGTACTGTCACTTTTGTAATTTATCTTTTGAACCCCTTTAGTTCTATCACTTTTTTGTCTTTTGGTGGCTTTACAAGCTCCCAAGTTTTGTTTCTTTCAATAGCATCAATCTCTTCTTCCATTGTTGTAATCCATTCTTTCTTGTCAATTACTTCTTCAAACTTAGTAGGTTCCACCTCAATATTTGAACAAAATGCATAATTAACCAACTTATTATCTTCATCACTTTATTTAATTTGACTTCTTGTTAATATTGTTTTAAAATTCTGATCTAACATTAGATTTGGAGGATGAGTTTGCATTACCTTATTATTTGTGTAACAACATTGCTTGCACTTGATGTAGTTCTTGAACTTTTAGTGTTTTCTTCTTGATCCCAAACCATTCAATTTGCATAAAAACATGCAATTTGATATATTCGAAAAGACCAATTAATTACAAGAGATTATTTGCTTTATAAAAGCAAAGATACCTAAACCTAATCTTATCTTGAGCAACAAGATAGCTCGATAAGATAAATAAAAGATCCTATATCTTAGGAATTAAATAAATCCTAAGTAAACTTATGCTAAGTGTAATTAATAATTAGTTACACCAATACCCCCCCATAAGTGCAACTTAGGGAGAAGCAGATTATTATGCAAATATGAGTCCCGACAACAAGGCCTGATCAGGTACTCATGTACAAATGCAAAGAGAGATAAACCCCCCTCAGTGAGATGAACTGTTGCGAAGAAACACTGGAAGAACTCTGATGAAGCAACACTGGAACCCCAAATCCGGCAAGCAAGGAAAGATACTTTTGTTTGCAAAATACCAATCGGAATCACAAATGCAACAGCAGACCCGATGCCAAGGAACACTGGAAACTCACATACTGGATCAACTCTAGAATCTATGAACAACAGTAGATGAAAGGATGAATGGACCCATAATGGTGACAAATCTAGAAGCTGTGTCTCGAAGCCAATGCCAAACTGAAACTAAAACTGCCCATAGGACGAGTACCATCAAGATTCTAGAACATTAACCATAAAACCATGGCCTTCAAATGAGAAATATCTGAACCAATGCAGATCAAGAACTATAAAATCCCAATGTGAAGTGTGAACCGAAACAAACCAACGATGTGTCAGCTAAACAAGAAAGAAGCTAAAATGAGACAACAGGAAACCAGACAAACTCATGCGAGTTGTCACCAATCATGAAAGATGGATGCAATAACCCCCCTTAATGGAACTTTATCTCAGTTCATTTATTACAATAACCCAATGATTGTAAAAGGAGATAATGCAAAACATGCATAAACTACAAAGAAAATGCAAACCTAGCGCATGAAAACAAAAATGAGTGCATGCACAAACCAATGTTCACATCTGCCTCCATGATGAAAAATCTTCAAATTTGATTTCTCAAAAATCTGTTTATAATGAGTAGACAAAAACAGAAACCCAGAAATTTTTTGAAGCAAAAAATAAAACCCAGAAATCGTTTTTTGATCCAGCAAGTAGAAGATGAAAAAATAATTTTTTTAAACCTTTAACCAGGAGAAAAAAAATGACGCGTGACGGTTTTTGTGCAGCTATTTTCTTCAGATCTGTGAAAGAAATCAAAAAACTAAAAGATACCCAGATAGGATTTCGACCCTGGCTACAAAACCCAGAAATTGTTTTTCCTACAACTAAGTGGAAGATGGATTTATGAAGCAAAACTAAAAACGGCTCCAATAAAAAACGGCTTTCATCAAACCTCAATCTTTTCCAATGCTCTGAATCGAATGGAAAAAAACGATCTGATCCAAGACGCTCCAGAATGATGCTCAAGGATTTGAAACCCTCAAGGGACTCCGAATGAGCTCTGCAACGAAATCCTCCAAAAAAACTGAGAAGGGCTGCGAATCGAGGCTCTGATACCATGTTAGAATCCAAGATCACCTGCATGCAAGATGGATACCTGTCACATGCAAAAGATATGAAGAACCGAAAAAGATGTTCTCTGAACCTTAAAGTGTAAAATGCATTAAGAGAATCGATTATTACAAAGTGATCAATCCTTATGAAGGAGATCAAGAAACCCTAAAAAGGGAAACCCTAAATGAAACCCTAGTGTGCACACTTAATAATTAATAATGTGCCTAAGTTTAGCTTAAGTAATAAAGAGGAATAAGTGACTTAATTAATTAATCAATGTGATGTAATTAATTAAGCATAATAACTTATTACTCTAACAGATCCCAAACCATTCCTTGACCTATTGTATCTTTTTCTCTCTTCAAGTGATCTGAATAAGTTCCTTTGATAAATATAGCATCTCTACAAATAATGTTTTTCTACCTTGAGGAAAATGAAACTTGTTGGCTTTGCTTTTTGCACTATAGCATGTAAATATACATATCTCACTCTTTGCATCCAATTCTTGTCTTTTCTCATCACCTATATGAACATAAATTAAGCAACCAAATACTTTCAAATGTGCCATTGTAGGCTCTCCCATATTGAGTTTCATATGGTGTCATATTTCTTACCATAATAGTTGGATTCCTATTCATGATATAAACAAAAATGTTAACTGCTTCAATCCACTACATTCTATCCACATCCCATGCTTCTAGCATGCTTCTTGTTGATTCGATTATTGTTTTGTTCATTCACTCCATTTTGCTGCAGTGAATAAGGTATTGTTAACTATCTCTTGGTTCCTTTCGTTGCATGAAATTCATTAAATTCTTTCAAACAAAATTCACCTTTTTTTTTTCTAAACATTTCATGTATCTTCCACTTACTTTCTTCTACCATAGCTTTAAATATTTTGAATGCTTCAAAAGTATCACTCTTATTCTTCAAAAAGTAAGCCCATATGTGCCTTTGGGAAACCTATCCCTGTGATGTTTTCCAAGCACACCACCTTTGCACATTTCCTTTCCTTTTGCTTGAATCTTTGGTAACCCATGTACCGTATTTTTTTGACACATGTACAACCTTTGGAATTAAGGTGTCCATATCTTTGGTGGCATAACCGACTTGCATCCTTATTGGTAGCATAACAAACATTCGATTCATTTGCTTTGATTCTTAGTGAGAACCTTTGATTCATTGTCGTCTTTATTGTAGTAATCATCTTTCATCCTTTTTTCTCATCATCAAATACAAGTTTAAGTCCTTTCTCAACAAGTTGTCTAGTACTCATAAGGTTATTCTGTAGTTGTGCCGAGCCATATACATCAACAATTTTTGCTTTTCCTTGTCTAATGTCTATAACTAATTTCCTTGTTTTTCATTAATGTTTGAAAATGCTTCTCTAAAACTTTTCATATGGTTAGAACAATTTGAATCTAGTAACCGTACCTTATAATTCGTGTTTTCAACTTCACAACATGAAAATGAATAGTGTGGGGAAATCATCTTTTCCTTTCTTTGAACCTTCATTTGCATTCTTTGTGTTTTCTTGTGCATGGTTCACTTTTCTTCCTTCATTTGAAGTTTTGAATCTGTATTCTCTCTCTATAACACCAATTTTTTTTCAATAGCAACACTGTGTTGGCTGCCTTCATACATGAACTCTGCCTCTGCTTCTTGCTCTTGAGTAACCACAGCCTCTACTTTGTCCACTGGAGTTAGAACCAAGCCCTTAATATGAGCTCTCCTTCTTAATGCCCAGAGAAAATTTAGTACTTTTTCCTTAATTATTATTGATCTTTTTGTTTGACATAAGTGCTTGATCTAGAGACCTAGATCACCCATACACTTTACATTCTCTTCATGGGTAAATAAAGTTCCAATTGGCTTTTCAACCTTTAAAGTATATAATCTTTGCACTCTTCTAAAGCATTTACAATATGCATCCCCTTGGGTGTAAGATATCTCAAGCTTTTCACAACCACGTCATCTACCACTGTCTCTCCATATGTTTTCATCTTATTCATTACATCTTTTACTTTGGCACAATAATCTTCAACCTTTTGATATCTTTAATTCTTAAATTCTCAAAATTCATTCCTAATGTTTGAAGCTTTGTAACCCTTACTTGATTTGTATCTCAATATGAACTTTCTAAAGTTAGTTCATGCTTCCTTTATTGTCTTGCAACCAAAATTTCTGGATAAAATAATTGGATCTATTGCACCTTGAATATAGGACATTTGAGCATTTTTTTTCTTTTCTTCTTTCTTCTCTGTCTTATTTTCTGCATTCAGTGCATTCCAATCTTGAGGTTCAACATATCCACTTGCTACAATATCCGATACTCCTTTCCATATTAATACTCCTTTCAACTGTGGAACTGGTACTGTATCATTGTTATCTGCAATTATAGTGAATCAAACAAAGTTGAGATTTTCTCCCAAAGTCTCAAGATCTTGAACTTTGGTGAAGGAGCTTCAGATCTGAACCTATATAGTGTAATTCTCACCTGTATAGTGTATTGATAAACTCTTGCACTTATAAAACCTTGCTTTGATGCTATTATTAAAAAATTCAAATTATCTATGAGACAAGGGTTGCTTTGAATTCACACGCTAAAAAATATTTCTTTTATTCTGCTGAATCAACTTCCTTGAGTCACATATTTCAAAGCGATTTTCCCCGCTGACCAAAAATCATTGAAATAGAACAATCAAATTAAGCAACCTTCATGCAATTCTCCAAATCAGGAAATAAAACTTAAAAAACATTAATTCCAGGTGTCTAAATTCAACAGATTGACCTATAAATACCTGCTAAAATTACAAAAAAACATCTCCTAAAAATTGCAGTTGACTTCTGAAATAAGTGACTAATTTATAAAAAATCCTATAAAGTATTTTCCTAAAAATAGTTGTGATCAAACTTCCAGTGACTTCAACAACATATGACTTCATTAGCAACTGGAACAACTTCAACAACTACTTCATCTTCAGTAGCAGCAATTCGATTTCATCAGAATCAGTAGTACAACTTTGTTAGCTTCATTTAACTTCATTAGCGTTCTTAACTTTGTTAGCATTGTGTTATTTGACATTGGATTTTCCTACAAATATACACCTACACAACAAAAGAAGAGCCTAGCTCTCACACCACAACAAAAATTACTAATTTGTCAGCCTGGTCATCTCTGTTAAGACACAAAAGAGGTACACATGACCCTAGAATTACATCCATCATCTTTGAGAAGACTTTTCACTCACGGGCAATAAAAATCTATTCATAGTCACATTGAGTTTCACAATCCCGGGCATTAAAATCCAATTTAAAGCCACACATCCATAATCAAAACATAAAAATTGAGATGGAGATTGGAATGTGGGTATTGGTAGTGGAGTGGCGTGAATATGGGCTTACCTTAGCTGAAAATGGGCTTTGCTCAAGACTGAAATTCGCTAACGAATCCACCACCTCATTATTTTCTTGTTAACAATGGTTGAAGGCAATCTTCGAAAAACTTTTAGCCAAGACATTTGATCTCATTGAGAATTTTGTGGAGGTTCCAATTTCTGATCAAATCTGTTTTTCACCCATTGATCATCATCATCAAATCTCCTTCCACTTATAAGTTACAACAACCCATTGATTTGGCAATTTTGAGACCTAAAAGCGTTGAGCTTCTGCTTCATTGTTTGATTTTAAGCCCAAATAGAAGGAACCGCCTTTTAGGAACTTACCCTTTGCTTCTCTAAAATCATTGCCTGCCCCAACAAACCCAGGGTTTCCTCTAGCTGCACCATCAAAGTTTAGCTTTAAAAGTCCTTGAGGACAAGTCTAGCCTCTAGATTTTTTCTGATTCTGAGATCTATTGCCCCATTAACAAGGATTCTTGGAATTTCTAACCTCCAAACATTTAGAATCTTCTTCTCTAACTCAAAAAAGGAGATTTAATGATAACAACATGAGCTTTTGAATAGAAGATAACTATAGAGCAGATTTTTATCCAACATCTTTCCCAAATCAAACTTTCACCTTGAAAAATTCCATGATCCCTTTCTAACCATATTCCCTAGACAATATTGCTACACACTTTTCCATAAGCTCTTAGAACCTTTAGGCCAGTTGTTTAGATTATTTCAAAAAGAGGTTAGGAGAGCCCATAGTAAATTCATGTGACTAAAACTGATTTCTAGATTGATCTCAAATAAGAATAATGAAGAAAAATATGGTCTACCATCTCCTTTTCCATGCAGCATAGTGCACACCGTGATGGCCTTTGAAAGCCTTTTTTCCTCAAATTATCAAAGGTCGAAAATTTATTTAGCCCAACAAGCCATAGAAAAGCATTACATTTCAGAGGAGCTTCCTTATCATCAATTGTGGTGTTGGGTCCCAAAATAGCTGCTCCACTTCGTAGAACAAAATTTGGATCACAAGACCAGGGTTGTGTTCATGCAAAATGAAATCAGCTATCAATAGACCATGGAAGGTTCAAGGCCAACTCTACGAGAGAGGGTTATCTCTCCTACGCTTCAAGCTCAGTTTAGATTCAGGAGGATGTTCCTAGGGGTATACCTTAATAGTATTTGAATCACACAAAGTGGTCAACCAAAATAACTACAGCCAAACCCAACTGCATTCTTGACCCCAAATACTATCACTAGGTCAAGAAAGATTGATTGCATAGAACCCCTATTTAGTTGATATGATTTTGCAAGCATGACCCACATAAAATGAATCTTCTTGAGGCTCATTGAAAACGATTTCCTTGGTTATATTGACAATCATGGATGCACAAGATGACTCATTTATTACATTACACGACTGATTAATGTTTGTTTGATGGTATGAGATTGGTCAAATGATTCCAGACTGGTGCCTATTCATTGGGTACAGAGTCACAGATATCAAAATGAACAACAAATTGGAAAGATAAGGACAACAACTAAGGAATCATATGCACCAAAATAATGGCATTAACATACAGATAATACTTAGTCATCCATAAACACGCTGTAATAACACACTTGAAACATGCAAAAGGCCATGGCTATGCTTGTAATAATTAGAATGCTGTTACATTCACCATTTTCACATTGCAATCATACTAGCAAAATGTGATAAGAGAAATCCTAGCCAAGCAGAGTCCCCTAAAGATCTACAGGTGTTCATGGAGACATTCATGTATGCATGCCATATAAAACATTCATATGTCCTTGAAGAACACAAAATACTGCTCAAAATGGTTTGGATTGGTAAAGTTTGTGCCCTAGAATGTTTGGCGACTGCACAGGCATTTGCAAAACCACACAGCGATCAACCTCCTTCAAAATGACCGAGATCTTCAATAAAACAGTAGCAGGGTGTCAACCCTAAACTGTGGCATTGTAGCACCCAAAAAATTCCATGGTCAGCAAGATATTCCCTCCCAGAATGGGCGTTCCAGATTGGAAGTAGCATCCACAATAACATTTGGCAGGTTGACCATTGATTTAGGGTAGATGGGCTACCATTCTTCAATAATGGCAGTAGTTGGAACCATACCTGGGGCGTTTAGTTTTTTTGGCACTAAACACATTTTCAAAATTATTCTCTGTAAGTCTTTGGCAGGTGGAAGATGCATTAATGGCATCTTTAATCGGTAGGAGAGTAGGTAGGATGTGTGTGCCGAGCATCACCATGAAATTTTGGACATTCTGGTACCATGAAGATTTGTGGGGTTTTGACATGCAACTGGAACTTTGCGGAGAAATCCCACTGAATTGGATTTGCAAAGAAATCCCTTTGAACTGCACTTGTGGGGAAATTTAACTTAGAAGATTTCTTCAATCGATTATAAACAAAGGGTGAACATATGGCCAAGACAACACATGGGAAATGAAATGGCTCAAGCAAAAGGGGTACTACAAACTTGAGTCCCAACATGTGGAATATCGTGCTTTTTCAAATTGGAACAAGGTTACACGAGGACGCGTCCCTTGCCCCAAAACCCACTGTCCCCGTCCCCTGTCGTCCCCAGGACGTGGGGACGCAAAGGGGACGTCCCCCTGCCATCCCCGAAACAGCCCAATTAGTAGGAAATGCCCAGAAACTTCCTCAGCCATTCGGGGACGGGGAACAGTCCCCCACGAGCTGGGAGGTTCCTGGGGTTAAAAAACAATAAAAAAATCAATTTTTTTAATTTTTATTCGTCCTTTCTTAATAGTGCGGGGCCCACCATCACTCCCAATGTTAAAAATTTTCCCCAAAGTCCAAAGCAAACATAATATTAACATTTTTATTTTATGCTCATTCTCACGGCACGTGCTCAACTCATTTTCACGCACGTGGCTCTCTTAGGTGAATTTGTTCATAGTCTTGAATCGAACCTTTGGCAACTACAAAAATTTAAAGTTTCCAGTTGCAAGAAAGACAAACAGCATTGTGACAAGAGATTTTATTAAATTTTAATTTTCATGTTTGAACCTTGAGACTTCTGGATACATGTTTGAGACATTTGGATATTGATAGACCATGGTTTTATTGATGTTTGATACTGCTGTGATAAATTTTATAATGCTTTAATGACATTTCTTATGCTGTTATAGTACTACTCTCGCGATTTATTTACATATTCATATTGTTATCAATTATTAATTCATTGAGATATCTATCTCTTTCCCTCTCTCTCTATAATATATTAATAAATTTTGAAAAAATCATATATACATATGTATTTTGTATGTCGCCGTCCCCTACCATCCCCTAAAAATTGCCCCCCTCGGAAACGTCCCGGAAACGCGTCCCCTGCCGTCCCCCCGTCCCCGTCCCTGTCCCCGTCCCTGAAATGCCATGGAACATAGAATTGGAATAACCTCGTCTTACTAGATAAGCTACCTTTGAGTTCCCCATCCATATCAGTGTATTTTCACAAACAACCATTGGGATCCTCAAGGCTTCTAACCATATTTTCTGGAAGGCTTTTTGATATTCTGGAGTCTGGACAAGGGGCATGCGTAAAGCTCTTACATTTCTACATGTCAAGTCATTTTCCCTATATTCTATCTAGTAGTCCACTACAGGAGTGTCCCACATGAGTTCTATATCTCAAATCAGTTAATTCTCGAAAGGATGAAAGGGGAGTTTGTCCCAGCCAAGAATCACTTCAGAATAGAGCTTTTTCCCCATCTACAAGATTCTAGGAGAGGTGATTGCTGATTATATACTTGGAAAAAGCCAAGAAGTTCCAAAAAGCTGGTCCATTAGGGACAATATGCAGTCTACATGGCTTCTAAGTCACCTCCCCATTCAGATATTTTGCTCTTAGAGCTTGGCACCAATGTCGATCTTGATTTACAACAAATTTCTAAACTGGCTTAGCCCCAAGAGAGTTATTTTGAAAATCTAATCATTTTACCCCATATCCTCCTTGGGAGGTCAGAAACCATACCTTTTCCCATTGTAACAAAAGGATTTTCTGCTATTCTCATTTGAGCCTTGCCAAAGAATAATTTGCAAAGTCTATTAAATTTTTCAAGAATCATCCTTGGTGTCTTCAGAACGGAGAACATATATGTAGGGATATCACTCAGCACACACTTATTCAACAATATTCTACCTGCAAGATTTAACCATTTCCTTTTTCAAGCTGCTTTTTTTGAGCTCAGCTTAACCTGAGTGAATAAACAATATTCTACATCAAACTTTAATCTTTTCCCTTTTCAAGCTGCTAATTTGAGCTTAAACCAAAAGATCCTTTCAAAGGATAGCTCTTGAATGTCTTGTAAAGAGAGGAATATCGATACTTGTACACAGAAGAAGCAGCTTGGAAACCCAGAATTTTTTGAACATCTTTCACATATCAGCATTAATATATTGACCTGAAACTAAAGCATAATCATCCAAAACACTCTTAAACTGCTTGATTTGATCCACTTCCACAGCCCCAAAGAAAAGGTTATTTACAAATTGCAGATGCATAATTGATTCAACTCCCCAAGCACAACTAATGCCTGTAAGCATATCTGAAGCTCTAAGATGACTCAAGTTTCTGACGAACACTTATGCTATTACCATAAAGAGATATGGTGATAGAGGATCACCTTGCCTTATCTGTTATGAGTTCTGGAAGAAGCCTGCAGGTGAACCATTTGCTAACACGGTAAACCAAGAATCAGTTACAATATTCATGACTCACCAACCTATTCTATCATAGGCTTTTGCCATGTCCAATTTCATAGCTATCTCTGCTTGCTTTTTTATTTTAGAGTATGCATTGTCTCATGAGCTAAAATGATACCAGATCTTCCTTCCATGAACAAAACCACTTTTCTCCTTGGAGATTATCGTTAAATCAAGCAAGAAAGGTTTGAGCCTTTCTGCCACCACTTTGAAGATAATTTTTTGAATTGTATCATACAAAATAATCAGCATGTAATCTGCAAATGAAATTTGATTTGGCTTCTTAGGGATCAGTGTAGATAAGTACACTTGAACTCTTTCAAAAATTTCCCTGCAGGTCTTGAAGCAATAACCACTTGGAGAAGCTCATCCTCTTACAAACCCCAAAAATGCTGAAAGAAACCCACCTGAAACCTATCCGGACTTGGAGCTATATCTTCTAGGAGACCAAAAACTCGTGCTTTTACTTCATCCTTTCTTCTCATTAGTCACTGAACTAGGTATGAAATCTAGAAAGAGGTATTCCTTTAAGGGGGGCACATTTCCTTATTCAAATAGTGACTTGGTGAAAAAGGATATTGTCTTTGCCCTTAGCAGCAAGGGATCTGAATTTCCTCACCTAACTCATCCCTTATAGAGCGAATATTATTAAAAGCTATGTTTGATGGAGTCTTGGGATGGGGGGGCGTGGGGACAGGTATTGGGGATGTGGGACCAAGGGCCTAGATTTGGGGATGGTGGGTTATGGTGATGGGATGGCCTTTGAAACCACATAAACCTTCATAGTGCATGCCATTTTCACAATTTTATCACTATGTTTTCTGCAATGCCAAGTGCATACTATTTCTAATCTATTCTTCATTCTTTGGAAAATTAACAGTGAAGCTAAAGAATCTGATAGTCTAAATAATGAGGGATACAAAGTTTTTTAGTGTTCTACGAAGACTTGGCACTTGCTCTTCCTAATGCTCACACTCAACTGATGAAGACTTGGCTGATGCTCTCACTTTTTCTATCCTACTACTCTCACTCTTGCAGCCTCTCACTTCTTTTTGTGACTGATTAGGGTATGGGTGGGCTCATTAACCATTAGGGTTAGGGATATTGGCACAAACATAAAAAGGAAATTCTAGTTTTTTAAAAATGCGTTTTATGAGCTGAATGACATGGGGATGCCTGGGTGGATGTTTCCGGTGCATTCAAGAAACATGACTGAGACCTCTAAGGGTCTTAAGGACGACCCCTGACAGGTAGTGGTGGTGGCGGGATGTCAGGGTAATGTTTCCTCAAAGTCCACTTGTTCTGAGGATGTCCTTGTCCCAAAAATTGCTGGATTTTTGTGAGGGGAGGCACATCTGGATGGAACATTGATTAAAAGCCCTTCTTGCTACTGTAGTTTGTTGGTAAAATTTCATACTCCAAGCACCCTCTTTAACCCATTTTTCTCTCGACTCTGCATCCAAAATGCTTGTTTGCATAACAAAAGTCTTAACTCTTTCAACTTTTCTTTTTCTATATTCAACAGAGAATCTAACGCTTGCTGCTGAATAACTTCATTCAATGCTAACAGTTCTTTTTCCAGATAATCTTCTCTTGAAAAATATTGCCAAACATTTATATATTCCATTTTCTCAACTTAGCTCCAAGAAGATTCAATCTGTGAGAGAATATAAACATTTTTGTACCTGAAAAGGAATTGCTTTCTTTCCACCTGGATTCCACTATGACATTAAAAGAGGGATGGAAGAACCATATGTTCTCAAACTTAGATGGGCAATGCAGCAGAGACCTCTCCCTTTATCTCCAGGGTGATTGGAATCAAATATATTGATAATCACTCAAGAAGTCTTCCATTGTGTTAGCATCAGTGTTCCACAGAGTTTCGGGGATGGGGACGGGGGGACGGAGGGGGACGCGTTTCCGGGATGGGAGACCAAGGGCCTAATTTTGGGGATGTGAGGGGGACGGGGGGGGGAGGCGGCGACGCTAAAATACATATAGTACTTGAAAAATTAGTTATAAAAAGATGTATAACAATATAATTACATAATTGTAGAAGCCTAAGGAATAAGTAGAGTTAACACAAAAACAAAACTTAAAACTTAAAAGATTAACTGTTTAAACATAATAACACATTGCACTAATATATCATTTCATTGAAGTAGTGAACCACTGAACATTGAAAATCAAAATGAAAATATAGACATTGGAAAATGCAACAGGAACTATCAACTAGATGTTTCATAATTTGAGTTTCATAATCATGATTCATGAATCATAATTACAATCAAGTATCACTGTATCATCAATGTTCAAACTTCAAACTTCAAAAACAGAGTACAAGTAACAAAATACTAGTAAATACTAATAGTAAATGGCTCCAAGCTAATGGCCTAATGCCTCTAATGATCTAATCATCTCCAAGCTCCATGCCAATCTCCTCATCACTAGAACTGTTGGACTCCACATGCTGAAGCTCATCTAAACCAATACCAACCAGCCCTATCTGTGTAGGATCATCATCTATCTGTGCTGGCTCTTCTGGCTCTACATCCCATCTGGCTGTTGGACTCTCCTTGTATGTAGTTGTGTTGTGGTCAAATAGACGTAAGGCACTATGTATAGCCACAAGCTTCTCTGCCCTCCTAGAAGTAAGCTTGTTCCTCTTAACAGAGTGAATGAAGCTATAAGTTGACCAATTCCTCTCAGCAGCAGAAGAACTAGAAACCTGGGACAACAAATGAATGGCTAGAGTAGTAATCAAAGATCTAGGCCCATGCATAGTCCACCACAACTTGGGGTCCTCCTCTGACATAGTCTCCAAATCTACCTTCTGCCTCTGAATATCCCCAAAGAGTGGAAAATTTTGTCCACTTGGTACAAAGCAAGCTGGCCTCTACAAGATCATACATTTTGTCAATGGCCTTCATGAACCCTTCCTTCACTTCAACATCCTCTATAGGTGTTATTCTGTCGGGACGCAACACATACCACTTTGGGTTCAATGCATAGGCAGCCATGTGTAAGGGAGTGTTGAGCTTCTCCCATCTATGCTGAATGATTGGATAAATGTGCTCAGTGTAGAATTGCATTGTGGGGTCCTTCTCTCGCACTTTAGCCTTCATTTGATCAAGCATGGAATCAATGCACTCGTATACCTCTCCAAGGGAAGGTGCATTAGAGTCCCCAAATCTAATAACTTTGAAGACTGGATCAATGATGGAGACTATATTTGGCATCAACCCAAAAGACATCATTCTTCACCACCTCCTTAACCCTCAACCCTTGCTGTGTCTTCGACTCAAGCCATCGGTTCCACTCTGCTGTCATTACCATTAGTTGCAATGGCTCTTGCAACTCAAGCATCCTCTCTAAGAGAATAAAGTATGATGCATACCGAGTCTCTATAGGTTTCAAGAATGCCTTCTTGGAGAAGGTCTTGAAAAGTGCATGCGAAGTATGGTGGTTGCAGATAAACATTGGCACAACTCTAGGATCACTCACAATTGATTTGATCTAGCTGATTTCACCCATGTCTTTAAGTGCATTATTCATAGCATGCACACAAGAAGGAGTCCACCAAATGTGTCTATAGGCTGCCTCAACCAACTTCCTTGCAGCTCTACACACATGGGCCGCATCTGTCACTACCTTCACCACATTTTGTGGCCCAACCTCCTCTATGGCATCCTTGAGGATTTGGAACTGATAATGAGCATCCTTGTTATGCCCTGAACAATCAATAGCCCTAAGGAAATAAGGGCCTGCTATAGATGTGACCATGACATTGTTAAGTGGACGATGCCTAATGTCCGTCTACTCATCCATGACTATGCTGCATACACTTGTGACCCAGGTTCTCTTCATCTTCTCCATCAAAATATTAATCTTGGAATAGTTTTGATCCAAGATTGTTGTCCTCAATTTAGTCTCCCCTGGTGGCACATATGATGGTCCCGCCCTTATTACCTTTGACATAGCTTCCTTATAATAAGGAGAGCGAGCCACATGCAATGGAATGCCATTGGCAAAGAAGAATTTGCCAATAGCATCATCTGCCTCATCCTTTGCTTGTGCATTGAATAAATCTGCCAATGGTTGTGAACTTGAAGATGCCACTTTATGCTTCCCCTTAGGCTCTCCTGCACCTGAACTGAATGGATTTGGTGGCCTTTGACTCTACAAAGTAGAAGTAGAAACTGCTGCAATCTGATCACCCTTACTCCTATGTGCCAGTGTAGCAGTCATAGGTGTTGCTTCCTCATTAGTACCCCATAATTTTAAAATTTCAGCTTTATACTTAGCATTTTTTTCCACTTTCTTGCAAACATCTACACCTTTGCCTCGAATAAGAAGAAAGTGAGCATTAGTTCTAGTAATGCTCCCAAACCAGTCAAGATGACAGGTGGCACTCCCACTTTCTGGTGCCCCCACGTGTCCCAGGCTGTGTCGGCATCTTAGTTGCAAATTGTTTTAATGGTGATTTTGGATCAAAGGGGCCCTTGGCATGTCTTTGGAGGATTTTTGAAGGGCATTTATCTTTTCTACTCTCAATAGAACCTGCTTCAGCTTGACTCTGAGTATTTGAGTCATGTTCACCCTCTTCTATTTGAAAATCTGAATCATCAGATTCATTTTCACTTCCATTTCCAATTTCTGCTTCAACCTCTTCACCCTCAACCTCATCGTCACTTCTATTGATTGAACTCATTATGATAATGTCAAAGGAGGCTGCAAAAAAGATTTAGAAACAAAATCAGACCTCTAATTTATTGCAAAAAATGAAAATAAAAAAACAGTATGATGTATCAGAAATTTTAAATTTTGAAATCAAATTATCAGAAATTGAAATTCTGAAAATTTCTGAATTTTTGATAATCTGATTTGAGATTTCCATTTCAAAGTTTTAACTATTAAAATTAAATTGACAGCGTGCCTCAAAGAGATGTTCATGTCATCTAATGGAATGCAATGATTGGAGGATATGCACAAAATGGATTTGCTAAAGAGGCTTTAGAAACATTCAGCCTTCAGGAAAAATTAAAATGAAACATTGAAAATGCAACTGGCAGGTGTAAAGCTGAACTTTGCCTGTGAGTGTGAAGTTGTGAACTTTTTGACAGTATTTGAGTATAGAGGAATTTTGTCAGATGTTGTAGTTGCAACTGCCCTGGTAGACATGAATGCAAAATGCCAAAATGTAATAAGCATAGACAAGGCATGTGAACTTTTTGACAGTATGCCTCAACTTCAAGGCTCAAAGAGAAGTCATCTCATGGAATGCAATGATTGCAGGATATGCAGTTGCATAGAATGGATGCATTCAAAACAGTGGACTCACTGGACTGTAAAAAGCTTTAGGAACTTTCAAGCAAATGCAAATAGCAGGTGTAACTGGTTACTGTACAGTGTACACTATACATTTTAATATTTTATGAATTAAAAATTAATAATAGTAATAATAATAATTAAATTATTAAATTTTTATGGCTCCCGTGTATGCAAAAAGTGGAAGCACTGGCAACGCAGTGCTGGGCTGCGCGGGTTTTGACTGGACGCCTCATAGAGATGTCTGCTCATGGAATGCAATGGTCGTGGGGTTTGCAGAAGCCGAAGCCGCCGCGGCTTCTGCAAACCCCACGACCATTGCATTCCATGAGCGGACATCTTTGTGAGACGTCCAGTCAAAACCCGCGCGGCCTAGCACTGCGTTGCCAGTGCTTCCACTTTTTGCATACATGGGAGCCAAAACGGAGGGTGGACGAAAAAAAGGGCAAAAAAAAACCTAAATAACTTAGAAAAATAAAATGCCTCAAATCTTGAGTCGAATGCACCAGTCGAAAAACCCTGCTGACTGTAAATTTCGATCTCCAAACTCCAAACGCAAATCTCTTGTGTTCACATTCAGTGTTCTCTGCGGAAGCTCCAGTTGCATGATGAAGACTCAGAAGACAAAAAAATCTTCAAATAAAACTTTAGGTTATAAACTTTTATGTTTTTAAATTTTTTAACACAAAAACTTATTATTATATTTTTTTTGAGGAGACGTTTCTCAGTCTATTGGGCGTTTCCCTGGCGTCTCCCTACCAGAAACGGCAGGGAAACGTCTCCCTCTAGGAGGAAATGTCTTGGAGACGGTGGGGGTACTTGGAGATGGTGGGGGGATGGCGGAGGGACGTTTCCCAGGCGTCTCCCCGTCTCGGAAACATCCCTGTCTTGGGTGCGCGTGGTTTTTCGGGGGGGGGAGGGGGGGGCGCGCATCCCCGTGGAACACTGGTTAGCATCCATTCCTGGGAGACTAGATATCTATCCAATCTTGAAAACTTTGGTACAGTAAATTTCCCTGATTTTAGATTACATTCCACAAATAATACTCAGCTAGGAAACGGTTCAAATCAGATTCCAATATGGATTGCTTTCCAGAACCTCTTCATCTTGTGGCCAGTAATTGCATTGAAGTCACCAACAAGAAAGAATACTTTACTTTTGCATGAAAAGACAGGACAGTTGACAGCTCCAACAGAATCCTGTTCTTGCACAAAACACTGTTAGGGCTATGAACATTTATTAACAAACTACTTATATCTTCTTGAATAGATTTAAAAGAGCAGGCTGCCCAACAACCTGAGCTTGGCAGAAAATCCACTTGAACTTTTTTGGGATTTCATAAGATGCTGCTGTATCCACAGCTAACCCTTTCCAGGATTTTGAAGATTTCTCGAACAAGGATAAAAGTTTATCTTTAGACATTTTAGTTTCTTGGATAAAGGCTATGTTTCAGAGATAACGTGGACGATTGGTGCATAACTATTCTTCTTTTACTAGGGGCATTTAATCACCTTACATTCCACAAGAGGATCTTCATTGGCCACCAAGAGAGTACTGATCCCTCAATCTTGTAAACACATCTTGAAGCGTTAGCTGTGAGACATCCACCAAGTTTGTCTTTTGTCTCTTGCAGTAGCCTTTCTATATCCGATTTTCTCCCCTTCTTTTTCTTTTGTCACCAACTAACTGAGGCTTGCACAGGGGCCCTTTTTTTGAGACCTCCCAACACAGCTTCCATAGAATCTGGAGAAGGTTTCCAAAGCAGAACTTCATCTGGATCTATGCTAGGATCTAAGTCTCTGGCTAGATCTCTTTCCTCATCCCAGTCAGGGGCATAGAGGGCTTGCATGTTAAAAGCAAGCTTTGGAGAATCTATATTGCCTAACTATACCTCTGAATCTTCCCTTCCAAGAACAATGATTGCATCTGAAAAAAGATTCACAGGCATAGGAAGGGTCCTTTCACATTTGGAACATTCACCTTCATTTTCTAAGACACAAATTTCAGAAAGAATACATTGACTTTCAAAATCAGTTTACCAAGCTTCACCAGTATGTGCTCAAAAGGGATGCAGCAGTAAGGGATCTGGAAGTTATCCCCCAGAACTTTGATAACAGCAACTGGGAGCAAATTTCCCTGCCAATAGGAGCCTTTCCTGGGATTGACTCTATCAGGATGAGTAAAAATGTTCCCAGCACAAAAGAAGAGTGGTTTGATAATTGCAGTCTAATGTAATAACAAACTTTGTTTTTGATTTTGATATATTGGAACTACTCCTGTAGCCTGGTAGGGGCTGATCTAGCCAATGTGACCATCCTGGTCAAATACATATTGTAAACCAGACTCTTTTATTTAGTAATTGAATTTCAATTTAAAAAAAAACACACAATCATCCAATTTCTCTTTACCTTTTGCTTCAACTTGAAGCTTGAAATCTGACCACTTCAGAGGAGACTTATTTGTTGTGAAGAACCAAAAATGTTGCCTTTGAATAAGAAAATGTTCAACCTTAATCTTCTAGAGTTTGATCTTCACTGCTGAGCCCACCTGCTTTTTTTGTTCTAAGGATGGAGGAATACCAGGGTAATGCCTTGCCATGTGATCCATTTTATGACAGTTGTAGCAGTGAAATGGGATATTTTCATAATAGAGCTTGGATAAAATTTCCACCTGGAGGAAGATCGATATCTCTTGAAATTTTGACACAGGCATAGATTGCATGATCTTCCCAAAGCATTACGTGCTCCTTAAAGAGCTGTTTTAGTCCAAAATTATATGAGAAGGCTGTGTAACCTTGCCCATAATTCCATAGAGGAACCAGGAAGATCACCACAGGGGAGATTAGCTCACCACACAGAAAGATTTACTGTATTTTCATGGATGTTAAGTGGTCATGAGGAGAGCTGAATCTGACACGGCTTTTGAACAGAACTCCAGTATTAAAAACCTTTAGGGAGAAAAATTACCTTTGCCTGCTGCTTCCAAAGAGAATCTGCCCATGCCAAAATCTCCTTGTCTGCCATTCTGACACTCCTACAGTCACCCACCACTCCCACCTCCTTAAAGCATTCCTCCTCACATCAGCCAGCGATATATCTACTGTAGGGCTTTCAATTAAGACCCCATATATTTTTGAATTCTGCATAGCTTTCTGTTTCTGTGGCAAACCATCCCAGAGGGATCCTATTTGCCCATGAACCATTGGATTCCTTATTCCAAAAGCAACAAACCTGACTAAAGCTGGGGCCCCACGTAGAAAAGCAAGCCCCCACGTAGAAAAGCAAGCAGCATTCTTGAAGCATAAAGACGATGGCCATGGCTGCCAGACCATCTTCTCTTGCCTGTGGAAATGTTGGGGCTTCAGCCTAGGACACCATTTCCCACTCATCCCTTTATGGCTAGATAAATTTTTCTTCATGTTGTAACTTGTAGGCTTATCTATAAATTAGATTGTTGCAGCGATATAAGTGCATCATGATGAGTGATTATAATTTATCAATTTCTGGTGGCTTTCAGTTTTTTCAATGTCCCATACCATTTAGTCTGGGATATCTAGAATTGCATTTTATTTCTGACCTGATGTTTAGAGATTCTCTTTTTTATAGATATGAGCTTTCATATGATGGTGAAAAGGCTCTTTGCAATGGTTCCTTTGGGTCCACTACAGCTACATCAGCGCCTGTGCAGGTGGTGAACACTTCTGATCGAGGAATAGATAAAGCAGTTATTATTGAGAATGATAAGCATTATGCTCATGGTGGTCATTCTCAGAATGGAGATAAGAGCCAAAACCGTGGAAACCATGATGCAGAAAAAACACAGGGTGTGGTAGAGAACTTTGATAGGTTTAAGTGGGCTCGTTGCAAGCAACCATTGCCTCAGAAGGTCATGCGTGCTATTGGAATACCCTTGCCACCTGAATATGTTGAGGTAATACTCCTATCATAGGTCCCAGTACTTTTGAGGTGTTGAATTGTCTGTCAATGGTGTTACAATTGTACATTTTTCATTTCGTTAATTGGAGTAATTCAAACTATACTGCGGAATTGCAGAATTCACCTTTCCAGGTTTAAAAAATATTAGTGATTTCAAATTTAAATAGGTGGTGGGTGTTCATTGCTCATGAGAATGGGTCAACTAACTTAAGTTATAGTGGTTGTAGAGACTTAATGACAAATAATTCTTGTTCAATGCAGGTCTTGGAAGAGAATTTAGATTGGGAAGAAACCCAATGGTCACAAACAGGTGTTTGGGTTCGTGGTAAAGAATATCCTCTTGCACGGGCACATTTTGTTTCTTCGATGTAACATTGTGAAGATGGCAGGTTATATTTGTGGGAACAACATCTATATAAATGCTGTCTGAAGGAGCAATGTGAGTTAAATCTGAATAGCTTTATCACGGAGAAGGCTGGCTAGGCTGCGGTCATTCTACCAATGGGCATATACAGAGCATTGATTTGTTATTGTGGCTACTTGAACCAACATTTATGCTCTTAATAACACTTCTTTACCAACTATGTAATTCTGCAGCCAAACATATTGTCTCAGTCAAATTGAATCAAGCAAAGATTTCATCTCTCACGAGATACTGTTTAAAACTGTACTTGAATGTGACAAATAGAGTGGATTGACATTTTGGAGCACAATGTTCAAAGAATATTTCACAGTAACGCTTTGTGCATATGGAGCTCTTTACCATGGCACGATAAGATTCATATACAATGTTACATTATGCAGGTTGGATGTAAAACCTATCAAGTATTTTAACTTATTATAGTATGAATTTGCCGTAGACCGCAAAGTGGGAACAAATATTGGTAAAAGTATATGTTACCAGGGAGGAGGAAGGCTGCTATTATTTCACACGTTATGAGATGTATGATGCTTTGTTATTTGACATCTTAACCTAACTGGATTTGATAGGTATGCAGCTATCTGTAAGTCCTAAACTTATTTATCTGAATTTGTTTTTATCTCAATACAAGATCCATAGTTATTCTAGCCCTTTCCACTTGATTGTGTATCACCAGCTGGACTACTTTGTACATAATATAATCTTTTTCTTGGAAAGGTGAGGATAGAGCAGAATAACCAGCCTGTGTTAAGGTTTTCATCTGCCAGCCTGCATTAAGATTCACATGACATTTGTACGTGTATTGAATCTGTCCAACTATCAACACGGAATGGATGCCTTGCACCTTGAGAAAGGGGAATGGCACTCTGCACAATCACTCAATCATCAATAATAATAGTATCCTGGGTCATATAATCCAAAAGCTATACGCAATTGCATGAGTCTGACTATCTGTAATGAGAACCTTGTCTTTGCTTAAAGTAAAATTGTGGCTTTTATGGGCTACTAGCATCTAGACTTAATGTTACGAGATTCATTTTAAAACGAAATGCTGATGTTCCAATTAGTAATTTTGATTGTACTATCTTTACACGGCAACATTTTTTTCATTTGGGGTTAAGGTAATCTGTTTTTTTAAGTATTCTTACTAGCCTTATTATAAAGAAAGGAAGACAACTAATTGATAAATTTTGACAAAGATGTGGACAGTTGTCTTGTACCTTATATTAAAGATTGGCATGATATCATCTCAACCAATGTTAGTCAGAAGAATAGGATTATTATTCAGATACATAAAAAATGCATTTCAACGGCTTATTACACAATTTATATGTGGTACAACAATACTATTCTTGTACATGACTTTCCCGCATCCATCTCATGCTGGGTATGTGGTTTACTTACAAACACATTAGTCACTAATGTCGGTGTATGCATAGGTATTGCATTCTTCCTATTATCACTCTAAATTTTACTCTATTGTCAAAACAATGGTCTTGTATAGCTTTATACTAAGGGGTTTTTTTTAAAATGATTTCAACAACCACCGTACAACTTAATGATACTCTTAAGCATCCATCCACTTGAAATTCATTTGCACTTACATAATCTTGTCCCTAACAGCAATGGGACTAGCTAATGTAGAAGTAAAGTGAATTGAATAATGCTATAAACCTGTTTGTGTATTAAACATTTAGATACAGATCATATGTTGAAATATGATTAATACGGTTGTTTAGAGATTTCTTCTTGTCATGTCCCCCGAAATTATAGCATTGAGATATAAAACATTGAAAAGAAGATAAATAAAATACATATTTAAACATTAACTATTTAATAATGTCATAATTATAATTGTCAAGGACAATATTATAATTATAAATATTAAATATGATATTGTAAATACCGAAATATAAATACTAAATATTATAATCATTATAATGTATTAATGTGAAATGCATAATATATCAATATAAAAGGTATATTATAATGAATATAAATATAAATATAAATATATTGAATAGCATGGTGATTACAATCATTATAATATTTAAATACAAATCAACACTAAAATAAAATAATCAATAAAATATAATGAAGTTAAACTTAAATAAGATAAAAATTATAATAATGATCTTAATGTTGTAGATCTTATACATATATTCTCATAAAGATAAATATAAATCATTATTTATATTTGTTTTAGATTTTATATATATGATCATTGTTGTTTAAACATAAACAAAACATCTTAGAAAATATCGCTTTCCATAGCAGCAGCTAAGACAATAGTTAATGCAGCAATTAGAATAAAACCAAGAGCGATCTCAAAGAGAAGCAATGATTGACTTTCAAAGGGAAGCGATCTGACTAGTGAAGACGTGACCTTTCCCAAGCCAAGCCGATACTATTGAGTCTCTTTCAAAACAAGGATCATTGTGATGGAAAATAAAGAATAATTTGTGTAGATTGACCAAAGCAGGGCAGTAAGTATTTTATGTTTGTAAATAACTGTTTAGAAAATATGTTAAGGGTGTAAACAATGGTTATGGTAAATATTTTATAATTAAGCTAATAAGTAGTTTGATACATTATGAATTAAGAATTAAAATAATATCTTACGCTTATGTATTTGAATATGATTGATAAGTATATTTAAAATATTAAGATTGGTAAATATGTTAAACATAGGATGATTGATAAATATATGTTGGTGGTTGATAAATACAATGTATACATTATAATGTCTGTTAATTGATGTTATTTGTTATTGTCATTTGGGATATGCATAGTATTGTTTACATGTTATTCCTAGTTGGATACCTAATGAGGTTATGATGATATATTCTGTAATAACTGTTATGAGAGTAACCATATAAAACAACCATGAGGGAATAAGAGGAGATATATATACACACGCTAATAGCAGCTCCAAGGTGCTCTAAGGAACTAGCAAACAACCATGATGAGGGAATAGGGCCTTTAAGGAGGGGAAACAACGTTGGGATCATCTTCTAAGTACACCACCCCATGGTGGATGGCTGAGGCCTGCCACATGTGGGCTGAGGGGGCATAGGAGGCTGCTCTTGGGCTTAGAAGGAGTGATTTACGAGACACCCTATTGTAGTTGCACCCCAACCTCCCATCATGGTGATTAACTAAGTCATCAAAAGAGGTAGAATGGTTATGATAAGGGGAACGGTGATAGGACGCCTCATTGGGCACACCACCCCATATGAATGGCAAGAGGCTACATGGGGCTAAGAGGGGTGAAGCATTTGCTCTTGGGCCTAGGGTAGAGGGTCTCTAGGGTACCCTATCAAACCATTTTGCTCCAGGAGGAATGGATTATAAACTTAAAAGATTCCAATATATTTATGATATGATATTGTTTTTTGGTTATAGGATGTTTACTATCCTATTTGCAGGCCTTAAACAGGTGTATCACTAATCTTACTTTCCTTGTTTCCTTTACATATTCAAATGAGAGTATTGTATAATATTATCTTGTAGGGACCTAATCAAGTTATAGATATTCCCCAAACCAAATTGATTATTTGACATTGATAAATTAGGGCAGATTTAAGGGTTTTCCAAATTTGGGGACATTGCAAGTGGTATCAGAGCATCTTTCCTGCCATCCTGTGAATGCTTCATGTATTACATGTATGCTTCATGCTTCCTACGTATGTGTATTTGAGTGTATTCAAGTGTATACCTTGTGGCTTATGTGTATTCAAGTGTATACCTTGTGACGTATGTGTATTCGAGTGTATTCAAGTGTATACCTTGTGATCTATGTGTATTCAAGTGTATATCTTGTGACCTATGTGTATTCAAGTGTATACTTTGTGGCTTATGTGTATTCAAGTGTATACGTTATTCAAATGTATTCAAGTGTATACCTTGTGGCTTATGTGTATTCAAGTATACACCTTGCAACTTGTGTGTATTCAAGTGCATACTTTGTGACTTATGTGTATTCAAGTGTATTTAAGTGTATACTTTATGACTTACATGTATTCATATGTATGCTTTGTGACTTCATTTACTCGTGCGTATACTTCATGTATTATTCGCATATATGCTTCGTGCTTCTTGTGTATACTCTATGTATTACGTGTATTTGTGCCTCATATTTATACTTTATGTATCACATGTATCTATGTGTTACTTCATGTATCTTCAACAAGATGTGTTCTTATAAAGACTTTATGCTTAAAACTCTAAAAATTGTTAAAAATGTTGTTTGTCAAGTGCTTGAGCTACTTGGTTGTGTGCTTGAGCTACTTGATTGTGTGTTTGACCTACTTGGTTGCATGCTTGAGTTAGTTGCCTACTTGCTTGAGCTGGTTGCTTGTGTGTTTGGGCTACTTGCCTACTTGCTTGTGCTGGTTGCTTGCGTGCTTGAGCTACTTGCCTACTTGCTTGAGTTGGTTGCTTGTGTGCTTGAGCTACTTGCCTACTTGCTTGAACTGGTAGCTTGCATGCTTGAGCTACTTGCTTGCCTACTTGAGCTAGTTTCCTATATGTTTGAGCTACTTGCCTGTATGGTTGAGGTGTTTGGGTGTCTACTTCACCTACTTGTTTGCTTGTTCTAGCTGTTGGCTTGTCTGCTTGTCAGCATATGACCAAATCAGTATGGTGACAACAGTTGAAAAGTCAAATGCCAAATCAACTAAGCCATGTCAGCTTTGAATGGTTCGATTTATTTAGGAAAATAAGACCTTAGACTTAGTGAACACTTATTTAATTTAATTTACCTTGTATTTATTTTCATTCTTACACTACAATTTTATTATGTAATTAAATGGCAATGCATGCAACCTACAAATTGGTGTATTCACTTCTATATTTAACATCCCGAGGAGATCATTCATCACCATTCAACCTTGAGGTAAATTGGTATGATTCAATAAAGCAATTACACTTCCTAGATACTTAGTACCTAACATAGAAGAAAGATGATAGCCTCCAATTGAATTAAAATATGGAATATGGAATTGGATAATAAGGTAAAACAATAAATTTAAAGTTAAACCCTTTTACATCCCTTTAGTTTTTCAATCACATAAAATCATATTGAAGTATGGGAGCGACAAATACTTGACTAAAACACTCTAAGCTCCTCATTAAAACAAATTTGCTTCAAGCATTGTTTGAATGTTTACCTAAGGGACGTTATCAATCAAACATCTAGGTCCTTGACATAAATGCAAAAGTGATTTGACACAAAGGAATGGGATCTTAATACTCACAACATCCCCACAATCTATCATTGATAATGGAGAGTTTGCATCATTGCCTAGAATCCTCAAGGTGACAAAATGAGAGAAATGTCTTAACAACCTTGTCAATTTCCAAAAATCTTGGCTTTGTTGTTGAGAGATATTGGGAAATAAAAGTATATAAGACAATAAATTGCCCTCACTTTAGAGGATGGTATTAATCTTAACAATACGCAAAGGGTACTAATAGTTACTCTCCAGGGACATAGGGTTAACATACCAAGACCCTCATCACTTGGTCATGACTAAATCTAATATCCTCACAAAAGGAAAGTTGAGATATCAAGTTGCTTGAGGACAAGCAAATTTGGGAGGGGAGGACTGTCATGTCCCCCGAAAATATAGCATTGAGATATAAAACATCGAAAACAAGATAAATAAAATACATATTAACACATTAACTATTTAATATTATCATAATTATAATTATCAAGGACAATATTATAATTATAAATATTAAATATAATATTGTAAATATCGAAATATAAATAGTAAATATTATAATCACTATAATGTATTAATGTGAAATACATAATATATCAATATAAAAGATAATATTATAAAGAATATAAATGTAAATATATTGAATAGCATGGTGATTACAATCATTATAATATTTAAATACAAGTAAATCAACATTAGAATAAAATATAATGAAGATAAACTTAAATAAGATCAAAATTATAATAATTATCTTAATGTTGTAGATCTTATACATATAATCTCATAAAGATAAATATAAATCATTATTTATATTTGTTGTGGATTTTATATATATGATCATTGCTATTTAAACATAAGTTCAAAACCTCTTAGAAAATATCACTTTCCATATAAGCACACAACAATAGTTAGTGCAACGATTAGAATAAAACCAAGAGCGATCTCAAAGAGAAGCAATGGTTGACTTTCAAAGGGAAGCAATCTGACTAGTGAAGACGTGACCTTTCCCAAGCCAAGCCAATACTTAATAAGAGTCTCTTTCAAAGCAAGGATCATCGTGATGAAAAATAAAGAATAATTTCTGCAGATCGACCAAAGCAGGCAGTAAGTATTTTTTGTTTGTAAATAACTGTTTAGAAAATATGTTAAGGGTGTAAACAATGGTTATGATAAATATTTTATAATTAAGATAATAATTAGTTTAATACATTATGAAATGAGAATTAAAATAATGTCTTATACTTATGTATTTAAATATGATTGATAAGTATATTTCAAATATTAAGATTGGTAAATATGTTAAACATAGGATGATTGATAAGTATATGTTAGTGGTTGATAAATACAATGTATACATCATAATGTTTGTTAATTGATGTTATTTGTTATTGTCATTTGGGATATGCATAGTATTGTTCACATGTTATTCGTAGTTGGATACCTAATGAGGTTATGATGCATATTCTATCATAATTATTATGAGAGTAACCATATAAAACAACCATGAGGGAATAAGAGGAGATATATATACACACTCTAATAGCAGATCCAGGGTGCTCTAAGGAACCAAAAAACAACCATGATGAGGGAATTGAGGGCCTCCAAGGAGGGGAAACAACATTGGGATCATCTTCTAAGTATGCCACCCCATGGTGGATGGTTGAGGCCTGCCACATGTGGGCCGAGGGGGCATAGGAGGCTACTCTTGGGCTTAGAAGGAGTGATTTTCAGGACACCCTGTTGTAGTTGCACCCCAACCTCCCATCATGGTGATTAACTAAGTCATTAGAAGAGGTAGAATGGTTTTGATAAGGGTAACGGTGATAGGACGCCTCACTGGGCACACCATCGCATATGAATGGAAAGAGGCTACATGGGGCCAAGGGGGTTGATGCCTACAAAGCTTGTAAAAAGAATTTTATTTAAGCAATATTTCTCTGTGGTTTTCTCTTGCAAGGGTTTCCACGTAAATCTTGTGTTCTTCTTGTGTTACATAATTGTTAGATATTATATGGATGATTTTGTGCAATTGATAGTATTATGGTTGTTAGTTTGAAAAAATATAAATTTGTAATACTTATTCACCCCCCTCTTAGTATAAACATGTGCTCATCAATCGGTATCAGAGCGTGTTCCTTCAGAAATAGCCTAACCGCTTGAATGTAGATCTTAAAGAGCGCACAATGGCCGATCAAGAAAGAATTGGATTCTCCTCAAACAAGACACCATTGTTCGATGGAACAAACCATGATGTTTGAAGCATAAGGATGATAACATATTTAATGGCTCTAGGGTTCGATATTTGGCAATATGTAGTAAGTGGTTATAAAGCTCCTACATCTCCTCCATCAGATTCAACAAGAAAGAAAGCAATCAAAAATAATGTAAAAGCAATGAATGCTATTTTGTGTGGCTTGTCCATATTGAAGTTTGTGAAAGTAATGCATTGTGTTTCAACCAAGGAGATCTAGAATAAGCTGAAGAATATTATGAAGGAGATGATAAAGTAAAGAAGGCAAAGCTTCAAACCCATAGGGGTCAGTTTGAAAGTCTTAAGATGAAAGAAGAAGAGAACATAACTTCCTATTTGCTTCATGTTGATGAGATCGTTGTATAGCTCCATCTATGCTCAAACGATTGATGTAGACAATGCATGCACACAACTCAATGGACCAACTGATCCCTTATTAAGCAATTCACTGAACTAGATGTGCTACATTTAATTTATCAGCCAAAGAATCATAATTTTTTGGATGATGCTGACACTATATGTGCAACTAAGAATCATAAGTTATCCTAATCAATTGTGTATAGAATAATTATCAAAAACAATTTTAAATTTAAAGCAAACTTGACAAAAATAGTTTAATCAATAAGCAAATCTAAGTGAATGCCAATTGCTAGGAGTAACTATAGTAATTAATACAGGTAAATACTCTTGTGAAGATAGTAATTGACTCGACTGTGTTGCAACTTACTTAAAATGACTGTGATAAAAATTAGTCACTACTCAATAATTTAATTTAACTTTAAACCAAGAAATACAACTTAGCAATTTATTCTACTATAAATAATAACCTAAGATACAAAGAGTATTGCAGTTACCTCAAGTGGCCTTTGCTTGAGTAGTTGCAATCCCACAGTATGTCCCTTAAATCTTAACTTAGAACTTCATATAAAATGACTGAATTTATTCTTTATTGTAATTCAAATAAATAATTGAGAACAAAGTATCAACTAACAAGAAATACGTTTATATCAAAATCTATTAATACTCCAATGCTAGCTCCTCGACCTCTCACAAGATCAAACATATATAGAAAATCTTGAGAGTTTGATTATTTTTGGACTGAAAACAACTTGTAAACAACTATCAAATCCCCCAAAAACATAGGAAGAAGACTTGGTCTTATTCTTAAACAGTAATAAAAACTGAGAATGTGGAGGTGAGCGTGTCATAATCACATTAAAACTTTGCATCATAAAGAAGACGATTCCAACTAAAAAACATGCTCAACATGGCATAACTATTAATGAGCCATGAACATAATTGATAAAAAATATCTTCTTTCCTCCACAATTATTTTTATTTTGGTGGCAACATCAATAAAAAAAAATGTTCTATAAATAAATCATTCCCACAATCTTCAACCATTGTCTCCATTAGCTGCAGAAGATTGTATGTGTTGTAGGTGATCATCCCCTTTGGTTGTGGGTTGACATGCATTCTTTGTTGTGAGTTGACATATTCTTTGTTGTAGGGGTTAGTCTATTTCAAAGGCATCTCTTCACCATTAATAATCATAATTAATATAAAAATCTATTATATTTCATATACATTCACAAATTCACACAATCATTTAGCAATATAATATATACCATCATTAATGCTTTATACTTAAAATAAGTGTGAAGGTTTGGGTAATGTCTTTGAAACCGTTAGAAATATTATGAAATGTATGAAACTGAAACAAGGAAAAGAGGAAAGTTTCAAGACTCATCATTCCCCCAACTTAGCTTTTTGCTTGTCCTCAAGCAATTCAGGGCCTCTGGTTATACTGTAATGCAATTTATCTATAGTCCATGGTGTCAGTGTGTCCCTCCCCCTGCTTTAGGTAGAATCCTTTTTGTGCAAATATTCTCTCCAATCTAACTTTCTCTGTTGTCCCTTGCTCTCCCTTCCTTCCTATCCAATGTGGAATTGGGTACAAGAGAAGGGGAGGATGAAATGTCAAAGGGAACCAAGTAATCCGGTGTTGTAGGGAATCCTTGATGTACTTATGTTCCCTTATGATTGATGCCAAGTAGTTAAAACAAAATGAGGCTCTTTCTTTTTCAATTCCTGAGTCAGTTCATTCCATTTGTCTTGGCTGGGAGAACTGGATTGCCTCTTTTCCTGTTCCAGCTACCAATTCTTTAAATCTTTTACAGTCTTTTTCCTACACTCCAAGATTTTCTTTTCCACCTTGGGTTTGTCCATCAATCCAATACATTCCTCAACTACCTCATGAGGATTCTCTACTTCTACTTTAATTTGGAGGGGAAGTGAATTCTCCCATTCATGATATTGTTGTTGCAGTTAGCCTCGTTGATGTTCATTCCTAATGAATGAGGCTAGTGGCTTTATTTGAATATATCACACAAAAATTAGTTGGTTCCAGGGAGTATCATATGGAGTGGCCAAATTATACAAATAAAATTCACATAGTTGATCCTGCATGTCTAGAGTGGCTTCTTGATAAGATTTCAAGAATAATGTTGTTGATGATAATGAAACATGAAGATCACTAATTAATTGGTTGAATTGAAAACTCATTTTTTTTTTGGTAGGAATAGGGTATAGATCCTAGTAGGTGCTCTACATTTCATGAGTTGAATAGTTTTATCAACCATTTCTTCAATTTTTACCATCAATCTTTTAATTTATGAGTTTTTCTTATGAATTTTTCTATTATGCTTCACTATCATTTCTGATCTTTCCTTATTCCATTCTCATTGTGATTGAGAAAGTTCTTCCATTTTATTCCATAATTTTATCCCAAGGGTAACCAAAGTCGGGGTTCTAGGTGTTGTTGGAGAATCACTTTGTTCAGTAGGTTTTTGAGTTTTCTTATTTATTTCAATGATGGCCAATTGAACCAATTTGTCTAAACCTACTCCTTGCTTTTGATAATCCTATAGTTTATTTTCCAAATTTTTATCCTTTTTGTCTAACCCTATCTCTTTCTAGTGGTACCCCTTCAACTATTCTTCTAATTCCTTGATTCTCCAAAGAGCTACCTACAACTCATTAACTTCTTCTTTACCCTTTAAAAGTAGTTCCTTCTTATCATCCAGAAACAGTTCTTCATCAGTCTCAACTGAGGAAGAAAATTCCTCTTGTGTTGTTGGATTGTTAGGAGGTTTGGGTTTGTTCTTTGCTATAACCAAATCGTTTTTAGATTCAAAATCTGTAATGGTGTCCAGATACATAAATTGCAAACTCCTTGATTGTTCTTTATCATCAGGTAAATTATCCTTTCTTGAGTATGTTTTTGACTCTATCATAACAACTTTTTCTTGTTAAGAATGGGCCTTCCCTCTTGCAATGCCTTTTTCTTTTAGGCAGTGTAACCGCCTTTTAGGCTACATGTGCTCTTTTTGCTTCTTTTTAGATGTAGGAGAGGAAGGTGTACATTTTATTTTACACTTCTTAGGCATGGAAGGGTTTTCTATAGCAATAGGGGTTTCAAAATTTAGAGGTGTTGCGGGTTGTACCTAAAAGGCTACAGGTTGGGTTTCCTACGTATTTGGCTTTGGTTGTGTTTTACTATTGCAGGTAGGTTACACAACTTGTGGGGAAGAGGTTATATGTTCCTATTCTCCTTTTGTTGATGGCTCATTCACCTCTTGAGCCTTATTTTCTTGATATAACTTGGACCTCAAAGGTTTGTTGTTTATGTTATTGCATGCTAGAAAATCTTCCCAAGAAATATTAGGGAATTGGGTATTAAGGTTTCTCTTTATCAATATAATGACTAAAACGTAATGAGACAAGGTAGACTGATTTCTCTTTCTCTTATACTCAATTGACATTCATTTTAGAAAATTATACAAGAAATTCAAAACATAATTGACATTCATTTTAGAAAATTATACAAGAAATTCAAAACATTCACAAGCCTCTGATGGTGAAGGCGACTTAATAGTTTAAAGTGTACTGTATACAAAAGGGATTGTCTACCATCACATGTTAAGTATTTGATTATGTAAACAACTACAAATTCCCATAACTAAGGCAAGGAGAGTTGTTAGTACCTTGGAAAAAGGAATCCAATCCCTCTTCTAGTTGTATGAATTCATTTTGAATTGTAATGGCATCTGGTCATACTAGAAACTCCTCCCCAATTGCGGGCAACTCTGAGACTTTTGCAACTGCTGCTTTTGAGGTGTCCACTCTCAAACCTCTTATTGTAGCTTCATCATTTTGTAATGTGCCAAAAAATTGTTGTGTCATCACTTCATTATATTCTGTAAGTCTAAGGAAGTAACCCAACCATCCATATTGAAGTGCTATGCTTGGTGATATTTCTATTGGTATGGAAGACGTCATGACAGAATCAACATCTAGCCCTGATAGATTAAAATTACAACTATGTGGTAGTGTATGGAATAATTGTGATGTAGATTTAGAGGTTGTAGGTATAAACATGCTAGACAGTGGTCTTGTTGTAGGTCCATTTCATAATATTTTTACATATTATTGGCAAGAATTTCATCCTCATCTTGAATATTGATCATTGGGATTCATTCAATGGTCATGAGTGTTTGCAAAGAATATTGGTCATCATCTTCCAAGTTTGGCCAAACAGGTTTCTCTAGGTTGACATGAGGTTGTGGAGGTGGGTATAGGTTAAATTTTTTTGTTACATTCCCATTGGAAATGATCATATTTCCAGATCTACATCTAATAAATGCATATGTTGTAGCTAACCATGGCCTTCCTAGGATTAATGGCTATCCTCCTAGGTTGGCCTTAGGTTAGAGGACCATGAAGTCTGTTAGATATTCCCATGAGTCTAATGTGATGACTAAATATTCAATGATACCCTTTGGTTTCATTGTTGGCCTATCTTCCAGTTGCAAAATTGTGGGTGTAGGTCTTAGATCCATTAATTGAAGCTTTTTAATTATTTCTCTTATCACCAATTTTATTGTTTCCCCTAGATCAATCAAAGTGTTCTTGATGAGTGTACCATTAATTTACACATCTACCACATGGCTATCGGGGTCTTAATATTTTGGGACAACTAGGTTTCCCAACATAATATCACCCAACTATCCTATAACATAGACATTCTGGGAGTCCTTTCATTTCCTACCTATCTTTTTGAGGCATAATTCCCTCACTGTGTTTGTGTAGATGGGGACTTCCTTGATAGCTTGGTTCAATGGTATTTTGACACAAACATTCTTTAACTAACTCAATAAGTCAAATTCAGGTTCATGGTGAAATTTTTGAGTGGTTAGTCTCTCTAGGAATGGCGGTTCCTTGTTTGTATTTTTTGTGGCTTATTTTGTTCAAGTTGCTCATTCAACATGTCGTTAGTCTCAATTGTTGTTTCCTCATCGGGAAGCTTTGTAATATGTAGAGGTGATGGGCCATCAAGCATTTTTTCTAAATATAGGTGGACATCACTAATCTCACCTCAACCACATAGGTTGGGTAGTGGATGGGTTCATTAGTATAGGCATGTTGAATAGGCTTATTGTTAAGGTTTGGTGTAGGTTGAGTAGGAAATTGTGGTGCTCTTGATTGTGTTGGGGAAGACATTGTTGGGTTAGGCATAATGGATGGATATTGTTGCAAGGATTGTTGTGGCTATGGGTAGCTTATATTGGGGTCTACAACTGTTGGTTTCCACACCATTGTGGTGACCATGGGTTCTAAGAGGATTTCCACATCCCCTATTGCGGATTATAATTTGAGGATTGATATGGTTGTTGTTGCCACATCCCCTATTGCGGAATACAATTAGATGATCGATCCTTTATCCATGGTTGATTTGGTATTTTATTCCAAGGTGGACTGTTCTAGTTAGGAAAATTTGAGTTGAACCCAAGAAAGGAAAAATTATAAGAAAAAGGGTCTTGAGGCATACCTTGTCTCTTCTACCATAGTTTTCATTGGGAAATATAGAACACTTGACCTTCCTCATCTTCTAGGGTAAAAATTCAGGTTTTCTTTGCTTTTCCTAAAAAATGCTAGCAATCTTTTTACACTTGAAATTAATTCTTTTCTAATGACAGTGCTGACAATATTCTGTGAGAGAAACCTCCACTTCCTCTTATTTCTTTTTGATTTGTAGAGTATCCAACTGGGTTTCCAGATGACTGATTATCTTCCTTCATATTGGACAAAAGGTTGTTGAGTTCTACCCTAGAAACACTTGTAGATGTTTTGGTGGAAGAAAAGGCTTGGGCACCCCTAGTCCTCTTAGTTGATCTTGAAAAGTTCCTACATATTTGACAGATTTCCTCAAAAGGAAATTGAGAAATATCCCCTGCTCCAATGAGGTTAAATGTATCCAAACAATCTTCATTCACCCTTGTAGAGATATTAATTTTAGGGACCCTGGGGAGAGCCTATTCTGATGTGACTTTTAAGGCAGAATTGGAATATCTCCACATAATCTTCAAGGGGTTCATCTTCCTTCTGTGACATTCTGAAGATATCATCCCTTTTCATATCTTCTCTCCAACAGTAATCTTAAAATTTTTGTAAGAATTTTTCCTTCATTTTTTCCCAATTAGGCATTGCATTTCTACCTAACCCCATGAACCATTTAAGGCAACGTATTTCAATGTGGTTGGAAAGAATTTGAGCCCATGGGTGCCCATAGTATAATCATAACTTTTGCATGAAACATCAAACTCAAATAGAAATGTATTAGGGTCTTCTGTGATTAACTCATAAAAATTGGGTAATACTAAAGGAGGTATGTTCTTGAGGGAAATTGCACACTCTTGATTTTCTATCAAGAATTCAAATGTAACAGGTTTGGCTAGGTTGTCTACTGCCTCTTGTTCCATTATGTCGAGATGTCTTAAGGTGATTCTCCCAAAATATAAAGTAGCTATTGGTGTGAGGGGTATCTCTACTTTGTTGACTCCTTTAGTCAACTCCTTTGATGTTGTTAGTTCTTCTCTTGCGCCAATATCTTCAAATAATTCGTCTTGATTCTGGTTTGATGGAAGAAATATTCCTAAAGCATCTCTCTTCCGCCACATGCAATGGTAACTTGAACTAAATAGCTTTTCCTACACACTGTAAGTAAGTAGCTCGGGATTGATTTATTGTTGTGCAACAATCCTATATTGTGCAATGGTCTTCACGTTGCATAATTTTTTTTTGTTGTCACACAATATTCTTCAGTCATTATGTAATAAATTTTAATTGTTTGGTAACAAAACAATCACAATTATAACTGAAATTCATTTTAGGTTACTTGGAGTTGGGCTTTAAAATCCTATAGACTTGTTTATTTTTAGTCTATTATGTACAACAATCTCACATAGAGCTCTGCTTTTTTCATCTTTGGTTTTTGTTATAATTTATATTACAATGGGAGTGGACCCTACCCAACATTTCATTGATCAAAAAATATATACATGGATAGATTATAAATTAGCTAACTCATATTAGACATATTGGACCATCATATTATTAGTATATACCAATATCATCGACATTTTTTATAAACACCTTATGTAATTGTAACAATACTTCATATATTTAAAATATTTTATACTAATGTTTGCATAATGGTAGCTATTGATAAAGCCAAAATCATAATTGAAAAACTATTAAAGTAATTTACTCTATATTTCCTTCATGCACCCACAACAACTTGCTTATTCTTAACATACCTAGATATGGATATCAATTATAAATTAATTTGGAACCCTAATTAATTTTTTAAATGCAAACTAAAATACATATTTTGCTTTAAAAAATGACTACAATGATAATGAACTCTAGAATTAAGATTGAGATTACTATTATTTAGTTGTCATATATCACATTGTATTTGAGTGCAAGGAAAAGCATATCTTGAAAAATTGTAATAAATTTGAGCATATTCACATTTAAAGTAATACACCTTTAACATGTTCCTAAACAAACATAATTAGGTTAAGCTTGTTTGAATTTAAGCTTCCTCAACCTTTACCCAATAGCCATGTTTAACATATTTGTGACTATAAAGATTGATTCTAGATTTGTTGTGTATGTTTTTTACATCGATTTCATATCACACTTAATGATCCATCGTCCAAAAGAGGAATGTGAAGGAATAGGATGCAATCATGGTCTTAAAAACAAGCATGGAAGAGAAGGGGACACAAAACAAGGAGCCAATCTTATGAATAAAGAGACATAAATTACTATCCAAAATAAAAATTAGATTTAAGTTAATAGAAATAACCAAAATTAAGTATAATTTGGAAAATTTGTTGAAAATGATGATGATTGTTATTCTTTTATATTGATCAAATAACTTATGTTATTTATTTTTAATGAGAAAACTCGTTAAATTGTAAATAGCATAAAGATTATAAAAATGAAATAAGAAGAATAAAGGATTAACTAAAGAAAAAATAAAAAAGGATTAAAAAGATTGAAAAAGAAATTAAACATTATAAAGCTTGAGAAATAATAAATCATTAGAAGATATGAAGTAAAGTGAGTTCCATAAGAAAGACAAAAAAAACCAAAGTCACCCCAAAATTAAAATTGCATTAATTAAATATGACAAATTGATATGTTTAAATATGATAAAAGTATTAAATTTAATCAAGGGTAATCTATTGAAGTGTCCCAAATTACTTGTTTTGCAATACATTGATGAAAATAACAAATAACCCCTTAATAGATGTATATTAGAACTTGATGACAAAGAATAAAATTAGAGAAGAGAAGGGGTTTAAATTTGTTAGTTGCCATGAATTGATATTTGATTACCTTTGATGACAAGATTGTTAGGGTGACCTCTAATAATATGGCATCTTGTAGTTTCCTTTTGAAAAAACTATCTTCCTTGACTAAGACTTGAGTGTGCTCCAATCAAATGTGATGGTTGGTAGAGAGGGAGTACTTAGCTAGGATAGATTTATAGATGTGATTATGCCTAATGTCAGCACTGTGTTCTTTAATCCTAGTGTTGATAGATCTACCTGTTTCCCCCATATAACGGTTTTGCATGTCTATTCAAGAAGGCACAATATTATATGATCTCATTGACTATGAATTTAGAGAAAGAGCGAATGGCATTTTCAATGGAAAGAAAATAATCAAATTTGAGAATTGATGGAGAGATAAAAAATCCCAAACCTCTTTCTAGGAATTTAAGAGCTAGAGGGTTGATACAAAGGTTGGAGAGGTTGACCACAATTTTTTTTCTCAATCCACAATCAAGCTGGTGTGGGGTGATAGATTAATGGAATGCCTCAAGGACAAAGATAAATTAGTGATGGTTTGCATAAGAGATTGAAGAAAAGGTTGAGGGGGAAGGGTGAGTTAAACTTGAGGAAGGAACATTCATAGGGGGAGAATGCATGGTAAAAGTTGAGGTGGTGGTAGCATCATATGCATAATCCATGAGGTGGGAGATATCCATACTTGTGGGTAGAGGACAAAAAGGGGAATTAAATCTTAAAAAAGCATTTGAATGTTGGTTTATCTATCTGTTAGCAAATAATGGGAATCGAAAAAATTTGAAGGATTGTCTTTCGTATCCATTCATGTTGGAGAAGAAGGATTGGATAATTGGTGATGCTTGAGGCTTGATGTGGGAAGTTGTGAAGAAGGTGTGACTAGAAAGGAAGCTAGGATAGGAGTGTTAATGACTAATGATATACCAACAATAATTTTTGAAACGTTAAAGGTAACGAGATTTGAGCACTCACTTGAGGAACCAATAGTGTGAGATAACATAGCATGTGGAACCTGTTAGGTCTCAAAATCACTACTCACTAATTAGAAAAAATAATACTCACAAGCCCAGGGTTTTCATCATGTGGGTAAAATAGTTCATAAACAAAACTATGGAGGATCTCAAACTAACTCAACAAGAGTGGGTTATGTCTTCTACACTTTAATGTCATCTTAAACTCAGGAGGGTATTCCTAGGGGTATACCCAAGTAGGTATTTAAATCACTTAAGATAACACAATGGAACAAATGATAGTCAAACCCAACTGGTTTGATTAGCCCTTAAAACTATCACTAGACTAAACTAACTGGCTATATCTCTAACCCCTATATAGTTGATAATACACCTTAGAAACATGTGCAAGGTGGGGTGATGAATCATAGATAATGATTCTATATGTTCCCTACAAACAATGATATCATGAACTAACTAAAAATAACAAAATATTTTATAAATTTGTTTTGATGTGGATGATTGGAACACATACAAGAGATTGATGCCTATTCTTGGGCAACAAAGTCACAATCAATGAGGAGGAAACATAATGAGAAAGACAAACTAATATGATCTAATTATATGAAGCATCAATGAATATCATTCAAAGAGTTATCTACTTAGTTATACATCATTGGATTACCCAAACTCATGAAATCACATAAAAGAGTTATTGCAACTCATACAACAAACTTAGAATTCTGTCAAACTTAGAATTCTATCTAATAGTGATTACATTCATAGAAGTAAATATGTTGAAGAAAACATGTCAGATTTGATATATTCTTTGAGTTTACGTACACAGGCATGGAGACATAACACAATTAATGATATTACAACACTCTCACCACAATCTATCAGAACCAATGTATCCTTATAACTATTCTTTGATTTTTTTGCAACTTTTTGCTTCTTTTGATTATTCCTCTACTCTCTTTTACTATCCAATATTTTTGAAAAAGATAGTCCAGATGCCAATAAAACCCAGTGACAAGAGAAACCCTAGGAAGGATTACTATAGTAGCATCCAATTGATATTTGATAAATATTCCCTCCAAAACTAACACATCAGATTGATCAAGGGAATTTGTAATTACTTTTGGTGGGTGAGAGAGCGATACCATTAATGCAAGTAGATGAAACAAAAGGCGTGGTCAGTAATACTGGTGGTCGGTGAGTTTGAAATATATAAATAGACACATCGAGAGCCAAAATACCAACTAAGAGTCGTGTCATAAATTATTGGTTGGTAGAAGAATCACCAATGATACTTTGATCATTATTGAAAATCCTTTGGGAAGAAGTCTCAGGTCAAAAATATGACATTCGGATCAATCCGCCTTCAAAACTCATTTGGAATTGATATTAATGCATTGTGGGCCTTCGAAAACCATTTAGATTAAAAAGAAGGAATTTTACCCCCATCATGTTCTTACAATAATTTTAAGTGCAAGTGTATCTACACCTTTGGGAGATACATCTGGTTCACATCAAATCACCTGTAAAACATTTACATAGTGCTTCGATATTCAATAACTCCTTGTGGGTTGGAAAGGTCCATCGAGTTGCAGCAATAATCAACCTCCAAGTGGAACTAGTGGAAAAAACCAAGCACATACACATTTAACATATCGAGTTTCGATAAAAAATCACAAATGATGTTAGCACGAGGTAATGTAAAACTGACATCGGTAAAAAGGAATGAGATGAATTGGAAGATCTGGAAATGGTGACATGACGATGATGTAAGCAGGGTGGGATGATGTCAGCATGGCATTATGATGATGTAAGCAAGTTGGGATGATGTTAGCATGACATCATCTGGGTATTGATGCATGGAAATTGAGTGGATCAAGATTATAGGAGAAATCATCTGAATTGGATGAAGAAATTTGTAAAGGTTAAGTTCAAGTGCAAAGGAAAAGCCTGCAAAAGGAATGTTATGAAGAAAATAAAGTGATCCAAGGATAATTCCACATGAAAAGAGAAGTTCACATAAAAATGTCTATAAAGAAAAGATAATGTAAGTATTGCAGGAAGATGGTGGGCAAGTGGAAAATATGGGAAATCTATCAGGATATGGAAAGGTTGGTTCACATGGAAATACCCACAAAGTTCAAGATGAGGTGGACTTTCTCACAAAGCAAAAAATTCTAAGTGAACTATACAAAAATAGCAAAGAGGTGAATTTTAGATGGAAGTTGGATTCCTGCAAATTCAACGATCATTATTAGTACTTAAGACCTTTGTAAGAAAAATAAGCGAAACTACACATTTACGGGTAAATGAATAGGACAGGACATTGCGAGGAAAATGTGGTGAATTGGATGGAAGGGAGAAAATCGCAAGACCATAGCTTCTTAACCATAAGGAATTTTGCAAAACTTCAAAAGGAAATTCGGCTTGATTTTTCTTGATCTACCCAAATATGCAAATAAATTTTGATAAAATACAATCCATAATTGATTTCTTAGATTGGTTGTAAGCTTGGGAAAAATGGCTAAGGAACAAAAAGGAATGGGACTCAAGCAAAAAAGAACTGCAAATTTGAGTCTCAACAGTGGCTTTGGTTGGGGACGTGTGCCTATTGTAGACACAACGAGAACTTAGAATCTTCGAGCAGACCATCAAAATTCAAATTGAACAAAACACAATCTTGAATCAAAAGGAAACAAGACTACTTAGAATCGAAATCAACATGGAATATGAGGCAATCCACTTGTTGATCAAAAATTTGAAGCAATGTTACTTATGAAAAGTAATGCTTCAATTTTTTTCCATGAGAATGAAGCTCCATCAATTCTCCTTCGATATCCATGAGATGGTATACTTGAAATTCACACCTCTCAACTATTCCATAAGGGTTCAAATTTTCTATGTTTCCCCTTATCTTCATACTTTCCATTTCACATCAAAACCAAATCACCAACCTAGAATTATCTTGGTGATTTCCTCTTATTGTGAAGATTCTTCATAATCTACCTATGTGTTGACAACAATGTTAGTTGCACAACAATAGTGCAGATAAATCCTCACAGACACACTACGAGAACCTATCTTTACTTGAAAGATTGCACTAGGACAACCTAAATCTTAGGCTAACTCAGTTTAATCCCAAGGCTCGTTTATGTCAAGTCTTGACTGTAGGGTGATCCCACAATACTGGTTTACAATTTTTGGTCAAACTGGACATTGAACTAATTTTTTTAAACTAAATATTCACTTTCGGGCACTTATAGCAATTAAACCGTGAGGAATTTGAAGATGATGCAAACTAGTGATTTGTGACATTTTGTTTGTAGATTTTAAATATATTTTTTTCAAAATTTTTGGAAACAGATTGCACTTCTTTTTCCATCTCCTTTGAAAACTATTTTTTAACAATAAACACTATTTTTAAAGAGTGATGTTACTAGCTAACACGTACCTTTTTTTCCGTGAAGGATAAAATTCTATTTTTTTCAAATTTAGATTTGTAACTACGATATCTAATGCATAGAATTGGTTTCATAGCATTTCATTGAATATTTTTTTCTAAATTAAGTTTCAAAGTCAAATCAGTTACAATTTAGACATGATTTACTAGCTAAAACATAACATTTTTAATATGTATTGAAATTCAATTTTTTTATTTTGTTGGATTAGGGACATCAATATCTAGTGCACTGATATTTTTCATTTTTTTTTTATAATCTACTATTTTTCCACGTGCAAAACAGAGAGCTTGATTTTCGGTGAAAAACCTACATTCACAAGAAATAATAATAAAATTAAATTTATTTAAAATTATACTTTTTGGGAAGCTTATAATAGGGACTACATACTTACAAAAAAACATTTTAAATGAATTCATTTGATCCCCCAAAAGGTAAATCAAATGTGATTTTTTATCAACATTTTGAGAGTTGTAAAGGAGACTCCGTTATAGGTATGGTTTAAAACTAGCAGGGTTCTATCCAAGGGGGTTTGATCTAAGGTGGCTTGATCAAACCCCCTTCAATTGGAATCCTTTAAATGGAACTTTTCAAGGCTTGAATCATTATATTTTCTAAAAGTATGTGATTTTAGCAAAAATCAAGATCTCTTAGAAATTGTAAACCAGTATTGTGGGATGACGCTATACTAGGTTCACATCAGGGTTCGTTGTGATAATGTTGTTAATCACGAGAGGTAAATGGTTTTTCGGTCTCAAGTTCTCAAAAGAATCATAAAGATAAGCATAAGATAATCTTAGTTCGACCATTTAATAATTTCATGAAATCAAAAAAATTGCAATAACTTTTCATGAAATTCAAATAACTTGCATTAATCCAAGTAGATTTATCTTTAAGCATTCAAAAATATCATGGAATCAAAATATTTGCAATAAAAATCCATGCATTCATCTCTTTTTTGAAACATTTTCTGAAATTTAAGCATCTATTCTAAAATAACGCATAACAAATTACTGAAAAGGTAAAATTTCTCCTGGGTATTATCCACACATGCCTCAAGAATTAACCAAAACAAAGAAAACCGTTCCATACGTCACCATATTGCTTCACAGCTAGGCACAAAATGATGCGAGCTTTTAAAGAGGGGGGAATTATTTTCCACCAGATAGTGTTAGTATGCACCCTTAAACGGCGCAACACACAGTCTTGTCCGATAGGAACAAACAATCAACTACATAAGATTTCATATCAGGAGATAGCTTTCAAATTGGATCTGATATTGATTAACTCCTAATGAAACATACAAGTTTTTAATCCAGAATGGAACAGAAAATAAGAAAAAGAATAAAACTTGAAAAAAAATTGGTTCTCCGACATCCACAAATTTTGAACTTAACTTAAAATGAAACATCTCTTGGCCTTTTATAGAAACAAGACACTCGGTAAATTCAACCAATACATGAGAGGGAATCTAAGGGACTAATCACAACAAGGCACGTGGAATATGACAACTGGTAGAAGAATTGTTGAATAAGTCAATAGATGTCAACCTTCTTCAACACTTTAAAATCTTTTGGAACCTCCATCTTTATAATGATCAGGATAGTGACTTGGATCCGAGTAGATTTTTCAAACAAAATGTAGGAACTTCCCATACATTCAGAATAATCAAGTGGACATTTGTTCCTATGCTTAGGTTTAGACTCGAACGAAAAGTTCCTAGAAGTATATCACACTGGAACTGGGTGCATTCTTTCGTCGCATTCGTAATAACATGATTCTCAGTATTCTGAAAACTCAAGCTCCTCCTTCGCATGCATGGACTTTCAAAATGTACCACCCAACCTGGCTATGCCACTACTTGCAATCCAAATTTGCATGACCATCTATACCCGAATACTGCATCGCAATCTGTTCCTCCTACACATAAATTCCATATATCAATCCCCTTTTTAAAACATTCATAAAACTCTAATGAAAATAAAACCATCATTAATAAATAATCATTTTTAAAACAAATCATAAATATCACGGTTTTAAAATGCATTCTCGCGTAATTATCCTTTTAGGCGGGTTACCGGACATTTTGAACTTCCGGGAAAACTTAAACATTTAACTTTAAAACCCAACATTGTTACCTGGTACCCAACAACTTCAGCCTTTATCAGACAATACTCCCAAACCTCGATTATTATTGAAACCTTCACATTTCTTGGACCTTCACTTCCAGACCGGAACACTACCAAACCTTGTGTTAAAATTTTCAACCACTTTGGCCTTCTGGTACCCAATACATTTGAATCACAAATTAATCCAAAAGACTTCCTCTTAACTTTAACTTCCAGTGATCCTTTTGCTAACCAGCACCTACCATAAGCGTTAATTTTTCACTTGGGTCCCCAAGCTTACAATCTTGGGGCATGTTGTGAGACCACACAACAACTTGCAACCAATAAAACCAAATTTAAAAGAAATTTGGGACCAAATCCCCCGCTATAAATTATAACTTATACATATTTTCCAACAATAACTCCTTACCTTTACCTGAATTCTGGCATAAGGACTATTAAATTTCTCTGGAAAGTATCAGTGTGTGCTTTGATTAATTCCAGTCTCCGAAACTTGGTGAAAAAGCTAGTTCATTGACATTGAACTACATGATTTAGTAATCCTCCAAGGCCAACCTTGGATAGAGTCTTGCTGCCAGTCAGACGTCCATAGGCCTGACAAGGTTATCTCTGCGATTCTCCCAAACATAGCTCTACTACCAGTCAGGCATCCATAGCCCTAGTAGAGATATTTGCATAGCCTAAAGAGTTGAATTTTCTCTTTTGATATTTCTTTGATACTCATTTTTTCTTTTTTCTTTTTTTCAATTGCTATTTCTTTGTAAGTTCATTTACTTCAACTTGCAAGCAATGAAGCCCGCTATTAGGTTGGGAATTGCAGTGGTAGCAAAGGTTACCTTTTTGATTTTTCATTCAATGCAAATCCCTTCATCGTTTCACCAATTCCCAAAAATTGATTTAATTATTCCCTATAGGTGTGACTTACTAGATAAATTTTACCACCCTTATGCCAAATTCCAGCTATCTGTAATTCGCTATCTGTCCAAAAACAATATGCATAAGTTAAAATTTAACAAGTAATCCAATCACCAAATTAATTCTAAATTTAGAAATGTCGGTTACCACCCTTCCACTTTAAATTCTTATGGCGGCCGCTAAAATTACTTGGCTAGCACTTCCGATTTGACAGCGTTGCACTAACATTAATGTATCAGAGTTGTCATGATTACACTTAAGTCTAACCATAATACTCCACATTTATTTCGCATGCCTTAACACACACGTATTACTTCCATTAATTTTCCACATGTTGACATGTGCCACCTCACCAACTTAGTTTTCCTCTTTGCAATGCACACATGGACATCTTCATGATTAATATGAATCGATAAAATATACTGAAATGACCACCATTTAATTTTGAAATCTTCAATTTGTTTGATTCGTGATCTTTGTATTGGAAAACTTCAAAGCAATGGCCTTCGATTCTGTGAAAAAATTATTTGATTTAACATTTGACCCTAGAGAAAAGTGTCATATTGCCACCTCAACTTGCATTTCCCAAAAAATTCTATTCAAGAAACTATGTACCGCAAATTTCTCATGGCTTTCTATAAATTTCGCACTTCTCCTTCAAATTCTTCACTTATTTTTTGCTTTCTTATATTTTCTTGCTTTTCTCGCTCTACTTGTGCTTTCTTGCTTCTAGGCCATGGATACTCCCATCTACCTGACTTGTGTTCACCGCCAGAATGGCTTCCTTGGTCGAATTACAACCCAGAGGTTGAATAAGGTTTTCTTTCTCAGTACTTTGGCTACCAAATCAAACTTGAGCCTGGTCCTCAAGGAAAATTTTGTGGAATCCAAAGCGTACTATCGGTTAAACTCAAACTTGGCTTCGTAGTTCATAGCCTCGCTTTTGGACCTTGGCCTTTTTGTTGTTGAAGTTCGTGGAGCTGCAGAGATGATAGTGTGGCCTAAATTTTTGGGGAATTTGGACTATGTCCTTTTTGTTGCTCACCCAGCTATTGGAATTTTGTTTGTTGATGATATTCTTCAATGAGGGGAATTATTTCCCATTTGGCCCTTCCTGATTGATCTGCATACCCTTGACCTTGATACTCATAAGGACAACGCTTCTTGGGGTACATTTCCCTTACGAATGAAGCATCCCAAATTGACTGGCTAACCACCCACTACTCTAAGCTCAACTCCTTTTTTGCCTTTTTTGCTCCTTTTATGACAAGAAATTTTGTATTTCCATGTACACATGAGATGTAATGAATTTTTTTGCTTTTCCGTACATTAATCGTGTATTTACTTTGCATGGTTTTATCTTTTCAAATTTACAATGCAATGTTTCAAGAAAATTTCAATTCACTCTCATGTTTCTTAAGTTAAGTAGAATTCATTAATGTCGGGAACAAACCAGAAAGCAAAAAACAAACCCTACGAAAACAAATTAACCTAACTAAAATTTACCCTAATCATGCAATTAACCCTAACTAAGCAATTTACCTTAGTTTCTACTACTATCTTCATTGTATTCTTTGTACGAATTACAATAGGTTTGTCTTTAAATTCGCTTGAATACATTTCAGATATCCTACAATAACAATGAATTATCTTAAATTTTTTGTGTTTAAAAAACGTAAATTCAAATGCGTAATTACTAATGAATTGGATCATATGTATGGAAATGACCTCATGAAAGGTCGATTGCACACACCTTTGTTGGCTTCTCAATACTCTGCCTTCTTCCACTCCTGGTTCATGGTTTTCTCTTTCACTTTGTTTTGCTCCATGAATGACTGCATTCATTTCTTGATTCACTTTCTCTCCAAGGTTCCTTTGATTCCTGGCCCTGTTTGTCATCTCAATATCACTATCTATTTCATTAGACCAAGTATTAACACAATTGACACTATCATCAAAAAGAGAGAAAGTAAAAACTTGATACTCTATGTTTTGCATGAAATCAAGAATTTCTTCACTTTTAGATCATGGATTCACGGTTAGGGGCAAAAAGCATGTGTCTCCCACTCGTTTTCCCCACTCTTTCTCTTTTTTGTTACTTTCAACGTGTGAGAAGATTAGTGACTCATCATTTTCATGTTCACGCTTTTGATGCATTGTTTCTAATTCTTGATGTCTTTGCCTTTTTCGGGCAAAATTTTAGGAATTTCCTCATGACAATTATGGTTAGTGGATCTATTTGATTTAACAATTAATTTTCTAATATTTCTAGTTTCACTAGGGTTAGACACTTTCTCATAATTCAAACTTCTTTCCAGTAATGGTTCCTTTCTTTTAGCAATTAAAGACGCTTTCGTTAACAAAATCACATTATAAGTGGCCAAACCCACCCTAGTTTTAAAAAAATAACAATTAAGTTCACCATGATCTTGTATTATGAATTCTATACTTGGTGACCCTACCAAAGGTGAAAAAAATCAAAGGATAAAGCCTTTGGTTAAGGATTTTCTAGACCTTATCAACATCCATTTTACTTTCCATTACCAGCTTGCTTAAAATTTCGCCTCACAAGCAACTTTTCAAACTTAGAACTAGGAGAATAATATTGATTCTAGATAAAACTCGAAGATGAATGGAGGGAGGCCCTCCTTCAAGCACCAGTTCATGTTGACAACGATGTTAGTCACACACCAACAGTGCAGATAAATCCTCACAGACACACCACAAGAACCTATCTTTACTTGAAAGAGTGCACCAGGACCACCTAAATCTTAGGCTAACTCAGCTTAATCCCAAGGCTCGTTTATGTCAGGTCTTGACTATACTAGGTTTGCATCAGGGTTCATTGTGATAATGTTGTTAATCACGAGGGGTAAACAGTTTTTCGGTCTCAAGTTCTCAAAAGAATTATAAAAATAAGCAAAAGATAATCTTGGTCTGGTCATTTAACAATTTCATGAAATTGACAAATTTGTAATAACATTTCATGAACTTCAAATAAATTGCATTAATCCAAGTAGATTTAGCTTTAAGCATTCGACAATATCATGGAATCAAAGATTTGCAATAAAATTCCATGCATTCATCTCTTTTTTGAAACATTTTTTGAAATTTAAACATCTATTCTAAAATAAAGCATAACAAATTACTAAAAAAGTAAAATTTCTCCCAAGTATTATCCATGCATGCCTCAAGAATTAACCAAAACATAGCAAAATATTTCATATGTCACCAGATTGCTTCACAATTAGGCACAGAATGATGCGAGCTTTTAAAGAGAATGGGGATTATTTTCCACCGAATAGTGTCAGTATGTACCCTTAAATGACGCAACACACAGTCTTGTCTGATAGGAACAAACAATCAGGTAAGTAAGATTTCATATCAGGAGATAACTTTCAAATTGGATCTGATATTGATTAACTTCTAATGAAACATACAAGTTTTTAATCTTGAATGGAACAAAAAACAAGAAAAAGAACAAAACTTGAATAAGTTTTGGTTCTCCGACATCCACAAATTCATAACTTAACTTAAAATGAAACATCTCCTGGCCTTTTATAGAAACAAGGCACTTGGGAAATTCAACAAATACATGAGAGGGAATCCAAGGGACGAATCAAAACAAGGCACATGGAATATCACAATTGGAAGGAGAATTGTTGAATAAGTCAACAAATGTCAACATTCTCTAGCACTTTAAAATCTTTTGGGACCTCCATCTTTATAATGGTCAGGATAGTGACTTGGATCCAAGTAGATTTGTCAAAAAATATATAGGAACTTCCCATACATTCAAAGTGATCAAGTGGACATTTGTTCCTATGCTCAAGTTCAAACTCAGACGAAAAGTTCCCAGAAGATATCACACTGGAGTTGGGTGCATTCTTTCACCGCATTCGTAATACCAGGATTCTCGGTATTCTAACAACTCAAGCTCCTCCTTCACATGGACTCCCAGAATGTACCACCCGACCTAGCTATACCACTAATCATGATCCATATTTCCTGAGTGTCCATACCCTAATATTGCATCACAATCTATTCCTCCTGCACATAAAATTCCATATATCAATCGCCTTTTTAAAACATTCATAAAACTCTCATGAAAATAAAACCATCATCAATAAATCATCATTTAAAAAAAAAATCACAAATATCACACTTTTAAAATGCATTCTCGCGTAATTATCCTTCTAGAAGGATTACCAAACATTTTGAACTTTCAATAAAACTTAAACATTTAACATTAAAACCTAACATTTTTACCCGGTACCCGACATCTTCAACCTTTACCGAAACAATACTCTCAGACCTTGATTATTACTGGAACCTTCACTTTTGAACCAGAACACTTATCAAACCTTGCATTAAACTTTTCAACCACTCTGGCCTTCTAGTACCTGGTACATTTGAATCACAAATTACTCCAAAGGACTTCCTCTTAACTTTAACTTCTAGTGATCCTTTTACTAACTAGCACCTTCCATAAGTGTTAATTTTTCACTTGGGTCCCCAAGCTTACAGTCTTGGGGTGTATTGTGAGACCACACAATACTATGTTCATCACTTCTTTCATGATTTTCTTTTTGTTGCTCATCTTTTTTTGTTAATACCATCACCTAGAGGGAGATAGCTTCACACTAATTATCATTTGTATCTTGCAATAGATGATACAGAGCTAACTTCAAACTGATAGGAATTCTATCCTATGCATCATAAACTAGCTCAAATAGGTTGCATTTGATGGATTTTTTGATAATGACTCTATCAGACCACAAATCATACTTGAGTTTATCATCCCATCTTTCCTTGTTATGATCCAAATTTCTTCTAATGATCTTCATCAAACTCTTGTTACTAGACTCAACTTTTCTATTTTTTTGGGGGTGGTAAGGGGAAGAATGCACCAAGTCAATTCCAAATCGATAACACATATTTTGCATTCATTTTGACCTGAAGCACATGACATTACTAGCAATAATTTTGTTTAAAACTCCAAATTTGGTTATAATGTTGCTAACTAAGAATTCAATCACCACCTTAGATGTTGTATTACAAGTTGGAATAGCCTCAATCTACTTAGTGAAATAATTTGTGGCTACTAGAATCCACTTATATCCATTACTTGATTTTTACTCCAATAAAATAGATCCCCAATTATTGAAAGGGAACCTCAAATTATAATTGTAATAGACGAAGTGTACCAGCAAACTTCAAATTTCCCAAGAACTTCTGACAAGCATCACATTTTCTGATCATCTAGTCAATATCCTTAAATAATGAAGGCCACCAAAATATTTCTCTCCTAATATCATGTGTTGTGTTCTTGGCCTTATAATGTCCACCATATACACCGTGGTGACACTCTTTCATTGCTTCATCAGCTTGCATGTTGCTAAGGCACTTGATAAAAACTCCTTCATGGTTCCTCCACATAAATTTTCCTTGTACTAGCACATACCTCTATGACTACATCTCGATTATTCTCCTTTAATGGACCTCATCCATGAATAATGAAATATTCATGTTTGTCAAATAAAAAAACATTTATATACTATGAATACTTGTGCAAGACACATGCAAACGCATCAAGAGCATAAACACTTACCTCATTTACTTTTTCTACCTCCAAATTGGAATTCCTCATTAGTTTGGCAAGGCCTTGTTTGACAATTTTGGTAGTTTGAATGTCCATGTCATATTCCTGGATTTTATTTATCTAGTGGCACCTTTTCCCCGAAGCTTCTTATTGTGTAAAGATATCTTTCACAGTTGTGTGTGGCACATATATAACTATTTTTGCACCTACCAGGTAAGATCTAAAATTATTCATAGCTTTTACCAAAGCATAAGCATGATTTTCCATAGTTGAATATTTCAACTCATCTACTTGCAATGATTACTAGAGAAGGATAATTGTCGTTCATATCCATCCTTGTTGTTTTGTAGTAATATTGTAGAAATATTATAAAATGATGCAAATAAAAATAACTAAAGTGGTTTTAAATAATTTGGGCTTGCCAATATGGGAGCCTCATAAAATTCTTTCTTTATATCATTGAACACTTTAGCCCACTCTACACCCCATTCAATAGTATGTCCTTGAACATTTTAGATATTATTTTGGTCTTCTCAACAAAGTTAGAAACAAACCTCGTAACAAAGTTTATATTCCCAAATAAGGATTGAATTCCTTTTATAGACTTGGGATGAGGAATAAGGCTAATTGACTTAACTATTTCAGGATCTATTCTCATCCCTTTGACACATTGTGTCCTATAATTTTACCTTTCTCAACACTAAATTTATATTTTTGGGATTTAAATAAATCCCAAATTGTAAGCATCTTTCAAAAATTAGTTTGAGGTGCTTGCAATGATCACCCCTCTCCTTTGAAAATGAAATCATGTCATCCTAGTATACTACCATGATCCAATCAATGAGACCGACAAAATCTGCGTCAATTTTTCTTTGAAATTTTGAGCCTGCATTCTTCAATCCAAATGACATTCACACATACACATATGTACCCCAAGGAGTAATTAATGCCATCTTGTGTCGCTTTAATTCCTTTACAACCACTTGGTTGTAACCTAAAAACCCATCCATCATAGACTTCAATTTTGATCTAATGACTTGTTACAGTAAGTGGTTCATGCTTGGAAGAGGTTTTTTATCCTTAAGAGATTTATGGTTGAGGTTTTTGAAATCAACACACAACATTATATCTCCATTATTTTTTCTTACTAACACAAGACTAGACACCCATTCAAAATGTCCAATAGCTTTTATGATTCCAACCTCTTTGATTTTCATCAACTCTTGCATCTGGGGAGCAAGGGTTGTTGCAAGTATGAGAAGTTGGTGTTGTCATAGATGTATGTAGTTGAGTGAGATGGTTGCAAGAGTGCAGTTGATACTTTGATTAGTTACATTATGTTGTCATTAGTAAAGCTACTAGTGTCAACCTCTAGTGTTGATTTGATAAGATTTTGTCTATGGTTGTGGAAGTGTTGAAGATGATGAGGATATGTCTTTGGTGCTTGGTTTCCAAGTGATTTTGAGAAAATTTGATAAAAAAGAGGAAATAGTGTGTTGCAGTGATGTTCTGGGTAACAATTTTGTGTTATAGTTTTGCTCTGCATTGATTTTAGGCTGAAGATTTTCTTGTGTGATTTATATATGTTGGTGAGAAGTGTACATAGGTGTTGTATTCAAGAGATGGTGTGATGGATCATGGTACAGTAGAAGTTGTGTTCACCAGTTTGTGATTGTGCATTACAGATGTGTTTGGGAGAAATGTTTATGCTCCGCATTTCTCTGCAGTTATGTTTTAGGTCTTTTGATTTTGAAGGTGTGTTGATGGTGTTGGTATTTTACCTCGGTCAAGAGGGTTTGAGGTTTTGTGCTTTGGAAGATGGGTTTTCAAGTAACAGTGTATGGCAAAGTCGTTTGAGTGTACACACCTATACATTCTTCAGGTGGAAGTTGTTGTGAAGGAGTTTGTTGGATTTTAGGGTGTTTGAGG